>JAGMUV010000034.1:0-614354 GCA_020744425.1 Dactylonectria macrodidyma
TCGTCAAGAATGGACGGGAAAAAAAAGGCTGGTTCAAGATGTTGAGTGGAGTACGCCCGGGCATGGTACTGTGCACTATGAGATTATAAATACCGACACCATAGACGTTCGGCAGGCTGTCGGGCTGGGATCCTGGGGAGCCCCTGATTGCGGGTTGACAGCTACAAGTGTGGCCGTCGACACCGTCTAATCAGATCAGTTGCGTACGGTGGCTTGTCTACCTGCTGCGTAGCTGATAAACTCATCGCTGCATATAGTGGACGGTGCCCATCCGGTGACGAAAGTCATCGTTGTTAGGGTGGCTGAAAACGCGGCGAATCAGTTGCGTTCCCAGCAGTCCGTCTGCTGGGGACCTTCTGGTCAATGAATCGCTGCATTTGTGGACGGTGCCCATCCGGTGACGAAAGTCACCGTTGTTAGGGTGGCTGAAAACTGTGGACGGTGCCTATCCGGTGACGAAAGTCACCGTTGTTAGGGTAGCTGAAAACGCGGCGAATCAGTGCGCACTGTGGCTTGTCTACTTTGCGTGGCTGATGAACAAATCGCTGATCAGTGTGAGATGGCATCAGTACAGTGATTTCATCACTGTCGAGATGCCGCTCATCCGGCGAATCAGTCGCGTTCCCAGCAGTTCGTCTGCTGGGGACCTTCTGGTGAATGAATCGCTGCATTTTGTGGACGGTGCCCATCCGGTGACGAAAGTTACCGTTGTTAGGGTGGCTGAAAACTGTGGACGGTGCCCATCCTGTGACGAAAGTCACAGTTGTTAGGGTAGCTGAAAACGCGGCGAATCAGGGCGTGTGGTGGCTTGTCTACTTCACGTGGCTGATGAACAAATCGCTGATCAGTGTGAGATGGCATCAGTACGGTGATTTCATCACTGTCAAGATGCCGCTCATCCGGCGAATCAGTTGCGTTCCCAGCAGTCCGTCTGCTGGGGACCTTCTGGTGAATGAATCGCTGCATTTTGTGGACGGTGCCCATCCGGTGACGAAAGTTACCGTTGTTAGGGTGGCTGAAAACTGTGGACGGTGCCCATCCTGTGACGAAAGTCACAGTTGTTAGGGTAGCTGAAAACGCGGCGAATCAGGGCGTGTGGTGGCTTGTCTACTTTGCGTGGCTGATGAACGAATCGCTGATCAGTGTGAGATGGCATCAGTACAGTGATTTCATCACTGTCAAGTTGCCGCTCATCCGGCGAATCAGTCGCGTTCCCAGCAGTTCGTCTGCTGTGGACCTTCTGGTGAATGAATCGCTGCATTTTGTGGACGGTGCCCATCCGGTGACGAAAGTTACCGTTGTTAGGGTGGCTGAAAACTGTGGACGGTACCCATCCTGTGACGAAAGTCACAGTTGTTAGGGTAGCTGAAAACGCGGCGAATCAGGGCGTGTGGTGGCTTGTCTACTGCACGTGGCTGATGAACAAATCGCTGATCAGTGTGAGATGGCATCAGTACGGTGATTTCGTCACTGTCAAGATGCCGCTCATCCGGCGAATCAGTCGCGTTCCCAGCAGTTCGTCTGCTGGGGACCTTCTGGTGAATGAATCGCTGCATTTTGTGGACGGTGCCCATCCTGTGACGAAAGTCACAGTTGTTAGGGTAGCTGAAAACGCGGCGAATCAGGGCGTGTGGTGGCTTGTCTACTTCACGTGGCTGATGAACAAATCGCTGATCAGCGTGAGATGGCATCAGTACAGTGATTTCATCACTGTCAAGATGCCGCTCATCCGGCGAATCAGTCGCGTTCCCAGCAGTTCGTCTGCTGTGGACCTTCTGGTCAATGAATCGCTGCATTTTGTGGACGGTGCCCATCCGGTGACGAAAGTCACCGTTGTTAGGGTGGCTGAAAACTGTGGACGGTGCCCATCCTGTGACGAAAGTCACAGTTGTTAGGGTAGCTGAAAACGCGGCGAATCAGGGCGTGTGGTGGCTTGTCTACTTTGCGCGGCTGATGAACGAATCGCTGATCAGTGTGAGATGGCACCCATCCGGTGATGAAAGTCACTGTTGTCAGGGATGCCGCTCATCCGGCGAATCAGTTGCGTTCCGGCGTATGCTGCTGGCTGCGCATCTGGTGAATGAATCGTTGCATGGCACCCACCCGGTGATAAACTGTTGACTTGGGATGCGCGTATGTGACGAATCAGGGCGTGTGGTGGCTTGTCTACTTCGCGTGGCTGATGAACAAATCGCTGATCAGTGTGAGATGGCATCAGTACAGTGATTTCATCACTGTCGAGATGCCGCTCATCCGGCGAATCAGTCGCGTTCCAGCAGTTCGTCTGCTGTGGACCTTCTGGTCAATGAATCGCTGCATATTGTGGACGGCGCCCATCCGGTGACGAAAGTTACCGTTGTTAGGGTAGCTGAAAACGCGGCGAATCAGTGCGTACTGTGGCTTGTCTACTTTGCGCAGCTGATGAACGAATCGCTGATCAGTGTGAGATGGCATCAGTACAGTGATTTCATCACTGTCAAGATGCCGCTCATCCGGCGAATCAGTCGCGTTCCCAGCAGTTCGTCTGCTGTGGACCTTCTGGTGAATGAATCGCTGCATTTTGTGGACGGTGCCCATCCGGTGACGAAAGTCACCGTTGTTAGGGTAGCTGAAAACGCGGCGAATCAGTGCGTACTGTGGCTTGTCTACTTTGCGCAGCTGATGAACGAATCGCTGATCAGTGTGAGATGGCATCAGTACAGTGATTTCATCACTGTCAAGTTGCCGCTCATCCGGCGAATCAGTTGCGTCCCGGCGGTTCGTCTGCTGTTGACTGCGTATCTGGTGAATGAATCGCTGCATATTGTGGACAGCACCCATCCGGTGATGAAAATTACAGTTGGGATGCTGCCCACGCGGCGAATCAGTTGCGTACGGTGGCTTGTCTACCTTGCGCAGCTGATGAACGAATCGCTGATCAGTGTGGGATGGCATCAGTACAGTGATTTCATCACTGTCGAGATGCCGCCCATCCGGCGAATCGAATCAGTTGTGTCCGGTGGTCCACTGACGCACTCAAGGAGCCGTTGCTCTGAAAGCTATCGCTATCGGTTACGGGTTTGCATCCGGTCAGCCACGTCCGGTGACGTAAGTCGACCCCGGTCAACCGATCAAGGCCTTAGCCACTTGCCCACCTTTGAACCCAGTTCACTAATGATGTTTGTCAAATAGGTAACCCTTGTTCTTGGCCAATTACCGAGTCTAGTAACTCGATTGAGGTTGTAGCTTGCCTTGATT
This sequence comes from Dactylonectria macrodidyma, assembly GCA_020744425.1. Taxonomy (NCBI): domain Eukaryota; kingdom Fungi; phylum Ascomycota; class Sordariomycetes; order Hypocreales; family Nectriaceae; genus Dactylonectria; species Dactylonectria macrodidyma. The sequence continues at coordinate 3,238 of JAGMUV010000034.1, forward strand.
TCAGCCAGGTAAGAACCCGGTTTGTGATTATATCGAGCAACTTAGTGACGGATGCTTACTAGCAGCCTTGCAGCTTGCTACGTCTTGGTCAGCGCCTCAGACACAGCTTGAAATACCCAGCTGCAGCATCGGGCCCGTCGGGGCTGGATTGTTACGGAAATATTTTAACGGGCATCGTGGACAATTTCAGACGCAAAGGCCGCCGGATGGCCACGGCATGGTGGTTTGGCCTTAAGAAGCTGAAAAGGGGGGGGGGGAATAAAGGAACGGTTAAATTGAAGCCGTTTTGGTCGCCTAGACCTGTCACCCTTATCATCTTCCATGCGTGATTACATTCCCTCTTGTTGTACAATGAACAGTGACTACTGTAACTGCTGCTCTTCAAACTGAATGAAATGGCTGCAGAGCAAAGTGTGAGGGAACGATCATGTGACTTTCATACTTTATGAATAGTCTCATTTAACTTATGAACATTTGTGTAAATAGCTTAAGTCAGAGTTTTCCTTAGGAATCTCTTTCTCTCCTCGTAAACAATCATTTTGCCCAAGTCGCACTCGACCTCGTTCGTGCTCTTGTCCCGTCACACAAAGCTGGGTGATGACAATCGTGATTTCAATGCCGTCGTGTAGAGATCGTCGTGTCGAGCAGCCCCGACTTGGTAACAGGTATTTCTGGCTTCTTTTTGAGCCGGATGTGACTGCTTTTTGGATCCATAAACGGGAATCAACCTAGCGGTACCGGTACTGGGATTGAGATGCGGGCAGTATACTCAACCGTCGGCGGAGCATGGTATGATAGAACGCGCACACCCGAATCAGGCCACCATCGCCTTCTGTAAAGTTTTTGCAACGTGATTGCGGCTGACCTAAGTGGTGATCCGCTATTTGCGGGAAACTCGTACATTGCACCGTAATTGTCTTCAGCACGTCCACATCCTTATTCATTGGAGTCTAGTGCATGTATGGCCTGTCTATCTTCCTAAGCACTCTTATCACCTTGCTCTTCTCAACTGGTGCGTTGTGTGGGGTCGGCACATAATAGCCCTAAGCAATTTGATTATAGCATTACTGGCATCAGGTCAATGGAGAAAGGTGGGTAGTTCCTATAGTGCTAGCAACAAAGTGCACACTTTTAGTGGTCGTGGAGTATGTTGGGGAAAGGGTAGGTACATCCAGATAGTTGGGGTCTGTGTAGGAAACCCTTCATGCATGAGCCGTGGTCATCGGCAACTGATGGGCAACTTTGACAAATTCCCCTTGGGAGGGGTGAATATCAGTCGCATATCCACGCCTCGCCGCTGTGAATCAGCGACAGCTCAGCGGCGCCACGGATACCACGGTCTAGAATTAGTACCCTGTGAGCTAGAATAGAATAAATATATAAATAAATATAAATAAACATATGTAAACATAAATAAACACAAATAAACACAAATAAACACAAATAAACATAAATAAACATAAACATATATAACACAAGAAATACCATGAATAAGTCAATAAATAAATAATAAACTAGTAAACAAATAAGTAAATAAATACTACAGTATACTTACAGAGGAAACTCCTATGGGCTTGCATCTTCGTCCATTCTATGCAACCTCTTACGAGGTAGTAGTCCATTCTCCCCGGCCCATGGAGAAGGGGACCGCGGGGAGCCGAGACTTCGTTTCCACACATCGTACCACGTTTGCATGTCCGTTTGCCTTGCTTATTTCTTCGGAGATGAGCGCGATTTGTAAATTGCTGAAGCTCAAATCTCGTTTTATCTTTCTTAACTTTCATGGTATATAGATGCAAGGCCATGCGCGCTATCGAGGTTGGTGAACGCGACCGCCCTGAAACAGGAAGGCGTAACGGAAGGCATAACGGACGGGAAGTTCCCTGATGTTCAATAAAGAATACCTATGTATATATATTAAGTCTTTTAATATGGATGAGTAGGCTAGAATGTTTCTCCAACGAGCGCGGTTACCATTTTGGAGAATAGTAGTATACTCTCGAAGCGTAGTATAGTGGTGTCGCCAGACCTGATGATGTGTTGATTTGTGATGCACCACATTGGCCTCGCGAACAGGTCCGCGGCCGCAACCTGCTGACGAGGTGCTTAGGGTCGGGCTACCTTTCATCATAAGTACATGTATGTAACATCTAGGCTGCAGTGTCACGTTTATCCTGCGAAATGGTTAACCGACGAATCTCTAGTGTTAGATTTTGACGAGGCCATCAGAAGGATATCTGGGCCGAGTTTAGCTGATGGTGGAGGCGATGCGTAGGCTTGCGTCGCTCCTTGGTCGTCACAAGGAGGCGCGTGGATCATGTATAAAATCCCCAGTGTACTGTAGCTGCCTGGCCACAAAACTCCAAGATTTCCTTGGTTTCCTTGGGCGTTGCTGATAGAACGAGTTTTGTTGCTTGCGTGCGTACATGCATGCATGCCCCTTGGCAGACTGGCAATGTTGCTTTCATTCCCGCCCGAAATCGTTGGCATGATCGCAAATTGGTGTCCGCTGAGAACACAAGCCTCGCTGGCTTGCACATGTAGCCGCCTCTATGAAGTGTGCAACGCTGTCCTGTACAGAAGCGACGTTCAGAACCACGGCTCATCATCGGTTTTCCACGCCATCGTGCGGTGTACCGACGAATCTGTGGCCCTCTGTATCCTCAAAGCCGCGGCAAGAGGCGGCGCAGACTTGACGCAATGCCAGGACTTTTACGGCGTCCGCTCCGTCATCCATGAGCCTAGTCAGATTGGAGTCCATTCGCCCTTGTGTCTCGCGGCCGGTCGAGGCCTTGACAGCATTGTTCGCTTCCTGGTCGGTTTCGGCATCGACCCAGACGGCCCGGGAGGCATCGTCACCCCGCCCTTGTTTCAGGCCATTGCCAGCCGGAGAGAATTCACGGCGGCCTGGCTGGTTAGCTGCGGTGCATCGTTGGCCTGGCCTCACTTTCCCCGGAACGCTCTCCAAGCGGCCATATTGAACAATCTTCCCAGCTTGACCGTCTACCTCGCCAAATGGACTGACCTCGACATCAATGAGCCTGCTGTGGTCGGTTCGTCCAGTGTCGTCTTGGCGCTCCGCTCGAGACAGCCGATGATGGTCCCCCACGTCATCGGTCTCGGCGCCGATGTCGAAGAGCCTCTCTGGCAACTGTGCCGGGACCAGGAGTGGCGCTATGTCATAGGGCTGTTGGAGGCAGGGTCCATTCGCTTGGCAAAGGTGCTACAAATCCGAGGATGCTTGGACCTTGCCCTTTTTGTGGCGATGCAAAAGGTCCAAAGCTACGACAAGGGTCTGCAAACCGTTGTCCTTGACAGGATTATGACCCTCCAAGCTGCCTTGGAATCGGATGACCAAGCAGGCCAAGCAGGTCAAGCAGGTCAAGCAGGTCAAGCAGGTCAAGCAGGTCAAGCAGGTCAAGCAGGTCAAGAAGGTCAAGCAACTCGACCGAAAGAGGTCACGGATATGCTCGAAGGCCTGCTGCAACGCATGCTGTCGATTGACCGAGCAGATTTAGAGGTCGCCGCCGTGTTGCTACGGCACGGTGTCAAGCTTCCACCTGGCATTTACATTGACCTACTAGAGGCGTTAGACAAGATGAAATTGGACGAATATAGAGAAAAAATCGTCTATCAGCACCCTAAGCTTTTGAAGAGCTTTGATTTTGTGTTTTCTCATTGTTCCGGCATGTCCTTGGAGAGCAGAGACGCCACAACTAACTACTTCCTCCACAGGGTTCCAGCACGAGCCGTTGAACTGATCCAGCGGATAAAGGATCAAGGCCTTCCACTGACAGCACACGGACTCCGACAGCTGATAAATAGAGCGAACGGGATCATTCAGAATCGGTGATTCCTCTTGTCTAGTTGAGTTTAGAGATCTGGCCGGCGTATATATCGAAGCGTGGGGCTTTTTGTATGCTAAACGCCCAAGAGAGGAGGGAGGATACATTGTGGCTGTTGGAGAAGATGAAGGATAAGAGAAGAAAGGTGAAAGATGAAGTAAACGCGTGCTTGGACAGCACTTCACGAGGCATTGCTGAACGCATCGTTCTCTGGTGGCAAGCAGAGCACGCAGCAAATCAATTCAAACATCTCTACCGACGGCATTAAGAGGGTAAGGATCATATGACTGGTCGGCCCACTCCGCTATTTGAACCTGCATGGTCTCTTGAAACGACGCTTCGCCTTTCTGCATCCTCGCCCTGGCCGTGTCGGAAGGTGCATTCCAGTACGGCTTGATATCGTAGCGCACGGCAGGACACACCGTCAGGCCGTCCTTGTAATCGGCGTCCCAGAATAAGAGCTTGGAGACTTCCAACCGTGGCCCAAAATGCCCGATGAGATCCTTGACCACCATGGACATGTTCTTGATGGTCTCTTGCGTCGCGAGATCGCTGCCATTCGGCACGCCTCTCTCTACAACCTCGATGGAGATGCGCTCCGCATCAGTCAACCGAAAGGCTCCACCTAGGTTCAGCGCGAGGTTTTCGCTTTCGCAGTAACGCCGATCAACTCGGATGGCAATATCTCGGATTAGCGATTCGACAGCAACCGGCTTCTCCCAGCTCCCGAGCGAATCACTCATGAACTGGTCAAGTAGCGTTGACGACATGATGAACCTATTCTCCTCGTAAAACACCTGCCTAGCTTCGTGGATCAGTTGCTGCCCCATTTCATTCCCCTCCAAATGATCCTTGAAAAGTAGGAAAGTGCGGATAGCTTTGCAACATTGCCATTCGATAAAGCCGTCCACTTCTATGGGCTCGTTTTCCACGAGCCACCTGCGGAAGGTATTGCGCCGGCCATCTTTCGACAGGGCCGCAAACTGATTCACAGTCGGCTGACCCAGCATTTCGAGCATTTCACAGTAGCTGTCGAAGTCCTGGTTGAGTTTGATATCGTACGTCATGGCAGCGTCCTATTCCATGTCATTAGGATGGTTTCCACAGTAGAATGGCCAACGAGGGTACCATCTCACCTGAGATTCCATCCATATCTCTAGGCGCTCGTTGGTATGTGGGCCAGACATCCCGTTGACGCCTTGTATCGAGAGCCCCAGGTTCCAATAAGGACTGTACGGAAAAGATGGAACAGGCTGTCAAGACAAGAGACCGTAATGAGCAATAAAATGTATTATGATAGACGATAGACTGTAATAGACAATGGACTACGAGGAATGGATGGGGCCTGGATAGCTTTCAAGTCAGAAATACACATGCCCACCTTTTGTGTGGAGTGCTTGGGATGTGGTAACCTCCTGTCTTAGCTGTCTTTCCTGTCTCCCTGGGTGGATTGGAGGGTGTGGTTGCCTGGCAACAGCCAAAAGGAAACCTTTTCTTCATTTTGGAAGTCATCAGGTCCTTTGACTCGTGCGGGGCAGGTCTTGGTGATGCTACAGGAAGAGGAGCTTGGAATGGCCGTGTAGGGGCTTTTGTGATTGACTTTTGTGGGTGGGCTTTCATGGATGGACTTTCGTGGATGGACTTTCATGGATGGACTTTCGTGGATGGACTTTCGTGGATGGACTTTCGTGGATGGACTTTTGTAAAAGGACTTTATGTTGGATAAGGCTCTGAGCAGGAAAGAAGAAAAGGCGAAATAAGTAAATAAATTATACTAAAAACACGTAACGTAGTTATGTAAAAACATGTAAAATAAAGAATAAAACTTGAAAATAACATAGATAAAAATCCGTAAAAAAACAACTATATGCATTACGAATGAATATTTCGACACCTCGACTGAGGTACAGTACCCTCAGGAAACAGTAACTAGCTCTGGTTTCAGATGACACTCTCCAAAAAATGCCGGCTTTTGGCCCCTCACGGGCCAGTCTTGGTGAGGCAGAGAGCCAGGAATGAGTAAGTAAATAAATGAAATAATTTTTTAAAAAAAAAGTATTGAATTACTCTATTAAAACTGAACCCCGTATTCTATCCCAACAAGAGCTTGCCACAGCACACAAATCACCCTTTAATGCGATTTCTCAACCCACACATCACGCCACAGCCATAATGGCTGACATACTATCCACAATGCCGGTCGAGATCTTGCAAATGATTGCGAACCAGGTTGCATCGCCTCTCTTAGCCTACTATACATCGATTACTGACAGCTACAGCTGACGAATGTACAAGATCTGAAGTCGCTTACAGAGGCCTCAAGAACTGTGCGCTCAGCCGTGGTCGCCCTCTTCTGGCATTCGATTGAGATTCGTCCACGAAGCGAATTCTATCTTCACACACTACCAGCTGCTAGCCTGGCAAGCGCACCTCTGCACTACACGAGGGACCTGCACTTCCAGTCTGAATTCCACCATCACACCTTCATCAGGTGTCCGCATATTTCTGTTGAAGATGACGACCAAGAAGAATTCGACCAACTGGCTCTAGCCGCAGTGACAATCACGAATGGAGTCCCTAAAGGTCAAATGGAAAGCTTCAGGTATTGTACCAATATGATAGATACCCAATGAATCTATTTCTTCCTGTGCCGCGTTGCTGAGATAAGGGTGTAGGTGGCATCTCGGGACCTGTGTGCCACAGGATATTCTAGGTCCTAAAGGGACCATTCCTCTCCGGCACTCATCGCTCCAATCTCTCAGCCTCACCACATCGTGCGACTGCAACGGAAGCGAAGACAGCATCTTCCCTTGCCAGCAAGGCTGCGAGATCAACCTCGATCCGTTGCGTGACCTCAGACTACTGTGCTGGAAAGCACCACGGAGAGAAGACCTAGACACGCTGACGTCCGTAATCTGCAACAACAGGCAGCGCCTGAAAAGCCTAGAGTTGGATTTTGTGGATTGGGAAAGCTTTGATTCGCAATACGACCCGACATTCAATTGGATTGGCAGTGGCGAAATGGCCGGCGGTCATTGCATGTTCTCAAATAGGATCCTCCGAATTCCCCCGAGCCCTGGGTGCTCTTTTTTTCCGGATCTACAAACGCTCTCTCTCTCTGGCGTCCCGATCGGAACTGACCTAGCAAATGTAGTTGACATTGCGAACCTACGATCGCTCACGCTGCGGAGATGTCTCGGATGGCACTTGTTTTTAGCACGGATCATGGACCGGGGGATCGAGGTTCAGCTCAAGACCCTCGAGGTCCAAGACCTCCCCCACGTCGCTTCGACCTCGTCAGGCAAGCGTGCGCTCGCGCGATTTCTCGACGCATTTACAGGACTGGAAAAGTTGTATGTCAGCCATGTAGGCCCATCTATACCCGAGCCCGACCTCTGGGCTCACGCGGCTGGTCATCGAGCCACGTTGCGAAGATATGTCCAGCACGAGAGAACCTACATGGGGATAGATGGTCCCCTATGGCCTTGCGAACTCGATTCTCCCAACTTGGGATTGTCGGAAGCCCGTTTTCTTACCATACAAGAGGACGTGTCGTCAAATTGGCTCAGCAGCCTCAATCCCGAGTGCATGGGCTTGGCCTGCGCGCCAGAACACATGGTAAGACAGCGTGGGGTGTGGGTGTGGGTGAACGGCTGGAGACGACCTCCAGATGAGATGCCCACATGGAATTGGAGTACTCATGGAATTGGAATACTCATGGAATTGGAGTACTCGTGGAATTGGAGTACTCATGGAATTTGATTGCTAATGAAATTTGATTGCTAATGGAAATGGTTAGAAACCGATTCTATTGCCATTTACCGCCAAGTCTTGTCTCAAGCTCATCCATATTCGCCAGTCAGCCCAGGACACCAGGTACAGACCCTGGTGGGCATGGGAACGTATTTCCGAGCCTACCGAGAAGCATTTCCAAGGCAACGCACTCGACTTTTCTGCGAATTTTGCACAGGGCTCCCATCCTGGCGAGAGCATACGCGACCGGTGGAGGCCCCGAAGCGAGCTTCTGGGCTTCGTCGCGTGGGCATTCGGTTCCCATGGAATAGGCTCGCTGCAGTTCATTGTCTTCGGGGATTTCGCACACGGCGGTCGAGAGAAGGAAAGTCACCTGTGCTTTTGTCGGAGTCGGGGCGGCGGAGCCTTTGTTGAGATGGGCCGAAATGATTCGAGGTGGGGCCAGATGTCTCAGGAATATTGCGACATGCTGGAGGCATGCCCTTCAGAACCCCTGTTACATATGTGCTGAGATGAAGAATGGCTTGGCTATACAGATAAGGGAGGGCGGCCGTGAGCTGTTCGCCATGCTCTTGTTAGATATCTTCAACATGTATCAGTCCTACAGTTTTTGTCGGATCACCGTCGCTCATGAATTGGACAGGAAGAACGTATTTGAGCATTCGACTAAACTGCCTATGTTCGCTCCACACCTCCCCGTAGTCCTCTCACCCATCATGCGACCTGCTCTCGAGCGTTCAATTCCCAACAGTCTCGCCACTCATAAGAAATACTATCCAAATTGTTAAAAATTCTTGCTTGCTGCAGAAAGTCTGCGAGGTGCCCGCACTTGCAGCCATGGCGCTCAACCATGACCGTGAGATTGCGCACAAGCGACTTTACGGGAATAGCGTCGCCCCAGTCCTCTAGTATATCTCTTAGGAAATCATCTAAATCATTTAGTCCGACCAAAAAGTGGTTTTCTTCATAGAACACTTGTTTGGCTTCTTGGCTCAGCTGCTGCCCAAGCCGGCTAGTTCCGAACTCCTTCCTAAACAGTAACAGCGCGCGAATAGCATCGACCTTGGACAGGTCCATGAATTGGTGCATCTCAATGTATTCCTCCGAGGCCAGATGCTGGCAAAAGATGCCACGGCGGTTGACTCCGTCAAGCTTGGCGAAATCTTGCATTGTCATACCACCGAGCATATCGAAGAGTGTCTCGGCCGCAAGAGGATCATCAGTCAGTGCCATGTCACCCAACACTGAGGTTACCTAAGAAGAGAGACATGAGAGGCATGCCCATCCGGATGGGAGAAAGATTTGCAGGTGTCGCGCCACTGGTGTACTTCTTACGTACCTCCTGGCATGCATCTATGCCTGGACATTCTGGCTGCGTGTCCTCTGACTTCTTACTAGTCTGGGTGTCCATGTTTGAATGCGTAAAATGGTTTTCAACTGCGAATCAATCTTGGAGCTTGTCCAAGATATAATAAGGATGCTAATGATGCTAGAGAGTGGCTCGGTGGACATGGACAACCTGTACTATATATCTACGGGTACCGGTAGACGATGGACAGCACATTGTAGAGCACCATTCGTGTACAGATCCAGCCATTCGTGGATCAAGAGGAAATGGTATGCTACTGCGCTCAAAATGGCGAGATCATCTATTGCTGATTATTTTCAACTGTACTGTTCATACTGTACAGGTAATGTATACAGATATCAATTATATTTCTTGCGCCTGTTTTCCTGTTTCAGGGCCGTGGAACCTTTTTTTATTCTTTCTTTCTTTTTTTAAAAAAAGAAAAAGAAAAGAAAAAGAAGAGATAGCCAAGACCACATACAGACTACTGTACCCTACAGTACCATCCTCCATCCAAATCAGCGACATCCACGGGCTTGGTGGTCGGCAGCATAATCTCCGCCTCTAAGGACTGCGCCGCTCTCCCACAATCTGCCGAATTGCATAGACAGCATCGCCAGAGAGATCATCCAAAGCTTCACACGACATTGTAGACGGGGTGGAGAAGGTCCCAACCGCCTCCCCGTGGGACTCTACATGCAGCTGCGTACTTGTCTCGCAGTCCACCTCCTGGGCCGACTCTAACGGTAGAAAAGCGTCATCGGAAAATGCCCCACATCCGTATATGTCGGCCCCTTCCAGCAACTCAGCCGCCTTCAGGATATTCTCCAGGTCCATGCAGTAAAATGCGTCTAAAACTTGAGAATCCGGGATCTGTGCAGCCGTGGGATCTTCAAATTCGAATGGCGCATCCAACGCATCCCACGTAGCAGAAACCATTGCTGTGTTGAGTAGAGGGCAGTCCGCACATTCCAAGGTGTTGGATACCGTGTCTTGGGTCGTTGGAGAGGGAAAAGTGTGCTTTGGGTCGGTAGTGTTGGGCAGTTCGATTGGTTGGCTAACGTTGTCCCCAATCCAATCCTGGCATCCAAAAGCATCGGGCGAGGTAAAATCCTCTTCTTCGAAGTAGGCCGTCATGGTGGAGTAACGAGGAGACTCAGAGACTGGGGCTGGCAATGTGGGCGAAGACAATTCTACAACAGAGGACTGTGCTGGGCGAGAGTACAGTAGAATACAGTATAAAGAAGGTGCCTAAAGAATATTGATGATCTTCAGGAGTCAAGGAGGAACAAATGAACCCCATTTGTATAATGAGGGAATGTAGATACCAAGACCAGCGAGTCTTGCATGACACTTACGAGTACGTACCCACCGCGTCCGTTTTGTCCCTGTCGCCTACATACCCGGCCTAAGGTTTCAAACATTTCTCACTAGGCTTAGAGTAATGGAAGGTTGTGATATCCGAGCCACACGAAAAACGCGTAGTACATCTATGAGTGGACCAAGGGGCACTCAAGTACTGGCCTACATGCACAGACTACACAGCTTGGTTCCGTCCTGAGAATAGGCGGGAAGAGGCTTTTTGGTAGTCCAGTCTAGAACAGCTAATAGCAGTTCCAGCCTAGAACAGCTAATAGCAATGTAGTACCGGTATAGCGTGTGCTTGATGTACTGTAGTTGGTCGCCGGAACCCGAGCGGGCTTTTAGGAGGTGACGATTACTTGATGCATACCATGTAGCAGAGGCTCGGGGCATGTCAGGCCATCTTTGTTTTAAGGTCGAAGATGGCCGCCGTTTCATTACTGGAAAGAGAGGTATGATATGTATATACACTACGGTACTGCACAGTACAGTACCGTACAATCCTGTATTCGCATTTAGCAACAGACTTCGTTCATCACCTACTCGAGCAGACTTGTCATTCTTCCCATCACCAAACGCGCTATCCAAACCCGTGATTCTCTCCCTCCTCGACAACGATGGATCGGCCATACCCCCCGCACCAGGCCTTGCAACCCCAACAACTCGGATGGCTATACCAGCAACAACTCGACCAGCAGCAGCTCGACCAGCAAACTTGGGCCCAGCAGCAGCTCCGAATGCAACAGATGCAACAGCACGCGTTTCAGACACTGATGACGGCATCCCAGGGACACCAAAAACCGCTTCACCAGCAGCTACAAGGGCCATCACCATCCTTGCACAGTCTCGCGGGGGATATTGCGAAGCTCGATCAATCCACAGCAAAAGAAGCGAAGCACCAGCGAGAGCAGAGTGTTCGTCGAGCTAAAGATATGGAGAACGTACACAAATTGCTTTCCCAGCTTCTTCAAAAGAGCACGCAGCAGCAACAAAGCTTGGAGCAAATTCTCCAACAGCAACAAACATTATCGAGTGAACTCCGGCAACTCCAACCAGCCCAAGTGCCGCCTGCACCTGCACCGGGAGACGTAAGTCTAGGCGAAGAGTAGTCTCCGTGAGTCTCTTGGGAAGTGTGAACGCACTCAGAACGAACCACCGTCCTGACACAGCATCCCCCGATAGATAGAATTTGGATATGCGCATTTGAAATGATGGTATTAAAGAGATGCATATACAGTACTAAAGGTCAAAAATCAAAATCTCCTTTCATTTGGATAAATGCATTTGTGGTCGAAGATGCCTTCACTCCGGATCAAGCCTGTGAGTGCAGGGTAGCCAAGGCCTGCTGGGGCTGAGAGCGCACTGTATTTACACGGAGATTTTCTTGAGACTTCCTAGAAAATAGGCACCGATCTATTGAAAGAGGCGGGGGTTGGGGCTAGAGATGATGCTGGACCATCGGCAATTCGATTCTCTGTAACATCAGGAAGGGAAGGGAGAAACGGCACTAAAACTCCTACAGCACCATCATACTATTCACAAAGCCCCATGCGATAGAATTCTTACTAGTTCATAGATTATTATATATGACGAGGAGCGGAATCGTAGTTCGATTGCGACTGTGTGAGTGGCACCATTGATGAGCAATAATGCGCCAGAGGATTGTCCCTTGCAAGGGCTGCTATTGCATTCACAAAGCGTAGATTTCCTAGCCCAAGCCTCACTAACGCCGTGGTGGGGGGAGGACATCATAGAATATCCCCTCCACCCCTGTTGTGCTCCATTGGCCGTTTCCTGCCTACAGCATCAGCAAGCCTCAGCTCCATTACTGAGCAGCGTGTTACTGCCCCTATATTAATATACATGTTACTAATAAGAAATTAAAAACTAAATAAGTTATGTGCGCCTCTAACTTCGGTCTATCATGACTCGGATCGATATGCACGTACTGAACACATCTCCAGTCGATACAAACCAGTTTGTTTCGTATCCCAATGTTTATACTGTACAGTACTGTACTGTAGTTTCCCCTTTTCGTCGGAAAACGTTAAAGCCATCGATTGCCATCAACGTTCTGAACTCCGTGGTATCCTAACGACTACGATGTCACCATTCCAGAAGTTCCTTGACTCTATAGGCACTTTCTTGGGCGGCAATTACACTCCACGCAAAGATGACCTGACTAAAGAACCGAAGCAACTGGCTTCTCTTGTTGCACCGATCTGTGCCCAGCTGCTTGCGGAGTTACATTATCCTGGAGCTCCACAGTTGAAAAGCCAGAATGTCGAAGCTCTGCTGGAGTACATGCATCAGAGGGCTGTTGAGCTCGGGGTGCCTTTGAACAAGCCCATCTCTGCCAAGGGGTTTCAGTTGGGTTTTGCAGAAGGGCTGGTACGCATGAATTGTGATGGCTTTCTTTTCGATGAAATAATAACATTGCTGATCTCACCTAGCTCGCCCATCCGTACCATCCGGTGGAAGTTCAGGGATATGTCGGCCTATTCACCTGGCTCGTCGTTCAGTACGATGACATAGTAGGAGAGAGGAACCAGATGGTAGAGGAGGCCGGCCATTTCCAGCAGCGATTTTTCCAAGGCAAAACCCAGCCGAACAACCTTCTTGAAGGGATTGCTAGCATGATTCGAGAAGCCCATGTCCATTTCGACCCCGTCATGGCAAACCTGGTACAGATTTCTGTCCTCAAATTTCTGACGAGCAACTTGTTGGAGCGACATGATGGCTTTCAAAGCATGCTCATTACGCCAGCAGGCAGAGAGTTCCCTAATTATTACCGAGATATGTCGGGTATGGACCAAGCCTATGCTGTGTTTTGTTATCCCAAAGCGCTCTATCCGAAAGTCGAAAACTTTTTGGAGGCCATCCCTGCTATGGCAAATTTCATCAATCTCTCAAACGATGTGCTGTCGTAAGTGACTCAGGCGGTGGCCCCGGACTCCTGAACAGCTTGTTGACGCGTGGTAGCTTTTATAAAGAGGAATTGGGTGGCGATGCGAGAAATTATATTCATAACCGTGCTCTATGCACGGGAAAACCGGTGCTTACTGTGGTGGAGGAGGTTTCCAAGGAGGCAATAGAATCTGCAACACAAATTGAGGCAATTCTCAAGGACCGAGCCGAGTACGAACAGTCCTGGAAAGACAGTGTCAGAGGCTACATGGCACTGCATACAACAAATCCTCGGTACAGACTGGAAGAGCTGGGTTTAGGGGAGGAGCACCCACTGGCTCCATTTGAAAACAAGTTGATTGGGCTTTTCGAACAAATCCAGTAGTGATTTCATCATCACTTAGGGAGTGGTCTTAGAGCTTGGTCTTAGAGCTGGTACTTTGCGTCTTATCCTATCCTATACAATATGTATCATTGCTAAGTATAATATGCGATTGAGGAAGTTGCAAAGGTGCAGCAAGCAATTAGCAGAGTATTACCCTTCATACCCCATCCCCTTTATCGCACAGCCATTCTAAATTTGCTGTTGTCGGCCAAAAACAGGACGGGTAACACTTAGCATAATTAATTATTAAATTGCATTCTAGTGCTGTACTGTACTGTACTGTAGCGGTTCTTAACAGTCATAGAGATATTGTACCACGGCGTGGCTTACATGGGCATGATGGCGACGTTTGTATAGCACAACAATTGGCATCACTCCGACCATGTAATGGGGCCCATCTCGCTCTCTCAACGCGATCCTGTAATAGCCGCGCTCAGTCGCCCAGAACCGACTAGTTTTGCGGAGGTTCGTCTGGGTGCTGTTGGGCCAACACTCCCTGGTCCTTTGGAGCACTTCAAGTACCTAACTTACTGTAAATTGGATCCTGATCTATTTCCACTAGAAACATGAGATCAGCTTGCCAAGCCCTCCGCTCGTCGTCCCTAGGCCTTTGCGCTTTGAGGGAGGGCGGAAAACCACCATGGCACTTCCTCAAGCCGAATCTAGCCTACAAATGGAGTACAGTGTGCCCATCTGCCCCAGCCCACCAGAAACTAGTGTCCTAAACTGGATCGCAGTCTAGGACCCATTCGCTTGGACCGCGATAGCCATCCGAGGAAGCAACATAAAGGGCCTTGTCCAACGTACCGATTCCTAGCGTGCATTCCGTCTCCATTACCCTAACACTGGCCTCGGAATGAGACACCGCGACGATGCAAGAAGCGACCGCAACGTCTCAATCCACATCAACATCCCGTTTCGAACAGAAAGCATGCCCAGCCGAGGAGGTAGATCTCAGATCCGCCGAAAAGGCTCCGCAAAGCCGGATCGAAGATGTCACACGAGAATTAAAACACGTCCTAGCGAAGCCGATGAGCTTAGAACTGGACAACGCTCCATGCTATTTTCCATACCAGGCCCAGCACCTAGTCTTAACGACGACACAGCGCTTGCTGGAAGAAAGCTGTTTTGCTTTTCTCGTCCGATGCCTTCCCGATTTGATCAGGGATCGCAAGTGGGAATGCGCTGCCGTTCTAGAGCTCCACAATTGGCTGGAGATTCTCGTGGACCCTCAGTGGAAGGCATTCATTGAGCCAAACCTCGCGAGGCCGTTTGCTACGGGCGTTCTCCACGACGTCAGAACCATTCGACACGCTGCTGTCTATCGAACTCCGACTACAGCGTCCGCAGTGGGCCAGCTGGTGCAATCAGCAGTTCAATTCGCAGGGTTCTTGCAGGACAATAGATGTCTGTCGCAGTTAGAGCAGCTCAGGTCAGGATTGGATATTCAAATCAGGCAGATGGAGAAAACGAAACGCGAAGCAAATCTTGCCATGATCAAAAAGCTCGATGGGCTGCTAGAGCAACGCAAATATGCCATCCTTGGGCAGAAAAGGTTGTTTGAAGAAGTTAAAGCGGAGGCTGGCCGGCAGGTTGGTGACTTGGTAGACAGGGTTTGTGGACGCCAAGAGAAGGTAAACAATAATGAATGCGTGACGAAGGAGATGCTGTATGATGCGTCCTCACGTACATTTCCTGAAAGCGGGTTGGTAGCATAGGCAATACGGACCGAGAGGGCAGAGGTACATGGATCTAGTCAGATTCCATCGCAGAACTACCGGTACATCGTAGACAAATCAAGTCCAAAATGACAAAGTTGATCGGAACGTAAGGAAGTTTCCGCTCCGTACTCAAAGAATGCCCATGAACACCTATAGGAGCAAACGAATAGACCATCTTGGGGTGTTGATTTGACAGCATTTCAGGCCGCAGAGGGAGTACTGCAATACAGATTTCTGGAAGTCTCGGCACATTCCAGCGCAGTGTCCAGCAGTTGTTGGATGCTGCGCACGCCTTTTGCAAGGTCGGAGCTCAGTCATGCGCACAGCCTGCACATTTAAAGCCCCACACGACGAAAGATACAGTCCCACCGGAGTGCTCTGACGCATGATTACTCTCCCGCGCTCGACTCTTACAGTCAGGATAATTATCTAGCCATCGCGAACCAGCTTTCCATCACGATCATTGCCAAACCTTTTCGGAAATTGCGTTGAATAATTTTCTTTATCTCGCCGGCGGCTGCTCAGACGACGCATAGATGGGCATGTTCGGGCAGGTGCGCTACCGGTAAGTTGTATTGCGACAGTCAGAGTAGCTGTTGTCGAAGTCATTGTGAACCAGGTTAGGGAATTTAGATATTTGGGTAAGTAAAAGACTAATTATCTGTATCTTGATCAAGGACAGTATGCTTTAAACTCAAAGAACTGTCTCAGGTCTAAGACGACTGTCCCTATCCAAATAAGAACAAAATCCTGCTCCTCTACTCTTCCTTGAGGGGCGTTGCTTCCTCCACCAACCGGGTGCGCCAATCCGCCCCAACCAGATCATCAGATGTCATCTTCCTGCTATCGTGATGCAGCAAAGCCACTCTCACATTAGTCCCAACCCAACTTGACCCCAACCCTTCATCTCTAGTCTGCAATCAATGCCTTAGCTAGAAGGAACCATCGACAGGCCACTTTGATGCAATTTATGTGTCAGAATTTTGTTGAAATCGTACAAGGTCCACGCCCGATGAATGCTCAAGACGACGTGATGGGTCCCTGTCAATACCAATCTGCCGTACGCCCAATGGTCGCACCAGTTCAATGTGGCAAGGATGATGCAGGCTCCCACGACAAGCATAAGATCCTTATACCGCTCCCTCCTAGTCGGAAACGCGTTGTTATACCCAATTGGTCGGGCGATATTGACGATGCAACCAAAGCTCATCCACGTCGCCCAAGTAGGTTGTGACATGTTCGGCAATGCTAGCCGAACAGCAACAACTGCTATTGTGACAGCCGCAAGAAATGCAGCGGGAATCATTCCAAGCCGAAGATGTGTTTTGTTGTCTTTCCAAAACTGAGCATATTCGGACCTTTTTCTTGAATGTTCGGCTGCGCAGACGGCTACTTCGGAAAGAGACATCAACTACTGCGGTCAGTTCTGGTTATGGTTCTTGGACACCGGAGGATACGATACCTGGAATGAAGACGACGATAGGACGGTAATGACCCAGAGGGCCGGCGACAGAAGTTCGACTGATGATAATGATGAGGCCACCAAAAAAGAGAGCCCGACCAGACCTGCACACAACCCAAACCAGATCTGTGTCCTAGCAATAGCGCGGATGTGCTGGGTCACATTGATTTCATTGTCCAAATTCGATCCACGTTCCGAGTCGACGTGTTTCATTTCAGGTTGCAACTCAGCACGACACTTGGCCATATACAGCCATGCTACCAGTGTCGTCTGGAACGTCAACGACCCAATAGTGATAGCCGCAAGGACTGCGGTCTCGATTTTCGGAGTCAACGTCGTCATAGTTTGACTGCTGAAGCAAGTCACGATATGTCAAATCATTGAAAGGTAAGGTGGTGTAAAGAAAAAATTAAGTGAGAGAAAGATGTCAGTGCGTATTGGCTTGAGAGTGCGGTGGGAGCTTATATCTTCGCAGTTTACAGACTGAGCTAAGCATGCATCTATGTAATATGTGACCATGGGTATTCTCCGCGACCCTACGGAAGAGCCTTGGCTACTATGATGTGTCATTCGCCTGATGAGAGTTGTTGGCCCCTGCTCATAGCCCGGTCCAACCTAAACGTGCCGTCATCCCTCCCCTGTCTTGGCCGCCAAGCCTGCATTAGCCGAAGCGACGTCTTGATCGCGGCAACGAATTACCTGTAGGGACTCGATTGGCCGAAGTCCCTTTTGGCCACAGCAACGCATCGGCGGTTGTAGGACTACATTGTTCAGTTGCACCGTGTTGAACCAGCAGCGAGGTTCAACTAAGCCCTTAGCGACCATTCCAGAGCATGCGCTGCAAGAGGCTGTCGAGAAAGCTCTTCATTTCTCCGTTAGTATTCGAGCCGCCGTATTCTGTACCGATTGGGCGTAATTACGAGTAATCTATCAAAGCATCACTTCTCGGTGATTTCGTTGCGCTAATTTAGCATTCTGTGTGGCAACAAAGCTGAGTAAATCATAATGTTCTTCTAGCTGGGGCACCATCATTTTAATGAACTACCCGATTCACGTGCGAACTAATTATTGGTCACATCGAGGCCTCTGCCTCTATATCCCACAAATGAGAGGCCTGGAGGCGTCGCCGCCAAGTTGAATATCATCTCAGTTCTTCTGTACTAATCCACAGCGTGATGGGTACAGTATATCCAGTCCCAATTTGTTACATTAATGTTGAGTCGCACGGGTTACGACGAGAGCATTTGGTTCGGGAGACAAACGATCATTGTACGACCAATTCCCCCGAGTAACACAATTAAATGTGGGAAAGAGATGAGTTCTACCTAGATAGGTCCATTTCAGCCCAAGAATCACAAGATCAGGCATCGCTTCATGTTCTTGCCTACACCAGCGCATACTGTACATACAGTACTTCAACTGCCGCTGTCAGTGTTCGACTGGAAGGGCGGAAAATGACCATCTAGCTACTGGCTGAAGAGTAATTCAGAGAGCCGTGTCAAATTAAAAGATCCAAATTTGGTGCTCCAAATGTGTCTTTCTAGTATCAACAACCCACCAACAGTTGAAATGGGCTCTCTATACGTAGCACGCTACGCCTAGGCCAAAACAGGACGCAAAGTCGATTCCCGCCTCTTAAGCCGCTTTTTGACCTGGCAAACATTTCTTTGCTCATTATATCTGATATCCCAATGGCTTGACCACCGTATGGCACCTTCTGTGATACGGTATCGACTCCGACAACGAATCATGGCTCAGTCAACATCCTTCCAGGCACAGCTGCAGCAGCTGCAGCGCGTGCAGATCGACCAGCAGCATATGCTTCACAAACTTTCGTCAGAGGTGCAAATTTTGCTCGAACAGCCTTTTTACCGACAAATTCAAGATCGAGCCTTTTTACTGCACCAATCACAGCCTCCACCACTCCAGCAGCAAGCTCCTCCAGATTCGGGGCACCCTCAGCAACCTTCTTCATTTCAGCAACAGCTTCCGCATCAGCCGACATTCAAAATGAATGTTGTCGAGAGTCTGGATCGGGAACACCAGCGATCTTTGCACCAAGCAGTCCGGCAGCCTCTATTGGAGATCCTTCAGAGGCAGCAACAACTAGAATGGCGCCTCGAAAAAATGCAATGCCAGCAACAGGAAACAATGGGTTGTTTTCTCCGGGATCTCCAACAGCAACAGCAATTCTTTTTGGAACAAATTCGAATGGGCACAAACAGCAAAACCTTCCCTCTGTTCAGGGGTAGCCCCGGTTCAAAATAAAGTTGCAAATCCTTCATTTAAGGCCTACTTCGAGATTTGCCGCACCTCCATGCACCACCCTGGTAGATAGATTCAATACAACCAGAAGTCTGCTTTAACACTGTACGCAAAGAATTTGTGATCATGGATTGTATACGGCGGTAACGAACTCAATGTCCGAATCTAGCCATGAAGGTCTTCAAATTAACAGGCATTTTATCATAAAACGGTGGTGAACATAGTCGTCCAACTGGAAGAGAAGCCTGATTTGTATTGTCGCTTTATTTCTAGGTACCATACGCAAAATATGGTGTAAATACCGATTACTTCCACGGGTCACCTAGCTATAACACAACCACTCTCACACATCTGGGAACCATGTGCGTCTTCGCTACGGTCAAAGAGTGCGGATGAGACTGTGTGTAAAACGGTCTTGCCGCACACTCGCATTAATTACCGCCATAAGACCACATAACTCAACGCTCCGTATTTGTATGTCCATACGTCGACCGTCGCATGGACATGACCAAACCGAAGGCGAGTTCTCTCGTAGCTATAATGTATTATCTCAATCTCGAATCACTTCGTACATCCTTTTCAATATCCATGAATAGATCAGGGCCACCAGGAGCCAGCATCGCTAGTGTGCGAGGTGAATCCGATTTTATGACTAGGTGCCTAATTCGATCCTTTACAAGCGTGCAAGAAAGAATAAGAGTCAATGCAAGCGTAGGCCAGATCATTCAAACACCTATCCATGCCATTTTCCCATGTTCATATACAAAGCAGGGTGCCCACATAGCTCTTAGTACAACCTTTTGTACAATGAATGAGCCGCCATTTGGCTCAACTCTAACCGCGGCGCATTGGAGCACGTTGTGGCAAATACAGCAATCTCTGCGAGTTCTGACCTCAATTTCCATAAATTTCCATAACCGTAACTGTTCCAGTTTGGGAAGACATCTGGAGACCCGAATTGCAATAGATGGCATGCTATGTCATATGCCTATCAGTTTCATTTTCGATTTCCAGGACAGCCATCCAGTTGGACTTGAGGGTTTCAAGGGTGTTCCCAGTCGAGCTATTTTAACCAACCACAATGTCACGCCATGCATCGAGTTGACGAGCCGTCCCGGTTCATTGATGTGGATGTATTTCTCAACCTCAGGGGATGGAGATTCCTGATAGCTATCTCGTTCTTCACGATGACGCTTATTTTGTGGCTTATGTCCTGAAGAAAAGGTACCAACCTCGAACCCAGGAGGCCGAGCGGATTCCGCCTCAGTATTAGAGTCTTTTTGTCTGCGTTTTGTGGGTTGAAGGTCTATTTTATCTTGTCTTTTGCGTTTTAAAGTTTGACTATTTGCGACATCAGTGCTTGTATTTGGCAATATGGCGGATGAAGTTGTCCCACACGGGTTCGTCTCCTGGTACATGCTGGGTCTCTTGATTTCAAGTCGGGGAGATTCTTGACTACATCTTAAAGATTCGGCGTCATCTCCACAATGTGGTCGCTTGCGTCGAATAGGTCCATGTCGGGAAAATAGCCGTCTACGTTTTGGATGTCTGCCCTCATCTCCGCTCTCATCTCCACGATATGTTCGTTTGCGTTGAATAGGTCCATGTCGGGAAAACGGCCGTCTACGTTTTAGATCTCTGCCCTCATCTGCGCTCTCATCTCCACGATATGTTCGTTTGCGTTGAATAGGTCCATGTCGGGAAAACGGTCGTCTACGTTTTAGATCTCTGCCCTCATCTCCACAATGTGGTCGTTTGTGTCCCAAATGTGCAAGATTCATTTAGATTTGGATGATGGAAGGTAGAAGAAGACAATCGACATGAGATGCTATGCCTTCCCTTTATGTAGGGATAGGAAGAAGCCGATACTTGCCGCTGAAAGAAGTCTCATTTCGGCTGCTTGAGTACCATGATGTGCTAAATATGGTGGTAAATATTTACACCGCTTCGTATGGGAACAGGGTAGCCCAGGCTGAGAACTGCTTTGGCGTTGATTAGAAGCCTCCAAGGAAGGCACGCCAAAACCCACTTTGGATCCACTGGTTTTCAACGGAGGATAGACAATACTATACTCCATTAGTGGGAGGAGTGATACTATGTACGCAAGTGGGCGAAAGATGCAATTCCAGAACCTCTTGTGTACTCCGTAGATTGCAGCTAGCTGTAAGGGTTTGAGTCGATTTGGGGCTTAGTAACGATGAACTAGTAATATAATGATAATATGGATCAGTTCTAGATACTAGCTGTAGCGCGAGGAAGCAGGAAAGAAGAACAGGCGTGCTTCCTCGCACTCAGGGAAGATCCCCGTGCGCAAGGACGTGGCAATATGTGAGAAATCGCGATCAATAAAAGATAATGTAGTTCAGGTTCTAAATACAGTACAAGGCGTCACGCTAAGAGAAACGAAAAGAGAGCCAAGATCGATCAATCTGCGCCTGGTTCAGGTGCGCACCCAGATGCCAGTCTTGGTTCGCGGGTGCCCAACGCCCAGGCACAGTCTAGTCGCCTTGGCCTGAGCTGCTGAGGTGATAGCACATGAGTGCTGGGCGACTGATACATGGGCGCTCGGGTGCTCAAATAAGCCACGGACCAGCTGCGCTAGCACGATTCTGACTTGGCGCAAGTGTTCCAGCACAAATCTAACCTAGCACAAGTGTTCCAGCACAAATCTAACCTAGCACATGTGTTCTAGCACGATCCTGACTCTAGCACAAGTGTTCCAGCGCAAGTGTTCCAGCACAAATCTAACCTAGCACAAGTGTTCCAGCACAAATCTAACCTAGCACATGTGTTCTAGCACGATCCTGACTCTAGCACAAGTGTTCCAGCACAAATCTGACCTAGCACAAGTGTTCCAGCACAAATCTAACCTAGCACAAGTGTTCTAGCACGATCCTGACTCTAGCACAAGTGTTCCAGCACAAATCTGACCTAGCATAAGTGTTCTAGCACAAATCTAACCTAGCACATGTGTTCTAGCAACGATCCTGACCTAGCACAAGTGTTCCAGCACAAATCTGACTTGGTACAAGTGTTCCAGCACAATTCCGACTTGGCGCAAATGTTCTAGCACATGATCCGACTAGAACGTGATGTCTAACATGAGTATTCCAGCATGAGTTTTTAGGCACGATTATTCTAGATCTATTTGCTTCACCTTCTCCTCAGAGGCTTTCTTGCACCGCCAAACTTCCTAGGCAGTTTCCTCGGATGTTTTCCTCGGCTTAGGCGTATTGGTTCCCCAGCCCACATCCAGAGCATCCCGTTTACGTTTACGCTCAAGTTCTAGCGGATGCCAAAGCAACACATGATAGGGCCCTGCTCCTCCCCTACTCAGCTTTGTATATCCATTCTCCACATTTAGCATCCCCCCATTTTTGTCCGTAATACAGTATGTCCTAATCCACTGTTTGGCCTCTTCCCTAAATGACTCAGGGTCAACCACAATCACCTTCTTGTCCCCGCCATCTACAACGACCAATACTACCTTGAAGTCTCTTTTGTGAATCCAATCAACCAACTCATTGAGAACACCGTTGATATGCTCGAGCTCCGTCTTTGCTTCCTCGAGTTCTGTCTTTGCTCTCTCCAGTTCTGCCTTTGCTTCCGTCTTTGCTGTCTCGAGTTCTGCCTTTGCTGTCGTCTCAAGTTCTGTCTTTGCTGTCTCGAGTTCTGCCTTTGCTGTCGTCTCAAGTTCTGTCTTTGCTCTCTCGAGTTCGGCCTTTGCTTCCGTTTTTGCTGTCTCGGCTTCTGCCTTTGCTGTCGTCTCAAATTCTGTCTTTGCTCTCTCGAGTTCTGCCTTTGCTATCGTCTCAAGTTCTGTCTTTGCTCTCTCGAGTTCTGCCTTTGCTTCCGTCTCAAGGTCTGCCTTTGCTGTCGTCTCAAGTTCTCTCTTTGCTCTCTCCAGTTCTGCCTTTGCTTCCGTCTTTGCTGTCTCGAGTTCTGCCTTTGCTGTCGTCTCAAGTTCTGTCTTTGCTCTCTCCAGTTCTGCCTTTGCTGTCGTCTCAAGTTCTGTCTTTGCTCTCTCCAGTTCTGCCTTTGCTGTCTCGGCTTCTGCCTTTGCTGTCGCAGCTTTTGCCTTTGCTTCTTTCACCTTTTCCGAAGCATTCCGCACTGCTTTTTCCTTGGCTTTATCAGCGGCGCGAATCTTCATATTTAAGTCGAGTATTATGGGATCGTACTGAGATTTCAATACTCGCTGAGTTAGTTCCTCAGTTGTCTTGGCCTTTTCAATTGCTTGATCCGCTATGCTTTTCTTGTCTTGAAGCTCACGTCGAAGCTCATCAACACTAGCTTCATGCTGAATTTTCATATTCTCCATTCGTCGCCAAGTCTCTTCTGCTCTTTCAGTTGCTTCGTTCGCTCTCCTTTCCATTTCTTGAACCGAACCCTTGACCTCGTCCAAACTGGCTTCATATTGAATTTTCATATCGTTCATTTGTCGCAAAATCCCCTCTACTCTTTCTTGACTTTGTTTCCTACTCTCGTTTGGTTGTTCCGGCGTTGAAGCATCGTAGAGATTGCAGTCAAGATCGCAACGTGCATCAGCAAGCAGGCCACGGAAGTTGATTTCAATCTTCCATTCGGGGAAAAGCTGTGAGTATAATGAACGAAGCACAAAAAAAGAAGACATACGAGAGCCATCAGCCTCGATCGGATCGTTCAAGTGCTGAATAAAGGTCAATGTTTTGTCACGAACATGATCCTCGAAACGAGGCAGACCAGATCTTGTCGGCTCCGAACCCGATCTTGGATACCCCGAAGCTATGGTGCCAGCCCAGCTTTCAGATTCCATGCCTAGGTCTTCATCAGTCTCCCCGTCCTCATCTATCTCGCCTTCTTTGTAGCATTTTGGTTCCCAGGCGATTGCATAGTAGTTTGCCACCTCCTCGACGCATCCCTCATAAGAAGCACTTTTTCTAGACCCAGGTACGCGAACAGCTCTTAGGTGCTTCCGCGCCATGGTTTGGTGAGGCTTTTTTTGGAGGAGTCTCTCGATTTTATAGGACCTAAAGCCCAGTTTGTTGGCAAGCTTTGCGAGTCCCAAGAGTATCACTTCATTTGCAGATCTGAACTCCGTCCCTGCGAGCTTTTTCTTGGATTCTGGTTGCAGATCCTGATACTCACGCAATGCGTAGATCCATAGCTGTCGATATGCGAGCTCAAAAGGGTCAAGCTTGCCAAGGGCGATAGATCTGCAAAGATACGATGTAACTTGTACGTAGCAACGATCGCCGTCTGTGTGCTTGAATATACGGGAGAGACTCCTCCGCAATGAGTACTCCCTCACATCAACCAACCGTCCTAAGCAAGCTCCAACTGGCCTCAGGTAGTTGAGATTGTTGAAGAATCCCCAAAGCGTAGGCACCACGCGGTCTTTCGTGGCAGAACATATATTTTCCCATATTCGCCTCCGATCATCATCATGGAATGACGCTAAGATTTGTCGGTTCATCACAAGACCGTTCAGTCGATACCGATCTTCTTCGTTTGCGCCTGGCGCCGTACCGTCAAATGCTCGAAGACTGTTCACATCAAACATCGCCATCGCTCTCTGGTCTTCCTTAAAAACATCCTTAATCCAAAACTTTTCAGTGTACTTGATCATGGCGATATATTCCTATTAATAAGTTACTATTGTTAGTCTTGATGATGGGCAAACTTACATCAATACCAACCGCCGAGGCCAACTTGTTGATTGCAGTTAGCCTCAGGCCCCAATAGAGAGCCGGGATGACGTGAAATTCGCGAAAGGCTTTCGATAACTTGCGATGTCGGAACAGTTGCCGTAAACGATCGCATTTTGTACTCTTGTGCTCTTCGGCCTCACTGGGACAAGCTTTCCTCGTTCCGGCGCCCTTGGCCCCAGCCAGGAGCGCCCACCACTTGTCCGCGCATTGGAGATCTTCGACGCCACCGAAGCGCCCTTCATACAGCCCAATATTGTAGTAAAACTCTCCATCATCAATATCTTTTTCATTCGATCTTTCTTCTTCGAAATCACGTCTCGTCTCAGCCTTAATTTCTGTTTTTCCGTTAGCACGAAACACCGACAGGCTAACCCGCCCTGCCTACCTGAAGAGTAAAGCTTGACGACCCAGCGCCTCAGCAGAGGTGGCAGCACTTCTTTGGCTGCCAGTACTCGATGATATCCTTGGAAACACTGTAATTGATAGTCAGGTGGGAATTCTAGTCTCTGATAGTCCGCAGTAGGTTTGAGAAGATCTTCTTGCTTGATATCGGCATCTCGGAGCGCTCTCTCAAGTTTATCCTTATCAATTGCGGCAGATATATGATGATTAGACTTCTCGGGAAGGCATGCGCGGCCATCCTGCATCAAAACTTTGATCCGATTGACATTTCTCCGATCCAGCTTCACCTTTGTGAACGCGAGGTTATCAAAACTGATGCTCGCTGCTCCCAAAAAATGAGTTGCCTTATCGGCAGCAATACGATGGTCCGCTTGAGATCCTGCTCGAGACATGTTTTGCCCATTTATCTTCAGTAGGGATGTACAGTATCAATAGTAAAAATGAATGGACGAACACTAGAAATATATGAATTGAGCCATCCAGTTAAAATTTGGATTGCCTCCTAAATAAACCGTCATCTGCTCGTGGCCTTGGTCTTTATCGGCGCGGACCTACTATACTTAAGAGCCAAACTCCTACTGTAACTCGAATCCGAGCATTAACTGTCATTCTAGAATGAGCAACACAAACCCCAACCGCTTAACCCAACTCCACTTCGGTCCATTAAAACTTGGGAAGAATGAAGCTTCAGTGCCTCGGCCTCTTCAACTGCCCAGCCGGCTCGAGGAAACAAAGCCGACGTCGAAATCAACCACGCATCCACAAAACACAACAAGGGCGGATAACTCGATTCGTAGAGTCACTAAACGAAACCTCCCAGTAAATCAACCGATCTCTCTGAGTGTTGGGAAGTATGGTGAACGATATACAACGCAATACACTCTACAAGTAGGAAATAAAAATGTACCCGTAGTGTTAGTGGAAAAGCCTGGAAGCAACGAGCGCGGGGGCGGGGGGATGGTCCGAGAGTTTGTGGGGAAAGACGCCACAAAACAAGTAGAGGCCATCCAGCGCATCAGACACCCCAGATTTGTGAAAGCGCTTGACAAATACGGGATTGATGGCGGGTTTCTTATTGTCTTTGAACTTATTCCCCTTCCTTTGATTGAGATCGCTACCGTCCATATACTTGAAACATCTCACGTGGCAGCCATTTTTCAACAGGTATGTTATGATTTTGACCTCGACATGCGCCGAAACATTGACGAGGACAAGGTGATTGATGGGTTGATATACCTCAAGGAGAACGGTTTGGAACACGATAGCCTCACCTGCAGTAACGTCCTGGTCGACAATAACGGACAAGTGAGGATTTGTAGGATTTTCAGTGTGCTACCTAAGACGCTTTCGCTAAGATCGTTCTATAGGGGGCCAGGAGTCTTGTCGTTTCACATCGGCTGGTAATCTCTGCAAAGCACTCTATTCTCTGGTGTTAGAGTTCCTACAAATATACAAAACCGATGAGGCGATAGATAAGTCAAGAGATGTCGAACAAGTTTCCGCTCATTGGTATTGGTCAAAGAGGAAAGGAGTAATCGAGCTCCTCTCTGCCATTGGAGATGCAGCAACAGAAGTCTCCCGGATTCCATCAAATGATGCGTCAAGTCTGGAAAAACTTTTAAAGGTAAAGGCGTAAAGGGATCCCGATCTCATCAGAATCATGCTGACCCTGTAGCACGATATATTTCTATCTGTTGACCTAAAAGGATTAGCTATCCTACTGCCCTTTATTACTGCCAGTATTGCATGGCGAGTAAGCAATGAGAAGGGAGTGATGTGACAGTACCCTCGAATCACTGCCAAACTTTAATTCGTCTAGGTTTGAGTATTTCATATGTGGTACGGCATACTTTCCTTTGTTGGCTCGTGCCATACCGGTATCCTGATTGGTAAACTCTAGTCTTTGACCTAGGAGATTGAAAACTCGGGTGGTGCTCTTTGATATCAGATGGAGCCGCTTTGTTCAAGTCAGTGGTGAAATGGTCTCAGATAGGCAAATGCTTTTTATTATGAGACAATGATCGCGTTCGAGTTTCTCCTCGCTCCCACCATGCTATTGATCGCCAATGATCCACAATCAATAAATAACCTTGCTTCCCAATCTTCTACACCTTATTCTGGACCACATGATACAGTACTCCGATTTCCTGCTGCATGGAGCCCTTCCTTTGATCTCAGAAACACCGTTTTTAAGACACAGTACCCCCAACGCAAACAGTGGACGACCATGGTGTCTCTTGTCATTACCCAAGATCACTGTACAAGACAATCCGCGTTAATCAGAGCAAGGCCAGTTGCCGTCACCTCATTGCGTATTCCATGATGTCGAACATGAACGAGGACTATGTAATGCACCACGCAATTGCATATTAGGAAGGGGGGAGACCACTGAGCCCCTGCGAACTTCCAGTGGAGAAAGTGGGACCGAGTGCAATAGAGCATAAAGCAGAGTGCTCTGAAGACCCCGCATTACCATGGGAGGCGAGTTGTGTTCAACGAGGCTCAAAACCAAAGCTGGCTCAATTTCCAGTAAGTCCGGCGCCCAAATACCTATTTATGGTTGATACTCTGGGTATACCAATGATACATCATCGAAGTTTTGTTTTATAGCATCAGTCAATTGCTTCTTTGCTTTTTCAGATACAGACGCTACGTGAAGTTTCAGTGTGCCGGACCCGGTCCAGAAAGTAAGGAAAGTACTTACCTACCACATGAAGCAGCTTTCCCGCAGGCTTCAAGTATATGTCTTCTTTCAGGATCTGATTCCAAGGCACCGGAGGATCGCAGATCCTAGCTCGCCCGCCCAAAATTGTAGTAGCCGCTCTCGGGGCGCTCTCAGCATCAATCGTCCCCGCAGTTCTCTTCTTCAAAACTTGGCCCTTCTTTAAAGAATCGATACTGCTGCGATGATTCTGCTCCCCTTCATAGATTTCGCTCCTCCTTGAACTCTGCCCAGAGGCGATGAGTGTAGCCATTGATTCAGTGTATGCCTGCAGAGCTTTTTGATCCACGCCCGCGATCTGCTCAGACGCGTCGAGGGTAGCGAGTGCTCCAACATATGCCTGTAGACCCTTTCTGTGCTCCATGCAGACCGTTAGTCGGAAGCTCTCATGTTGCCTACCACAGGCATTGCATATCTCCCCCATATTCTTGTCCTCTGACAAGGCATCATTGATGAATTTCCGGGCAGCTGACTTGACAACTAAAGCTTATAAATTCATGAATATCCGCCACAGGAAACGATCTTACCTGAATCTTCAACTTCCCAGACAAGATGAATGCGTCGAGTGCAAGATCGGCGGACGCCGTGATTGTGGATAAGTCTTTCTAGATATGGCAGAATGGCGATAACTCCAGAGCCTGTCGCAGCCAACAACACGTTGTCGAGCTCGTCAACCGGGATCCATCTTCCATGGGGCCCAGTGAATGATGTAATGATGGTAGTACTCCCATACGCCAACAAGTCGTTCAAGCTTTTTGTCCAGCCTTGGCATGGTTCGACGACCAGTTCAAGCCGAGCTTGAGGCCTGCGTTCGCCGGAGCCAAAGTCAACAGTCGGCTCGCCAAAGGAGGCTACTTGAGCCTTGCTGGAGTAAGAGACAACAGTGAAAGGATGTCTCTGCAAAAGTGAGAGCGGAGTAGACCAGGCCCACAGGTTAATGTATTGTCCAGGCTCCACCTTCAGCTCCTTGTCAAGATGAATGGTAACCCTAATTGCGCCTTCATCGTGGAAAACTCGTGCCCATAAAAACCGAAAACCCGTCCTATACAGGGTAATGCCGGTTTGCAAAATGAAACACCACATAAAGACACCAAGAATGATGTACAAATACAGGCGCGGAAACAGGGTATCAGCTGGCAAATGGCGCCAGCTGAAGTAAAGGACAAGAATGGAAACTATGTGGTGATGGAATAGAATAAATTCGTATGGAAGAGCCCTTTTCAGTAACCAAATCGGCAACACTAGAAAGAAACACATCACTTGAGCCTACGGGATCCACATTAGCACATTAGCTTCCCTATACGCGTTAGACTTTGAGCATACATACTACAAATGGCCAGATATTGTGAGTTTCCTTCAACGAGAAACTCCCCTTCAGGGCAACGGCCAGGATAGCGTGAAATACAATCAATATCAACACGATTCGACCTACCCATGCATGTATCCAGCGGTGCGCGCGGAGGGATATGTGTAATAGATCCGCAATAAAGCTAAGACACGGTCCGAGGTAGAGTATCAGCATGTTGATTAACGCCAATGTCCCCGCCCGTGCCCCTGCTTTTTCAGTACTTGGCAGGTCAATGAAAACACAAGTGAGGTTTGCGGCGAGATAAGCAGAAACAAGAAGAGAGCCGCCTACATTCCAGGACTTAAAAACTCCAGACCGTGTGACAAGACACGCATAGGCTAGTTGTTTCAGTCCCCGTGAGAGTAGCTTGCCCAAATTTAGCAGGGGCGAGAGTCTGCCAACCTCGAAGATCAATGGGCAGGTGTATTTCAAGACTATGTGGGTATATGGCAGGAGTGCCATAATCAACAATGAGCCACACAGGCCCATGCCATACGCCACCGTGTTATCGAACACGATTTCCATTGTGGCCAACCCCAGTCTGAACAAATGGAGAGGGTATAAATAATTCCACGGAGAAACCCCAACCTTCTATATATTCGCAAAGCTCTAAGTTGATTGCGGTCGTCTAACCTCGACTTATCTGGGCTATCTATCTACTGTATGTACTACTCTACATGTACTGTACAGTACAGCACAACGTGGTAAGAGTGAATTTGAGCCATGATTCGTCCTCAGCCAGAAGCCCAAGCGGTGTCGGAGGGAAGACCTATCTGTCCCCGCTCAGCTGTAGAAGACTAAAATCCTGTAAATGGATGGTGGGGCCGCGGGATCTTGCCGGGCATACAACACGTTCACCCTGAAAATCACTATTTGGATGTTCAATTCGAGACAATGGTGGCCTGCGTCTCAATGTGTTTGTTTACTCGAAATCTGGACCCATGAGATCAGCTGCTCGTTCACAAGAGGCGACCGGCCACAGTAGCAACTCTGTGTCACTGCCCGTAAGCATAAAACATCCAAGGCTACGTGGAAACGCGTCGCATCAGCTTCTCTTCAGTCTTTCACTAAAATCCAGTCAGCCTCACACAGCAAGCTCCACAAATTTCGCACAGAGAAACTGTACAACAACAAAACAAACAAAGACAAGTCATAAAATCCGTGGTCGAAATGGCTGTCTGCACCCAGGAGGTGAAGAACAACGTTCGGGAATCTGGCCTTACAGACTCTCGTCGTCAGACAGGCAGTGCAGAGAAGCTTGGCGATGGGGCCGCTCAAGGCTCTTCCACCATGTCAGTGAGCAGTCTTCCTGACAACGGATTCGGCGGAGCCGACGGCCAGAATTTCAGAACTATGGGCAGATGGGACACGGTTTCCCTTCTCATGACCAACCAAGTTGGGCTCGGAGTTCTGTCACTCCCCAGCGTCCTCAAGGTCCTAGGGATTGTCCCAGGTGTCCTGGCCATCATAGGCATTGGATGTCTTTCATGGTACACGGCTTTTGAGCTCGTACAATTCTACGGACATCACCAGCATGTTCTCAACATCGCTGACATGGCCCGAGTCGTCGGCGGTCGAAAATTTGCGATTGTGGCCGGCATAGGTTTCTTGATCCAAACCATCATGACCGCAACTTCAGTCGTCGTTGCCTTGTCAGTCGCCGGCGATGTACTGAGCAGCCATTCCGTGAGCACTATCGTTTTCATGGCCATCGGCTGCCTTTGTTGCTGGCTTCTCTGTGTCCCTCGAACCGCCAAGTTTGTCTCTTGGACTGGCATCCCTTGTTGCATCAGCATTATCACAGCTACTCTTCTCGTCATCATTGGTCTCATTCTCGAGAATCCTACGGATGCTCCGGACCCCTGGAAGAAGAATCTCGTCATTTTTGCCAAGCCGACTTTCCGTGACGGCCTCAATGCCTGCCTCAAGATTTGTTACGCCTACTCAAGCAACATAAATTTCGTCTCTTACATGCCTGAGATGATCGATCCCATGAGAGATTCCAACTTTGCTCTCGTCTGGCTTGAGATTGCCTCCATTAGCTTTTACACAATGGCTGCCGTAGCAGTCTATTGCCTTGCTGGCGAATATACGGTCTCCCCCGCCCTGGGCTCCGCCTCTAGTCGCATCGCTCAAATCGCTTACGGCATCGTGCTTCCATCCATCTTGTCGAAAGGTCTTTCCTTCGGCCATGCCGGTATCAAGTATCTCTACGTGCAAATCATGACCTACTTCAAAATTACCCACGAAATGACCGCGCCCACTACAAGGTCGTGGTCAATTTGGATGACTATTGTGACCGGATTCTGGGTGGTCTGCTTTGTTCTTTCGATGGCCATCCCCGATTTCGACTCCATTCTGTCTATTACCTCGGCTACCACCATAGCATGGTTTACGTTTGGCTTCAGTGCCATATTATGGTTCCACCTCAACTGGAGTATCAAGACCAGTTCTGGTCAGAACACATTTCTCGCATCCGTCAATGCGTGCCTCATCATTATTTCCCTCTTCATGAACGGCGGCGGTCTCTGGTCATCCATTTCGGAGCTGATCGACGCCACAACTGAGAGGAGCAAGTAAAAACCAATTATCAGCACTGTACATGTATGGAAAATTTATGGCGCGACCGCCTGTCATCCCACTTTGTTCACTTAATAATTACACTACTTATTTACTTATTGATGGCTATACGACACCGCCCTTGAAACCACGCCTAGGATATAAGAAGTGCGCTGAGTAATACATCTGGATGAACGCCTCTACTGTTGCTGTCCTGGAGATCAGATGACCTAAAATCTGCAAACCAAATTTTCTTGCAAATTATACAACATGTGTTGCCGTCATCGGGCCACACCAAGCCGAATAGACGCATTGTTCTCAACAAGCCCAGAATTCAGAAGACGTGGAGGCTGATGCAAAGGCTCTACAACGCAACAATATCCTGAATGATGAAAACAAACTTGACAAGAAGACTATGTACAGTACAGTATAGTACAGAAGTTGAGAGTTGCGGACAGTGCTGTATTAATAATCAACTGACAATCATCCTCGTTCAGGGCCTACGGCACGACGCATCAAGCTCCTACTATGGCCCCCCTCTCTTGTTATAGTCATATATACGGACTTACACCGTCATCTTCACTCCCTGTACACACTCTATAACCCCTTTCCCGTGCCCTGAAAAAGCCTCTGATAACTAGACTAGAAGTTAAGCACCGCACCAACGTAGAACTATCGTTCCGTATATAATAGCAACCGACATTCCTTCTGGGTCTCGTATTATCAATTCTTATCATCCTCCATTGATATTTCCATCAAGGAATAAAAATATAAGGCTGATGAGTACGTAAAGTCTTGCCGTCCTAAACAGCGACAGTAGGGCTGAAAATATCTGCTTTCATCGTCCGTCAGTTTTGTTCTTGTATCCATTGCAGTACAGGGTAGACTAGCCTCCTCAGCAGTATGATGACGATGCCTCTGCAGAGATTATTCCCTCTTGGGGAGAAATCAGAAGCCTCGGATCTATCGTCAGGTCCGTTGGCGATTCTTGAGGCTGACCTAGACCCGACGACTTGATACTACCATTTAACGACTTCAAGGACTTGATCAGTTCGTCTTGAGTCTCGAGCACTCGGTCATGCATGGTTTTATACGAGCGTAGTTGGCCCCGTTGCTCATGGAGATCCTGTATTTGCCGCCTAAGCTCGTCGTTTTCAGCGTTCAATTGGTCTCCATAATGCAACTGCCGTCGGATTTCTTCTAGGTACTCCTCTGAGATAAGACCACTGCTTCCTTGTCCATCTTGCTGTGATGTCGACATCAGGTGTTTCTTTGGACTATCTAGGCGTAGCAAAGACAGTTGGGACCTTGAAAATTCCGCGACACGCGGAGGCCTTATATACTTCAAATTGGCTCACAGCTGCAGTTGCCAAAACAAGAAAAATAGAAGAGGAATATATGACCCACATGATCCAGAGCCTCATGAGCAGAATATACCGCTCGCGGTCTGGTTTTTATGCCAGTCTCGCATTTTCCAGAACAACCGAGCCGATTCCCTTGTCTTTTTGCGGCCCAATTTGTCCAAAATACTCATCTAAGCTATATATGCATTTTGACACGACAAAGTCTTGCTGTGAAATTTTGGCGCGTTCAGCGGCAGAGGTCTACCTGGCCACCTCGTCTGTTCAGCATGGTCGTTATCTCCTCTGGTGCGTCACAAGGAGACTCAGTACAGTAAAATTCTCACACCGTCAATCGAGCAAGTGCACTTCTATTTCTATCCAAGATTATGGATAGTGTCAACTGGAATACCTTTCACGACACCAAACAAGCTCGGCCGCCGCTCCCACCTCGCTCTCCTGCTCGGCCCAGGCAGAACTCAATTCGCACATCGCTAGCATTTCACATAGATGACCTTATGCAAATATTCAGCACAACTCATACGCAGGGTGCTTCCAAATTTGACAGAGCTGGCCCGAGACTCCCCAGCCGATATGAGTTCAATAAGGTAACAAAAGCTGTGGAGAGACAAGATTTCTCACACTCACTTCCTACATCGCCAACACGAGCGCACTGGGTCACTTCAAAGCGAACCAGGCCGGGACAGGAGTTTCGGAAATCATTCCTACGTTACAGCCATCCCGTTCAACCTACCCCTATCTCTAAAATTAACCGATACAACCCATGTTTCAACAAAGACCAATATTCTAGCAAGAGGTTCGTGGGCATCCTTACGCCTGGACGCACACCTCTCCCTCCACCAGGATACCACAACACAGAACGAGACTATTCGTCTGATGGTCCTACTTCAGCATCTAATCCATGTGGCACAACTTACTTGCGAGATCCGTTCTCCACGTGCAACGGTACCCAACAATATCAAGTGTCAGCAAATAATCCAGAACGCTTGACGGTAGATCACGTGACAAAGAGCTATTTTGACACATCTTCTGATGACTTAGTGACAACTTCATGGAGAGTTTGTCAATCGAAGTGGGCACGAAAGGCCAGGAAGGCGCTAAGTTGGCTGAAGGAAGCCTTCAGTCTTAGCAAAGAAGAGAAAGAGTTATTCCAAGCGCTCAGGAGCATGAGATATAGTAACCAAGCCGCATACTACTAAATTTGCCCCATCACAGAATATGTAAGTAAGAGAGACTATGAAAGTGCCCTGCATTACTATTGTCCAACCGCGCTGCATTCGCCTCGAGCAAGCCCACAGCAAACCACGATGATTGTCCATCTTTATTAACTACCGGTACTACTAGGCTCTATTAGAGGCTTTTGAGGTACTATCACTCGAGATGGAACCCTCGAGATTTATTC
Source organism: Dactylonectria macrodidyma (assembly GCA_020744425.1). Lineage (NCBI taxonomy): Eukaryota > Fungi > Ascomycota > Sordariomycetes > Hypocreales > Nectriaceae > Dactylonectria > Dactylonectria macrodidyma. The sequence goes on from JAGMUV010000034.1 coordinate 37,770, forward strand.
CCACTATCTTCAGCGCATTTGCTATTTTATTTTATTTTTTTCCTTCTGTCCCCTTTCCCTCCCTCTCTATTTAGTGTTTTATCATTGGTTTTCTGATCTTTTCCCCCTAAAGACGTTTGATGCCTCGTGTTCATACTACCGTATTAAGTTTTCGGTTTACATATTTCAGTCTCTACTCAAATACATAGTTCACAAACTCCCATAGTAATCCCCTCTGAATGGGAGAGACCCGATGAACCCAAGAAGTACATAGACTCACAGCGATTCACATACGCCGAATCAGGCAAGATTTCGGCAACTAAACAGCATACATTACAGCATCTCAATAGGATTCATTGTACTGTAAGTCCGTAGGGACATGTACATGTAATGTACAGTACCTGCCATAGATGCAAAGCGCCTTTCCTGAATACTGTATTACAGCAACATCAAGCCGCGCTTCACTCAGCCACCGGCAAAGGTTTGCCGAACAAGGCATCGGATGAATAGGAGCTTAATCCAATTCCCGCTGATACATATAGTCACGTGTGAATTCCAAATAGCACAAACGTCATGGTCCAATTTCGGCTTCAACAGTAATTATATAGTTCTATATTAAAGGCACGTGCGCTATTGGAAATTCCCATACTCCACAATCATGGGCCGATGCAGACACACAGGTTGGGTCAGACCATGGAAAACAGGGCCAGACTTGGGTCTCGAGATTTCAGATCGACCCCGACGTATTCTAGAAGAACTTCGCGACCCAAATAATGATTGCCCTGGTCTATTGATGCTAATCGGGAATCAATCGAAACGTTCGGCATTTGCGAGATTGAGGGTTCAAAATGGAAGGCTCAGCTCAAGAGGCAACGGAGAGATTCATCTCTTCGCTTCGTCATTCCAAAATCACGACCAAAGCCCGTTGTTAGTAGCAGATGCAGATATTCCACGTCACGGAAGGCTACCTTTATCGTGCAGGACCCCTCAATGCCATGAAGTTCTTGGACAACGATTCTCGGAGAGCAAAAGTCACCAGAGTGTCCCAGACATCAGCGATACCGTCTTCCATAGTGCCTTATTCCCTTTCGCCGATGTTGTCTGTGTTTTTGTAGCAGATATTGGGGGCATAGAAGCATCCGTGAAGCGCCTTACATCCTGGCTAGACAGAGGTCGACCGTCTGTATCTCCAATACGCCCACATCTCATCTTCGTGGTGAACAAGGAAGATGAATCGCGTTCTCGGGGAAGTCTGCAGAGTTTTATGGGGTCCATAGATAAAACGGTATCGGAGGCTATTTTCCAAAGCATCTCGACACTTGGAATTCCAAATCATTCGTCAAGAAACGCCAGGCAAAATCGTAACCGAATGCGCCGTTGGGAGGTGCTACATCACGAAATTTTGAAATGTTTAGCTAAGAGTCGGCAGGCTCGTAGGCGATCTAACTATCTCTTCTCATTCTGCCATCTGGCTGCATTCTTACACCGCGGCGCTCGTGCCGCGACCTGCGAGTTGGCAAAGCCATTCGATTATATCGAAACATCCCGATTAGGTCGGGCTGTTGCCCCCGACTTGTCCACTCATTTAGCGAATGTTCTGCACCTTTTCACGTCTTCGGCGACACTGAAAAGAGCCGGCATCCCGTTAATTGCATCAAGTTTGCTATTTGATCATTATACACGTAGGATGCATGGTAAGTCAAGAAAGTATCCCAGCAGCAAGCCAACCTATCTAACCTGAGCAAACAGCTTTCAATCCACACGAGGTGTTCCAAACATTGTATTTTGATCCCTGCTCTACGGCGAGCTGCCATCGCAGTCACGAGTCCATGCGTCTAATCCTGCCTTCAGAAGTGGTGAGGCTGATAAAGGAGAGTATGGTCACACAATATGCCCACACTCAGGCATTAGAGTCATCAGTGGCTTGGCATCGGCAGCAGCTTGCGCGGTTCCACAAGGATCTATCTGCGATCCATTCTAAGGATACTTGTCTCAGCTGTATCAGGCGCAAGCCTCAATACAAATTCCAATGTGGGCACTTCATCTGCCGAACATGCGTAAAAGAATTCTACCCTAAAGATGGTCTCGATCCGTGGCTCATTCTGCCAAATTCTTGTCATATATGTGGTGTGGTGACACAGCCGCTATCTATTAGGCTGATCCCAGATACGGCAAGTGTGCGAGTGTTGACTATCGATGGCGGTGGTATTCGAGGGTCGGCTCCAATCGGGTTCCTCAAGGCATTACAGGACGAGATTCGAATTCCAAATTACCAAGTACAACGGCACTTCGATATCAAATTCGGTACTAGTTCAGGTAATTTTGTTCAAAATACTTATTTTTAGGGACAGATACTAATAAATCAAGGTGCCTTGAGCGTAATCAGCCTCGATGTCTTGGGCTGGGATGTCGATGACTGCATGGCTTACTTCAAGACGTTCGCTTCGAAAGCCTTCCAGTGCCAATGCCCTATACTCGTACGGATTCTCTCTAGGATTCCCGGAGTATCGAACATGGTCCGATTGTTTAATTTCCTTTACATCATATTTGTTGACAGAAAGTACACCGCCGATGAATTGGAGAAGCTGCTCCAGGAAACCTGCGGGTTGGAGAAAACTCTGTCAGACTGTCCAGTTACAACCGAAATGGGCACACATATCGGTGTAACTCTGACTAATGCTTGTAACAATAATGCCTTCATTGCCACAAATTACAATGGAGTTGGAGAACGGCCATCGCTTAGCGGTACAGTCAAAACATTCAGCTGACTTCTTCGCTAATGCCTAACGATGGAACAGATTACAGCCTATTGACTCCCAATGATGATGAGCAGGAAGTTCCGTTGTGGGAAATGTGAGTCGTAGTTGCCAGGGCTTAAAAAACATACTAACACATCACAGCCTCCGTTGTGCCACAGCAGCACCATTGTAAAGTCAACCACGATTTCTTACGGAATGAGGCTAATACTAGTTCAGTTATTTCAAATCACGGCACCTTGGCAACCACGGTGCCTTCCAAGATGGTGGGCTTGCGTTCAATAACCCAGCATCTATCGCCCTTCGAGAGTGTGCCGCGCTATATCCAGATGCAGCAGACCCTAGCCTTTTAGTCTCACTTGGGACGGGCTCTTCCTGCTCTACTCCTAGTGAGAATTCGGACATCTCTCAAAGCTGGTGGAGTGGAATGTTCCCATACAGGCTTTTCAGAAGCCTAGGATGGCATATCGATTCGCAATTGGCGTGGAAGCAATTATTGGGTCACCGCAAGGCTGATAGCCGAACAGAATATTTCAGGTTTGACATCAACTTCGAGGATATGGTTCCTCATCTAGATGAAGTGGCTCTGATGGATTATCTGGGACAAACGGCCTACGAGACAATAAAAGATACATTAGCCTTACGCCGCTTGGCCCGACGTCTGCGAGCAGAACTCTTTTTCTTTGAGCTAGATGCTAGCAGTCCACCTCGATACGCTAATGGTTCTTTCATGTGTACAGGTCATATTATGTGCAGACTACGTGCAGGGACACCCGGGTACAGAGCATTTATGGGCCAGCTTCGGAGTGAAGATGCAGCGTTTCGGCTAGGAAACAAAATAGTTCAGTTCGCGCACGATGATTCGGAAGAGAATTTCAGCCAATGGGTGCAGTTCCGTGTCCCAAACTTCAAGGAAAGCTTTGAAATCTCATTATTTGAGAGTGACGAGAATCTTTGTGCTATCAGTGGCTCACCCTTTTGTCTTGAATGGTTAGTTCATAGGCAAGGCATTGACATGTGGTTTAGCATGGAGGGCAATTGAGAAGGTTCAATCCCAGGGAATCCTTCAGCCAGCCAAATCCAACCACGAAGAAACACCCCTTGTTCCTGTCGAGTGCTCCAGACATTGGAACAAATCATCCCTTTTCCAAAGACCAGGCAGCTCCAAGGAATTCGCACGTCCCCCAAGGCACAGCTCCGGGACCCTAGAGGATATTGGCTCCACCTAGTCAACGGGCCAAAGGACTGTGTCAATATAGCCAAACCACCAGCTACACACACATCGCCCCCATCCCAGGGTTCAGGCAAGCCCCCCCGCCCCCCCGTGCAATCTAGATTAGTAGCCTACCCTCCCTTATTTCTATAGATAACACAGGAACATAGTTTCCATATCCTAGATTACGCAGACTGCTTGAGATGCTAGGAAGGGCTCGAATAGAGCACTCAACAGATACATCTAGCACCAATTTTCTTTCTTTGTAAGGTTATTATATAGCCTAATAAACAATCTCCAGCGCGTCCTAGCCCTCATGTGAGGCCTAGAGCATTTTGTATTCGCTTGGCGTCGAATATACTGCGCTACTCTGAATACTACTACTACTCCTACTACCCCTATCAAGAGTGGCCAGCCACTATCTCGGCTATTACAACACCCAAGTGAATCAGACCCAAAGCCGCGACACTAATAGATAAATCATATACACCTCCCTTGCGCAGAGTTCCGTCTGCCAATTCTGCCAATGTAATTCCTCCCGCGTATACAACAATCACGATCCCAGCAAAGGCCATATATGAAATAAATCCTAGCATGCTTAATGTGAATCTTATAATAGTCTTGAACGGGAAAGAGATTGTAGTCAAACCACTAATAGTTGAAAGGGACGAGGATAGCAAGACCAAGCTGAAGCCAAGTGCGGGAAGTACCGAGAAGGGTGGGATTTGCTGAAGAAACCTATCAAGATACTCCATGGATGGAAAGAGACTAGCAATGTCGCTAAAGGCGCTTCTCTCCTTCATCGGGATACCTATGCAGTCTGCGCGGGCCTCAAATATAATACAGCCACTCTTGGTACCAACGCTGCATCCTTCCGGTATGTGCCCACTGAGGAACGTCTGCCCCGCTGCAGCAGCACTTTTGACGACAGTTTCCACGTCATTCGCAACCTTCGTAGCCTTGGCGGCTAGCGAAGTCGCTTTTCCAGCGACGCCAGTGAGAGCGACGCCAGTGACTGCCGCGCTTGCCTGCTCCTGTATGCTCTTCCCTGGAAAGTCGCGACCCAGGATTGTCCGTCCAAACTTGGCATACGATTAGTGTTTTACCACAGCCATAAATAATCTGTTCATACCGAAATTTTGAAAATTCCACTCTCATCAAATTTCGGGTTGAAAATTATTGTCAAAGTAACAGCAAGAATCAAGAGTGTCAAAGTGATGTGGCATATGATGAATGTTAGGGCTCTTGGATGTGTAATTCTCCTCCTCACGGATGATATCAGTGCACCTAAAGGCATTCTCAGAGTGATTTGGCTCATAGTCCAAGAAACATGCGCCTGAAACCGGTATTTAAGTATCGATATCTATTCGCAGCTCAGATAAGAGCCAAATGCTACCACTAGACCGTAAAAACTATTGATGGTTATATCCAAAAACATATGTACGTGAAACGGTAGTCCAGTATTGACTGATGAGTAATACGTAAAGAATACAAAAGAAGTGGGAATGCCCCTCTTGGTTCCTCATCCCTCTGTAGCACAATGTGTGCTTCTGGACAGGACATGACTGGCTTTGACACCCCCATCAATATATTCTCTACCAGTTCCGTGGATAATTACAGTCACGTCATTTCCCACGAACGTTCAGATATATTAGGAACTACTCCACATTGTTCCTGTCCTCAGATTACACATTACATTACGCCAGAAGTTATAACGACCATCACCATACCCGAGACGCTTGTCCTTGACAGGGGATCAGATCTAGGAAGTGGAGTTCAATTTCCGACGACACCACTGACTATATGGCAATCAAACCACGCCAACGGAACACCGGATAGTATATATGATAAGCGCCTTTCTCAAACAGCATGGGCAACACAGCCATCTTCCACGCTTTCCACATCAGTTGCCACAACACCTACAGTGACTAGTTCCTCGGCAGCTCGGTGCGCAAGCTTGAATCAATTTCTTCTATGGTATCCTATTCTTCATTACCTTCTCGGCTATTGTATTTCGCAGCGATTTTACTGATCACTTCGCTTCCACACATAAGGCTTTCTGTCATCTTGTGTCAATTTTCCTTCTTGCAGAGCAAGTCTACCACTGGTCTTTCTGGAGGCGCTATCGGGATTTTTATCATTTTTGATGCGATTATCAATAGTTCTTGTATGAGATTCGGCAAAGGTAGCTTTCAGTTTGTCCTCGAATCGGGGATTATGTAGCCACAACCACCAGAAAATAAGGTTTGAATCCACGGAAATAGTTGCGTATACCTGTTTCGATTGGCGTTCCAGAAATCATCATGGGGAGCGTCAGTTTGAGATAGTCTTAGAAATCGAACAGCCCAGGTCTGAGAGGAAAGGATTAATCTGACTTTCCTTTTTTTTTTTTTTTGGTACGATGCCACTGTACTACCCACATTGCAACCTCCTAGAGTCCATAAGCAGCTTTGTTCTTATACTCTAACTAGCAAGAGATTACCATTCTAAGCTTCAATTCAGCCTCCCATATTGCGTCACCAAGAATGGTTGTAACCCGGCGTCATCGTGGTTGGAAATGGCGGGCGCCTAATGAGGTATGCGGCCAACACACTCCGTCTGATAAGGTTGGCTGTTTAGATAATATAGAGCACGTCTTCAGCAAATTCAGAAGCTTCTTTGACTCTAAATAGTTGTTTTTTCGCGTAGCTAGTTTGGTGCCAAGTTCATATCGAGTAGCGTATTTCGTCATAAGGGCGTAGGCCACGCTTGATTGTCATCTAGAGAAGAATTTTCGAATAGAGATTTGTGTGTACCTTTCTTAGAAATTCTCTGAGGCCACAGAAGTGGTCAGCTAATCCATTACGTAGACATAATTACATTGGTATGTTCAAAGCCACGCCAGCCCCAAAGTCGCGAAGTAGAGAACAAAGGTAACGATAATTCAGGAACATAGTGCACTGATTTCGTTATGGATTCTCCTACCTTGCCTCTCTCCATGGAAAGTGCCCGACTCCTCATTCTCCGATAGACGTACACATAAATGAATAGATAAGGAAGTCAGTCAACAGCAACCAGGAACCTAATATCCGCTAACGCCAAATAATGCCATGAATCCCTTCCGCCTCGAGATATATTCGTTGGATTCAAGATAGCTTATAGTTTCGACCCTTATAAGAGGTTTTTGATCTGCAAGCTCCATATGATAGCGCGTGAGAGGCCTTGGTTGCAGAGCAGAAAATGGGAAACAGAGTACCCTCTTTAGAACGACCTAATGAAAGCACTCACTCAAGTCAAACAAGAATGCAGCTATTTGAAGCAAGAAATCATAACCGGCAAATAGCCTTTAATTCAGAATTAAGCTGATCGACAAGACAGTGCCGATGGCCAAGACCGCAAGCCACTAGTCCCAGCACTATTTCGGTCATGGGATACTTGGGAGCCTAGACAGGTGCGACGAGCTTTTTCTCGTTAATTCCATTCAAGTACGCAGTATGTACATGTTGAAATGGGATGATACATCTTTCTTTTTTTTATTACTCGCTAAATGTGCAGTAGTATAGCTACCATTGATATACAGGCACGAGTTCTGTGGGACTGTTTGGACATCTTTTGAGTATCCATGAGTGAGTCTGTCGCCTGGGTCCTCAACCAGCCTGGCTATCTTGTTTGACTTAACTGAGGGGATATGGGGAAAGATATCACATTTCGACCAAACTAAGAGATAGTTGACTTCTTAGTTATACAGCCCCAATAGCAATACTCATTGCTTTTGTTGAGGTTGCTGGGGCGGCGGTGTAAATTACACCTTTTTAATCGGTAGCCCTCCCCTTACTGGTTTCCCTATCTGGGTTGAGACATGCCTGGTGATGACTCGCCAAAATTAAGACTTTATCAATCGGAAATATGAATCATAGCATCAAGAGAACTGCCGATTAATGCAAGTAGCCAGGTTCTAGACGGATGAGGGGGGCTTGACTAAGCAGACTTCGATTACTCAGGCTGTCTCAGTACTTGACCAATTGCGCAGCAGAGGTGGAGCTCATTAGCAAGGGCCGTCAGAGTGTAAAAAATATATGACAGATAATTCCAGTGCAAACAGGGCCAGAGTGAAAGCTAGACTTAAAATACCAGCACACGTTGCAGTAAAGAATAGTTCCATTTTACAGTTTCCTCCTTATAAGTTATATGTCACATCCTCCGTCACCTCCCTGGCGCTCCCTCAGCACTTTTCCAGTGAGTCTCCAGCACTTTCATCTCACCTTTAACAGCATAGGCACCGGTAATGTTAATCTGTTCGGCCGAAGAGAGCCTTTACAGCCTAAATGCGCATAAATTTTGGACGGGAACCTTAGGAGAATATGAAAAGTATATAAATCGAAAATGTTTGCTTAGTTTCGAATCTAGTTACAGTAAATATGAATCTACTGCTACTGCTTCTTTTTCGGCTATCGTTAGCCAGTGCCTCTTGTACGGTAACGGGTCACTGGACTGTTATAAAAGGGCAGACTTTGTGGATGGCAATGATGGCCCTCGACATCAACCGATTGGAGGATATCGCAGACCTAAACCCTAACACGGATATTCGGGACGCCGTAACCGGAAAAACATACGTAGTACCATATAGGACCACAAAGTCCCCAGCGTTCTGGATTGAGGGTTGTCCTCCGATTCTTTATTTGAATTCATCAATGGCTTCTCATATGAATTCCCTAACAAGCACGTCCGTATTGACCCCCTCGACAAGGCCGGCTAACGCATTCAATTCCGGCACTACATCGCTTCTATCTAAGCCGATATGGGATAAAAGACTTGCAGCCCCAACCGCCATTAGAAGCAGGGATTCCTTGGTGAGCAGTTTTACGACATCAGTATCAACTACGGTAATAGAGGAAACAATGAATACTGCTTTGCCTAGCTCTACTGGGATGCTGGATGCAACTAGTAGTACAACACCAACAACAGCAAAAATACCTTCAGAATCTGTGCTCAATATACATTGTCGAAGAGAAGGTGATCAATTCGTAGGGAAATTTGGTATTAGTGAGGAAGATCGCAATCAGGTGGCTGAACGGTTTTGTCGTGAAAATGTTCCTCGCGGGCGATACCTCTCCGCTGAAGGAAGCGAAATAGTTGCGGAGTATGACTCGCTGGGGCTTGCAATTGCTTGGGTTGAAAGCTGCAATAGAGACAAACAGCTCATCACATCATGCTATGATATTATGAAAGGAATTGGACATTGTGATGCAGGTGGGAGAGCAGTTTGGGGTTGCTTACGCTACACTTTTATAACTTTTGCTAAAGTATGGGCGTGATGAATTTATGAAACGCGAAGCGATAATAGTTATAGTATAAGAGTAGTGGCTAGTATCTTGGGCTTTATTAAGTACTAGCTAGATAAGGCACAAGGTCTACTATACAACTAATGATGTAGAGGAACCGCAATGCCCTTTAAAAGAAACGCATGCGATTTTTTTTCTTTTGGTTGAGACCCACCTTGTTACCATCTCACGGTTGATGGAAGAGTTGCATTGAGTTCATTTATTTGCTAAATGCCTCGCTGAATGGTTTAATCCGGTAGGACTGTTTCGTTACAATAGGGTTGTGAGCGTATCATAGAGGGATAAGAAACAATATATAGCTTCTGCACAGGAATGAGTGGTTATGAGAGAAGCCCCTGATCCATGCGCAGAAAAATGAGTTACAAATTAAATGTTAACACTGACAATAGACAAGCGATCGTAGGTTGAGGAGAAATGATTCTTTATTGCGTTCGAATATGTGTTTGTACAACAAAATTTGAATTGCGGCTTGTATTGAATTGAATGCAGGTGATATCCCAAGGGATTAGTTGCCGTTGTGTCCTAAATAACTGTCTGGAGATTGAATTCTCGAATGTGGTAATAAAGCACATAAAAAAAGGAAAGCTTTTAGAAACACACTAGCTGGTTCACGTATGTAGGCAGTAGAGTTCGAGAAAAAGAAATCAACTTTGACAGCTTGCCTTCTATTTTCTCAGTATAATCCTGCCTCCCTGTTAAACTTGCTGGTACATTTCTATGGGTGCTAGGCACTGAATACTAACACTCCCAGTTGGCTATATTACTGATTGTTACTAACTACGAGTCGTAAGTGTATAAGATATCATTCGGCCGATAATTCCACATTAAACAGTCCCTAATTGTATACCCACCCTGACCACCGTTGTTGCAGTCTTTCCAATTAGTAATCATAGTATCGTAACACAGGTTGTTGGAATCTGTGAGGGTTTGCGCTTTGCCTCCACAACCTGGAAACCAGGAAACTGTGAAAACAAATATATCGTCGCCTCCATCATAGATATACTGGATGCTTTGATTCTTCTTTAGAGTTTGGCCATTGACTTTGTTACAAAATTTCTTTGTTGTTTTCTTCAGCGTGTCTTCATCTGTATTGTAATATGTATTGGGCGGATGGCAGGTTGGGGTTGTCCCGAATGACGATGTAGATGTCGTCGTGGTTTTCAGTTTAGTGCTGATTGTCGATCCTATAGAAGTATGGGTTGAAGGTGGTGAGGTGTGAGCCGAGTAGGTCTTCGAAGACGATATATATGATAGCAAAGGAGTTGCAGGCAACGAAAATATCGAGGATGAAGGGTCAACTATATACAGCTGCGAAGAGGGCGTAGTTATAGAAGCAGATAAAGAGGGTGTGAGAAACAAAGAAGTGGTAGGTACAAGTGTGGAGGTTGATTTTGGTATGGAAGATGTAGACACTAGAGATGACGAGGGGTCGGCTACAGATGACACCAGAGATGACTGAGACAATGTAGACGACAATATCTCAGTTGCTGACGATAAAGAAAGAGTTATGGAGGATGTGATACGATTCGTTATGTCAGTTGTATGTGGTGAATTTACACCAATTGCTGTAGAAATCGTTTCTAGCGTGTTCATTCCAGATCTTGAAAGTAAATTCTGCTGGTTGGTTTTGCGTGTTGACGGCGTCGATAGTCTTGTAAAAGTAGAACTATCCAAGACCGAAGTGGCTGTCATGAGCCCCTTCAATTCTAGCAAGGGCGTGCAACCATCAATCGTCTTCCAGGTGGCAGGAGGACGGACTTCTGTGAAAGGGACAGTGTATGTCTTTCCAAAGTCAATGGAACCAGTATCAATCCCCTGATTCAGCTCGATGATTTTATTGTAGGTTGGAAGATTGAGCACACTGGCAGCCATATCGACTGTCTCCCCTCGCCAGGGTGCCCAAAGAGCAATATCAGTGCAGAACGCACCAGCCTGGGTTATTTGAAACAGCAAGAAAATTGGAATCATTATTGATGACAGTGCCTAGTTCAAGGTTGTGTTGACATAATCGTGCACTCTTAAAGCAGGCAACGTGGCTTCTAGATGTCCATCCATCACCGTTACGGCGGCGGAAAGATGCCTATTGTTCGACTAATACATCACAGCACCCTGCCTTAAGCCAAAACAATGCGACCTAGAAGCCCAATCCAGTTTTCTCCCTCATGCTCCTGAGAGTCTAAAGTAGCGTACGAGTAGAGCTGAGATTGCACTCCGCTTCCTACTTGTATGTATCACCTCCGAAGACAGCGCATCATGGCATTCTACTGGTAAGAATCACAACGAGGTCGAGATGGGAAGAACGTACAGTACCGTACGTGAGAGGGCCACATTTGGTTTTATTTTGGAGGACAGTCGTCATCGGATGACCGAAACTGGACCCCAAGTTTTGAAGCCGTGCGAGCGACAGTCCGGTTTACAATGGCCACTAGCAGACTTAATGCGAGCGAGCCAGCGGGATGGCAATAGATCCCCCTTATTACTACTGTATTTCCTCCTTGCATCTCAGTGCACTGTAGCATTTCGGCTCCGGGTGCCGTCCATTTTCTGCATTGGAAGAGAAAAAATGAACGCCCGGCGGCTACGCCGAAAGGGCAACTATTACCCACTGCATATCCATTTTCTCTTTAACTTCCTTATCTTTTTGAGCCTCTGCAATGTACACTTATCGTTTATGTCCTCGTTTACCCATCATCTCTCTGCGGTTTCTGTTGGTTTGGTATCGTTATCGTTAGCCAACTAGTTTGAAGGCCACTCTTCAATGGATCAGTGTCGTATCTACAGCGGCTGAAGTGGTGCCTACTATCTATGGTACAGGATGGAGGAGTAGGTTCGGTTAGGTATAAATCTCTCGTTCTTCCTGGGAGGAAAATCACCATCAGACGATACAAAATGGACGCCAAATATAGACACAGTCCGCACGGCTATAAGGTTTGCAATAGCAACAGGTCGACTCAACAACACACGCCGTTAAAGACAGATTGCAAAACCTTACTTATTCTTTCTTACTACAGTAACGACCGCGAAGAGTGTCCGCCAGTTGCATGTTGAATGGGCGGCTAATAGGCGGACCACCTTTCCTGATGCTAAGAAGAAGTACGCACAAGGGACCAGAATTGGTTCTTACCCTATATGTGGTCCGTGCGGGAAATCATATTCAACTTGCAACTGGCGGACACTCTTGGCGGTCGTTCCTGTAACCTACGCTGCATCAAACACCTCATGCCATGGACAGCAGGTACCGGTTCAGCCACTATAGACAAGACTCTAAACACTTAAAGAATAGCCTTCAAGTTAGCTTACCAATAATACAAACCCCACGACATTCTGCGGAAAAAAAGGAAAAACGAAGAGGCAAAAGCAAAAATTGGACGCTGTAAGGGCTTTTACGAGATCTTGGCAAAGTTTGGGAAACGGATATGTTCAATAGCAACCAGTGCCCTATTGGTTATGGGCCACGGCTCACGGCTGTATTCGGCTGCAGCGCGCACGGAGATATGTCTTGGCAGTACCTATTTAGTGTCAGAAGTGCCGTTCATTCGATGGGACATCAAGATGGATGATTTATGCGAACTCTTTCGATCACTGAGGTTTCAGCCCTTGTCTCAAAAAGAGCTAGCGGAATTCCAAAGAACAGCCGAGATCTTACAGAGGTGTTATGTCAGTTCAGAACCCTGCGATCTTTTAATAGACAACCCGTCATGGACCGAATATGCCGAAAAGTTGCCTAGGATAGGGTTTGGTATCGACAGCAGAGTCCCGGAGTCGAGGAGGGGACTTGTTCAAGGAGCCGGTGTCACAGAATACGACACCGAGTCCTATCTAAAACTACTAAAGAAGACTCCACTCAGCGCCGATATCTCCCAGATCATTCCCAAGCAGGACCTTTCTTCAACTATCGATAGTCTTGACCGTGATAGAACTATAATTGTACCCGTCCGTGATGAACAGGGCTGGGCGTTTGCAGTTGCATACCCTCATTGCATTCACTGGTATGATAGCAAGCCCACAAAGGCGGTTCCAGAGTTCGCCTCGGGTTGGTGCGGGCCCCAGTCCCAGGAAAACAATGACAGCGGCGTTCTCATGCTCTTGGGGATCCGCCGTCTCGCAATGAAGTTCCCGCACGTAGACGACGAAGATATCGAGCGTACAGTGAGTTCATTTCGGACCCGACTATTACTTGAACTTATTTGTGGACACCTCAACCCCGATACAGACGAGGTCACAGCCCTGCATCTTGTGGAAGGCAACATGGACTTTTTACCCTCCAACGATGGCCCTGAAAGTGAAAGCCCCCAACCCGCTGTCGTTGAGCAGACTGCACACAGCGAAAGATCCCACTTTTCCAACGCAGAGCCTACGTCGAGCGAAAGTCCCCACTGTTCCGGTGAGGACTTGCCTGTAGACAGCGGAGAACTCCTCGGCGAAGAATTTCACTCCTCCAGTTTGGACCATCCGATGGACAGCGGAGAACTTCTCAGCGAGGAAGCTCGCTCCTCCAGCTCGGAACAGCCTTCAACCATCCCTACCAACAGTTCAATACAACTCCTAGCCATCTCAGCTCCTGCTATATCACCTACAGCTAGAATGGCCAATCTTGCGTCGCCAAGGCCGACAATTAACCTCAGTTACCCCAGACCGCAAATCTATCCTACAATGATGCTTGCGCCTGACATTCGCAAGCCAATGTTGGAGATTCTCAGGGAAGCTGTTGCCGCCATTCGACGTATCGAGGCATCTAATACAACAGATTTGAAAGACCTATGGTCGTGGATTAGAGACGGGTTATTGAGTAGCGAGTTCCATCGTCGCTACCACAGAGTTCTTTTGCATGAGAAACTGAAAGACGCAAGCAACAGCAGAAAATTTCTTGACATGGATGGATCCATCGAGTCTAAAAAAGCAGCCACTGCTGAAGGCCGCCTCTGGGGTGAGCTCTGTACCTTTGGTGAGCAACAGTATTATAAATATGTAATGCTGTGTGCTATTCCTAAGAAGGATCCCATATCTGAAAGGTCACTCAATATATTCAAGAATTCTTTCAAAAGCAATCCTGACCTGAAATGGGCCCTCGCCCAGGCCCAGGAACTCTGCAAGGCGATTGTGGGAAATCAGCTACCGAAGAGACTCCTTATGATTGAATCATACTCGTACGAATCATATAGGAGACTCGACGACAGACAGTTTGCGTTAGTCTTGAGTATGGAACCCCCACCTCTGGACGTTGATTTTAGGATGAATGGCGTTGTTTACCTTTCGAGTTGAGGATAACCCTATTCTCCTCTCATATAGTGGCCCAACAGGGCGCAACTTCGAGATGAGGGACGGTGTGGTCATGATTGAGCCGCTACTAACTAAGACATTGCATTCGCAGCTCCTACGCCTTCTTACCGCTTAAGGACGATATAGGCGACAGCCCTGTTAAGGTATCTGAGCTGACGAGTGCTATGTAAAATTCATATGCTATGCCAGAAAATATCAAGTCTTGCATATATAATAGAGCGGCTTAATAACATCAGCACTACATTTCTGACGCTGATCATGCTCTGTATCCTATAATGTTCAAGATGCTTAAGATCATTCAGGCAGTTTGCGGCCGACCACCTTGACTAGACATAGGGTGTCATTGACTATGGCAAACCTGGATCTGGATCTGATTCATTAATGGACTGCCCTACAATGCTTGAGAGAGTAATATATGTAGAACGCAGATTAAGCTAACAACCTCGTCAAGTCTACGTGCCCTCACGCTTTCCCTCCATCCAATATTGTTTGGATTGGTCCAGGAGCTATTACTGTATAATTCACCTGCCTTGCATCTACTCCTTAAAGAGTGCCCCCCCCCCCCTCATCATGTTGGAAGGATTGAGGTTTCCTCCTAGCCGGACCACAATTACTTTAACCAAAGAACAGCAGACGTCCGCAGAGAACCTTTAGTTACTCTTGGAAAGGTTCTAGATGTACCTTAGAGTACCCCATCCATCTCAATCGGAATTGATGAAAAAAGTTCGACGGCGCGATAAAGGGATCTTTGGAATGGTGACCTCAGCGTCCCTGATTTCCATATATGTAAGCTTGACCAACAAAATTAGTAGTTTTTAGCTAATGGCCGCCGACTTTATGGATGTCGACGGTTCAACCGCCTCTGCTAAGCGTTGACTACAATTACCATTTCCATATATATTCAACCCACCTGAGTTTCTCGTCTGCTCTCTGCTTGACCCGCTAGAACTTCTTTAGCAGTACAAAGACTGGATTCAAAACGATAGAATCAGGATCTAAAGGATTAAGCATGACAGCGAAATATTCTGCTCCTGTCTGTTGTTGGATTGCGCAGTGATGCTGAGTGCCCTTGATAAAAAGTGGTTGTTATTATTCTTATTGTAATTATTCTTAAATTTTAGTGAACGTGAAAGCCCTCTTTTATACTTCAATATGAGCCTGAGTCCTACGAAGTCGCCACCATCTAGGGCTTCTTTTAGAGTTTGTCATGACACCAGGGTCATGAAGTCGAGAGGGAAACCTCAATCCTTCCAATACTGTCTCGAGTCGCTCAAAACTACAAGAGCCGGCCCATATTGTGCACGTCGATTCGTAACACTGTGATATCCCCGTGCGCGGGCTTTGGTTTTATTTGTAATGCCCCTCAGTCGCTGTGGCATCAAGAGACTTGCGAGCAGCGGTGCTAGTTATAGTAGAGCCATCGACTACAGATTGTGAGGCAGTGCATATTTTGTTCCGCCCGTGTTGTGGTATGCAATACTTATAGTCACTTGCAATAACACGGTCATGGAGGTGAGAGAAGGTAGCCTCATAGTGCAGCTGAACTGTCATCTTGTCGTCACCTCAAAATAAATCACTGTCCCACAAGAGTATCACCGGGCCGGTGGCGCAAGACAATAGGGTCAGAGGGACCCGATTCGTAAATAGCACGTACTCCCAAAGCCTTTATCCAGCGCAGTTTGGAATATGTGCCTTGTCCCAGTCATTCGAATGGTCCTTGTCCTGGTCAAATTGACCGTTGGGCACCTTGAGAGTAGCGGAAAAGAGACGGTTAACTGTCACATATAGCACGATCGATTCCCCTAGGTTTTCTGGTAAGCCGAGTTCCAAAATTGAGGCCTCTTTGTTCAGCCATTTTCCATGAATCTTGACAAGTTGCTCAGTATTATTTTAGAATGCGCGGAGGGAAAGCTGCCCCGTACAGACGAAGTGTATACCCGTTGGCATTGTGGGGCAAGCCGCCTACCAACCTCGTCCCGAGGTTGGTCCCAAAAACCCTGTCATCCCCTTAAATGGTTGTCAGATAAAAAGCTTAAAATTAAACCATTATTAAAGAAATAGCTTTAATTAATTAAAGAAAATAGCTATAAATACACTTTTTTCTTATATAATTAAGGCTTATTATATATTTGTGACGGTCGGGCTTACACTAGGGCTCTAGGGTAGGTCCAAGGCTTGTAGTGTTTATGATCGAGTGGATCAGGGACGTCGTAGTGAGCAATGTAGGTCACGGTCTGGTAATGGTAGAATAGTAGATTCAATGTAACCAAGTGTGTTGATAGCTGGTGAAGCTATCTCTATGAAAGTGCTAAATGAATGTGCTTATATACTAATGTGGTCCTGATGGATCACGGTTTGGGATCGTGATCCATTCTCTGGGATCACGGTTGGAGACCGTGATCCATTGTTGGGATCATGGTTTGGAATCGTGATCCAACGGGATTGGTTAGAAATTTGGCAGAGTGGGTATGCTTGGCCATCGTCACGTGGTCTTCGCAGACCGGGCCGTGACAATATTAATATTTTCTATTTTTATTTTTATATTATTATTACTTAATATAAAGTTATTTTAATTATAAAAGATTTTAAAATATTCTTATAATTAATTAAACAAAATTAATCTTAAATTAATTTAAAAAAAAATGCTATTAATTTATAATATTTTACATTTTAAAAAAAGATTAGGTATTATATATATTCTTTATATGATACATAAAATTATTAAGCTAAATTTTATAAAATATTTAATATTAATTATTAGCTTTAATAATATATTTAAATATAATTAAAAATATATATTATATTTAATATAATAATTATAAGTAAGTTTCTATTTTAAAAATAAGAATAACTTTTTATATGTTTTTTAATATAATTTAATGTCTTATTTATTAATATATTAAAATTAAATATATAAAAAAATATTTTGAAAGAAAATTTATATATTTTATATACTTTTATTATTATATTTAATTATATTATTATAAGTTTCTTTAATAAGCTTACTTAATAAAGATGTATTAAGTATAATATTATTTTAATAAAATTTAATATAAGTTTAGAATTAATTTATATAAAAATTTAATTAAAATCTTATTAAAATAATATAAGAATAATATATTTATATTAAAGTCAAAATATTATAAAAGGGCTATTTTTAGAAGTATTTAATTAATTAAAGAATTTAATTATAAAATATTAATAAAATATTACGTATTTAATAATTTAAACATTGTATAAAGCTTACATAAGAAAGAAAGAAAAGTTAAAATAAAATACATATTATAATAAAAATAATATATAATTTATATATAATTCTTGTATATATATTTATTGTTTAAAATATTAAATAATATATAAATTTATTAAAGTAGTATTATTTATTTATATATAATTAAAGAGATTAAAATAAAATATAAAAAAAATACTATAATATATAAAATTATTTTATCATCTCTTATTCATTTTATTATATTTTATTTTATAAAAATCTTTAACTTATATATTAATTATATGTCAAATATATATATAAATAAAAAATTATTAACAAAACCTTTCTTATAAAAGATTTTAAATTATATTTAAAAATAGTAAAACTTTATATTGTCTATTTTATATTAAAATTAAAATATGTTAAAAAACTATTTTATTAATATATATTTTTTAATATATTAAAATACTTTTAAATTAAATTTTAAATTAATTTAATATAATCTTATTTATTGTCACGGGCCAGATGAGATCAACTCAAGAGGTAATGCCACTGTATTGCGAGAATACTACGATGAAGAGGAAAGAGAGAAAGCGGGCAGGCGCGTAGACGCGTAGACGCGTTGATAGTCCCTGTGGCCTGCCCCGTGCGTCCTAGTTACGTATCGACCCCACCCTGGGTCCAGCGCTCCGGACGCTCCCGTCACATTTATAATGTAAAACTTTTAACATTTTAAATAATATATTAAATATCTATAAAATATCTTATTATATTAAAAATGTTTTATTTAAATTGAAAATTGAAAATTCTTATAGTTTTTTATTTATAAAAAAATGTTTTATATTATATATTTATATATTTATAAATAACTTTAATATTATATCTTTATATTAAAATATTTAAAATTTTGAAAAGAATTTTAAAAAAGAATTTTCTATAATTAAATATAATGAGTTAAATTTATTTAAATAATTGTTTATTAAATATATATTATTAATATTAATTTCTTTTAAGAGAAAATGGATTCTTAATTCAATATAGAATTTAAAAAGGTTTTCTACTTATATACCTATTTTCTTTAATTAAATATCTATTTTTAAATACTATTTTCTATTTTGATTATATAGTTACTGACAACCATTTAAGGGGATGACAAGGGTTTTTGGGACCAACCTCGGGACGAGGTTGGTAGGCGGCTTGCCCCACAATGCCAACGGGTAGTCTTTTTTTGAAAAAAAGAAAAAAAAAAAAAAAAAAGGAAAAAGCTACATTATGAATTTTATTTGAATAAAAAACCGTTAGCCAACTTATACTCTTCATAAACTTTATTTTAATAACAAAAAAAGTTTTTCCTTTGTAATATTTTTTATTTTAATTTAACCTTTTTGTTATTAATAAGTCTAACTGTTAAATAGTGGCAAAAGGAAGCTCATGGAAGTAGCTTGAAAGGCTGATAAGTATTGCCATCAAAGATGACAGCTGCCACCTATTGCCACAGGCTTAGCAAGCAGCTTCCAGTTGGTTCCACATAGCACAGAAAAGGCATATAGAGCTTGCTCCAAAACCTCAAGCAGCAAGTGGGGACACAGAAGTCACGGACAATAATTGACAATATTATTATTAAAAAATATAATTTACAAAGTAGTACTTTTATAAGAAGCGTAAATCCTTATTAAAACTTAAAAAAATAAGATTATTCTTTAACTTACAAATAGTTTTGTTTTTAAAAATCTACGAAATTTTATAGTTAATATTAATTAAATAACAGACTCAGTTTTAAATTTTAGAGAATTCTTCATAAAGATTGTAATTTAAGATATAAATACTAAGAAATTACGAAGTGCCTCACTCGCTTATTATATACATTACTATTTTTAAAAAATTTGTGATAATTCTTAAATAAATTCAGAACAAAATATAAATATATATAATTCCATATATAAAGTATATCAAAATGAAAAGATTATAAATTTATTTTTATGTATTATTATAAAAAGAATATAAAAAGAAATATACAACATAAAGATGAAATCTATTTCGTTAAAAAATTAAATATTATAGTTTTTATAAAAATGTTAATAAAATTTAAAAAAGTTATATTAAACTGTAATGAATTTCTTAAATTTATAAAAACATAAAGAAATTAATATTATTTTAATATTAATGATTTAATATATTGGTTATTTACGTTTTAATAATTTTTTAATTTAAAGTATAAGAAAATAATAAAAAGAAACCTACTAATACTTTAAAAATTAATATATAAAAATGAAGGTAATAAAATCTTATTTTTAATATTATAATAAAAAGTAAAATATTTAAAGATTACATCGGTTTTTGCATAATTAGATAAAATAATATATAAAATATAATATAACCTTTATTAAAAATATTAAAATTAAAAATAAAAAGGATATTGTTTAAATTTTTTTTTATAAAACAACCTTTTAAATTAAATAGTACACTTGAATTGAGAGAATATATTTATTATTATCTTTATTTTTATAAGTTTTAAATAAAATTTTTTACAATTGACTATTAATATTCTTCTTAATTATTCTTTTTAAGTCTAATATATATGTAATTAAGCAAGTGTCACAAAGTAAGTGTCACACCTGTACTATATAGCTAAAAGTGTAAATTTTAGATTTTCTAAAACGGACTATTTAGTAAGCTTTTCTTAAAAAAACCAACGCTATATTCTTTAGAAAAAAGCCATATGGCAATTTTTTTTTTAATGTATATATATAATAAGTATGCGGCGCACTTATACTATGCGGCTAAAAGTGTAAAATTCATATATTCTAAAACGGGCTATATATAGCTTTAGGATTTTTAAAAAAAATTAGATTCAAATGTTTTTATTAGACTTTTAAGTAATTTACTTAATTTTTTAAAATTAAGAATAAGAAAAAAGATAGTGCGAATAAGATTTTTCTAAATACCTCTCTAAGGAACTTTTCCAAAAATTTAAGAAGCCTTACACTTATTATTATAAATAGACTCTTATCCCTCCTCTTTTAGAAACCAGAACCTTCCACCGCTAAAACCTTCTATCTAGAAGTAATTGTAAGATTTACATGGATTCTAACGCATTATTCCTTTGCCTATATATTAGTTAATATAAGGTTAGCTTATAGGTATATAACTTATATATTATAGCTATTATTTCTTTCCTTTTAATTTTTAAATTGATTCTTTTAATAAAACTTATTTCATTATAATTTATTAAATTATATCTATATTTTAATATAATGTACTTGATAAGTGAGTGGGCCAAACAAGCGAGTGGGCCACTTTGAAATTTCCTAGCATTTACACCTTAAATGAAAATATCTTTAAAATATTCTCTAAAATTAAAACTAAGAGTAAAATAGCTAATACTATAGAAATAGCTCTATTATATATTAAAAAATAAATATATATTTTCTTAGATTTTTTTAAAAATTACTTAATAAGCTATATTAAAAATACTTATTCGCACTGTATACCTAGCTATTTCTATATAAAGGAATTTTTTTAAAAAATTTAAAAAATCATTATATAGTTTTCTTTTTAATTAAATAATTAAAATTATTTTTATTTTATTTTTAATAATTAGATAGCTAGTTTTAAAAATTTAAGGTTTAGCTCTTTTTAGTGCACAGTATTCGTGGCCCACTCGCTTGTTTGGCCCACTCACTTATCAAGTACGTTAGCTGATAAAAACAGATTCTTTTAAAAAAAAATACTAATAAATTACTAATTAAAGTATTGTATAATTAAATTTACTAATTATAGCCTTCATTATATACCGTAAGCTGACTAAATAAAATGCTTTTTATAGCTTTAAAAGTAAGCTTAAATATTTTTTAATTCTTTTAATTAATATATATATAAAATAATTTTTATATATAAATATTAGTAAAGGTCCACGGAGCTATTATATAATATATATATTATGTTTATTTAGTTTAAGGGATTTATTAAAATTAATTTCTAATTAGTTAAATCATAATGTAAACTTACGAGGTAATTAATTTATAAAATATATATAAATTAGAATTATAACGTAATTTAGAATGTAAGAGCCTATAAGGCTTTTATTATGTAATGATTTTGCCTTCTAATACCTACCTTTTCTATCTAGCCTTTTAACTTTGCTTTTTAATTTAGCTCTTCTAGCTAATTAATGTATCTTAAAGGGTTAGTTAGAATAGTAAGGCTTATTATTATACCTTAATGTAATAGAAACTAGTTAATTAAGTTATTATTACCTTAGGCTTAGGTTTTAAGCCCTTACATTATATATTACTATTATTATTTTTAACTATTTGACCTCTTAGCCCCCTCTGGATATGCGCTACTAAGGACTATAACTTTAATGAAGAAGTTAAATTATTATATAACGTATATGATAAGCGAGTGCATCAAACAAATGAATGCACCACTTATACTGTACAACTAAAACTCATAATTTTCAATTTCCTAAAATTAGCTACATAATTCTATAAGTCCTAGGGGATTAATCTTAAATATTTAAATAAAAAAGTCACAAGACAGTATTTTTTTCTACTTAAAAATTTTAGCTTCTTAAAAATAAAAATAAAGAAAAAAAAACAGTGTGAATAAGAATTTTTTAAATAACTTTATAACGAATTTTTTTAAAAGTCTAGGAAAATTCGCCATTATTGCAATTAAATTAATAGATTTATGATTTAAATTATAGCCATTCAAAGCCTAGTTTTGATTTTTAAAGTTTTTTTAAAAAGTCTCGTTTTAAGGTGTAAAACTGCTTTGGTGCACTCGCTGGTTTGGTGCACACGCTTATCATAGCTATACGTTAGCTTTCTTCAGGGAATTATAAGTAATTGAAGACTACTTTTATTAATAACTTTTAGTTAGAATTCTATTTTTAAGTTAGAATTAAGTAAAGACTATTAATAATCTTTTAATTTTAAGTTAGTAAACAGATAAGAGAAAACAAATCAAATATTAAAATATTACTTTTAATATAATAATAAATATTAAGATAATTAGATAATATTACTTTATAATAGCTAATATATTTATAATAGTATTAAAAATATAATAACTAAATATATGCCTTTTGAAATATTATTAAAATATTTACTAGAGATTTACTTATAAATTCAAAGCAATATTTTAAAAATAGGAATTTTAAAAGTAAATATATAAATACATTACTTACAAGAATTATATACATCTTTAAAAAATTATGGAAAGAAAGTAATTAAGTCTTAAGTAAAATATTATAATTATGAATATTTAAATACAACTTATAAATTAGAAGAATTTATTAGTTTATTTATAAAATATATTTATATTAAAGAACGTAAAAAGAAATTAGTATTAAGATAAATTAAGCTATTTTAAATATTAAAATATATTAATATATAATAACTATATCAAATTACACTAATAAAATATACTTAATAAGTTTTGAAAGAAAATATAAGAAATATATAAAATGTAATTAGAGACTTTTTAAAATTAGTAGTAAAATATAAGTAAGTACTAACTAATGTAATTAAAAGTAATCTTAAACATATAAAAGAAGACTATAGAAATATTAAATAATTAATATATTAAAGATTATTAATTAAATACCTAAATAAATACTAATAAATATTATACTAATATTAATTTATTATCTGA
The DNA here is from genome assembly GCA_020744425.1 of Dactylonectria macrodidyma. Classification (NCBI taxonomy): domain Eukaryota; kingdom Fungi; phylum Ascomycota; class Sordariomycetes; order Hypocreales; family Nectriaceae; genus Dactylonectria; species Dactylonectria macrodidyma. The sequence goes on from JAGMUV010000034.1 coordinate 61,188, forward strand.
TTTTAATAGTTTTATGTTAAATAAGATATTAATTAATTTAATTTTTATTTTCATTTAAAAAGTTTGAAAATGTTAAATAATTCAATAACAAATAATAAAGATACAATGCAAACTTATGGTTAAAAAATCTCTTTAAATCTAATATAATAAATAGCAATACGAAATGGTATTAACTTGAATAAACTTATAACTAAACCATGTAAGAATAAAGTTAAAATCCTTAATAACAACTTTTTTTAAAGCTTAATATTATAGGTTAAAAGAAATTAAATATGAAATATATACTATATATTAATAATACTTAAAGCCTTAAGATAAATATTTTTATATAATTGGTTAAAAGATATATGAAGCTGTTATAATAAAGAAAACATATATTGGTAGTTAGATTAGAAGATAACTACAGGAGGGGTTAATTAGAAGTCCAAAGAGCTTTAAATTAAATAATAATTATAATAATAGTTACATATAATAATATTTTATAACAAATTCATAATGTTTTAGAGTATATAAAAGAAATTAGAAATATATAATTTAATATTACTTTTTAAAATAAAATAGAAAAAGGACTTTAGAAGTAGGGCTTTCGGAGGGGGGGATACTATAAAAGCTATAAGAAAGATTAGAACTAGATCAATTAGCTGTAAAAGCAATGTAATAACTAAGAGATGTATAACTTCTGAAATAGTAGTAATCCCTAGATAAAGGAAGCCAGGCCCCTTTAGAAGAGGGAGCAAGTTTTAACTTAGTTTCATTTCTTATATATCTTTATTTTATTTAATTACTATATCTTTTACTAATTCTATTATAAGAGTATTATTTTTAATTTTTATCTTACATTTTTTAAAAGCTTATAAAGCTTTTTTCTTTTTTATTAAATAGATAAGCTTTTAATTTTTAATTTTTTTATTAAAAAAAGTAGGACTATTAAAACAGCCATTTAGGCTTTTATTTTTTATATTATTATGTTTTTTTTATATATTTAGATACCTTAAGGTATTATAAAAAAAAAAGGACTTAGTTAATGAGTTAATTTAATTATAAATATATTTTTATTCTTCCTTTTTTAAACTTTCTTACACTAAGTCCTTTAACTTAGGCTTATAGTTAATATTAAAAGTAAGTACAAAATTTATTTCATTTTTAATATTCTTTCTTTAACTATATTAATTAATATAAAGTAAGCTTATATTTATATAACTTACATCTTGTAACTTTCTAGGTTATTAAAAAGCATTATTAATAGCTATTCTTTTCTTTTCTTTTTAAGCTAATTCTTTTAATAAAACTTATTTTATTCTAATTTTTTAACTTACAGTTAAATCTAATAAAGCCAATAAAACTAGATTCTTTTAGACAATATAGTAATTAAAAATTACTAATTAAATAAGCATTTTATAACTAAATTAACTAATTCTCCCCTTTATTATATATCTTAAGTTAACTAAATAAAATGCTTTTTTATAGCTTTAAAAGTAAGCTTAATTATTTTTTAATTCATTTAATTAATATATATATATGAACTAATTTTTATATATTAATATTAATAAGGATTTACTAAGTTATTCTATAATATACTGTTAATTAAAAAAAGATGTCATAAAATATTTATATTTATTATTCATTCAAAGCTTCATAAATTTATAAATATTTCTAAAATAGTTTATTTGAAAGTTAATATTTATTATTAAGTATTTTATTAATTTTATTAAAAATTTTTAAATAAAAGTTCTTAGTAGCATATATATCTAAATGACGGCCAGAAGTTAAATAGCTAAACAAAATAAAAGAAACTAATAAAGATAATATTATTATTATAAGCAGGGTTGCGAAATTAGTTAGTATATACTAACTAAATACTAATTCTATTAATACTTAGTTAGTATATACTAATTCCAATTAGTATTTAGTTAGTACTAACTTATACTAATACTAACTAATTTAGTTAGTATATACTAAGATCTTTATTATTTAGTATTTATACTAATTAATATTTTAGTATTTAATATTTTAAAATACTAAAATAGAATTAATAAAATAATAAAAGTACTTAAGTATTCTTTTATTTATTAATTATTTTCTTAAGCTAATTATATCTATTTAAATAAATAGCTATATAATTAATAAATAACTAATATAATTAGCAAATAGTAATATTGACTTATAAAAACTAAATTAATAAGCAGCTAAATAATTATAATATAACTATGTATTTACATATCTTAATTAAATAGTTATTCAATTAATTTATAACTATAATAAGTACTAAATAGCTATATAACTAATAAGTAACTATATAATATATAAATAGTAGTATAATAATATAGAGAAGAAATAATCTAATTTATAAATTGCTTTAATAATAATATAAAAAGGATTTAATTTAAACTTAAAAATAAATCTATTCTAATTCAATTTCCTCTTCAATTTTTTCCTCCTTTTTTAATTCCTTAAAGCTTCTATACCAGCTTTTTAGTAAAATTAGCTGTTTTACTGTATTAGGTAAAAGCCTCTTTCTTGACTTAGTAATAATATTATTACTAATAGAAAAAGTACTTTCTATACTAGCTGATGTACCTGGATAGCTAAATAGCGTCTAGCTAATATAACTAAATTAGGAAATCGTATAGAATTATTTCTTTAAACTTCTAGAATATTAGTCTAAGATTAATAAATAAGTTATATATATAAAGTAAATAATAGAATATTACTTATATAAAATTCATTATCTGGCCCTTCATTAGAAGATTCAGCTTCTAATTGGTTATCTTGACCTAATCCATCTAATGATATATTAGGCCTAATTGGGTGCTGAAAATCCCCTTTTTCATTCTTAATTCTATTAAATAATTAGTACTTAGCTTATAATATTAACAGATAGTTTTTAGCTTACTTCTGATAGTCTAATTTAAAGAGATGTATAATATCTTGACTAATAGAAGGATAAAAAGCTAATAAACCTTTATCTTTAAAATGCATTAGTTTAAACCTAGGGTCTAAAATAATACTATAAATATAAGGCTTGAAGCTAGTTATATTTCTATTAGTTAGCCTTTTAGGGAAGTATTTTTCTAGCTTATTTATACCAGCTTCTAGAAAGGTATAAATAAAAGGAAGCCTAAATAATAAGTTAGTAATCTAATTTAATAACAGTATTTAATACTTACTAATCGATGCTTTTCATTACTATTAGTAATAAAAACCTTATATAATGTATTTAGCTTATTATAAATTTGATAAATATATAATAAGCCTTCAGGCATAGTAGTATAAAATTAGCCTTATAATCTTATTAAAGGCTTAACAAAAACTTCAAAAAAAGCTTTAATTTTTATTTAAAAAAGCCCATTTAAGATCAGATAAAAAGACCTAAAAATAACTATTAGTTATAATATATATAATAAAAGGGTAAATAAACTAACCTCGTAATATTCCTTATTATTAGTATTTTTATAAATATAATATAAGGGGTCTTTTAATTTAATACTAGACTCAAGCATTCTAAATGTTGAATTCCATCTAGTACCATTATCTATAATTATAATTAGCTTTTAACTTTTTATCCTTAATAAGAACAATATCTTATCTAAAGGAATTAGCTTCTTATTAGTAAAAAGCTTATTTTCCATTTTAAATTCAGCTATTCCTTCTTCTAATAGCTGTTTAACTTCAGTTGTATATTTAGTTAAAATAGCTATTTTTCGAATTCGGGTTATAATAGCTAAAAGAAGGTTAGCTTTATAGACTATAAAGGGAAATAAATTTATTGCTTACTAGTAAGCTCATTAGAGCTATTAAAAGCTGTATTATTTAAAATAGATAATATAACTTCAGATTCCTTATTTAAATGGAATTCTTTAAGGATATCTTGTGCAATAAGATTAAGCATATGAGCTATACAGCGAATGTCATATATTTCCTGATTTAAAGATAAAATACATGTATTATTATTTGCTGCATTATCTCTAGTAATACTATTATAGATTACTAGTAAATTAATTAGCTTATTTATATAAATAAACAGCTTACCTAAAAATATTATTATCTTGAATTAAAGAATAAGGAATTAAGCTATTTTTAAATTCCATATATATATAAAGCCCAGTATGGCTTTCAATAAGCTGATTAAAGCCTTTTTAAAAGTTAGTTAAAATTTTATAATTAGCTAACTTTTAAATGGAGATTTATTACTATCTTAATAAAGCTGGAATAATATTTACTTACCTATAAGCTTATAAATCAGGTTAAAATCCTTATCTATAAAAATAAGGATAATACCTAAATAGGCTATTTGTGTATTTGAAGTCCATATATCAAATGTAAGGGAAAAAGTCCCAAGGGTTAATATATTCTCTTCTAGTTACTTATTTAATTATGATAAGCTATTATTAAAAGTATCTAATAAGATACCTTTAATTTTATCCCTATTCATTATAGGACTAGCCCTAAAATATTATTAGTATATATTAAGATATAAATAGCTAAAATAACTTACTTATTATAATAGGTTATTGAAAGCTAGTAGAATTCAAGATATTAAAAGATTAAAGCTTCTTCCTCTTTAAAGCTATTAGATAAATTAAATAGATCTTTTCTAGACCTTTTATTTCTAATATTTAGGTTAAAAGGACTATTAGGCTTTATAAAATCTATTTCTAGATTATAAATTAGTATTAAAATTAATTTAATTTAAGTATATGTAAAATAACTTACTTCTTTTTCTAGTAGATTCAGATTGCTTATTATAAGCAATATCAGGATGCTTAGCTTTATAATGTTGTTGAAAATTAGAAGATTGAAATCCTCTAACTTTCTCAATTTTCTTATAATTACACCTATTTAAATATTAGTATATATAAGAAAATAAATTAAGAAAAGAAAAAGACTTACATAGTGCAGCTAATTTCCCATTTCTTCTTCTTTATCTTCTTTTAAAGGTAAAATAGTTTTTTTAAATAAGCTATATTTAAAGATATAAATTTTAGAATTTATATCTTCTATAATAGCTTGGGAGATTGAAGACCCTATTTCAAACTCTAAGCTTGATTGGGCAATACTATCTTCTTCAGAAGGAGCTAAAAAGCCAGCTTCTTCAGAGAAAGCATTAGTATCAGCTTCAGACTCAGAATAAGGATTAAAGTCATTATTTAAATCCATTTTAAAAAAGAATAGCTGATAACTATAGGGTTAATAAAAAATAGATTAATATAAAAGATTAAAAAGTAAAGACTTAGATTAAGGAGAAATTAAAGTTATATTTATAACTTAAAAATTAATTAATAAATAAGAATTTAAAGTCTAGAAGATTCTAATTACTAATATTATAATATATTATAATATAATTAATAATCTATATTCTAGAAGGTTCTAATTACTAATATTATATTCTATATTAATTAAGTTACTCATTTATCTTCTAGGACCTTCTAATTACTAATATTATATAGTAAACTAATAGAATTAATAATATACCTTCTAAAGACTTTCAATTACTAATATTATATCTTAAGATAATTAATATAATAAAATAATTAATTATAGATTATAATACTAATTTAATATTGAAATACTAACTAATTAGTATTTAGTTAGTACTACCTTATACTAATACTAATACTAATTTTTTAGTATATACTAACTAATTTCGCAACCCTGATCATAAGTTTAAAACCTAGGCTTAAATATTAATTTACAATAATTAAAATTTCTATTATGCTAAAATATACGCTTTACTATAACTTTTTAAAATACTTTAGATAACTTAAAAAGCTGGATATTAAAAAAAAGCAAAATAGCTCTAAAATAAAACTTCTATAAAAGTTACATTTTACATATTAAGCTACTTAATTTAAAACTTTAAGTCATTTATTTATTAAAGTCATAATTCTTAGTAATATATATTTAAATGGGGCTAAGAGATTAAATAATTAAAATAATTTAATAATGGATAATAAGATAAAGGCTTTAAATCTGTGCTTAAAGTAATAATAATTTCAAATAATTAGAGTTTTTATTATATTAGAATACAAGCCTTAATATTTTAACTAAGTTCTTAAAATATATTAATAACTAAAAAAGCTAAAGTAAAAGGCTATATTAAAAGCTAAACATTAAAAAGTAAAATTATTATATAATAAAAGCTTTATAAAGGCTTATATTTATTATATTTTAAGTTACTTTATTATAATGTTAATTTATATTCATATTAATATTTAACTTTTTATAACGTATAAGCGAGCGTCGTAAACAAGCAAGCGTCGCACCTATACTGTATACTTAAAACTCCAAACTTTAAATTTTATAAAATAGCCAACGTAGGTTTAGGATTTTTAGGATATTAATTTTAAATATTTAATTAAAAATTTAATAAGCTAGTATTTTTTTTAGAGTTTCTAAAAAATCATTAAGCTAGTTATAAATAAAAATAGCTCAAAATACTAGCGCTATAAGTATATATAGACTAGGAAAATTCTTAAAAATAATATATTTTATAAATAAGCTAGGTAAAAAATCTTAACTATTTTAAGCTTAGCTTAAATTTCTAAGAATTTTTTAAATTTCACAATTTAATGTGAAAATCAGAGTGCGACGCTCGCTTGTCTGCGACGCTCGCTTATTACATACGTTAATGCTAATTATGTTATAATTTAACTTATTAAAAGAATTAAAGAAAATTAAAACTTATTTTTAGTTATAAAAAGCATTTTATATATTTAGCTCAAGATATGTAATAAAAACTAAAATTAGTAAGCCTAGCTATAAAAGATTTATTTACTTAGCGATGTTTAATTATTATATTTCTAACAGAATCTATTTATATTAGCTATGCTAGATATAGATATATTTTGAATAAATCAAAATTCAATAAGTTTTATGAAAGAAATTAGCTCAAATGGAACAAAAGAAGGAAATAATAGGTATTAATAATGCCTTTTTTAATAACTTAAAAAAAAATATAAGTTATATGGCTATTAGCTGACCTTATTGAGGTTATGGTCCTTGACAGCGCACAGAAACGCGGCAACGAGGAACGCGGCAGCGCAGAAACAAAAGTCCGAACAGCGGTTTCAACAGGGTTAGCTGACCTTATATTAATTAATATATAGCTAAAAGAGCGATACAAAAAAAACTAAGCAAATCTTAGTATAATTACTTCTAATATTAACTGTGATATTAGACGGAAGGATTTAGCAAAAGATGATTTTAAGTTCTTAGTAGTTAAGGGAGGCTTAACAAGAGTCTATATAACTAAGTTCACTAATTAATTAAGCCCTATATTTTATAATAACTTATATGATATAAAATATAGAAATATAATAATATAAAATTTAGTAACTGTGGAAATAAAAGTTTAAATAGCGGTTTTAATAACGTACTTGATAGGTCGAATACTGTGCACTAAAAAGAGCTAAACCTTAAATTTTTAAAACTAGCTATCTAATTATTAAAAATAAAATAAAAATAATTTTAATTATTTAATTAAAAAGAAAACTATGTAATAATGTTTTTAAATTTTTAAAAAAATTCCTTTATATAGAAAATAGCTAGGTATACAGTGCGAATAAGTATTTTTAATATAGCTTATTAAGTAATTTTTAAAAAAATCTAAGAAAGTTTATATTTATTTTTTAATATATAATAGAGCTATTTCTATAGTATTAGCTATTTTACTCTTAGTTTTAATTTTAGAGAATATTTTAAAGATATTTTCATTTAAGGTGTAAATGCTAGGAAATCTCAAAGTGGCCCACTCGCTTGTTTGGCACACTCACTTATCAAGTACGTTAGCATAACTTAATTTTTATAATTTAAAATATTTAAGTTTTTATGCGTTAATTAATTATTTAAATAATTAACTTATTATAAATAATTAATAAAATAGTTGAATATATGATATTAAATATTATTAATGACAATAGTTTTAATTTACTATGCATTCGCTTTATATATATTATAATTATAAAAGACTATAAAAATAAAAAATAAAAAACTTTTTACATATTAAAAATGATAATAATATTATACTTAATTTAAAAATATGAAAGCTATTAAACTTTTACTTTATTTAATTATAAACTAATGATGTTGATAGATTTTAAAATTATAATCGTTTAAAGGGTATGCTTTTTTAAATATAACATCTTACAGGAATTAATAGTTAAACTACAGTTTAACTGTTCCAAATAAAGGAGGCGTTTTTAACTCACTAACTTATATATAATATTATACAAATAATATAAGTTATATTATATATAACTCTTATTAATTACTATTAAAACCGCTATTTAGATTTTTATTTCTGTATTACTATGTATTATATTACATATTTATATTACTTAAACTATTATAAGAAATATAATGTATTAATTTTAAATTTAGTTGTATATGGACTCTTACTCTTTCTATAGAACTTCTTCTATTACACCCCTCTACTATATCTATATACTAAACCTCCATTCTTTATAGCTAATATTAAAAATAACTAAAACCCCTTCGTATCTAGCAGAGTTAATACTTCTTAAACTGCGTATTAATAAGAGTTATATCATATATAATTTATATTACCTATATTATTACTGTAAGTTAGTGTGTTAAGGAAGCCTCTTTTAGCTAGAGATAGCTAGTAATACTGTAGTTTAGTTATTAATCTTCTTAAATTGTGTCTTTCATATTTGGTTTAATTTCTAAAGAGGACATTATATCTAAAGAGGCCTAGCTTTAAAAGGACCTTAGTTTTAAAACCTATCAATATAACTAGCTTATAATTAGATGGACTTTAGGTTTTAATAGTCCTTAAAATTATATTATATTATTATAATTGTTAATATATTAAACATTTCTCTACCCTTATCAAAATTAGCTTTTATATTATATATAAAGCTAGTATATATAGCAAGCTCGTGCTATTATTACTAGTAGTATATAACATAATGTGCTAAATAGCTAATTATATATAATAAGTTACTTTAAGTAATTAATTAAAATATAAAAACTTGAATATTTTAAATCATAAAGATTAGATAAATTACTTGACATTTTAAATTAAATAGCGAAGAGCGATCCTCGCGGGGGTTTTATTTTACAGCTATTTTACTCTTTTCTAATATCTAGCTTTTTAAGCTATATATACATTATCTTAAAAGGTTGGTTAAGGTCGTAAAGCTTATATCTTAATATAGTAAAAACTCGAGCTATTTTAAATTACTATTATCTTAACCTTAGGTTTTAAGCTTATTATATTATTATTTTTAGTATTAGCTTTTTTTCAGCTATTTCACCTCTGGCCCCCCTCTGGATATGTGCTACTAAGGACTTTAATTTAAATAAATTTTAATATTAAGCAATTTAAAAATTGATATACCAAATATTAAGGGTTTGATTATAAATATTTGTAGTATTAACAACAGTAATTTAAAAAAGGATATTATATAAAAACCCCTTTTATCATACATCCCTTTATTAAGTCATATACGTTAGATTAAAAAAGGTGATATAAGTAAAGGTAATAAGCTAAAATCTACTTATGCTTAAAGCAAATATATCTTTTTTAATAGTAGTATTATTAATTAATAAGATAGTAATGCTAATACTTTCATTAATTATCTTAAATAAGGAGCTAAGATATAGTATATTAGTATTTATATATAGAATAAAGGTATTTATTTTTATATTAGCTTTCAGCAATTTTATTTATAGTTGTATAAGTAACTTTAAATCTTTATAAACTTATTCAATTTTAATAAAAATATAAAACTAAGATTTAATAAGATCCCTTTAATATTAACAAGAATATTAAAAAATATATAATAAAGTTACAAGAAATGTCTTAGATAATTTATTTATCATTCATCTATTTAATTGAGTAAATAATATATTAATAATTATACTTAACATTACTTTACTTTTTAATAAAGAGAATATTAGTATTATTAATACTTAAGATATTATTTTAATTCAAATATTTAATATATAAGTTTAAAAGAATATGTATAAAATATAATTTTTAAAGCTAGCTTCTATTAATTAAAAGTCCCTAATAGATAATATTTACTTTTAATAATAGGTTTTCAAAGAGAGATAATTATTTCCTTAATTTATATTAATTACAATTTATATATAATTTAAATAGTAAATATTACGGCCTTAATTAAGTTACTGTAAAATTAACCTCTTTCATAATATGAATAAGAAGTATTTAATAACTAAAAATTTATCTTACCAAATTAATTAATTAATTAAATATAACATTTATGTTTTCTATTATTTTAATAAAACTTACAATAAAAAACGAATTTAAATTTCATTTTAAATTATCTTAAAATGACTAAAGAAATACCTTTTTTATTTCATTTGGGGTATTTTTACTTTTAAAAGTATGTATTTTAATAAAAAAGAACATAACTTTACTATTAAAAATAAAAATAAAAATAAATAAGAAACATCAATTACTATTTATAATAACAAAAACTAAAAAGGTAATTTTAAATAAGCTAATATACTTTAAAATATTATTTTTACAAAAGCAGAAGACTTAATTTTAAAATTAATTCTAAGTTATTATGAGATAATTAATTTAAATTTAAAAAGTAACTTAAATAGAAGAGTTTATACATTATTTAAAATTAATATCATTAAGTGATAGCTACTTCACTTAATATTATTAAAAGAGTTAGAATTCCTTTTTATATAATATTATCTTTAAGCTTATTAATATTAAATTAAATTAAGCGTATTTAAATAACTATATGATAGCAATGAAATAAGTTAAGTTAATAAAATATATTCATTTAAAATCATTTAAGTTATTTATATTTAAATGGAAGATATTTGTTTAAATAATACTTATATAATTAGTTAATTAATTAGGTAATTGTATTGTTTATTGAACCATATTTATATTTTTATTCATTAATAAGAAAAACTTATTAGTTAAATATATTAAATGTAATATTATTTTAATTAAATTATTAAAAGAAATATACTTTTAAATTTTTAAAGACTTTTATTTTAGATATGATATTAATAAAGATATAAATAGAAATATTTATTTTATTAAAAGTTCTTAAGAATATAAAAGGTTAGACAAAATTTAATTAATTAGTTAAAAATTAAATATTTTTAGTAAGTTTATAAGCTTACGCCCTTTATATAAAATATTTCTTATTTAATTATTTAATTAGAAATTATTAAAAGCATTATTATAAAAGCTTTAGTAAACTTAGGCTTAAAATGGGATTTTATTTCTTATAAATAAGTTTAATATGATAACTTTTAAATTAAATTAATATCTTTATAATGTTATCTTGAAAAAAAAGATTTTAGGAAATAAAATAGTAATTACAACTTTATTTCTTAAAAATATATATATATATACATCTATTTGGTTATATAATATTTTAATATTAAAAATTATAATTTTGTATATCTGAAAGATATTATTAATAAGATTTAATTTGCTTATACTTAATTATTTGATTAATTAAAAGTAATTTATAATTTAGCCTTATTTTATAAAAGTAGTTAGATAAAGTATATTATTTTTAAAAAGGTAAAAATATAAAATAAACGTGCCCTTTGTAAATAATATTTTAATAATCTATAAGTTTAACTTTTTATTAAAAGAAGATAAAATTTTTAAAAAAGCTAAATACTTTTTTAAAAGGGCGTTATAAAAGTTATATAAATCCATATCATTAATATGATTAAGTAGTATATAGATATTAGACCTAATATATAATATTATTTAATTTCTAAATTATCTTCTTTCTTATTATAAATTATAATTGGCCCTTTTATAGCAAAGGTAATATGAATATTCAATATTAAATGAAATAAAAATATGTAATCATTCTTATAAATTTAGCTATTAAATTTATGACGTTTTATAGTAATATATATATATTTTAATAGGCTTAACAAGGTTATAAAAGTAGTTACATCTTTACTTTCTTTAGCTAAGTAATATGTTATGATATTAATAGAGAACTTTTTAGTATTAAAAGACTTAAGGTTGATTATTATAATTAGTAACTTGATTTATTTTAATATCTAAATTAATTAAATTTTATTACCCTTGTTCATAATAAATCTAAAGAGGTTTTTATATAACATATCTCTCTTTTAAATACCTCTTTATAGTTACTAAAATCGATAAATAACCTAATATAAAGTTAAGAAAATAGATATATTACCTATTATATTTATCAGAAATAACTTTAATAGCTCATAATAATACAATTAATAAATTAACTGTCTAATAAATTTTAAAATTTTGAGTTAATATAACTTCCTTATTATATAAGATAAGTAGATAATTCTTTTTTTTTTTAAAAAAAAAATAAGGTTTTGTTTATATAGTTAGCTCTCTTTATTGATCATTTTTAATTAATTAATTTCCTTTTTTTAAAATATAGAATTTAAATATTAAAAAGTTAATATGTTTATTTTTATTTATTAAATAAGAAGTAAGTTTAGTGACTTTCTTTAATATTTAATAAATGTTACCTTTAAAAACTAAATCATTAATTAATTAGATTTTAATACATTTATATTTAAATAATATATTTATTATAATATATTAAAGACTTATATTAAATGATTAATATTGTTTTTCTTTCCTTTTTAATAAGATAACTTAAACTGTTTTAATTTCTTTATTAGGAGCATTTAATTGAATTAATAGGTTATATTATCTTTATATAAAAGTCGCAATTTGATAAAAATTAGCTTCAGTAGTTAGAAAATTTAATAATGATAATAAAAAGTTGTTAAAAGAAGTAAACGTTATTAAATAGATATATTATACGCTTAAACATAGAACTTAGGTGTTTTTTAAAAATTTTAAAATATTATTAAATGTATGTTATCAAATATATAACTGTTCTAAGATTATTAATAAGTTTATTAAAAATGGAGATTAAAAATATATTATTATTAGCTTATATTTTAATTACTTTAAATCTATCTGTTAGTTATAAGGAGGCAATTCTTATAGTCAATATTAGTCTTATTAAATAGAACTATATTTTTATGTAATAGTATATACTAAGTACTATTTAACGTAATTTAAATTAAATATTTAAATTATAAATAAATATAATTGTAATTCTATAAAAAGGGAATATTAGGGTATTTTAGTTCTAATTAAATAAATATATATATATTTATATAATATTTACTTTCCTTTAAAATAGATATTTTAATGTTAATTTATGAATTTAAAAAAAAGGGGATTGATATCTTAAAAATGTTAATTAATAGATAAATTAGCTATGTATTTGTTTAACTTTATTATATAATATATATTAAATACTAAAAATACTATAGTTAATAATCTATTTGAGAAAGTATTAAAAATAATTAATTAATTAAATTAAATCATTAAAGGAGATATTAAAGGCATTATTAATTAATACTTGGATATTTTTATAATTGATTCTATAGAAATTTAATAAGAGGACTGATAAATAACTAATCTTTTTAAGAAAGAATATATTAGTAAATTAGTAACTTAGTAATATCTTCATAATATATTAAATAAAGGTTAGATATGCCTTTACGCTAAAATAAAAAGACTTTCTTTATAGAAAGGCTCCATAGCTATAATAACTTATTTACATAAAGGCCTAAAGTTAATTATTAAAAAATAAAGCTACATAAAAGTATTTAATTAAATTATATTATAAAAAATAGAAATAGACAAAAACTATAGGCTTTTTAAAAGAAAGGTATTCTAAGCTAAATCTCTATAAACATAGAAATACTATTATTTTAATATATAAAACTTATTAAATTTATGATATATAAAACTTATTAAATTTATGATATATAAAACTTATTAAATTTATAATATATAAAACTTATTAAATTTATAACATATAAAACTTATCAAATTTATGATACATAAAAAGCTAAAGATCGTATAATATTTATTAAACTTAGCTACTTTATAATAAAGATTTATATAAATATCTAAAATAAGTACTTATTTAACGATAGATATAATTTAATATAATGGATTAAAACTAAGGCCTTTAATTATTTAAAGCTCTTTTTACGTATATTTATTTTTTAAAAGAAAATCCCTCATTTTAAAATACTTATTATAATAGTATTTACTTTAGAAATATGAATAATATATATCTCTATATATAATATGAAAGTAAATAGGTTAATTAATTTAAGACATAATAATAATATTATTTCTTATATTCATAAATTAAAATTTAGAAATTAGTTTATTAGCCTCTTATTTTATTTATAAATAAAGTATTATTAAAAGTATTATATAGTTATATTTCTATGTACTTATTATATAGCAATAAGCTATGTCTCTTATTACATGGGGATGTGCTTATAAAAAGGTTTATTTGATAAAATAATATAAACATATCTAATTAAATCCTTATTATTAAGATGTGAACTTTATCTTTTTTAAATAAAGATCTAGAACTTATAAAGTAAAAGGGTATTAAGTCCCAAAAGAGGAAGGTAATAAAGATAGATAAAGCTTTTTTTTATATCTTAAGAATTTTACTAAAGGTTAGTAATATAATATTATATATTGTAATAGCTTTTAGAAAATAAACTTCTAAACTTCGATAAGAATTATATAAAATTAAAATTACTTTAACTAGGGGTTAGTACCTTTTAAAGAGTATAAAAAGGATCTCCTTTAAAGTTATATATTAAAATAAGTACCTTAAGATATTTAAATAAGATAAAGATAGCTATTAAAACCTTAAATATAAAATTAGATAATCCTCTTATAAATACCTTTTTTATCATAAAACTTGACTAGAGTTAATTAACTAAATAAATAGTAATAAAAGCTTACATTGTAAAGTAAATAATAACTTAAATACTAGTTTTAACAGCTTATCTCAATTACTAAGATTTATAAAAAAGAGAAATATAAGGTTAAGATTTAACTACTATATAATGATTAGACTTAGAGGAATTAATATAAACCCTTTTAAAAGGTAGAATGGAAGAAATAATAAGGTTTCAAGTTTATTTTTATTATTTAAGAAAAGGTAATAATAAAAAGTATAATAAAAGAACATAACTAACTACTTACTTCCTATTTTTTAAATTAATATAAACCTTATTTTTTTAATATAATTTTTAATGTACACCAATAATAAACTTAATAACAAAATATAGACTTTAATTAATTAAATAACTTTAAAATTACTAAAGGAATTAAAACTATGAAAGCCACCTTTATTAAAAGAATAAACTAAAGAATTAAAGTTATAAAAAAATATAAAGCTTATGGTAAAAAGAAAAATAAATTATAAAATCAATGTAGAGAATTTCTATTTACTTTATTAAACTAGTAATTAAATTAAATATTTAAATTGCTGAAGATAATAGTTAATATATTGGAAATAATTAAATTTAGTTAATTAATTAAACTAGTTTAAAATTAACTATTAAATAACACTTCTAAAATGTAAATCTTAAAAAAGCTTAAATCCTTATGTTAAATATTATGCTATATAGCTGTCAGGCCGGTTGCACACAAGGGAGTGAAGAGGGCAGACACGCTGCAAGATAGCAGCTAGCTAGTAGGAATGATGCTGGTGACTGTATTGATCTCTGGCCTCCCTTTTCCTCTTTTTCTCTAGTAGC
The DNA here is from genome assembly GCA_020744425.1 of Dactylonectria macrodidyma. NCBI lineage: Eukaryota > Fungi > Ascomycota > Sordariomycetes > Hypocreales > Nectriaceae > Dactylonectria > Dactylonectria macrodidyma. Next base: position 76,824 of record JAGMUV010000034.1, read on the forward strand.
TCTCTTATAGCTAGGTCTAGTATCCCTTCTTCCAATACCCCAACTAGCTAGCTGTAGCTTAGCTGCTTAGGTCTAGCTAGTTTGATTGGTCCTCTTAATCCTGAGACTCCGGTCTGGCCGGGTCTCTCGTAGCCCGGTCGGAGTTCTCAGATCCGGCCGGTTGCGCTTAGCCCGTGTTCCATAACTCCCTCAGCCACTTGCTAGCTGAAAGCGAGCTGCGGCAATCCTGCGACGTAGCTGCGATCTTGTGGTTGTTAGGCGCGGCCGCCACTGTGTGACAGTGGATTTCTGCAGTTAGGGCCCCATAGACCCTTCTTGTGGCTTTTGGCCTCTGACAATAGCCTTATTAATAGCCACTTTATAAAAAGTAAAATTTTCCTAAGTTAAAAAGAACTTATTAGAAATCTAAAAGTAGCTGATATAATTAGAGATATTTATTATTTATAAAGCTAGGAATTAGGTAATAAACCTAAAAAAGTTATATTAAATACTTATTAATTACAAAATAATTTCAAATAGTTAATTAAATATATTGATAATATATAAGTGGGTTTCAATAGTTAAAGAATGCTATTATAAAGGGCTTCTTATATTTAAATTAATTAAAAAACTCTAAATATTCATAAAGATAGCTGAAATTAACTAAGACATAAACTACCTAAAAGGGGTAGTCTTTTATATATTACGGTAGCTCTTTAAGGACATATTACTATTATAAATCTATAATTAAATATATCTCTTTATAAAGTGAGTTTTAATTATGTCTCCTTTAAAAATAAGTTTAATAAAAAGAGATTAATTATAATAATTAAAAGCCATATAGAAATAAACCTAAACCAAAAAATATTTTTAAATATATAGAATCATTAAGTTAAATGTTACAGGCTATGCCTGGGGTGCTTCTATAGGTGCAGTTAGATGACTTAACCGGAGGTTAAGTCATTAATTTCCCTTTTGCCATAACTGGGAATCTGCTAGACCAGAGCAAGGTCGTAGCGCTAGCTGCCGCTTAAGCCCCTTTGGGGCCAACCCCTTACATTAAATAGCTTAAAAAAGGGGATTTTATAAAAAATAAAAATAAAATCTTAAGCTTTTTATTAACTAATAGAGTTTTATAGCAATTATTTTAAATAAAATGTATATAAAGTAAGAATTTGTTACTTTTTAATATTACATATAAACATTAATTAAAAGAATTAAATTAACAATGAAAAGTAATAATTAGCTGAAATAAGAAGAAACAAAAAGTTAGATTTTTTTTTAAAAAAAATTAATAGAAGTGGAGTTATTTTTAACCTGCTTTATATTAATGTAGATATGCTTAAACTGTATATATATATACACGTCCTTATTTAAACAGTAAAGATAGAAGCATAGAATTTATTTGACTTTCAGACAGACAATCGAATAGACGGATATCTTGAACTATTAAAATGAAAAAGCAATAATAATACTTGGTTTTAATTTAAGTATAGAAAGTATTTTATATATTTTTATTAAAACAAAACCGTAATTACTTAGCTGCATATAATAATAATAATAATAATACTAATACTACTACTAATAATAATTAAAAAAACGAAATATTGAACTTTTATATAAAAGCACGAGAATCTTTAATAAAAGCTAAACCATTATTGAAAAAGTAATTGAAAGTAAGTAAAATTTTATAGTTAAAGTTACTAGTATTAAAAGATAGGATTTAAGGTTTATAATTTAATAAGCATAACTTATATATAAAGAATTTCAAATTTTAGAAAAGAAAATACTGAAACATATTAATCCTTCATATATTATTACGTTATCCATTTTTTTTTCAAACAGCTATAATAGCTAGATACATAACATATTTTATATAATCGTAAACTAAATTTAAACTAATATCATTAATAAACTTTTAAGAGACACATTTTAAATGAGAAATTAAAAAGACTAAATTTCTTCGTAAAAAAGCCTATTTAATTAAACAAACATATCAAGTATTAACAAATAAATAATGCAAAGATCCAAAAAATATATAGACATTGAAAATTATTTAACATTAAATTAAATCAACTTTACTAAAAGAAATAATTATAGTTTTATCTTGATAAAAATATTATATAGAAATTATTGATATAATAAAAGTAATATATATATAAATATCAGTTATAATATTCAATTTTTAACATTGAAAGGATACTTAAAAACGTAGATAGTTAAATTATTAATAATAATACATTTATATAAAATGGATAAGTTAAATACAATATATAATAAATAATTTAATATAATAATGTTGGTAAATAACACTATTTCATGACGTAAGATTGGTTAATAAGATAATATATATTATACCTATAAATATAACTATCTAATTTTTATTTAAAGTATAACTATATGTATTTTATATTTGTGTATATTAATATTTTTTAATGTTTAAATTCTTAATAAAAATCGGCAACATATAACCTTTTAGTAACTACAAGGTTTATTATGTTTATAATTTTACTCAAATTAGCCCATTGAATTTTAAATACAAACTTGATTTTCTTAAACAGTGGTATTATTTTATAATATAAAACTAGAATTTTTATAAAAACTAAAATATAACTATATTGAACAGTTATTATGTTTTATCACAAAAGAAACCGAATGCTTATAATTTAATAAAAGGATTATCAATTGTAATATATTATTGAAATTCAAAGATTTTATGACACACTTAAGTTATAAAAGCTTTATGCTTTTTTTTATTAAAATATGAATTAAAAAGGTTAAGATTAAAACAGAGTTAATATAAAAATATTTTATATACTACTTTTTAATTATACATCTTTTAATAACTTTATAAAGTATATTAGATATTTTCAATTTTTTAACTTTTTAATTATATGTATATTTTATACTCCTTTTTATATATTGTACTACTTAGTTAATGGTTTAAATTTATTTTTTAATGCAATTACTTTTTAGTTCTTAATTTTTAATTATATATAACTTAAAGCCTAATACAAAAATGTTAGTATTTTACTATATTTAAGTTTTGAAATTAAAAAGATATATATATATATATAAAGGGAATATATATAATATTAACTTCTTAATTCATATGTAATTATTAGACTTTTAAAATCCAGTTTTTAAATCAATTTTTTTTTTAATTTTTTCATATATAAAGTACTTTATAATTATATGATTTAATATTATTATTATAAAATCCTCTAATAGATCAAATAAAAGTGAAATCAAAACTAGATAGTATTACTTTAATATAATAGTTTAATTTTTCGTTTTATTATAAACTTAATATTTAATTGTTTTATAATTATTCTCATTATTTTCGTTTTATATTTTTATTTACAGTTTACATATAATAAAAACGAGATTATGTTTTTGTTTTTAAATTTATCTTATATTTAAATAAAACTTATACTTATAATATATAACATATATAAAAACTTTAATATATATAGTACTGTCAGATACTCAGAGGTGCAAGTTGCATAAAGAAGCCCGTTACGTTTATCATCTGCTGAGACGGCGGCCCGGTCTCAAAGGCCCGGGTCCTTTAGATCCGGTCTTAAAAAGAACCTTATCGTAGACCCTATGATGATAAGGGCATCTGTCAGATAAACCATTATACCAAAAACGTAGCGCCGCTACTGATGTAACAGCTTCTCTTATCGATTGAGTATATGTGCCACAATCTGACACACCCCCCCAGCTAGGAAGCCTTTGTATAGGCTTACTTGCTGGACTTGCAAATTTTTCCGAGGAATTTTCATCTCAGCTAGGGTTTTTGCTTCCTAGGCAATTACTGGATTTAGCCAGGCCTTGGCTTTCCTGGGGATCGAACACACGACCTCTTCAATCGCTAGTGACCAGTCTAGCTCAATTTAGGTAGTTTCAGGCTTCGCACGATCAGATCAGTGATCGGTCCACCTCTGAGACTCTTAATTGTCAGATAAACCATTACACCAAAAACGTAGCGCCGCTACTGATGTAACAGCTTCTCTTATCGATTGAGTATATGTGCCACAATCTGACAGCATCTCTGTATAAAAAGGCCGCTGCGAGTCCTCTGTTAAAGAAGGGGGAATACAGAACACATTCAATCTAATATTTGACAAGTACTTATTTTATATAGAAATAAAAATAATAACTAAATTAATAAAAATATAAGAGGTTTTAACATATATAATAAGCGAGTGTTTCAGATAAGCCAGCAACACTCTAATTTTATCTTAAATTGAGATTTTTCAAAAGTTCTTAAAGATTCAAATATAAGGAGAGGATTGTCATAGCAGTTACTAGGGCTATGGGGCGTAGTCAGCAGCCTACATAGGAACGCTCGGCGAGCACTCTATGAGGGCTTGCTAAGTGAAAGCTTTATAATATACGGAGTACCAATACCTACCTTCTTAAGTCCTAATAGGTCACCTCAGTAAAACTAACCCTTACATCAAATTACATTAGAAATAGCTATAAATATGTTTAAATATTTATTAAGCATATAATAGTAAATATTAGCTTTTCTAAATTATTATAAAAGTTTCTTATAGAGTTATTTAGAAAAGCCTTATTTATACCGTCTTATTTCTTATTTTTATATTTTTAGATATTAAATAAAGTAACGCACTCCACTAGTAAGTGCAACAAACCAGTGAGTGCAACACTCAGTTTTACACCTTAAATTGCGATTTTAAAAAAACTCTTAAAAATTTAAACTAAGCTAAAGAGAGCTGAGGTTTTAAAATAAATTTAATTAATTAAGGAAGTATATAGAGAAAATTTCATAGATTTTATATATTTTCTTTTATTAAGTTATTAAGAAACAGCTTATTTACACTGTCTTTTTTCTGAATACATATATAAAAAGCTTAAGACATTAATTGTAATTTTTTAAAAAAAAATACTATATTATCACTTTTTTCTTAGAAAGTATGAAAACAAATTTTGAATAATTAAATAGCCCGTTTTAGAAAATTTACATTTTGCACTTTTAGCTGTACAGTATAAGTGCTGCACTCACTGGTTTGTTGCAACTGCTAGTGGAGTACGTTACTTAAAAATCTTTTTAAAAAAATTAATATATGGTAACTAATTTTATTTTTTAAAATAACATTAAGTTATAGTTTCTTTTAGATAATTCTTTTCGGCTTGGATCAGCCCTGGTCCGGGTGGGCTCCACCACCTGGTCAAATATTGGCCACGACGCTTTTTTACAACCAGCTCCAAGATTATTTAACGGTAGTGGCTCTTATCAAAGGCCAACGAAAGCCACAAATACAATGTTCTAAACTTGGCGGTATTTAGTTACTGTTTACTATATTTAAACTGCGAAAGCTCTCTGAACAGACTGTCTATGTTTCAATCATCAACGCCCGCATTCTTGAATTAAGAACACCATAGCTCGGTTGGCCTAGTCCTGTTGTTAGCTGTCATACCAAAAATAAACGTGTCGCCTTGGTAAATGATGACGCACTTGGGCTTCCTTCATGGGGTCTCCATCGAGACCCCGTGGTCCTCCTCGGTGGCAGTGAGAGAAGTTCTCGCTGCTACTGAGATATCTGGATGGAAGTTCTATGGAGTGCGCGTGGAGAATAAAGATCAAAGGCACTGGGATTGGCTGGATGCGGAATGCCTTCTTTGGGTTTTTGATGACGGTGGAGGTCTTCGAATGTGGCAGGAGCCAGGGCCACGGCCGCTCCTAGGCGTGGACGAGCCAACCCAACGCGTGGAGCAGATAATAGGCCATTATCAATCGAGAAATGGGATGTCCTATGTTGCGATCAAATGGAAAGATAGTATATCACCAACCTGGGAAATAGAACAAGGTCTGGAAAGTTATGCCGACATCGTCACAAACTACTTCACGAGTATCTGAAAATGGTCACCTGAAAACTTGCCATGTTGAGACCGTAGGACTAAGGTTCGATCTGCTGGCGGCTGGGATGTGGATACTACATAGCTGAACTTAACTGTGCTCCTCGCAGGACATATAATCTAGAGCTTTCAATACCACCAATACCTTTTTGTTGAAATGAGCATATTGTGTTTATTGAAGGAGAAGAAAACTACCTGTAGCGCTAACCAGCGGAAGCTATTGACAAGAAGGCATCCACATCCCAGCCACCAATGGATCGGAATAGCCTTTGATCCGTCAAACAACGGATCTCAACAGCAAGACTACAGTACCGCACACTATCCGGAAGGTATCTCTACATTTAGATGGCATCTCCACCAGGGAATACCGGTATGTCGTGATAATTCCTGGTGACGCGTCACAATTCTTCTACTCACACATCCACACTAGCGTCAATACCTAGCCCATCGCCACCCCATAGCTATTATAGGTTATCCCCATTCATTCCTTAAGTAACCTCGGGTCTATCCGTCATGAGATTGTGCAACTGACCTTGTCTTGTACGTAGGTATGCCCGACCACGTGCTATCGCAGACATGTCCCGATGTTGTTGGAAGGATTGAGGTTTCCCCCTCGACTTCATGACCCTGATGTCATGACAAACTCTAAAAGAAGTCCTAGATGGTGGCGACTTCGTAGGACTCAAGCTCATATTGAAGTATAAAAGAGAGCTTTCACGTTCATTAAAAACTAAGAATAATAACAATCAGAACAATAACAACCACCTTTTATCAAGTGCACTCAGCATCACTGCGCGATCCAACAACAGATGTTCCGAAGACTGTGGCCCCTAAATCGTACCAAAGGAGCCACGATATCATCCGCGATAGCCACCCAGGGTCGAATCTGTGTCCATGTTGCGGGAGACGTTGGCCCACGAGTATCTCCATCCTCGACAGCTCGCCAGTCCCGTTTCGAGACGTTGAGACAGCTTCCACCTCCTCCACTATATATCGACCTAACAGCCTCTGATCGTTCCACGCCCTCACAGACGACCTTCACCGGCTCTGGAGACGGCCCTGGCCGTATCCTCGCAGCATCGCGGCCCTCCGCCGTGTATCGAGATGCCAAACTTACCCAGAGTCGGATCGCGAGGGGCATGAGGGCGAGCCCGTCGCAACTCAGTGAGACTGTGGCTAAACAGAGCCAAAACAAGAGCAGACGGAAGATCTCGATGCGCCTCACCGTCTTCCTTGCGTGGCCTGACCCATGGGAAATACTAGACGAAGACGAGGAGCCCCAGTGGTCTTTGGCTAGAGAGCTGCTGAAGGTCGCTTTGCGCCCCTTCGTCGACGAGGAACCATCTTTACCTGTCCACTCCTGGTTCGACAGCATCTTCTTCCCTCAGTTCAAGGACAAGCCTGCTCTCTCGTCTGTTCTTCAATTCGACAAGAGACTCGTTCAGAACACCCATATTAAAGAGGGTATCACGGAGCTGAGCGACCTCGACTGGGAGAGGCAGACAGTCGCAGAGCTTTTTGGCGAGGACTGCCCTTTTCGTTTCAGTAAAACAGAGGGCAGATATCTCCTTTTCCTTGTTTCTATGAGCCGTTGCCTCCTCGACCACAAGTCCCGGCCCCTCGTCATATCAAGGCGCGGAGATCAGCCGTAAAGCCGTTCAAAAAGAAGAGGGGAATCAAGAAAGAGTTAGTCAAGACCGAAGTGAAGGTACAGCCAGCCTTGCTAATCGGGAGCGAGTTCAACTCGCCCTCCTTGAGCCCCTCTCTGAGCCTAGTTCCACCTCCTTGAGAGCTAGCGCAGAAGACCAGATCGAGGTTATTACTAGCGATGTGGACGAGACCCGCGCGGGTCAGAAACGAGCTCGAGACTCTATAAGCTCAGCACTCTTGGTAGAGGCAGAAGATAAGGAGCTCTCGGATGGCCCTGCCTTCACTGCCCATGGTCCCGCTGCTGGAACCCGAGAAGTTGATGCGAGGAGGCCAAGTAGTCGGCATCCTCGTAAACAGACGAGGAAATAGTAGCTACTCAGCTCAAGGTGATCCAGGTCCCCCATCAGCTCGTCCACACTATTGATAATCGCCAGGTAGCTCAGTTCCGGAGAGGCCATTGTTAATAGGCTCAAGGTAGTTCTGCTCGAGGAGCTGAAGCTAAAGCATTGTCAGCTAGCGTTTGAGTGCGATGGAGTACTTTTTTACGTACGAATCTCTCTTGCCCTCCAACTGGTGTCTGTGATGCTAAGCACCGGACTTGCCCCGTAGTCGAGATGACCCTGAATTTTGTCTCTGAGCCGTAAGTAGATCGCGAGGTGTGGCCGCTTATGATCAAGCTCCCCATCTAGCTGACCATCGAACTGAAGATCCTGCAGCTGTCGATCACACCAGTCCGTTGTTATTGGGTCAAAAAGATCGTCTATATCGATAGAATCGACAGCTGCCATCTGTTGTTGGATTGCGCAGTGATGCTGAGTGCTCTTGATAAAAAGTGGTTGTTATTACTCTTATTGTAATTATTCTTAATTTTTAGTGAACGTGAAAGCCCTCTTTTATACTTCAATATGAGCCTGAGTCCTACGAAGTCGCCACCATCTAGGACTTCTTTTAGATTTTGCCACGACATCAGGGTCATGAAGTCGAGGGGGAAACCTCAATCCTTCCAACATCATCTGGACAAGCCCATCTAGAGCCTGCGGCTCGAGATGGACTGTCCAGTTCTCCACTTCGCTTGTATTATACAGATCCATCGGGATCCCGGCGACGAGATGCTCCCCATTCTTCTGTGGCCGGATGTGATGGCCGTTCCACATCTCCGTGAAGTCCGCAACCTCTTGGCGGATCATGGGTCCATAGAGAGATACACCGCGATCTGGTGAGCAAGACGGTTTGGTTGGAAAAGGCCACTATCAATCAGCTCGTATGAGAACGCGATCCAGCGCTGACTGACACCTTTGAGCAGCTTTTCCCACCAAGACTCGATCCGTTAGTTCAAAGTGCTTGGGCCCCAGATATGACAGGAACTCAGTCTCGCTCCCTGCCTGTGGACTCTTTGGTCGTTATCCTCGGTGGTATACCGAAACTCCATCTAATCAAGGTCAGCGAGAATCGCCTGAGCTCCGGCCCAAAGAGGAGTCTCGATACCATGATCCGAGTGGGTGGAAAGGGGGCGGACCCCTGAGTACGACACAGTCCGTAGAAACTGTTTGAGTGAACTCAGCGCAGTCATGTTCTCCTTGCCGACATATATCTAGATGATGGCTCTCGAGTACGTGTCGATACAGGCGTAGATAGAGAAGTCGAAGTTCTTGAGCTTCTCGTACCCATCGAGTTAGGCCCAGGAACCTGGAAGTTCTTCCGGTACTTCTAATCAGTAAGGTGTCTTTGTTCGGCCTGCTCTTTCCACTCAGGGTTCGTTTAGTACTCACAATATAAGGTATTCTGGCCGACAAGGACGCCGGCACGGATGCGGACGTAATGGTATAGATATCCTCTGCCAAATCCTCTGATGCTTGAAGACTGACGGTCGTCTTGGAAGAGGAACTCTCTTGCTTTTTGAATAGCCTCCTGTCGTTCAGCCAGATCTCGGAAGCGCCGCTTCATGCCATGCTTCAGACGATACTCCTGTACAGTCCGCTCGGAGATCTCGATGCCGCGTCGCTTGAGATCACGGACGATGGAAGTGTCGCTATATCCGTATCGGTAGAAGTAGCTCGCATCTAGTGAGACAAGATACAAGCTGAGTTACAGTACTGCCTTTCTCCCTCATTACTCTTACTTCCTACCAGGGCATGAAATGGCCGTCCATGGTCCGTGCAATGTGTTTTAACCATCAGAGAACCAGGAGTGACTGAGGTTTTACCAGGAGGTGCTTCGAACCTGGATAAATGATGAGACATCCATTACCTACCTTTGCCAATGCCTACCGCATATTAGCTCTAACGAGCATCGGACTACTAAAGGTCAAGGTTGGGAATTATAAAAGAGTATTTGTATGGTGTTGTGCATTACAATACAAGGGCGATTTTTGACGGTTCACAGTAGTACTAAACCACTTTCATGACTTCAATGGCCCTATCTCAAAATGCTGCCGCAAAGCTTGTGGAATCATCGAGGCAGGGCGACGATATGCTGTGCAAAAACATCAAAATCCTTCAGGAAAATATTTCTAGGGGAGCCGCACTCGACATACACGACATTGCAGAATTTATCAGTCAATATTCCAAAAACCCACACTGGCGGGTGTACTATCCCGGGTTTCCATCTTCTAACCCAGTTTCCTTGAGCAAGGAGGTAAAACAGAATAACCTTCTATTCATCCTATCTGTTTCTGGAGATCGTCAAATACTAGTCCATATCAACCGCAAGGACTGTGAATCCACACTTTACGGCTTTCTCACTGAAAATTTGAAAAATGAGGCAATCGGAATTGTAGAAAAGTGGCTGGGAGTGCAAAAGGTTGCGCTCGTCCATAAGGAGCTGCAATACAGGTTTTCACATATTGTTTGTTGACGCTCATCTAACCTCTACTGTCTACGCTAATGTGAACTAGGAGTGCCGTAAGGAAGAAGATGGGATTAATTGCCTAAAGTTTGTTGATGCCCTCATACATGGGAAGCGATTCACAAAACTCTGGTATGCCAAAGACTTTCGGTCTGAACTTCACCGTTTCTTACGCAACGTAATCGAGAAATACCAAAGTAAATTGAGAGCGCGAGCCGCAGAAGAAGAAAAGTTAAAACACTGGAACAAAACTAAGAGTACGATATGCCGACTCCGAAAACATATCGTCTTACTCACTGGTACAGATTCCTTCGTTGGCGGTGCGATGAGAAAATGGAAAGCGCTAAAAACTTGCGAGTCTGAGGGGAATTGCACGTGTAAACCGGAAGACGGGTGCGGAAAAGATTGTGAAAGCCGTCTCATCATGTTTGAGTGCAACGATAGGACTTGCGGCATTGGGGATTATTGTACTAACCGCAGAACGGCTCACTTTCGGCAGGACAAGATTCACGAAACCTTAGAGATCCGCGAGGTTGAGAATCAAGGTTACGGGATAGCAAGCAAATGTTGTTTGCCCAGTGGCAGTATGGTCATGGAATATATCGGAGAGGTAATAACAGAAGTCGAGAGAATGTCACGCTGGCAAGAGTATACGGATAAAAAGGTAACGTCCCTATCATCGTACTCGGAGATGAGCTGGCTTGAGGCAGCTCTTCTATGTTCTGAGTCTGACCGGGGGGTTATACATTGACGCTACCCGGAAGGGCAACTGGGCTCGCTTTGCCAATCACAGTTGCGAGCCAAATTGCAGAATAGAAAGAATTGTTGTGGATGGGGAGCCGAGAATCATCTTCGTCACTGTGAAAGGAATCTCGCCCGAGGATCAGATCACCATTCCTTACGATTTTGATGCTTCTAGCAATCCCCAGGTATGCAAGTGTGGAGAAAAGTCCTGCACAGGCATTATCGGGTTGAAAGCCAAAAAAAGTCAAAAAAGAAAAGAGAGCGATGATATCGGGCCGAGTTCTAAACGCAGACATCAAGCAGGGACGTAGGTACCGGTATATGAGCTGCATGAGGCTGATGTCATCATGGATGCTGTTGAAGATGTCACATCTATCAGCTATCAAGGCTATAGCCCTGCGATATCCCATCCTTCTATAAAGATCAACAGCCAAGCTGAAGATCAATATTTCTGTTATCTCAAGAACCTCCTTTTCCAGATGCTTAGGATGGCTGAAGAATTCATATATATAAGGGCTGCTTCGAGCCCTCAATTAGTTAGACATCAAGAGCTTTCAAACATATCTTATGTACCTATTCTGTCTGATGCGACAGAAGATGTACGATGCCAATAGTGCCTCCGCCCTAACGTACTAAACATCTGACTGTGCCAGTCTCCTTTGTAGCAGCTAAGGCTCTTTCAATCTCAACTCTCTATCGTTCGTATGCGCTTGTGAGGTGACTCGTAGCATTCCATCATGATTGGGTACTAGGTAAGTTAGATTTCGTCTCCGATGTGTTTTTGTCTACGCCCCGTACCTCAATACTACCGGTATTTCTGCCAATGTATTAAACTTATCGCTGACAGTTGCGACTTCTCCCGACCCTTGGCCGACGACTGCAGATAAGAAAGATCGCTGGAGTTTTCTCTCCTATCCTACAACGCTCTCTACGTGCCGACTTCCGTAGAGATCCGTACGGTTCTGGTAGGCCAGACATTCAATGCACGACATAAACGAGGGGACGAATCTCTGTGAGTACCTTGGCAAATTTCTCACATGTCAAATGCTTCCGCAGGTTAGCAAACCAAGTTGCGGAAACAGCCTACCCATAGATACAATTTCGTGACTTTTCCGATTGATAGAATCTGAGTCACGCTTGCGATCACAAGATAGAGAGGCTCAACGCCGTTAGGATGAATCTGGCTTTAGTTAGGTGTCACTAACGAAAGTCCTCGTACCAATAAAGTTATGCATCTAGGGTATTGCCACAATCCAGGGATTCCTGTGGAGGAGACTCCGTTGGAAAACGGGATCGGAAAACAGGGCGCAGTAGAGTGGGATAGTAGTTTCAAGAACGTCACAACCTCTGTTTTGCCACGAGCCATGACCTTCACGTGCTGAGATCCCATGCACGGGCGTCGCATCCAGCCGAGCGGGTCAGAAGGGTCCGAGACAAGCCCTAAGCTTGGAGGAGTAACAACAAAATGGAGACATCCTAACGGTTTCGAACGGGCGCATGACTGCAGGTGCATAGGCGACTCGTTCGCGAATGTGGTAGGTCGCTTCTAGTTCATGTGTGCGTTCTTTCGGAGCTCTGCGGTGTCACAGTCCTGAACGGGACGACGACAGGTACTGCTTCGTCGGTGCACTGAGGGTTTGATGAAGCAAAAAGGTTGCAGGTGATGTTGAAAGGTCTAATTTCCATATGTCTGAGAGAAGCACAGCTCCTTACATAGTATCCACATCCCAGCCACCTCTAGCCACCAGCAGATCGAACCATCTTAGTCATACGGTCTCAACAGGGTTAGAGTCTGTACACCACGGCACTTGGTCTCAGCCTAGGGTACAGGGTGCGTGGTATCGACGAGAAGCCGTGGCTGGTCCATTTTTCAGGTAGCTTTGGGTCTGGATCAGAAACAAAACGACCAAGACAGTGCTTTGGTATATTTAGGTTATCTCACTGTAGGAGAAAAGAAAGCTATCAAACGAGGGCCTTGACAATGAACAAAGTCCGCTTCATCCCATGCAAGAACGTCCTCAGCACCTGACCTATTATAGAAGTAGATCCAACTCTTTACACCAGATCGATCATTGGATTAGAACCCACGCAGCCAATCCGAGACTCTTTGGTTCCGGGGATCATGAATTCTATCCTTACACTCGTTACTTCTTCCAACCTCCAATGGCGTGGCTTGGGACACCGTTCTTCCTTTTTCCTTATCTTTCTCTTTCTGGAAAATCGTCATCGTCTCAGATCCAGCAGCTGAGATAATTGCAGTAGAGGATCCATCATCAAATTCTGGAAACTCGAAAAATGTGCCTGTCTTTAGTGGCGTTGAGCCGGTGGTTGCTGTACGGGGTTGTTCAACGCAGGCTGCGACCCCTGTGTTAGATACACTCTATTATGTAGTCCTTCGGACTATGATCACGTGCCCGAATGGCTCCAGTGAAATGATAAGGTACGCACCTTGATGTTCTTCCATACAATGTTGGGGGCTTCCAGAGTTTCTAGCATCAGTTTGCAACATGTTCGGTTGTCAGAGTTGTCAATCCACCGTGATTGGTTGATTGGTGGAAAGACGAAGAGAAACCGAAGAGGTTTTTAGAGGCGACTCGGTCGGTTAAATAATCCTCTAGACTTATTTAATTGAACCTGAACCTAATTGGACATTCTCGTAGTTACATGGGAATAGGGGAGGGAGGCCATTTGCAGTCACATTTCTAAGACGGTCGCACAACTCTGTCGCCCTGCTGGTCAAGATTGGACGTACATCCAATTTGCACCCCCTTATCTTGGAGCCTACATACCAGGATAGAAAGATTGGTTACAAAATTGAGTTACGGTTCATAAATTCCGTATGAAGTTGAAGGCGACCATTCCACTGTGAGGAAACGGCAACAAAGGCAGTTTCTGTGATGGACATTAGGCAAAGTTAAGCACAAGCTCCATCCAGTGTGTCCAGCAACCAAGTTGCCTGACTTGGTTGGTTGAGGTTGCTTGATTGCGTAACAAGCAACTATAATTAAGGCCTCCACCAACCAACCACATGCAAGCCTTTTTGGCTTACCCGAGTTAAACTGAACTTCCTAAGCTCAGCTACCGTATTGGGAAAGTTGCCAACAATGTCTATTCTTAAGTGGGCAAGCAGCGACAGCAGTGCACCTTGATTGGCAGCCATCTTCCATTCTTTGAATGAATGAAATGAGTGCGTTTATGACGCCCAGAAGGGTCTCTTTCTTTCTCCTCAAAATTTTCCGCAAAGCCTAGATTGCTGATTTGGTCCAATCACACGAAAATCGAGCTAAATATGTCTTCGCACCATTCTTTAGGTCTCGTGGAAGGCTCGAAAATACCACCCCTCCTAGGACTCCTTCTGAGTCGCTCGGTCTCGCCTGGTCGTGCACTCCTAGCTCCGCCTCAACTCCAACCAACGTGCCTGATGATAAGCCCTCTCCTTCAACGCTTTCTGACGAAAGAGGGGTGTCGGACGCCTCTCAGTGCTCTTTCCCTATCGACTGAGACAAAATCCGCTACAACAGGAATCCAGCACCATCCATTCGATACATCCAGCCCCATAAGCGCGCCATCAACTCCAAATCCCAGCCTTCGGCAATCTACAGGCACGGCGCACAACCCACAACGGACGGGGACAATAAGTATTGGCTCTGCAAGTACTGTCATACTGTATTAGTTGCAGTCACAATGCTGCGCTGTTTGCCAGTGAGAGCACGACCAGCATCATTTACTACCTGAAACAGCAGCACAAACTGGAAGAATTTGGTTACAATGCAACAGGATCCGATCCATTCAGCATAGGTAAGAGGATAGCCAATCTTACGTCATACCTCGGAGGCTGGCGCGTGGTGTTTGACGACCTGAAATTCAAGGACAATTTTACTAACTGGGTAATTGACCTTGACCTCACCTTTCGTCAAGCAACTCATCAGCACACGAATGAGATTTTTACCAATTATCTGGAAGACATTGGCGGGAACCTTCCAAAGAGCCCGTCAACTCTTAGCAGTTAGGTCAAAGAGAAGTGGGTTGGCGATGCTGGGAGACGCCTTTGGTTGAGGGTAAAGCTCCATTCCGCCGAAAGCAAGGTCCAAATTTCGATGGATGCGTGGACATCTGAAGAAGGGACAAACCATGTTGCCGTTATTGCTCACTTTTAGATGAAGGGTATACGTTACAAATAGCTCTTCTGGACCTTCCCCCTCTGAAGGGTCCTCATTTTGGTGAGAACATTGCCAAGGTGTTGTCATCCATCCTCGATTTCTACGATATCTCATTTTTCATTGGCTTCTTCATAATGGACAACCACACAAGCGACGACATGTGTATTCAGGAGCTAACAGAGTAGTACCCAACAATGAGACGCGAAAACCGCCTTCGATGCGTCGGCTTTATGCTGAACCTCATCGTCAAAGCTCTGCTCTTTTGACAAGGCGTTATTAAGATGGAACAACCAATGGCTCTGAGGCGCACTTATTAACGAGCGGTTTGAAATATGGGGGAAGCAAAGCTCCATCGGCAAGCTCCGCAACTTCTGCACATGGATCAACAGAAGCAACCAGCGGCGGGAGCGGCTGAAACAACATATCCTGCAGGCTTACGATGAAGGCAGCATTGGTCACCTTTACACTAGAGTCCTGGTAGATAGCGGATCCGCTGGAACTCTGTACATTACATGATTGAAAGGATTCTGGAACTTCGCCACGCCATCGATCTATTCTTTCTCAATTACAGCCATGCCGATCCATGTCTCGCAGGATATCCTGACTCCACAGGGTTAGAGTGGCGCAACTTTTATTAATAATGATTGAAATGAAAGTTAATGATAGATAGCTATCATTATCAATCATTTCATTGATGCCCTACCCTACACAATGATCATTGAATTGAAAGCACCGCAATGAAATGGCAATAATGAAATGACGCGCAGGGCGGACTCTAGCTGTTCTCGCAAAAAGCAAACATGGTACAGTTTGGGAAAATATTGATTTCCCGGCCCCTTTTCACGTTTGACATCTACAATGCTACACTGGCAAGGTGTCAGAACAATCCATCTTCCTGGCATCTGCTGACGTGGCCACATCGTCTCCCGGCCAAATCGAAGATGCTTTCTCTGAGCCCAGGACACCCTTCAACCCCTATTTGCTAGCATCGTCAAGCCTCTCAGGCAGTTCAATACATTCCCGACCGTCCGGTGACTGGGACATCTTCCCTTGGCATCGTTTCCCCAACCTCACGATATCTGAGAGACGTGGGCGGCCTAAGTCATGGATTTGGCGGCATGGCTACGACCTCCAGGAAGTCAATGATGAGACACGGCACTGATGTTTGCTTCGAGTTTGTCCGGAAGGAAGACCCAAAGATTACTACCCATGTTGCATCAGCGACTGCCAACATCGAAACTCATCTTGGCAATCAGCACAACATATACGGCGGAAAGACGCAACCACGACACGGGAGGAAGAGAAGCATCGGGCAGATGCTTTCTCACAAAACGGGCGAGACAATTGCAGACTTCCAGTTCCGCAACAGCTTAAAGAAGCAGTTCGACAAAGATGTGTTTCAACGGAAGCTCGTGGGGTGGATCGTGCAGACCAATCAATCGTTCAGAGTGGCCGAGAACGAGACATTTCGCAATATGCTTGACTATCTCAACCCAATACTGTAATCAGTGCGACCAACGCTCACCTTTCTCACGATGCAATCCGACGCCGGGTTATAGAGAAATGCCACTTCTTTCGTCTCCATATAATTAAGACCTGCATCAAAGCCCCAGCGCCATCCACATCGCGTTTGATGGATGGACTTCCCGCAACCGACATCCGTTATTTGGCATCGTCGCATTTTTCCTCGATCAGAATTTCCGGCCACAAAAGATTGTGCTCGGACTACCTAACCTTGTAGATCGCCATACAGGTGAGAACATTGCTGAGAATGTCCAGAACGTTCTGGAGGCTTTCGAGCTCCACCGGGATAAGATTGGCTACTTCACCCTTGGCAATGCTTCCAATAATGACGCAGCAATGGAACGCCTAGCGCATGGCTTCCACTGGGCCTGCCCAATGGTGCGAAGAATTCGCTGCTTTGGTCATGTCGTCTATTTGGTAGTGATGAAGCAAAAAGGTTGCAGGTGATGTTGAAAAGGTCTAAGTTACATACCGGTATTTCTGAGAGGAGCACAGCTCCTTACATACCGGTAGTATCCACATCCCAGCCACCAGCAGATCGGACCATCTTAGTCATACGGTCTCAACAGGTAGCTAGGGCGATGCTTCTTGGGGATGACGATACGAGCAGCGCAATTGAGGATGAGATCGATACGGAAGCGCACGACTCATGGTTGAAGCGGGGCCCAGTCGGAAAGTTTCACAACCTACCGGTAATGGACTGGATAAACCGCTCCAACAGAGTCACCGAGATGCTTCGGGAAGCTCAGAGACAGGACAGAGAGAAGTGCTGGTCTGGTTTACTCGACGTCATCGTTGATAACAATACCCGATGGCTCTCCCAATTTTACATGATGAGCCGTGCGATGAAGCTACGCCTTACATTGAAGCCGTCATTTCGGATGCGGCGCTACGAAGTGTCGAAGCCGAGGAGAAAGGGAGCCAGGCAGAGACTTTTACCACGGTGCCTCGAAGACGATGCTTTGCTTACAGAAGAAGATTGGCAGACTATTGGACTCTATCAGGATCTTCTGCGCCATTTCGAGACCTGTGTCAAGAAGCTCGAAGGTGATGGGAAACAGCGGATCCGGACCGGCGGAAAAGAAGCCGCGTATGGTTTAATGCAAGACATTTGCCCTGCATATGAGTGGCTAATGGGCCATTTGGAGGAAGCAAAGCTCTATGCAGATCAAACATCAGAACATGCTCATTTTAGGACGAACGTACGTCAATCTCGCGTGGGTCAAGCTGAACAAATATTACAGCACCATTGACTAGTCTCCTGCTTACTATGCTGCTACGGTTCTTCACCCAGCGATCCGATGGGATTTCCTTTATCGTGCCTATCGATAGGGGTAAGATTGGATTGAGAAAGCTCGACGGCTCATCAGCAGCCTATGGCAGGAATACAAGCAGTTTCCTGTTAAATTCGAACGGGAAGACCCTGACGACCTGAGACCAATTAAGAAAGCAAAGAAAATAGAAGTCGACTCCTTCTCTTCCTATTTGGACAGCTTCAAGTCCACCGGCACAGCACAGTCAGCACCGTGCGAGGATAAAATGGACGATGGGCTCGATAGATGGTTACGCCTCGCTGATCCTGTTGAAAAGGACTACGATCCGTTTTGATACTAGTTCAACAAGAGGTTTGAATACCCGCGTTTAATGCGGATGGCTATAGACGTACTCTCTGTGCCTCCAATGGCTGCCGAGTGCGAGAGAGTGTTTTCTTCCTGTGAGAATATGGTGTCAGCGAAACGCTGCCGGTTGCAGGCAGAAACGATCGCAATTACGCAAATAGTGAAACCCTGGTTGAGAGCGGGCTTGCTGGAGGATTATGACGGATTGTTGGGGGATCTTGCGGCGGAAGAGCCGGGCCAAACATGATGTTTTGCAGTGTTATTGGACATACAGTACGGTCCACCGGAAATTCCGTTCATTGAGCAATTATTATCATTTCATTCATTGCCCCTCAATGATCATTGCCACTGTAGTCTTGCTTAATCAGCAATCATTCAATTTCATTGTCCTTGTCACAACGATTGATAATGATAGACGCGCTACTCTGCGGCAGGAAGAGTCCTTAGCCAATCTCTCCCTCAGCAAAGGATTAGCGGATTTAGGGGCTATGAGCCATGCCCGCAAGTGATGAAACAGCGCGTACAATAAGGATCAGAAGGCAGTAGATAGCGCATGACCAGGCTGTGATGACATTGAGCTCAAGTATCCCGTGTAGCCGGGCCGGACTCACTTGATATCCATCGCCTCATTCTATGTGTCGTCGACAGAACCCCTTCCCTCCTGCATCAGCTACTGAAAACTCATCAAGGAGGCCGAACCAACCAGGATTCTGCCTTGCCATGCGCACTGCGGTACGTCCTGCCATGAATCATCCTGTATTGAAGGATGCTAGAAGTAATAGATGCGGTGGAGCTGGCGTTCTCGGCCAGCGCTGACTCGGCGTCGTCGTCTTGCGGGTAAAGTTCTTAAAAAGTCCTACGGATTAAGTAGGCTACTATGTCGCTTCGACTGAGTGCCACTGGCCTCAGCCCAGTGTTGTGGAGGACGGTTGCTAGTTTCTGTATGGAGGCCGGGCCTTCCTGTATCTAGTCTCATGTCCCGTCTTTGATGCTCTAGTTCTTCCGCGGCAGGTTCTGGCCCCGGCATTTGGCTGGTGGTGGTGGTCGGCTGCAAGCTGCCAGTTCCCTCACATAGCTACGCGCGGTTTAAAGCCAATTCCATTACAACTGCCCACCAGTTTCCAATCGACGGTAATAAAGAGTGGGGGTCTATTCCTTTAGAAACCCTGGAATATCTATTCCATTAGCATTTTTCCAGTATCTTTAAAAAAAGTCTGCATATATTTCAAGGCCTAGTGAGTTTATCTGCACCGTTTTTTTTTAACTTCATTTGCCGTAAAACTGTAGATGCATTGAAATAATATTATATCGCAATTGAGAAGTGAGGTTCATTTGCACTAAAAACGAAGTGTAATAGGGGTGTAAAGATGTGGATAGCTTCAGATCGGGTTCGCAGCAATTGACTTTCATTGAAGTTACGGATCCGCAGCTACTACATTCTTGAGCCAAAGGCTATTTTTGCTGTTATAGCTGGCCGGATCGAGTAATGGGACAGATTCTAATTCTACCCGCTAACTCACCCCACAGTCTCAACATCAGACCCCAGCTCCCTGACAATTTCGGCGTGATCATCTGGTAGTGGTACCCGTTGTTCCTTGACAGTTGTATTTTTGTCGCTCGTATCGCCCAACGACATTTCCATACATCCTTCCACAGGACCCCCAATTGTTTGTGGCCCTGCGTCGAACCCATATCGCACCTTGAGACCATAGTTGTGACCCAAAAACAACCTCCCAAGCGTTGCCATGGCGCCATCCATCTTCTTGAGCTTTATGCAATGATATCCAAGGAATACAATTGTTTCTCCCTCGTAGCATCCAGAGTACCAGTACTTACTGGAAACTTGATGCTGAATGCTCGCACCAATCTCCACCCCCAAGGGGGGATTAAGAAACACCTTCTCTGTCACACTATTGGTTTCCGAGTTTCGAGACTCTATGGCAACCTCATAGTTTACCAGCGTGACGATATCTGTAACGAAATACCCCTCATGGTTCTTACTATTCCTCAGCAGGTCGACCACCTGCTCCAAATAGGCTTTGTTTTTTAGGAGTTCCTTGAATTTCTGGCCTGGTAAATCCATATGCCATAGAAGCGCTGTAGCTGCCACTGCTGCATTCGAACTGCCGTGGAACCTCTCGAGGACTTCGTTGACCGAGGATAAAACCTTGGCGTCTTTGATTCGATGCGCCCAAAACTTGATATTCCGGACCTGGGTGGGAGGGTTCAGTTGTAATATGATGTTCTTTGGCAATTTTTCGATTTTGTAGGGGACATATGTCTCTGTAGGCATATCCGGATATTTGACGACACTGCCCATAAGATTATCTCGGTACTCCGCTGCATCTAAAGGGGGGTGTACTAGAAACAGTGGCTTCGTGGGACAGTGGGACATTGCGCGAATTAGGTCGAGTATATCAAGGGTGAGGTCTACTGGAAGGGACGTTTCCACGGCTCATAATTTATTTAATCCAAGTCACTGTTTGGTCCTCTCATTGTAATTATAAACAGCAAAAGAATCGATAATGGCTTTGGTCCGGCATTAGGTTATGCTGTAGTCTTACGCTAGCCATAATGTTCCTCACACCGTTCAGAGGCTGCTCTGATAGACTTATGTTGGTGCCGGCTATGGCTAAAGGTTTTGCATTGGGACCGATGGCCAAGGCAGCAGCGCAGAGAGCCACCAGGGTAGAGTGCATGGTAGAGACACCATCGTACCAAGCAAAGCCCACAACGCTTCGACTGGCACTCTTCCAACAGCGGCAGTGTGGGCGACTTCCGGATGGGGTTGGGCAGTACTCGAAGCGCATTGACAAGGCGGTGCCGGGCAAGCACACCCATGCACTATACGACTCACTAAAAAGAGAAGAATCAGACGTGATGGCTCAGCTAAAATCGAGATCTCATTGAGAGGGCCAAATCCGGTTCAATTGCGATTATAGCCCGGTATTTGAGAAAAGAAGGCATCTAGCACTGGAAGAGCCCGCGGCGGCCAAAATTGATGCCTGACTGATGATAATAATATTATAGTACAGTAGCAGATTTACCCCTTACAGCCCAGCTCTTAATCCCCGTAGAAAATATCTGGCCACGGATCAAAGAGAGGATAATAAAGGCACATCCAGAACTAAATAAGATGCTGAGGAATGATTCTGTCAAGCAATGGCTATGCTAAGTAGTCGTTGAAGCGTGGGGGGTTCTTGAAGATAGGGTCTTCATGAACTTGTATTAGTCGACGAGATCAAGGTTAGAGACAGTTATCAAGGCAGAAGGCTTGTATAAAAGATATGGATATATATCATTAGATTCCCCTACTTTTAGTCATTAGAATAGTTATTTCAATAGGAAAATTGGCAGAAAATTGGCTATGAAATCTATCTTCAAAGTTAGTGTGTTGCTGTGTAGGTGTAGGTGTGATCCGGAACTCCTCGGAACGTTTAGGGACCCACTGTATGCCGAAGCAGCAGGAGTAATTAGTAGTGTATTTAACGCCAGGGGAGCACGAAGTGCTCCAGACCTCCCAGGGGGTAGTTCAGTTCAGTTCAGTATATTTAACGCCGGGGAAGCCACCGTAGGTGATTTCGAGCCTCCCGAGGGGCATATGGCGTGTAGTGGGCTGTCTAGAGAGCTAGTTACTGTACAAATCCCTTGGCTATCTAGGACAAACTGCAAATCAAACCCAGTGGCGCACTTGAAAGTCAAACAGTTCCCAGGCTCCTCTATTCGAGATTGTATCCGGCTATTGGGGCTTTGGAGCTGGAATCTACCATGGCATAGTAAGCATTTATGACAGCCCTTCAGGCTAGATTGAGCCTAACTAAAAATAAACAGACATGCCTTTTGCCTTATCACATTCCGCCTCATTGTGTGACACTTTCAGTCTCATTGCGCTGCCTTGCCACAGTCGTCGCATCAGTTTTTGTCTTTGGTCTCATTACTTTTAGGTTACTGTAGAGAATGCCACACCTATGCTAGCACCAATAGAAAGGCTGGGCGGCCAAAATAGACAACAGGAATGACGAGACTTGCAAATCGATTTCTGGATTCTAAGTGCAACCCTCAACGGTCGAATGTTCGAAATGCTGGCAAAGGTACATACGTGAACTTTCGAGCCCAAAATTGCCTAAGCAGCAACCTCTTTGTATATATATATATGATATATATGTTTAACGATATTTGAGAAGTTCGACCTGCCGCATTTGTTGTGCTGTGATACTGGATTTCTTGTGTTAATTAGCCCGTAACACTATGTGTAAAAGCCAATACACTAGAACAACGAGCGAAAACCGCGCCCGCTTAATCGCATTCGAGTCTTGTACGAAATGGTGAAGTGACGCGCTGGAACGCAGCCGTCTTCGTCGGTGTTGGACGGCATGGATGGGGAGCATATCTATAGACAAGTTCCGCATGTGTCAGAGATGTCCACCCTAATGGGTATGTTTCCACTGATAATTACGTTGGCCAAGTTATATTTATCCAGTGTTGGCTTTATTGCGCTTATTTTGGTAATGAGCATGTTTTGATCTACCAAAGGTGGCGGACTGGAGCCCAGTTAGGGACCATCGCATCGTTGGCACTGTCTAGACTTGGGTGCGCTGTAACCTAGATTGAGTAACTATTGATGGTGGGAAGCGAGTTCAACAACAGAAATCTTGTAGATGATGAGGAGGCATTATTGCAAGGTGGCCTCTGTCAGATTTATTAGACACAATAAGGAATGTAATAGCTATGTATCCGCAACTCTAAGAATTGGAACCGCAAGCTTACAGCAGGAACCGCAAAGTGAATTGCTGCGACTCCGATCTGAAGCTACCCACATCTCTAGGGACAAGAGGCAGCTAACAAGCTGCCAATTAGATAGAAATCAAGAGCTTCCATACATCCAATGCAGCCTCGTTGCCAGATGCAACAGTCTCAGCTTCTGGTAAGCATCTGGTACAGATTAGGACCACACTGTACTGTATACCAATTGTGACTCAAAATACGTTCTTGCGTTGGTGGCTTAATGGGACGTACGTTCCCTCGCTTACCTACCCCATAAGTAATGTAAAAAAATCATGGCTGAACGCAAATGCGGGCCAGAGAACGTAGATTGACACGAGGCTGAGCTACCCACCCAAACCTGCGTTCGACATTAGGACTGTCTCGAAAAACTCTCCTTGAGGAGATTTTTCTTGGCTACTGTAAGGATACACTAGAAACCGACTGAAAACGACGGGAAATTTTATCAAGTGCCTGCCTAGGTATGTAGCTCGCCTTTCGGAGGTTGTGTTTCGATGGCTGGACCTGAACCTACGAGCCTCTAGTGGGATCGTGCCGCGACACTTTGTTATCCGAACTGTGCTGTAAAGGTGGCCTCATCTATTCATATCTTCCAACTGTGTGTTATTCCAAAACGGGCCTTCTGTCTTGAGCGCAGCCATGAAGAATGGGTAGTGAGATAAGATAAATACCTAGTTTGGCCCTGTACTGTGCTTGTCGAAGCTGGGTCGGTACTGCCACGCCTCCCTTGATCTTAACTCATCATGCCCCAGGAGGTGGATGACTTTCTTAAATCCTGCGAACAAGTGGACCTACCCATCAATCCTCCAAGGTCAAAGTTCTTCCAGGACTTGTTCCCCCAGACCGAAAGGAACAATGACAAGGGCCAGAGTGATGAGCATAAGGATTGCCCGCTCGCATTCAAAACAAAGTGGCTAGAAGAGGAACTTGACGCGCATAAGCAAGCGATGAAGGAACATCTTGTTGAAAGAATGAAATCGTTGTATGAAAGGGATTGCACGATTAAGACACAATGCTTCCACATCGTTGCTCTGGACCAGAGTGTGCAAGAACTAGTAGAGGAGAGAACGAACCTAATTCAACAAATTACCGACCTACGGAACCAACTAGAGGCCTTCACAAGTCGAGATTGGCAGTCATTGAGTGGGACAAAGAAGAAGAGGAAGTTAAGTGAATGAAATCTTTGATCAACACGACATAAATTTGGACGTGTTTTGGAATGTGAACATCTCGGTGGTTGTATATACACAATATAACTTTCGCCGTTTGTGTTGGCATGAACACTTCTTTGTGGTCCTTGGAACCACCCGGGCTCATAACTGCCGCATTGCCAGCTACGGCAAAAGTGGAATGAACGCTCCGCTAATGCGTAGTGCAACAATGGCCTATAGTAGATGTGACAGGAGGTGTCGCTAATTCTTTGCTTAGCAACCGCTGTGTTTGGATTGATGATCTTCTTACGTCCAAACCACGCGGATCGCCTGCTGGTGATGATTTGCACCGAAGCGTACTGAGATGGCCGAAAACAGGAGTAGAATAGGTGATTATGGGACTTCGCACTAGCGGAATGCGTGTTCCCTTTTGCCGTGGTGGTCAAAATGCAACATGAGTTGTTGGGCAAGATGATGGAGCAGAGATCCCCACATACCAGGGTTCACGGCCACGAGGACCAGCGGAATAGCATTTTGCCCAAAACACGAGCTAGGAGCGCTACTGGGATGTCGTGTTGGAGGTAGGTAGGTACTTCCTTGGCCGTTGTCAGACCGGTGACGCCACACGCGTGCTAATCACGTTTCGGCACGGCCACGGGATTTGCCAGGCACCCCCTTCCGACCGCCGAAAAATCGACTTTTCGCCATGCACTACACTGGGGTTCCAAAAGTCTTGCAACAGCCCCACTTACACCACCACCTTGACCGGAACGCATAGAATAAAGATACCAATTCCACAGGCTACAGACTAGCTAACAATAAAAGCAACTACATTTTTGGATTCCTCAGAGCCGTGGCTTTAATATTTTGTATACCAACCCTTAGCTTTGCGGCAGGCCTCGATCCTCCGCGGCATTGACTCTAGCAGGCCCCGAATGAAGTCCTGAGGGATAGCTTCCCACGCCGCTTCCAAACACGCTTTAAATTTTGCGATATCAACTGCGTTTTTCTTCAATTTGGAAACCCAGGGGAACATTCTGTAGAGATCTCTCTTCAGTTTGGCCCAGACATGTTCAATAGGGTTCAAATCGGGGCTGTGAGGAGGCCAGTCAATAAGAGAGATTCCATGCTCAAGCAGGAAGCTCATCGAGACCCTTGATGTGCGGATTCCGGCATTATCCTGCTGGAAATGCCGGGTGCCATTATAATCAGGAAGAAGCCCAGAAGCCAGAGCTTCAATATAGCTATTAGATGAGTAGCCACCGCGCTTAGAGGCTGTATCTCGGGTCATAATAACCAGCTTGCTTCGGCTCTCCTTGCGAATTGCACCCCACACCATTATCGTCACATCTCCCTTGCCATGAGCTGTTTTATTGATGAATTTTGGGTCATAGATCTCATGAGTGAACCTCCAGACCCAGGTGCTCGGATTAGCGCTGCCATTTTGAGCAGAGCATTCATCAGAGAAGATAACCTAAGGTGTGTAAGTATGCGTACAGTAGCAGACAAGGGCATCTCAAACACGTAGTCATACCTCACCCAATTCTTCTTCTCTTTTCGCCCAGTCGCGCGTAAATTGAAGCCGCTGAGCTGTATCTTCCTTTCGTAAAAAGATCCTCTTCCTAGCTTGCCATTTGCGCAAGTTAACCTCATTTAAAGTCCGGCGGACAGTCGTGGCGCTGACCCCAAGACTCAGGTCATCCACCAAGTCTTTCCTTGAGACGCTTTCATCCTGTCGTACAGCGTGAATAATAGCCCTTTTCGCCCGAGGCGTCAAACTTGGGGGACGCCCGGACCGAGGGCTAGGATCGATTGATGCCGTTGTCTCGAGCCGTTGAAGCAGATGGCTGATTGTGGCTGTCGTAACCCCAAAACGCGTCGCGACCACACTCCTTTTCTCTCCAGCTTGTACGGCCGCAATAATAGCCGCACGAAGCTCGGGGCTAGTTTGTTGTCTTCCTTGGCGATTTCCAGATATTATAGTCCCAAAAGACCGTAAATTGGACGTCATAATAAAAAGTTGTGGATGATTGAAGATGAAGGTGGCAGGAAACGCGGTTCCGATCGTCGACGCGAGTCGCGTGGCGTTGCAGGACTTTTGGAACCCCACTGTATGTGTGTGTGTGTGTGCTCGGGAGGAACAAGTACCGTACAGTGTGAGTAGAATTGAACTCATATTGGTTTATGAGAGTACTGTATAGCTTAGAGAAAATGACGTTGGCCGCTGTCTTCAGTCCGAATACTAACTTAACGACTCACTCTACCACGATGCAGGGTATGTTTGCACGGTGGCCAGAATCTGTCTGGGTGAACATTGTCTTGTACGCTAGTTGAAGTGTCAATCTGCGACGTCCCATCTAGTAGAGTCTTTCATATGCATTGGCCAGTGTTGGAGTTAGAAAACAATGGCCATGCTGCGTGGTTACGGTTGTTAACGAAACTGGCCCACTGGGTCAGCCCTGGGACGCCCAGGAAAGGCTTGTTTTGCGAGTGATCTACCGGGTAGCTTTTGGCCCCCAGAGCACTATACGATCAATGTCTCTCTACTAACTAGAGTATTGGCTGTGCTCTCACACGTTCAAAAGAGTGTTTAAAATATAGGCTCCCGTAGGCTCAGTAGTTTGGCTCGCGACTACACACAGATCCAGTACAACACATTCAGCCGGAAGCAACATCATAATCGCACCCTTCACATATCTTTTACCTTAGCATATCTGCTTCCGTAACTATGCCTTTCTCTAAGCCACTACTCGCTCTCGATCTATGGTCACCTTCAAAGGACAGAGATGCTCCAGCTTCTCCAGATAAGGTCCGATTGCACTATGAAAGGGCCCGATCGATATGCAAGGAGAGTGGTGGGTGTGTTCGGTATCCTGTCCTCCGGCCCCAGCTGACACCCTGCAAGGTCTCGCAATCACCGACATCAAGCACCTCACACCAAAGTCCTGGGACTTTCATTTTGACCGTATGTTTCTGCAAACTCTGAGGCGAGGCGTCGAGAGAGAAAACGAGCGCTAAGAAGAGGAAGTGATCGCTGCTCGCGATATGACAGCCTTTATCATTGCGACGATCCATTTGAATCTCTGCATAGGTACCCTTAGCGCATATACCGAAAGCCGCCCGGATCTATCGCATCTACTCGATGATCTCTTGAACTTCAACGTCTGTGGAGAGTTCATGCTTACGGAGATTGGACACGGGTTGGATGCTCGCAATCTGGAGACTACGGCCACTCTCTTGCCTGATGGGCACTTTAGTTTGCATACTCCTACCCCAGCGGCTGCAAAAGCAATGCCACCTAGCACGCCGCTGTGTGGCATCCCGCGTGTCGCGATTGTTTTTGCTCGCTTACTCGTTGACAACATGGACCACGGCGTCAAGCAGTTCTTGGTATGGTTATCAGAAGAGGACACCATGAAAGATGGCATAACATCTCGCGCCCTCCCCACTCGTCCAGGAACCAAACCATTGGATCATGCTATAACAAGCTTTGCGCATGTTCGTCTCCCGCCCACAGCTCTTCTTAGTTTTCCGTCAAAGTCCAAGGAGCCGCGTGCAGACTTTCTCTGACAAATCTGGCGAGTGTCTGTTGGAACCTTGTCCCTATCCATAATGGGCGTCTCATCGATCAAGTTGGCTAGTGAGATCACTGCTCGGTACAGTCAGCGGCGGCTCACAGCAGGCCTGACCCAACACGAGAGAGTCCCGATACTGAGCTTCAGCACACAGCAACGTCCGATCCTGCGAGGTCTAGTTCATGGTATTGTGCTTGATGTATATGCGCGGTGGACGATTAGCAACTTCATGAACCCGGATCATGCGCAGGCCGTCCGTCATGCCTTTGCTACCATCTTCAAGGCTTCCGTCGTACAAGCTTCACGCCATCTACACCAGCTTTCGGAGCGATGTGGATGGCAGGGTTTATTTGCGTACAACCAGATCAGCGAACTGGCACTTACATTCCAGGGCAACGCAGTCGCGGAAGGCGATGCACTGGCATTATGCATACGTGAGTTATTGAAATGCATCTGTGACTATCACATTACTCACATATATTCTTGGCCTTGCTTCTGAGCTCCTTGGAGACAAGTATCACCTGCCTCCTCCCCAGGACCCGGCTCGATACCTGGCTCAACATGAAAGGGGGATATTCTTAGAATCAAAGGAGAAAATGGCCAAGCTGGGCGGCTATGGACACCATCGCAATCAAGAATTCGATCGTCATATTCTGCCTCGCTGTCAATCTCTGGTTGAGGCAATCGGCCATCGAATGGCATATGAAGCAGCGAAACACAGAGGGGTTCGTCCGGAAGTCCTGCGTCTTTTTGAAAAGCTCTGTATAGAAGCAAACCTGAGCTGGTACCTAGAGGAAGGGCTTGTTACGAGGAGCGGCTTCCTCGACTCCATGACAGAAGCATACAGTGCTGCTCTCCCAGTCCTCTTGCACGAGCAACAGAGACTTGAAACGATCGATTATATAACAGCCCCAATCATGACTTCTGAGTCCTGGGAAGAGTTTTGCAGTGAGCTCCCGGCGTTTGGAGGGGCTGGGGCCAAGTTGAGGAATAACCTGAGCAAACTATAATGGAAGGCGTTTCTGGGTTACAAACTGGTTGCGCCTGATCTATGTACTTATGACTATCGTTGTCTACTAGATTGATCCAAGCTTCCCCCACCATGCCCGCTGTTACGCTTATGCTATACTTCGGTTTGAGAAGAATGAACCGTGTTGTTCATGTTCGCAAACCAAAACTTGCGAATATACGCCGAGAACCATCGGAAACTGCCTCACTTATTCGAGCGTGCCATCCTTGCTATCATCCATACATTTCCAAATTTCATCTATGCGACAAGCATGGTTAAGCCCCGCTAATAATAGCGGCAGCCTTAGCCCTTAGGACGTACAGACAGTGCCAGACAAGTGCTTATATCGGGCATTGATACGGATGCTACGAATGTGTTTTCTCAGACAGCACTCCTAGCAGCAGCCAGGAATGGACACGAGGTTGTAGTCAAACTGTTACTCATGGTCAGTATCCCGACACGAAACCCTGGGGTTGAGGCAGTGATAATAGAGCTCGAGCCAGTCGACCTGAACTCGAAAGACATGAGTGGCCAGACATCACTGTCAGTAGCTCCAAAGAAGCGCCACGAAGCAGTGGTGAAGCTGTTTCTCGATGCGAAGAGTATCGGTCCTGATAATAAGGATTCCGGTGGACGGGCGCCATTGGCATTAGCATCAGCAGGCGGCTACCTAGATGTAGTGGCAGTGCTCCTTGCAGCAAATCCCGTAAATCCTCCTTCTAGGGATTTGAATAAATGAACACCGCTATCTCTGGTGGCGGAAAACTGGCACGAAAAGATGATAGAGCTGTTGCTCTCTGCCGGTGCCAACCCAACTTCAGAAGATACCAAGGGTTTGACCACCCTAGAATGGGCCAAGATAGGAAACAGCCGGGCAATAGAAAGAGGAGGGAAGCGAGTGAACTGGTGAACCAAGTTTCTGTGAGATGGATTCTACCAACTGCTATCATCAAACGTGATTTGAAGAAGCTTGTACATTAACGGATCTTTTTTATTGCTATGCTCCTGATCGCGGTCTGGTTATTTCAGTATGGAAGCAGGTCGTGGGGAATCTTACGCGATATCCAGCTTGATTGTTGACTTTGCGACGCTCATGTAGGTCCCTTCAAGCGCTGGAGTTGTACTCTGTTACTTATGCTAATACGGGCCAGCGGGTGTTCTACTGATATGGGAGATTTTGGTTACAGTGCGGCATGACACGGGCCAGGAATAGTCTGAGGCTGGAGGAGTCAATATCTGCTTTTTGCCTCCGACTATTCGTGATGTTCTGTTGTGTACCTCGCATTTGTCCCGCCACTACGGCAGGTTTTCCTCAACTAGCGCAAGCCAGCTGAGCTGCCACATATTAGAGGCCTATGGGACGGCCAAGAGTGCCCACTGCGTGAAGGTGTGCCATGCGAGTGACGCCCGGCGAGGATCAATTCGAAGCGAAATCCACAGTACAGTACAGTATCAAATGACAAATGTAGTCACAAATTCTTTCTTCAGTTTATTCTAGTTGTTTCTCCCATCCCCCCTTCCACATGTACCGTTGTTGAGACTGTAGGATGCCCATAAAGTGACCGGGTTAGATCATGAGTTTGACCCAGCGCAGAACTATGGATTTCTCCCCTCTCTGAAACGATTCGTACCACCGTGTCCTTGCGTATTCCTCTATTAGGGGACAGGCTCCTTCTAGTGTTGTCTAAGGAGATGTCTCCAGACAACAATGCGGCCCTCGTCCGGTATGCTTCATTAGTCGCTTCGGTTGCCACCCCATTGTCCGAATCCGGTCGTATCGGGCCAGACCTTGAGTTGCTCGGCCGTTTCACAGTCGCGTCGCCCGACCGTGATGTTGAGGAAATAGATCCTAAGATCGGTGACAACTTTCTTTGCATGAATGGTATGACCACCGGCAGGTTTGTGGTCACTACCGCCACAAAGGTCTCTCGTACAGCCCAGTAGCCCGCCTGTTCTGCACCTTTTGAAGGGTTCTGGATTGCGTATTGAGCAAAGTGTAGATAGGGGTTCATGGAAACATAAAGGAGGCTCACTCTTAAGATCAGGACACATCGTAATACTCCTGCGGTCATGACAAAAGCCCCGCCGGAGAACAGTGTAATCAATCCAATTTTCTTGCGTGTTGGAATTCGCACCGACCAGAACATCGGCATTGGAATAGACAACAAATACGCGTCAGTCAGCGCGTTAAGGATGACTGTCACAAAGAGATTTATTCTAGAGACTGCAGGTTGGCAATGATCTGAATCGGCCAGGGGTTAGCGGTTAGCGGAACTCTTTCAAGATAGAAATAGTTTGGTCATACTGCCTGGATCCGGATTGATCTGCCAATACTTGTGAAGCGGGTGACAGCCCAGCAAGATGGAGAGGAGAACAACAGCCCAGGTCGTGAATATCAGGAGAATACCCGCATATACACGCGACCGGTAGATTTTCAGACCATCTGTCAGCCGCAAATAGAAGACACACATCGCCGCCTTCATGGTCCATAGCAGAGTAATGTAGACGACCCATCCCGTCACCTGCGTCTTGGACCCGTTGACACGGAAGAGATATTCCTGACTCCTTGTATCCAATGCCTTCCTCTCCTCGTTCGTCATGCCATTGTTGGCTAAGCCCTGCCAATAGGCCCCGACAGTATATGCAAGTGCGGTTTCTGCAGAGTACAAGAACTTCGGAACGAGGCCATTAGTCCCAAACACTTGCCAAGATGAGGGTGTTTCCTACCGCCGCAGCAATCATGAAGTAGTCATCCCATTCCAGGTTTCTCATGCCCATGGTGCGAGTTCGAACACAAATTCGAAGGCCAAGAACGCTCAGGCCAATACTCAGAAGGGTGAAGGCCTCCGCGGTGAAGTTTGTCATATTCGCGTGGTGATTCGGACGAGTCACGGCATATTGCAGCTGAGGAAGCGTTTACAGGAGCCTCTAATCTGTGAGGATAAATAAAGGACAGAAATGGGAAAATCCTGTACCATACACGGTGCGTCTGGGTGTCAATTCATGTGTGTGTGAAGAGGAGAAAAATATACCAAGCGATTCACCATCCTCGACCAATATCAGTTTATACCGTACCACCTTGTCTCTTCAGCTGATTCAAGACTCTTGAATCCAGAGCACTACTGACATTCGATGTACCCTTTGCAGTCCATTTAGGGCTGAACCCAACCGTTAATTTCCCGCACGAGTGGGCACATTGCAATGCAGATGAATACTGTCCCATTACGGCCTTGAAGTTCGGAAATTCAAACAAACCAGATATGCCTTCCATTGAGATTCAATTTATTACTATTACTGTGATTGGATATCGCTGTTGCACTAGGTCGGCCATCGCGTTTGAGGGTCTTTAATCGGACCGCTCTTTTAACCATTCTTGTCCAGCCCGGCTTTCGACACGACGGAGCAACGTACTCATGGTCAGGGTTTTCGTACTTGCGTGTGCGCGGTTGAAGGCTCGGTAGCTGTGGTTGCTCGTGTTGGAGAGGAGCTGAACTGCTCCTCGGCCATGCGCCCTTCACCATATGCACAGGCCTGGCGTAGAAAGGATAAGACTGTGGCATCTTGCCATATATCATCGGTCCAGTTTTGAACAGATATATGGTCGCTTATCTGTTCGTGCGCTTCAATGTCCCGACGCACAGTCTTTAGGCTCTTATCTAATTGGTCGGTCCCTTGGCTTGTACGTTATATGGGACACTAGACTTTGATGGAACTGGACCCCTGTCATGATGGGTCCCTTGTTAGCTTCGTGACCCCTGGGTGGCGAGCAGCAGAGGCAATGCACTGGCATCTCGGCGAGCCTGACAACGTGAGCGAGTAGTGTGCTAGTGCCTTCTGATGGCTGTGGGGGTTAAAGTAAGAACTTAGTCAGGCAGACTCACTGACAATTTCCGCCGATGCTCCACCATACGATGCCAGCTGCTGCTGTTTCTAGATGTAGTCTATATCCATACGTGTGCACGTTGATCCATTCACCCCCTCCCCTTTTCTCCCCTTGCATTTGATGACGGAGATGGGCTGTGTGGTACTCACAAGGACCGCTCTCATGGAAAGGTGATTCATTGGACA
Source organism: Dactylonectria macrodidyma (assembly GCA_020744425.1). Lineage (NCBI taxonomy): Eukaryota > Fungi > Ascomycota > Sordariomycetes > Hypocreales > Nectriaceae > Dactylonectria > Dactylonectria macrodidyma. Next base: position 109,818 of record JAGMUV010000034.1, read on the forward strand.
CCGTCGTACAGTAACGACCGCGAAAAGTGTCCGCCAGTTGCATGTTGAATGTGATTTTCCGCACGGACCAGCTTTCCTTATGCTAAGAAGAAGTACGTGCAAGGGACCAGAGTGGGCCCTTACCCTATATGTGGTCCGTGCGGGGAATCAAATTCAACATGCAACTGGCGGACACTCTTCGCGGTCGTTACTGTACAGTATGTATGGAGTTCACTGCTCCTTTACACCCCAGGAGAGGCCAGCCATTTGGCACCGCCACGACACTAAGGAGTCTACATCATCTTGATAGAGAGGCCCCCTGCTGGAAAGCGTTTCGAACGCATGTAGTATCGCTTGCATCATGGTTGGAGGATACGCCCCGTTTTGCGTGTACCTCGCTGCGCGGTCACTTATGGCGGCCAACAGGATGCCGGTATAGGACCACATGTGCGTGTAAACGAATTTTCTACCCATGGTTCCTTATTAAATGACCCTCTTCCGTGTAGCATCGCCACACTCAAAACCTATTAGTGTTAGCCGCATCGCAAACACCGCACGCCAACAAGAACCAACACGACCAACACGACTTCACCCCCTGTTGAGCACTGCCTAGGCACATCAGCACAGCCAAGGCGTATAATGGTGTAGGCATTCTGTGTTATAACCTAGCCATATCATACACAGTCCCTGGTGCCCTCACCATCGTCGAAATATTAAATGGGCGCCCTCTGCTCCCGTTTCGACCTGAATGGGGGAGACCAGTCAGACGACAACACCAAAGAAGCCGGCGCCCTCACCAACATGGCTCCATTCTCTCGTTCAATAGAGAAGCTGCCCGACTCTGGCTACGCCCGTAAGCGCGAGGTGGCCGCCGCTCGGAGCCTCATCGACGCCCACAACGCCGACATCGCTGCATTGGACCCGAACAAGCAGCCCACCTGGCATGGCATCGGCCCCGACACCACCTATGCCTCCGTGGACCACTATTTTGCCTTGCGGGCCCAGGTGCTCGATCGCGAGAAGACGCTTGACTTTGACTTCAGCTGCCGCAACGACGGCTCCGCTGACGAGCACCGCGCTGAGGCCATCATCCAGCGGCTCAAGCGCGAAGATCGTGCTGGTATCTACGATGCGGCCCCGGACCGGACCGGCTTCGGTGGCCAGAAGCACCCCAGGTTTCCCGGCGATCACTTCCTGTCCAACTTGCCTCTCATCAACCAGACGGCCCTGTTTGATGTGGCCCGTCACATGCCTAAGGGAGCCCATCTGCACATCCACTTCAACGCCTGCCTCGTGCCCAACGTGCTGCTGGACATCGCCAAGAGCATGGATCGCATGTTCATCACCAGCAACTTCCCCCTGGTCTCCGATGAGAACTACGTGAGCTACGACCGCTGTGAGATTCAGTTCTCTCTTATGAGCCCGGAGAAAGAGTGCCCCGGTGACTTGTTCTCCCCTAAATATGAGTCTCGGCAGACCATGAAGTTCCAAGAGTTCCTTAAGCGCTTTCCTCAACACTATAACGAGGCTACGGCTGAGGAGTGGCTTCTCAACAAGCTCATGTTCGATGAGCAAGAAGCTCACAACCATTTACAGACAGCAGCTGGGTAAGTCCACAGACAGAATACACCCCTTTGCTCCTCTCTGTGCAGCACCCCTTTCTCCTTTCTGTTCTTTCTAACAATATACAGCGCGTGGGAGAAGTTCAATGGCCGAACGAGGATGATGAAGGGACTATTCAACTATGAGACGGCATACAGAAAGTATACCCGTCTATGCCTCGAGGACTTTGTAAAGGACAACATTCAGTACGCGGAGATCCGACCAAACTTTATGACCAACAACCAACTTTATCATGATGATGGAACAGGACCCATCGATAACTGGGGCATCATGAAGATCATCATCGACGAAGTGGAAGCGTTCCGGGCGGACATGGCACGGGATAACAAGTCGTTTGGCGGCTTGAAGGTCATCTACTGCACTCCTCGGTCCTTCGAGAAAAAAGCTGTTGAAGCAGCCCTTAACGAGTGCCGGGAGTTCAAAAAGCGTTGGCCACGGTGGATTGCAGGTAAGATGAACACGTCCGAGCATCGAGCTCTCACATGGCTGTTGAATGCAGGTGCTAACGAAAGTAGGATTCGATCTTGTTGGTGAAGAGGCCAAGGGTCGACCTCTGAAGGACTTTGCCAAGGAGCTTATCGAGTTCCAGAAGTTGTGCAAGGAAGAGGGCCTGGATATTCCGTTCCTCTTCCACTGCGGCGAGACGTTGGACATGGGCACCGACACTGACGGCAACCTGGTGGACGCACTACTCCTCAACTCGAAGCGCATTGGTCACGGGTTTGCGCTGGCAAAGCATCCATACATCATGCAGCACATGAAGGAGCGCAACATCTGCTTGGAGCTCTGTCCCATCTCCAACGAAATCCTAGGTCTTACGCCCCGGGCCAGCGGCCACGCCATGTATCAGCTCTTGGCCAACAATGTGCACTGCACAGTGAGCTCGGACAACGGGACCCTTTTTCGGTGCGTGATTCTCTAGTGAACAGGTGGTAGTCAATCATGGATACTAACATAGAATAACACAGGTCTTCACTGTCGCACGATTTCTACCAGGTCATGATTGGTAAAGATGGCATGGGCCTGTACGCCTGGAAGCAGCTCATCCTCTGGAGCCTACAGCACTCTTGCCTCGATGCTGCAGAGTTTGGAAAGATCTCGGCAATGTGGCAGAAGGAGTGGAAGGAGTTTCTTAAATGGCTGATCGATACACACGGCCGCGGCCCTAGGCTGGCCTAGGGTCAAGGCGATTGCAAGGCAGAGTGGTGGAATTATCACTAATTAGTGTATTCATGAGGAGTTTCTGAAGCCGACGTGGGAGCAGTCTCGTGGACACACTACTTTATGGTAATTCACAATAGCGAACCTGGAAGATCTGGACGGCTTGCTGTAGAAGAGTGACTTTGCGTAAGGGGGAGGCCTTTGAAAGTTCTGCAATCTAGTTGTAACGCTCGAGAATTCAAGCAAGATATAGCTGGTGCTCCTCTGATCTTACGAGATGGTAAATTATTCCAATAACTCTGATTTTGTTTAATTTGCCTCGCCGCTTCAGCATGACGCTAAACATCGCTTCAGTTGGATAAGGATGATACAACTTCTATTGGGCCTTTAAAATTACAACACCTCTGTCCCTGATCCTAGGAGAGGTCATAATCGAGAGTGCATATTGATCACGGCTGGCAGGATATTTCAAATTTCTCTGGCTCACACAGAGATACATTGTAAGGCCTTATCGGATGCTGCTTTGTCGCGTCTCGCAGTCGCATGTTCAAGTAGGTGTGGTTGCTGTCTATTAAGGCGTTGGCTAAAAAGCTCCTCCTTAATCTAACACTGATTCCTTGTTTCCCGCCTGTCGTTTCAGCTCCGTGAGCTCGGTATCTTCGTTGTTAGCAGCTTCAACAACTGACCACGCACTCCGGTTGATATGGCGAACTCACTCCTCCGGCCACGGCTCGCTCCATCGGCTAGTGATCGGGATCGGCACCAACATTTTTCGCGACATTGTAGGCGTCGCATCAACCACCTAGTTTAAAACTCTCTCTACGGTCTGCTCTATGAGCACGCTGTTAAACCTACCGGTACTAGAACTGCATCGATACTTTTGTGATCGTGCCTACCGCTGTCAAGCGCCTCTTTGATTTTACGATCAACATTCCTGAATGTGATGTCATCGGCGTTGTGTCCTCTACTCAACGTCCAGGCATCCGAGCGACCAGCACTCACATGATATGTAAAGACGACCTGAGGGCAAACTAAAATGTGCAGTAATGAGTTTTCTGTTTCTGGGAATAATGATTAACTCTGGGTAGTTACTGTGCCAATACTCCTACGTTGCTATGATGTAAAAGAATAGTACAAAGAAGGACAGTGGGGTATACCGGTAATATATCACCAACTTCATAGCATCGGAAAATGTTTAAGACATATGCAAAGCGATTTTTTCACACATTTCCAGCTACCAATCGCGGTTCCCTTGAACGACGCCAAGCCTTTCCCTATTTATATAGGACCTGCATCGCATGATACGACATTTTGGCTCTTCCTATTTCCGAGACTAATAATTATGTTATCGGCACACATATCTTCCATAGGCCCTCTTGGCTGCAGCCACACTAGAGAGTGCCTGCAGACCGTGTCTTGCACCAGTACCTTGGTATGACACTTAATCATGGCTCTGAGTGTTGATTGCCTGCCTCTCCTCTTTTCGTTGCTCGCCATATTGGCTCATATAAAACCGCATCCGTATTGAGAGCGCAATACAAAGTCCCAGTAACCCAGCAAGTTGCGATGCCATTACAACCCCTCTCCAGTAAACATTATGAGCAGAATACCAACACGCCACCCCAATGAGAAGCTCGATAATCGACACGTCTAACAGTACTAATGGCATCCAAGCCATGATAAGATCCATTTGAGTGATTCCTAGCAGACCCTCAAAATGAAAGCGGAGCATTGTTGCCACTACAGCCGACACAGGGGCAGTGAGAGCCGAGCTACAGAGGAAGCCATCGCCGACCTGATTGAGACTTGTAGTACTCGGATGGGCTGTGGAAATTGCTAGGAGTGCAACAGAGAGCCCACTGATAAGAGCGGCAAGCGCAATGAAGGTATTGTAGAATCGCTGGATGCGGTAGAAAACCAAGGAAGTTTCCTTCGTATCAAGGCATTTGCTCGACCAGAACCACATGATTTTCTTCTGCTCTCTTGAGGGTTGGCGTTGACTATGGATCCACGGATGAAGGGTAATTATGTGAAAATAAGTTAAAGTTTTCAAGGGAGTGAAGTGGATGATGGAAGTCAAGAGTACAGCTCAACAGAGGACTTGGCTTGTAATTTTATATTATATACTGTCTCATGTGTACAGAATTGTACAGTATCACAGGGTCTGCCCTTCCTAAGCCAATAATGGGCGTGGAGTAATTAGTCGCTAAGTCAGAGCAGAAGTCGATTTTGGTCAAAGCCGCAGGAAACGAGTGTGCCCTGCACTTGACATGCGCAGCACAAAACAAAAATGGATGTTACAACTCTTTTCGATCGATAATTTGGAGGATATGTATGTACTGTATATACAGTGCAGCGTCATAGGACCGATTTGATTTCTCGCTTTTTGGGCGGTAGTCACTCGGCCAATATACACTACGACGGGTCGTGGACTTCTTCAGGCTTGTGAAACGGCGAGGTAGATAGCCCCAGTTAGGAATGGCATGAGCCTTCCGCGTCTTGAAACTCTAGATAGCTCGATAGTGGACTTGGAACATCATTTTCTAGCCATTTATGCACGGGATTGTGGCTGTACAGTATCCCAAGTGTCTCTCTGCCACGCAGATATAGAGTTCGCCCCTACAACACACGGATTTGAAAAGCGATAACTATCGACGGATTTTCATCATCATATTCTATCATTTTTCATATCTGCATCGCCCTAGCCCTCAGTAACCAATTTCTACACCTACGGTATCATAAGCATACTATCTCTGAAGTCAACATGTCTACCGATGGCCTTCTACCAGCAGCTTGGCGCATTAAGATGGTTGAGAAAATTCATCGAAGCACCCGGGATCAACGTGAAAAATGGATTCAAAATGCGAATTACAACTTGTTTAACCTTCGCAGTTATCAGGTGTTCATCGATCTTCTCACAGACAGCGGGACGGGCTCGATGAGCGATCACCAGTGGGCAGCTCTCCTGACAGGTGATGAAACTTACGCCGGATCGTCATCCTTTACTCGACTTCATGACAAAGTAAAGACGTTGTTTGGGTTTGATAAGGTTCTTCCAGTCCATCAAGGCCGCGCTGCCGAGCATGCTTTATTCGCCGTTCTGGTAAAAGAAGGGGATGTGGTGCCAGGGAATTCGCATTTCGATACTACGCGGGCTCATATTGAGTATCGAAAAGCGAAGGCGGTTGACTGCCCCATGGATGATGCTTTCTGCGTCAAAAGTTGTGACAAATTCAAGGGAAATGTCAATATAAAAAAGCTGAGAAGCGTTCTCGACACAAATCGGGGGAGGGTACCTCTGATTCTGGTCACCATCACATGCAATAAGAGCGGGGGACAACCAGTGTCTATCGACAACATGCGGCAAATCAAGGACCTTGCCAACAGAGATAGAATTCCGGTCATCTTTGACTCCGCTCGATTTGCTGAAAACGCATGGTTTATCCAGAAGCGCGAACCTGGCTATCATAATAAGTCAATTCAAGAGATAGTCAGAGAAATGTACAAATATGCAGATGGCATGATGATGAGTGGTAAGAAGGATGGGCTTGTCAACATTGGCGGTATATTGGCAATGAGGAGTACGGAGTGGTTCAAAAAAGCATCGGATTATGTTTTTTTGTTTGAGGGGTTTACACAATACGGCGGGCTGGCAGGTCGGGATATGGATGCGTTAGCTGTTGGGCTCAGCGAAGTTACAGATTTGGACTATCTGGATTCCCGCATTGGGCAAGTTCGGCGATTTGGGGAGACCTTACTGGACGCCGACATCCCTGTTCAACAGCCTATTGGCGGCCACTGTATCGCCATCGACGCATGCGCCTTCTTGCCGTTGGTTCCGAGAGGAGAATACGTTGCACAAACTTTGGCTGTTGACCTTTACTTGGAAGCAGGCGTGCGAGGGGTGGAAATTGGCACGATCCTGGATGGTAGAGATCCATCCACGGGTAAAAATCGACATCCTCAGGCAGAGTTCATGCGGCTGGCCATCCCGAGGCGGGTATACATGAATGAACATTTGGATTTAGTTGCCAATGCTCTCATCAGGATATATCGCCGACGGAACGCCATTACACGAGGCTTCCGCATCTCGGAGGAAGCCAAAACACTGAGACATTTCACCATTCGATTAGAAAGAGTCCTAGACGGAAAGATTGAGAATTCAACTGAAAGGATCGAAGGACGGAACATATGCAGTCCTGAGGATAACAGCAACACTCAAGACACGATCGGAGATGAAAACGATTGGGATCTTTGCCGTATCACTGCCCAGGCCAGTGGGAAAAGGAAAACTGTCCCATAAGTTCAAAGATACATAGTGAGTTGGGCAGGGGGACAGGAAGAACACCACCACCCGAAGTGACGGTGCCGTAGGGTAGGCGGGATGCAAGATGGACAAAGCCGGCAAAACAAAAACCAACAAAATGCGAGCCAGAGCTGCAACTGGGCAGCTAGCTAGAAAAGAAATCAGATATTCCGGTTGATCAAATAATTCTCATCATGAAGACATCAATCACAATTTCAAAAGCTCAAAAATGAATGCGGCGAGAAGGGTTGTTGATTGCTATCTGAGTCTGGGTTCCATCAACCTTTTATCTTTGGCCGTGCAGGAACCCATTTGCAGAAAGCCAATCAAGATCAGCAGTCTTAACTATCTGACCAATTAAAAGACCTGGCCTTCCTAAGCTGTGGGCCCTCAGCCCTGACACAATAGGGCTGAGATAGACGACCATACACTGGATACTGAATAGGGCCAAAACAACTCATACAGGCTGAGGAGCACAATCAAGTTCTGTGTAAGGCTCAGGCAATGAAATTGAAAAAGCCGTCATTTAGGTAGAATTACATTCGGAAAATACAAAGAGCCTTGGAATCGCCAGTGCGATGTCGGAATTCAGAATATTTCATGTGTAATCCAGGTCTTCCTCCAGACCGTAAATCTCATTGACTAACCAGTAGACAAACCAGCTTGCAACCTCACCGTGTGGAAAACTATGGCCTGACTGGGAAACTAAAGCCCTCTTCCCTTTAGATCTACGGCGGTCTTCTATTGTGTTCCTTTCTGCTACTACAGTTAGTTCAGTATACTGTTGTCCGTACATGTTACTCCTCTTGTTTAACCCTCGTTCACGCACTTTCAGCCGAAAACATCCTGCAACCTCCTGCGGAAGTAATTCATTTAGAATTTGGTACGAATGACGTAGTACTACCGTTTCTTCAGTAAAGCAACTAACTAGACCAAATTTCCTTTCGAAATTAATTTTTTCTTGATCGCGAATTGGGCAGGTCTCCGTAAAACAACGTGAGAGGGTGACTTTGCAATGAAAGGATGCTTCTTGGGTTAACCTTATTCCTTATCACGGTAGGAGTTCATACAGATACTTCCGGGAGGCGCGCAGATGCCAGAAAATCCGCCGCATGAGAAGAGAGAAGATTAAAGCTCGGAGCCATCATCTTCATGATCTCCTCCATATATGCAACCAGGTACTCTTCGTTCGCTTCTCGGTAAACAGCTTCTGCATTGGGTTCATAGTCCCAATCCAGCTCTGTTTGGGTCAGCTCATAATCGTCAATTCGACAAGGACATTCCCACTGATTTTTACAACCCCATTAGAGTTGAGGAGTATAGAATCTATATAGAACGAGATAGAATTTTGTTTGAGATATTGGAATGCACTAGTGATCTAGCAAACAGATAAGCTTCTGGAAACATGTCTGGTTAGTTAATCTTGCCTGCTTCATAACACTAGAGATCTCTGTTTCGGAGAGGGGAAGGAGATCGAAGAGGTCCAAGTCCATATATTCATATACAATGTAAAGCTCATCCTTCTCGCTGTAGAGGGCGATAGGTTGCGCGATATTCTCATGTGCGATCTGAGCAAGACAATTAAGCTCAGATACTACTTTCCTTTTTAGCTGTTGAACTGTGGCTAGTTGTCGCAACCTCCAGTTCCGACGTTGGCCTATCCAGGCTGTGTCTATGGAGCCAAGAGGATAATAGTCGGCCTCTGGGCGCCTATTGAGATAGGCAGGGAGAGCCCTATGAGTGAGTGGCGGCTTTACTTCTATATAAAAGGGGGATTTACGTCGTAAAGCCATCGTAGTCCTGGGAATTTGATAATTTGATTCAGGCTTAGGACATTCTTATATATGTGTTCATGCCAATTCAGTAAAAAAATCTAATTTCAATATCGGCCTTTATTTCACTATCAGATCTAAATGGACTCAACTACGAGTCCAGCTTCAAGTGTTTACTCACAAGATTTGTTTGAGCTGGAACATATACTCCCCCGGCTCTCCACGCAGAATTGGCAACATGAAATCGAAACCCTTGAAGCTCTACAACAAGAGAAAAACAGACTGCAGCACGAAGTGGATTGTTTGCATCACAGATGGATTTCCATACATGGGGTCAAGGAAGAGTTAGTAGACACAGCCAACCAGTTGGTCCTATTTTCCAACTACGCGAAGAGTCGGATGGATCTAGAGCGGAAAAAATGGGTGGCTAATTGCACCGCATTCTAGCAAGGACTTAAATTAAGTCTGAATGATAGGAGATATGTTGCTTTACAATACATTCAAACTTGATCCAAAACTTGAATATATTAAAATAAGGAATAGAACATGTAATATTAAGACCCTTAGGAATTTATTTTGGCATTATATTCTACGTATATAGGAAGATGAAATAGTGTTTTTATGAGGAAATGGGCTGTGTAGAATAAAATTCTATTGTTGCGTCTTACATTGAGTGTGTATGGATGTATAAAAGCTCTTGGTGTTCTACCTGACAATCTTCTAGCTGGGTTATACGTGGATCCCTCTGGACAGAGTCTCGAAGCTAGAGCTCTTCTGGCGTTTATATCTTAGGTATGTGAATAGCTTCAGCCAAGACCGTAGTTTCAAAGACACCACAGTGGCCTAGGGCAGGTACGAAAAAGAGAAGCATCATCCATGCCGAGTAAACTTTTCTGCTATGAAAGCCAGTCTTTTACAGTTAAGCCAGCACAAGTGTGACGGGACAAGAGCACGAACGAGGTCGAGTGCGACTTGGGCAAAATGATTGTTTACAAGGAGAGAAAGAGATTCCTAAGGAAAGCTCTGACTTAAGCTATTTACACAATATTCATAAAGTGAGACTATTCATAAAGTATGAAAGTCACATGATCGTTCCCTCACAACAAGCCTAGTTGCACATTTAACTTCCATACACACGCAAGGAGTTGGCTGGATGCTTAACTGCTCCTTCGCTGAACCGCGATCGGCAACGCCACCGCAGATCCTCCAGAATAACGCGCATGTGGAACTTTACTTCCACATGCGGACAGGCCGACGTAGGGAAAATGGCTCCGGCGATGGGGACTGACGCGATGGAGTTCATCACTAGAGCACCAGCAACCTCATAGCTCGGGAACTCAGCATGTTTCGACAAAGGCTTCACCATCGTTTAGTCGCAAGATCAAGGCATGGAGACTAAGCGTAAAACGCTCGATTTCCCCTTGAGATGGCGTCAAAGTACACACATACAAATAAATAAGAGCTATGCCTATACTGACTCGACTCCTAAAGATTACGCCGTTGATTTGCACAGAAATTGGAAGGTAGAGAGGGGCTAGAACTTCTAGCATACGGGGCGTAAATTATTTCTACTGCATTTTCCGAGGAAGGGGCGAAACGTATCGCGATATGTTTTGTCCATAATAAATGAATGGCTGCTGAGTTTAGTTTGAAAGGATTAATTAGCGGTCAAAGGTTTTACGCTCGTGGTCAATATACACCCAGCTGCTGATACAAGGAGGAAAGGAACATCATGGGCTCAAATCAAACGCCCGGTTAGTATAAACGCCCTAACTCCGCTTGTACAATAGTTTATTTGACTACCCATGGCTTTCTGAAATACGGCTATATGACCAAGGGAATGCAATATATGCATGCATAATAAAGCGTACACCTGAATATGAAATGGATCCTTATTTTTCGAAGCTCGTTAGCTTACGATGAAGAGCAGTGTCCATATCTAGGGGATGAGCTTATTTATTTTTGGTGTATTTCGCAGCCCAAGCTCCGCGTACGCAGTAAACAAGAAAGAATCCGATCAGTGATCAGGTATAAGGCTCCCATTAGACCAATCCACATCACGACGGTCGATCCCATGAAGAAGGCAAGAACAGAGAATATCCGAGCTACGTGTAAGGAGGTTCCCGAAATGATTGTCGTCAAACTAGTTACCGCAAAGACCAAAATTGAGCTTGCTTAGGTTAGGAGAGATCTGCATGGAAAGAAGTAGAACCTACAAGAACATGCGGTGTAAAAACCAAGTAAGGCCACGACTCCACATCCACCATGCTGAAACAGGGCCAAGGGTTCCGAGCAGAGAATAAAACGGAGAAAGAGGAGCAAGAAAGACTTTGACGGGCGAAGCGACCTTATTGAGGACCCGAGCTGCAGGCCTCTGAAGCTCATTGATCGAGTTAATAAGGCGTATTTGATGGAGAAATGTATCGACTAATGAGGATGGCGGGATGGCGCGCTTTAGGAAAAGGTGACACAGGGCAATGTTTCGCGTGAAGGAGCCCAGCACATGGAATACGCTCCAGCCCTGAGATAATATGCACATCTTTACTATATGCAAAAGTTCCCATGCCTTCTTTGAGAAACTGTTACTCGGAGATGTCCTCTCGTGTGGTTGTTTGGTCTTGGCGGTATCCATGGTGTGCGTGGTTGACTGTCGACTCTGACCGTGGACGGGCACGGGGTCAACTTATATTCTTACGGATGCCACCTCTCAGCCTCCGCCGTTATCATCTGAACATTTCATGTCAGTATTATATAGTACAGTTCTGTAAGTTGATGTCGGAAAAACATTCTAGAAGAGCTTGCGAGTCTCCGAGTAGCTGTAGGCCGAGGTTTGCAGTGGCCACTCTTAGACAAGATGTCTGCATTCAAGAGCACATCTGGTCTTAATGTGGGTATACTGTAATATCTAGGCCCAGATTCGGTGTAAAAATGAGAACCAACAGAGAGAATCCATAGAAGGAGGAGAGCTTTCTAGTGACTCCGCAGGGAGCCTTTAGCTGATACTGTATGTCACAATATCAGTACAAAACAGTACCGGTACGTATAAGTTCCTAATTGGGGAGAGAGTTTCCTTCGATACATATGTAACGGTAATTGCCATCGTAGACACTATGTATTGATCAAATACGACTAGTATGTAGTATGATTGGCTATTGTAGCTTTCAAAGATGCAGCAGAACTATGTACACAGTTAGAGTTTGACCGTGGCTTTCATATGCCCTATGTAAAGTGGAACCACCCCATTGCCTACTCATCGCATCTGTTTGTTGGTATATTCTTTGACAACATGCAAGTTTCAGTACAGAGTATCTAAGTACCGCAGGACTTAGCCGTCCTTATACCGTACATAACAGTACTGTCTCTCTCTTTCTAGTAGACAATATGGCGTAGGTCTAAAGCCAAAAGATGACTCTGTTCTCAATGAGGCACTTCGACGCTCTCTTGCGATGCTACAGTATCTGGGCAGGTTCCATGGAACCGCGCCGCTCATTTCCTTCTGCCGCTTGCACATCCACTTTCATCCGGGCAATGATGAATTGTGATAGTTTTGGAAATACCTCGTCTGCCATAAGTCCCGGCAAGTCTTGCATGCTTGAAGGCCACTATCAGTACCATGCTAACAAGGTAACCTGCATTAAAACTCACACGTGTTCCAAATGGCTCATCCTAAGCAGATATTAGTAAGAATAACAGAAGTTGCCTTGTTAACTGATTCTTTAAACAAACGGTTCGTATATGCAGTATGAGTGGAGCAGGATAGCTTACTTTTCGTCCATTGCGCTCATTCTAAGGACCGGTCAGCTGGGATGTCAACCATTGGTGTGAACTTGGAGGCAAATCTCACCTGACATTTAACTTTTCCAGTCTGAGGCGTGGTTAGTGAAGGAACTCTGGCAGACACTGCGCCGACTCACTGTTCCAGAACTCTAATAAAGGTTAGCATCAAGCACCAATACCTTGGTGCGTCTGTGCGCGCTCACTGGTTGTTTAAACTATATGCCGGTTAGCCTTATTACAGAATAATGCGGTGCATGCGGAGGGAGAAATGCGCCTACTCTGTATCATCTACATCATCTGGGTCCTCTCCATCGATGTGCGTTATAGTCTGGCTGCCATATCCAGCCAAATCAAAAGCTTGGTTCCTTTGATGGGGCACGATACCGCTTCTCCACGTCAGCATTGATGTCAAAGCGGCCGGACATTCTACATACTCTTGTGCATAGGGGAATTGAGCTTGTGGAGCTGTCTGAGATAAAAACGGCTGAAACGGATGTGTTTGAGGGTGAGATGTTTGGGGCTGTGGTTGAAGCTGTGGTTGGAGTTGTGGTTGAGGCTGTGGTTGAAGCTGTGGTTGAAGCTGTGGTTGGAGTTGCGGTTGGAGTTGTGGTTGGAGTTGTGGTTGGAGTTGTGGTTGATGCTGGTGGATTTGGAGTTGGGACTGTGGAATCTGAGATGGCGGAAATTGAGATACCGGAGGTGCGGGCCTCTGTTGCTGGTCGGCGGCCCTCCTGTTTAGCTTTCTCCGCCTGGGGTCCCTAGGTGGCTTTTGGAGGGCTGCTAGGGAATTTACAGGCTGGGAAAACGGAATTTTCTGTAAATTGTTCATGACACGCCGCAGTGTGATGCCTAAGGACAGGCCGGGAAACAGACAATAGCAAGAGAACAGTCTGGTTTACGGGCACATATGGCTGGCATTCTCTCATGATATATACCACCCGTGCTTCGGCCCCGACTGCCTGGTCCAGCGCAGCCAAAATTGAACACAGCCAACACATCAACCAATACACCAACCAACACACCAACCAACACACCAACCAACACACCAACCAGGGTCCATGAAAGGAGACGAAAAGTTGGAAGCCCGGCTACATTGGGCACGGACATGGAGATGCAGGTACGACGCTTGGTAAAATGGAAGGCCAAAAAAGAAAGAGAAATGAGCATTTGACTATCCATTTGCTTGTGCAGATAGAATGAACAATTCTGACCCGAGGCCGTCTCAAAGTTCAGCGTTCGACGGCTTGCCTCCTGTCTACCTTGCGGACTCGGTGTATTTGTCCCACGGACATTGCCTCTCTGCTCCGGTCCGTCGTCATTTGTGCAGCCAAGACGCCGACCATGGAAGCCAGGACACAGTGGCTGGCCGTCGAGCGGTCCTCCACCCCGGCATAAACTGTGTCTGGAGTCTAACCGCAAGGCGGGAAATCACCGGCTTGGCGGTTGGGATTGTCTCGGGGAACAGAACTGACGGAGAAAGAGGAAGACCGAAACTGGGCAAGGGTACGAAGCAACGTCCAGAACTCGGATGTTTGACTCCCGGCCGATCACCGAGCTGCGTGGACAAAGATAGACTATGGAAGGCATGGCACGCAATCCACGACGTAGGATGGGTAAGACTCCATCGTTGTCGATGCTCGTCAGCAACTAGAAGCGCGGGTTTGCTTAGCTTTACATAGCAGACACCATATTGTTTTACTTTGGGACTATTTCTTCAAGGTGGCCTGGTGCCAAATAGCAGCACACTCAGCTAAATACATGCGCCACTTCCGTCAGTTCCGACCACGCTTAGGGAAGGGGAAAATGACGCACGAGGGATGAGTAGTTAAGTCGCCACGCATTGTGGCCCCAGCCATGAAGCGCCTGTTCAAAGTCACATCAGGGAAGGATTTTCCGCCTAGCTGCACTTCTCAGATGACGATCGCACTCAATCACATCATTTCGAGGACGCTGGGTCAGCGAAGACCTGACGCTTGCCGGAAATTGAAAGACGGGGAAATTGCATGACACAGCCAAGAGCGCGGAACCGCGCGGCATGTTTCGAGAATCCAGGTGGAACCGTGGACGGAAAGGGCAACCAACGTCTTGCTGTGGCGACTAGCCTGACGCAGCTGCGACGACCGCTATCGTATAGTTGTGGGGATCTCCACATGGCACATAGCATAGAGCATGGGAAAAATTGGAAAAATTCATCAGCCTCCATGGCAAACACATCAGTCGATGCGTCAGTCTTGACAGAGCATCGAGGACCTGGTTTCATTGCAGAAAGGAAAGCTGGGAGATCCCATCACAGCAAAGGCACGAAGCGGGTCGTGGCTCGGGCCTTCCAGGATTCTCTTTGCTTGCTGTTTATTTCCGTATTCACCCGCCGCCAGGATGTCCATCCCTGAGAGCAGCAACATGAGCTGCATGAGTGGTTAGTCATTTGACCGCGACTCCACTCGGGGGTCCGAGCCGAGGACAAGGGGCTCGCAGCCGGCACGCCCAGCGATGACCCATGCATAACGCCGCGTGGGTCGACAACGCAAACCTTTTGCTGAAAATGCTGGATTCGCAATTGGCCCCGTGCCCTCTTCGGCCTCCTTTTTCAGTTCATGGGACCTGGAATATGGAATGTGTATTTCCGTAAGCCGATAGCGATAGCATTCACATGAGGAGGATGGGGGATGGCATCAAGCTGGGCTGAGCCCAACTCTTGGAGCGTGAGGCTATAGGGTAGGTAATTTTGGTTTCTAAGACAAGACACCAAAGCCATCAATTCCGATGCCACTCTTCTCAGGATAGCGAGCCAGGAGTACCTTCTGACGGCTGACGGCTGACGGCTGATGGCGCGCCCAACCAACAAAGTAAAGTTAGGGGGACCTACTGGCAATTTCCGCTGAGGTTCCACCATGCGATGCCAGCAGATTCCCAACACCTTGTTCTTCGTTCGTATATACATTGACTGCCCCTGTTGTTGATGGCGATGATTGTATTGTGTAGTAGCCACTAAAGGTCGCTTATTGTACGAGTTTACGGTGCGGAAGGGTGAGAGGCCAGAGCCATTGGACGCTGTCGCCTTATGGAGTACATCCTCAGGGGATACCGGGCCCTGGAAACCGTTGCAAACTCAAGCATGTATAGTACATGCATTATACCGTAGTATGGCCCCCTTCATCGTGATGATTGGAGCATGCATCCGTATTGTGTGGACGCCGATGCGAGGTTGCCCGTAGCGGCCGACATGATGTCGGTAAAGACCAACAGCTTGAGGAGGGCGTGACATTGCAAAAGTGCCATCGTCCAACACTAGACTACGCCTTCTTATGACCCATACGTGCCAGGATTTGTCCCAGCAGTTTGGTACCGTACGTAATGGAGGGCCTGGGACGGCGGCAATCCGCCGCCGTGAGGGGTTCATGGTGAAATTGGACGCTGGAGAAACAAACGGAGACACGTGTTCATCACAGGCCGTTCATTGGGTCCAGATATGAATACGCTCCCATCCATGTGTCTAAAACTTGATGATACATAGTACTGTATTGATGGCAAAAGCATAGGCTCTTTACTGCGTTGGTATTATACATACCGTACAGTACTCTATACTGTTGTACGCCATTGGTTTTTCCTCCGCAAGCATCCTTCGGCCATGACAGTCGACAAGCGCACCTCGAAGTGCAAAGCCGAAGCTTCGAGGGAAAATGATAACACCGTCTCGGTGGAAGCTTGGTATGACCCAACGCATGACAGGCTTGAGGGAACAATCTGGGTTCCCAAAGGCGAGTCTGCACCCGACATCAACGCTCTTGTGAGTGCCTTGTGCTAGTGGGCATTGAAAGAAAACACAGCAGCTTACACAATTACAGACCCGTCAACTGCGGGTGGCGGCTGAACAGCAAGTTTCCATCAAAAAGACCCAATCCGAGGCCAAGCCGAAGGACAAGTGCAGATTGAAGCACCGATTGAAGCGCCGATTGAAGCGCCGATTCGGGCGCCGAGACAAAGCAATGGCAAGAGCCCGCATAGTCCTCTACATCGGACGGTGTATGTCTGCACCCATACTTGAGCATGGAGACGATCAACATCATAAATGCAGGACTGTTGGCCAACCTCCGGATACGGATGCCGAGTGATGCAAGCTTCCAGCTCGTTTGCGATGCTAAAATCCGAATCTTCATGGTCTAGATGTATAGTATTAGGAACGCTGCCGGGTGATATGGATGTCCCTGTTCCGTGCAGCACTTGCCTGGGCTTGCATACTGAAATGGCAGGGAAGCACTATGTATGGGAGAAAGGAGGAAAGGCATCAATACGGGGAGGGGTGGACAATAATTCAATATAATATGTACATACACATATTGTACTGTACCAATGACCATGGATTTATCACATTTACTACCAGTGATTCACTGTTTTCTTGGTCTATCGACGAGAAGTTTGACGTGACCATCATGGTCGGAGCATGCGCCTCCAAGCTCGCTGGCCTATAACGAGCATGCACGGTCGTGCATGGTTTACACCGCCCTGATAAATGTGGTGTCTTTGTTTGAGGTGTACGATTCGTCTTCCGTCCATCAGGGAGCCACATAATCACGGCCAATGTGCTCGCACTACATCGTCTGACTCCAAGATGGTCTGGCAGGTTCAGGTGCATGCTCTGGCTGTGGGTTCTGGACGCATGAGACCAACGGGTCTGCTATGGTAGCTAGCCGCCGCGGATTGCGGCCCGAGCCTTGGCGTGTCGAAGCTTTCCATGTCGTCTTGGCTACTGGCGCGGGTGATTATCTCCTCGTAATTGTGGGGCGAGAGCTCTAGTCTACAGAGTAGCGGCAACTTCTTTCGATGGCGATTGCACTAAGCTCTTTAGATGGCGATTGCACTAAGCAGCAGCTAGTCGAAGAGGCTAGGTAGGCGAACATATGATAGTTTTCAGAAGTCGAAGAACCGAAATTGCAAGGCATGAGATTTGGGGGTTGAGACCAGCCATGACGTTGGACTCCGAGGCGGTCGAACCTCGGCGTGGTTTGTCATGGCTCACAGTCCTGAGCGGGGCCGGACCGTGCGGCGCGCTTCAAGCATCGGGTAGAACCACGGATGAAGGGGAACCTTGCTGGAGCAGCTGATGCCATCATCGTCTAGAGCGCGGGGATCTCCACTCGCATGGAGCATGGAGCATAGAGCATGGAGCATGGAGCATGGAGCATGGAGCATGGAGCATGGAGCATGGAGCATGGAG
Organism: Dactylonectria macrodidyma; assembly: GCA_020744425.1. Classification (NCBI taxonomy): domain Eukaryota; kingdom Fungi; phylum Ascomycota; class Sordariomycetes; order Hypocreales; family Nectriaceae; genus Dactylonectria; species Dactylonectria macrodidyma. The sequence continues at coordinate 127,651 of JAGMUV010000034.1, forward strand.
CATGGAGCATGGAGCATGGAGCATGGAGCATGGAGCATGGAGCATGGAGCATGGAGCATGGGGCATGGAGTAAAGAATTTGCATCATCCACAGCCGACACATCAGTCGCTCCGCCTGCCTCGACGTGGTATCGAGGGGCATGGCTTTAAACCCATTCCACTTTAGGAAGCTAAGGGATCCCAGCGGAGCAATACAATCGCGTACTCCGTTCAGTCCAGTAGGCCGAAACAGCAGGTCGTAGCATCCAGAACCCTTGGCTGACACTGACCCATGGGCTCAACACGGTTCTGCGCACTTGTCCACAGAGATACCTACCATTATGAGGCACCAGATCGCATGCTCCACCCAGGAGAGGACCGAGCCACACACGAGCGGCTCATGACATCGGAGAACGTGCCCTACCCGGACGCCCGGACCGACACGAATGGCGAGCCAGAATCCTGTTTAAAAACATAGATTGATTACGCGCCTTGTTTGCATGGGGACGCGGCTCCACCCACAGTTAATCATGTATGTATGCATGTTTTTCGCCCGGGGCAAGACTACTATAGGGTACGCAATGTCGCTGGACTGAAAGCGGCGACGGCGGAACATCCTGGATGCACATCGACACCACCATTTCGCCATCCCGCTCCTTTGTGTTACTCTGCTTCTACGAACTGTTGGAGGAAAATCTACGTATTGCGGGCCCAGGGGTCACGATTGAAAATCTGATCGACATTCGAAGTACCGGTAGTTCTACATTAACGTGGTACGTCGCAGACCCCCACAACGCGGTGTGCTAGTGCCTTCTGTTGGCTGCACTGGCAATTTCCGCCGAGGTTTCACCACACGATGCCAGTGGGTTTCCAACTCAACCTCGTATATGCTCATCTGGCTCCGTACGTGCGTACGTTGATCGGTTCGTCCCCCTGTTTTTGATCGCGGAGATTGGCGTGATGTGGTACCCACCGGAACCGCGCTGGTGGAACGGCCCGTCATTGGACACCGCCGTAATAATGGAGCCCACCGTTCCATCACACCCCACACCACCATCGCGCCACCAAACAGTCATGCAGTCTCCATCAGAACCGGGCTGGCGGACAGGTTCGCCGCCGCGGACCCAGGTAGCATCGCCTCCATCATGATCGGAGCATGCATCTGTTCTGTGTGGACGCCGATATGAGGTCACGTATGGTGGCCGACGTGATGTCAGTATGGGACAACGACCAACGACCAACGACCAACGACCAACGACCAACGACCAACAACCAACTACCAACAACCAACAACCAACACCAACAACCAACAACCAACAGCTTGCTGAGTCGGCAGTTGATGCACTGTACAGTACAGTACGATGGGCCATCGCAAAAGCACCGTCGGCCAACATCGGACTATGCCATCTTCTGGCCCGAATGTGCGAGGATTTGTCCCGGCAGCCTGGTAACGAAGTGCCTGGGATGGCGAGCAACATGCTGCCGCGAGGGATTCGTGATGAAAGTGGACGCTGGAGAAATGAGCGGAGATGCGCGTTCATCGCAGGCCGTCCTTTGGGTCCAAATATTAATATGCTTCCGCCGATGCGTCTAAAACTTGATGATGTATTGATGGCAAAAGCATAGGCTCTTCGCTGCGTTGGTACATACATTACTGTGCAGTAACGGCACCATCTTTCCTTTCCACAAACGCCCCTCGGCCATGGCTGTCCAAAAGAAGCACACGACACAGCAGAAAGACAAGGCTCGAAAGAGGTCCATAACTGCGAAGCGCAAGGCTCTAGCTTTGGGGAAAGATTGCGACATCTTCTCGATAGTAGGTTATTACAATCCAACGCATGACAGGCTTGAGGGGGCAATATGGGTTCCCAAGGGCCAGCGGATACCGGACATGAACAAACTGGTAAGTTCCTTGTGGTTATGGGCGCTCATGTGGCCCTAAAAAAAAAGAAAAAAAAAAGACAACAGCTTACACGATTACAGGCCCACCAACTGTTGCAAGATGCTCAGACTCCGCAGACAGAGCCTCTACGCCGCTCCACAAGGGTTAGACAGCAGGCAGCCATCAAAACGACGCGGACCGGGGCCGAGCTGCAGACCGGGGCCGAGCTGCAGACCGAGACCAAGCCGCAGAACCAGCGCCGATCGAAGCGCCAGGGCAAAGTAACGGTGGCAGTGCCCGTCCTCCCCGAGATTACAGTAGCCGACAGCGACACCGAGTCCATTGGTGGGGACGCGGGGATATACGAAGTCCCTGACACCCCAGGACCTGCCCAGCCGGAGGTTGGCGACCCTTCCGGCAGAGGTTTGACGGTGTCAGATGGCGTTGTACATGCACCGACTCCACAAGGCGAGCCAGCCTACAATGGTGCGTCAGATGCGCAAGCCTTGCCGGATATGCAACTAGACGGCGCCACAGGTGAAGACGCCGAAGGCGAGCCTCAGGAAACAGTCGACGATGGCATGCAGTTGAGCCAGGAGGCTCTTGATCTGCCCAACGAACTATCGGCAATCCTAGAGGGTGAGGCTTGGGCGATGGGTCCAGTACCTGATGATGCCGACTTGGCAAACATGGAAGTGGACTTCACATTTGACCTAGACTTGGATATGAACTTTGATGGTTTTGGTGGTTTTGATCTGCTATCTCCGCCCGCATCTCCGCCCGCATCTCCGCCCGCATCTCCACCCGCATCTCCACCCGCATCTGCGCCTGCATGTCCAGCCCTACGCTATCAAGTCACTGAGACAGCTGCGATGGAACCCGTTTCCCCCCATCGACCCATCAGCCCTCAGCACGCGCAGTCTCCTGCATCACGAGGTGTGCCCTTGCCTCCACACGCGGACATAGAAACAATCAACATCACAAGTGCAGCATTCTTATCCAAGCTTCAGAAGCTGAGGCATGCGTGCCAGCAGGTCACTTCTGAGCCCAAAATTCGAAGCTCCTTAGTTGAGATGTATCGAGAACGCTACCCTGCGGGACAGATGTCGTCTCGCGTGCCTGTACAACAACACTTGCCGATGCTGGGGCTAGCGTGTTAAAAAAAAAAAAAAAAAAATTCTTGGTTTCATGCGAAGAAGTCTTGGATGCTGATACGTGAAACTTTGGAGAGAAGGGAGAGGAAGAAAGGGAGAGGAAGAAAGGGAGAGGAAGAAAGGGAGAGGAAGAAAGAGGGAGGGAACAGCAAAAGAATGGGGTGTGAGGCGAAGTACCGGTTTTGCGAAGCACTGGATATAAGCAAGATGAAGAAAGGCAACCACACGGGAAAGGGAGGACAATAATTCAATACAATACTAATGACCATGGATTCATCGCATTTTCTACTGCTGACTCAGTGTTTCTGGGGCTATCAACAAGGAGCTTGATGCGAGGACTGTCGTCCCTAGCATAGAACCCCCGCACATGCTCTCCATCCAGATCATTCCGCAACAGCCAACCCACATGTGTGTCTTCATGCCATTCCCCATCTTGAGATGGCTCGTCTATCAGCGCGACCATACGCCGCAAAAGGAAGGCGTCTCGGTGCAAGTTGTCCTTCCTTTGGGAGATTTGTTCCTGTGTCAAAGCTTCCGACGGAATGATTGGAATGATCGTCTCTAGCTGGGAAAACTGCGCAAGGGCCTCAAAAACCAAAAGCAAGTCAGGACAATCGGTGACATCAAAGGCAATGTGAACTATCAGCGGAGCGAGCCCTTTGAGAAGCGACTCGACGATGGCAGACGTGTGGGCGAAGAAAATCGTGCGCGGTGTGTAGACGCGATCAAACGTGCCGGCCGACGACCTACAACGTCTCGTGAGCCGCAGCCATTCCTTCTCTGCCTCCCAGCAGGCCGAGGCTGCGGGGGGGAACCGGGGTGCTGCGGCGTGACGATGAGCGATGGAGACTTTCGGGTTGTTCTCCGAGAACTGGCAGATCGATACAGCGGGGCTTTCACCCCGAAAGGCCATCCCCCAGATCACCAGACGCAGCTCAATGGGGAGCAAGGCAAAGGGCAAAAAGGATGATGTGGAACAAGGGCTCATTTCCATTTACGGCTGCCGGCCCTCCGCTGCGTCTCCTGCACGTGAATAGCATGGGGGTGCGATGCCGAAGAAAGCAGTTTAAATGGGTCAGCAAGCGATGGTATGGTCACGAGATATAGGAACAAGTAGGGCATTCTGGAGGCATCGCCAAGGAAAGAAACATACAAGCGCAAGGCATTTCTCAACCGGAGCCAAAATAGGTATATGGCCGCTTTTGCAGCTGAAATGGAGGCCACTTAATTGTCAATAGGAAGGAACATGGCCGCATACTTTTGGGCCGGACAAAACCATATCCAGCTGGTGTCCTCTTTCTGGACGTAAACGTGCCACCTACAATACCAACAAGACTTGAATGGCAGCGAAACAGATAAATATGCTGATATCTGGTGCGGAACATATAGATTCGGATTGATATATATATACATACATATATATATATATATATATATATATATATAACTTATACAGTACATATATATCTCTCTCTCTCTGTGTGTGTGTGTGTGTGTACATGTGTACGGCAAATGTCAGCCTCGATGCCATTCTCTTGCCCTATCGGGTTTAAGACGCAACGCAACCGACGGAAGGCAAGCTCAACCCTCCGCACGTGCAGCTCTTTGAAATATTATAATGTAGTTAAGGGCGAGAATAAAAATAGCGCGCCGGACATCACCGCTTCTGCCGGCGCCAAAAAGCTTAGAAAAGGGACGAAGACGCACGTCAAGCATACGGAGACAAACGCAACCCCGAGAGTGGCAGCAAGACAAGCGTCTCTCGGTCTCCACTCGAAACTCAGTCAAGTCATCCATACACAAGTTGAGCCTATGGAAGGTGGTGGCAGGAGCAGCCCATCGGTAGACAGCAACGGAATCGGATGTACTGAAATCCCTGACATCATAGTTCATCCTCCATCCGATGACGATGCGGACATGGAAAGCCCAGATGAAGAGACCGTTCAGAAGCAAATAGAGGCACAGTTGATGGAGACTGGGATATCTAGTCTAATTATGAGCTCTGCCCCAGTAGAGAGGGCAGAAGGCAGTGTGGCTAGACGAGCAAGGCCTCGACGTAACTGCGGGAGTGGGTGGTAGTTTGCGGGGATGAGTTTTTACCGTGCCGGGACCATGAGGAGCAAGACATGTGTACTGTACTGTAGGTTTCACAAGGGTAGGGTTCGAACCACTGGTTGAAGCCGAAATAGTGCTGTATTTAGGCTTCGTATTGATGGATCTTGTGTTGTTGTATCATCTAACTAGCCAGCAGGTGCGCAGTGGGGAGATATGGATCTGTGCCCCATAGGCCGATAAGGCAGTCCCCTTATCGCCTCCAGGTGGGCGCACATACCACCTGCCGCATCCCATCTGCTGCTTGTATGTATCTTGGCCGCGATGTTCCAACATGTACTTACTGTAGCACCAATCTAGTTTAAATACGGAGAGCGCCTTTGGCTGTGGCTGCAGTTGGCTTGCAGGTTACATGCTGATGGGTATGTTGAAATGAGCATGTTATGTTGATTGAAGGAGAAGAAAAACTAGTGCTAACAAGCGGAAGCTATTGACAAGAAGACATCCACATCCCCACCACCAATGGATCGGAATAGCTATTGATCCGTTAAACAACGGATCTCAACACTCCCACTCGAGCCATTGGTGCGAGATGTTTCTGCGTAACAGAGTGTGGCCTCATTAAAACCTCAAAAACACCTTCGTGGGTGAAAAACAGGAAAGAGCTTCTATTACCACACTTGCGTTGGATTGTTTGGTCACTAGGGCCTTGGCACCCCAGGTCTCCCGAATTGCTTGATAAATAAGTTTGTGAGGCGAATAGCCTTTGGATTCTCTGGTCACTGGGGCCTTAGCACCCCAGATCTCCCAGGTAGTTTGATGTTTGATGTTTGTGAGGCGGACAGCCTCGAATTCTCTGGTCACTGGAGCCTTAGCACCCCAGATCCTCCAGATTGTTTGATGTTTGATGTTTGTTAGGCGGACAGCCTCGAATTCTCTGGTCACTGGAGCCTTAGCACCCCAGACCCTCCAGATTGTTTGATGTTTGATGTTTGTTAGGCGGACAGCCTCGAATTCTCTGGTCACTGGAGCCTTAGCACCCCAGATCCTCCAGATTGTTTGATGTTTGGATGAAGCCTTGGATTCTTCGATCACTGGAGCCTTAGCACCCAGATCACCCACTTCATCCTAAAACGACGTTTGTTCGATGTTTGAATGAAGCCTTGGAATCTTCGATCACCGGAGCCTTAGCACTCCAGATCTCCCACTTCATCCTAGATTGATGATTGCATGTTTGATGGTTGAATGAAGCCTTGGATTCTTCGATCACCGGAGCCTTAGCACTCCAGATCTCCCACTTCATCCTAGATATATATATATATATATATTTTGAAGTAAATGTAGAAGACATTGGTATTGTTCTTTGTTGGACGGACTTGATTGGATAGGTTTCGTCTCGTATTGTTTGATAGTTTGATAGTTTTGTAGAATTTTGTGATTGTCTCGAGCATGGGCATCTGCCATGGGATTCTTTCCAATTGGTATGTGTGATGCGTCTCTGAATGAAATGGCTCTCGAATATACGCAAGGAGCGTTCAGTATAGTTGAAATTGTTGTATAATTGCTGTAAGAAGTCGAAGAATTCCGAGCTGAGGACCTGTGGGTCACTTGGAGGCTCGATGAGCGGCATAGACTGTTGGGCACCCATTTTCTCCCACTTGGGGCATGATGAAAAGGGTTAAAAAAAATCGTGTGAATTTGATATCATAGACTTTCGACGCCGTTGCTTCCAAATCCCAAGTCAGTTTGGTAGGTTACTTGGTTGTCGAGAGATCGCGGAGTGTCAGTTGGCCAAGTGTTTCCGGCCACCTCCTTTTCTCATGACCCATACTTGCGTGACCAACAGTGAATCATGGGTTGGAGAGGCCCAGCGCGTTGCGAAACACGATAAAACGGTCTTTTGGAAGGGCTTTCGTAAGTCCATCAGCAATTTGTTGCTCGGTTGGGACATATTGGAGCTCAACGTCTCCATCCGAGACCTGCTCTCGAACGTAATGCCATTGAATGTCAATGTGCTTAGTCCTGGCATGGAACTGTGGATTTTTGGCCATTGCAATTGCCCCTTGATTGTCCCCGTAGAGGATAGTTGTTTGAAGGTCTCCATGTTTGTATTGGGCCAGAAGTTCGCGCAGCAACCCTCGTAGCCAGATCGCTTCTTTGGTGCATTGTGTTTGTCCCATGTACTCCGCTTCGCAGGATGATAATGCGACCGTTGGTTGTCGTTTGGAGCTCCAACTGATGGCGCCTGTGCCGACGTTGAAGACATAACCAGCCGTTGATCGTCTGGTGTCGTGGTCGCCAGCCCAGTCTGAGTCGGTGTACCCAACTAACGGTCTGAGTGGTCCGCTGAAAACGAGTTCCAAGTCGATAGTTCCTCGCAAGTACCTCATGATGCGCTTGACGGCTTGGACGTGTTCGTTGGTTGGGTTTCCCAGATATCGGCTGCAGAGAGAGACGGCAAATGCGATGTCTGGGCGAGTGCCAAGCATGGCGTACATAAGTGAACCAATTGCCTTTGCGTACCATAGTTTCGTCGTTTCAGACGATTTGTATTCGTCTGGGACAGGTTGGAATTTTGACGTGTTCAGGGGAGTTGTGACTGGCTTGCTCTCCCACATGTCAAATTCCCGTAGGACCTTCTCGACATATGCTCGTTGGGAGAGGAAGATGGCCTTGTTGCGTCTGTCTCTCCGGACGGACATTCCCAGGTAGTACTGACACGGACCAAGGTCAGTCATTTCGAATTTCTTGCTCAAGGCGGCTTTGATTTGGCCGATTTCTTCCTTATCGGGACCAGCGATTAGGAGATCATCCACGTAGACGGCGACGTAGGTTGTGCCGCGGATGAAGACGCCAACATCGGCGTTGAGTGGTTTGAAGCCGACGGTTTCCAGAAAATCAGATAATGTCTGGTACCAGATTCGGGGAGATTGTTTAAGGCCGTAGAGAGCTTTCCGCAGTCGGAAGACTCTGCCTGACTTGTCGTCGAAACCCTGTGGCTGAGTGACGTAGATTTCTTCTTTGACACCACCGTAAAGGAAGGCAGTTTTGACATCCATTTGTTCCAGTTCAAGGTCCAGGGCCGCAGCGATAGCGAAGATCATTTTATAGCTCATCGGCTTGACCACGGAGGCAAACGTCTCGTGGTAGTCGATTCCCTCTCTTTGTTCGAAGCCCCTGACGACGAAGCGAGCTTTGAATCTGGTAATCTCGCCATCTTTTCCTCGCTTGAGCTTATACACCCATTTGCCTTGGAGAGTATGTTTTCCTGGAGGTAGGTTGACTGGTATGAAGGTGCCATTTCTCATTAAGGAGTCGATTTCGTCAATCATGGCTTGCATCCATTGTTCGCTATGAGGCGAGTTCATTGCTTCGGCAAAGGTTTTGGGTTCGGTCGGTTCAAGGTTGTTGGCGACCATGGCCAGATGAATGGCAATCATGGTGAAACGCCATTGGTTTTGTTGAGCTTCTGGGTCTTGTTGGGCTAGGACTGTGTATCTTGATGGCATTTGTCCTCGGGTTTCCCGTACTGGAAAGCGTAGTTCGGGATGACGGTCGGCTGCTTCCGTGGCGACTCGGTGTTCATCGACTGCACCGTCGGGGCTCTGTGTTCTTTCTGGAGTCCCCAATTCCACATGGATGCTCGGTTCATCTTGATTGGATGGATGGGATTGGTTGGGAGCTGTCTGTATCTCTTCGTCTATTCTGGTGCTTTCGGTTATAGGTATAGTTGGAAGAGATGGTGTGAGATCCATCCGTTTTGCGTTGGGTTCATCAGTTGGTTGCTCCGATGCAATTCGTTTTCTCAGCAGGGATTTCTCATCGAACACAACGTTATTCGCAAAGAATATTCTTCCATCATCGTCGACTAAGGTGTAGTTTGTGCTCCCTTGATAGCCGAGGAGTCGGCAGGGGATTGTCTTGTCGTCCATCTTCTTCCGTTTGGCTGAAGGCATTTTTGCAAAGCCTCGGCTGCCGATAACTCGGAGATGGGAGAGATCCGGCACTTCCTTGTGCCATGCTTCATAAGGTGTGATTTGGCAACCCGAGACTGGTGAGAGGTTTCGTACATATGCCATGGCTTTGAGGACGTATGGCCAGAATTTCTTTTCCAGTCCTGAATGAATGAGAGTTGTCGTGAGTTTCTCAAGTAAGATACGGTTTGCAACTTCGGCTACCCCGTTTTGTTCGTGCTGTTCGGTGGCAGAGAAGATCATCTCAATCATCTTGTTTTCGCAGTAGAGAGTGAGTGTATCAGCTTGGTTTTCTCCCGCCCGATCGAGGCGAAGGTAACGGCAGCGACGGGTTGGCGTCTCAGCTTGTTCCAGAAGTTTTCGAAAGCAGTTGCCAAATTCGGACTTTTGCCTGATTGGGAAGACCCATGTCATCTTGGTGAAATCGTCTATGAAGCAGGCCCAGTATCTATGGCCGTCGATGCCTTCGTCTGGGAAGGGGCCAGCGATATCGCCATGAAGGCTCTCCAGTGGTCTTGTTCCTTTTCGAATGCATCCGCGGTGGGGCTTTTCCTTCATGCGTCCTTTTACGCACGCTTCACAGACGTTGGAGTCAGATAGAGGAGTGATGCCCGTGGACATCTTCATGAGTCAATGTAAGTTCTGTTCTCCCAAATGGCCGAGCCGGTCATGCCAGATCTGCAGTTTGGGGTCGCTGACGGAGTAGGCGGCCATAGCAGTGTGCAGTTGTTCGTCATCCTCGTCGATCACATATAGACCGAATTTCCTAGTGGCGCTGAGGATGACTTTACCGTGGTTTGTAATAACGGCTCGTCCTTTTCGAAATAGAATAGTTGCTCCATCTTCCTCAAGGGCTGAGACTGAGATGAGGTTGCAGTGAGCGCCTGGCACGTAAAGTGCCTTATGAAAGGTTGTCGTTCCCTTGGCATTGTTCCGTATGGTTTTGAGGGTGTATGTGCCTTGCCCCTCAGGCATAATGGCCGAGCCAGCTATGCCGTTGATGGCAGAGCCGGTGAATTTCTCGAGTGACGTAAAGTTCTGTCGATGGCAGAACGTGTGGGAGGAGGCGCCACTGTCCAATACGTGAATTCGCCCGAGCAGTTTGGACGGTTCTGATGCGGCCAGGCCAAACTGGGGTTGAAAGGATAGAAAGGCCGTGTTTAAGAATGCGATAGCGGCAGTGTGATCCTCGTCAGGTTGCAGTGACGAGGTATTTTCCTTTCTCTTCTCAAGCTTGGCTTCTCGTCGTTCACTCTGAAGTGCTCGTTTTCTCCTGAACTCCTCAAGAAGGTCGGGATGTAAGCTAAAACATCCGGCCTTGGTGTGACCTGGTTTGTTGCAGTGGCCGCATGTCTGCGTCACTCGGTCTTTGCCAGGACCACGCGTTCTAGCCAGCAGAGCTGTTTGTGTCTTGGCCTTTTCTCGTTGTTGAATGTTCATCTCCTCTTGCTCTGCGGCGGCAAGGGCGATTTCGAATGTGACGGCAGGTTTGGTTACTTCTCCGTTGGAGCCTCGTTCCGGTAGCAAGTTGTGGTTTTGGTAGAAAGCAGTGAGGAACACTTCGTATTCGGGGCCAAGTCCGGTTAGGAACTTATTGATGAATTGAGGAGTGCCGATTTTGCATGTCTCGTCTAGTTGCAAGAGTTCAGATTGAGCTTCTCGCAGTCTTTCCGCAAAGTTCATGACTCCCGAGCATTGGTCTAAGGCGAGGTTGTTGTATCGTCGGTCGAGCTCTTGGAAAACCGCACTCCCCTTTGGTTTGAAGCGCTTTTCAAGCTCCCCGAACATCTCCGTGACGGTCTCCTTGCCCTTTACCTGCTCCCTGGCGTTGTATCCAAGTCGATTGAGGACTGCTCCGCACGCGCGTTCCTGCTTGGAGAGCCAGTTGTCGATCTTTTCAACGGTCGCGGCGCTGGTGCCGGTGGGTTTGTCCTTGTTTCGTTTGAACAAGTCTCCATATCCCGACATCGTAAGATGGTCCTTCATTTCTCGGCTCCAGTTGATCCATCCCGCTGTTGATTCTAGCTTCGGAATGTTGGCTAGGTTGCCAAGTGTTCCTGTCGATTCCTTCGAGGCCGACATGCTTGAGGATGGATTCCTTGATGGCTGGACGAGAGAATGCGTGAGGCGAGTGTAGGGCAGGTTCAGGTGAATCTTCCCTCTTCAGCCTAGCGATGTCTCTTGCGAGCGCGAGGCTGGAATCCTCGTTGTCGTCGATGGTATCGGTAACGGATGAGTCGGAGCTCCCACTGGACGTAACGTGGGTTTCTCCTGGTTATCTGAAAACGAGTCGTCGGTGTCAAAGCGGGTTGCCCAGGACTCAAAACCTAGAAGGAACTACCCGAAGGTACAAGGCCTCCGAGGTCCTTTTCTGTGCAATGTGGTCCTGTGGAATCAGCTGGAATAGCTGCTTTATCAGCCTGTGGCGATAGGTGGCGATATTCCTGTGGCAAATTCCTTCCTTTCCAGCAGCTTCCAATAGCTTCCTTTTTGCCACATATTCAACGAGAATTCAGTAGCAGAATTCAGCGACAGAACATCCGTCAAGGTCAGCGACACGATAAGTAAAAGTTGCTTGTGGAGGAAACAAAGGAAGGTCGGCTTCTAGAGGGGTCGAGCTCTCAGATTATAGTCGCGTGAGGCCATCGTGAGGTCGAGAAGCGTGCAAAAACAACCGGTTGAGTCCTAAATAGGGCGGCTAGCAGTATTCAGCTAAAATTCGGGTAAGGTATGATGAGTATCTTTGTCGCAGTGGAAGGAGGCGATTAGACCTCGAGTTATATTGGGAATCATGATTAGGAGGATACTCAGCTGTATGGTGGCTTTCCGGGCTCATAACCTGTTGAAATGAGCATGTTATGTTGATTGAAGGAGAAGAAAAACTAGTGCTAACAAGCGGAAGCTATTGACAAGAAGACATCCACATCCCCACCACCAATGGATCGGAATAGCTATTGATCCGTTAAACAACGGATCTCAACAGGGTAGGCTTCAGGGTTGATACCCTGGTCGCGATCAGATTGTACATTGATGACTTTCTGTGGACCAAGTTATGCAATACTATAATGTCTACATATATATGAGAATGGTTTCTTTCTTCAACATTGCGCTAGCAGATGCATTCTTTAGGCTCTGTATGTGTAGGTTAGAGGCAGAAAGAACGGCTCAACACGGCGTTCTGTACCAAGAATGGTGACAAATATGAAATCGGCTGGCACAGGTTCTTCTGTCCATCCTCGGGGTGCGGTTGACATGCTTGATTGCCCCACAATGCCAACGCCCAGCCGCTGGTGCTCCTGGTTCAGGTTCAATCCATACTTTCGTGACCCCGGCTAACGATCCTACAGATAATAGCCTGCGTCCCTCACTCTCATAAATAGGCAACTAATAAGAAATAGTAATTTCGACAGAAAAATGATAGAAATAGAACGGAATTTTATTTTTATTTCTATTTCACTTTATTTGTCTCTACGAGGTGACGATATTTGTCAAGACTCCTAACTCGAAGGAACTTTCCATATTTTATCATAATAAGAAAAGCAGACGATGTAAGCATTCCAATCAAGGCAGCAGAAATGAAACAGTTCTGGTAGCCGAGAGTGGTTAGCCATGGAGTGATGCTAAATCGTATTAGAATGTTAACTTAATGGTGGTACATACGACTCTTACCTATAGCTAACGGCAAATGACATAGTATTCCGGATAAGAATAACTGTAACTATAGCATCGCCACTGATTTCATAGTAGCTGTCAATCAGATAATTGATGCTCAAAGTGATGCCCATCGTGGTGGTGAAGGAGAGGCAGCCCATAGCGAAGATGAGGCCGAACCAATGAATCTCATGCTGAGCGCCTACGCCCCAGAGGATCAACGAAGCCGGCACCAAGATAACGCATAAGGCAAAAGGCCAGAGCCGATACTCAGCTTCCATGACGCCATTTTCCCGGCGCGCCAACGTTATGGTCAACCAGTCACTCACTTTGCCAGAGATGAATGACCCAAGGATGGCTCCAATACAGCAGGACAGGTAGCTAAGGCCAACCATGGATGAACCAAAGTTGTAGGGTTTCCCTGACAGAATAATGGAAGACGTTGCATTCAGGACATTGAACCAAATCAGGTACGAGCCATATGAGAAGCCCGCGTAGAAAATGACAGGCCAACTCAGGAGTTTCAGGCTTTGGATCGCGCGTTGAGCCATGTTTTGGCCCGGGGACGGCTGCCAGATCGACATTTTTTGAACAAAGGTCCTCTCGGTCGCGTAAATCTCGCCAAGCTCAGTCAAGCCCTGCTTTTTAAGTGGGACTTTCCCATCCTGGAGAGATTCTGTAGCTGATGATCGATTCTCCATTCCTGCAGGGGCGATGCGGTTGTAGTTTGTTTCTTCCATGAATAGGAACAGGAAGACGAAAACTACTGCGAGAAAAATGGCGGGCCAGTAGAATACCCACCTCCATCCCTGATACTCGGCGATAAAGCCGCAGATGACAGGCGCGAAATAGTTGCTTCCGGCTAGAGTGAAGGCATATATGCCCATATAGGTTCCGCGTTCATGTGTGAAGTACTAATCGTATGAGTCGTGGAATAAATGGATGGAGCACATTGCACGTACAATATCAGTGACGGAAATCTCTGGCAGCGCCTCGATTGGTGCGATGAAGAACCCTTGCAAAATGCATTTGGCGATCCACTCCCCGTTGCTGGTGATGTATGCGCTAGACTAGGTGAGCATAAAACTATACCTGTGCATTTAAAGATGTCTACCTCCAAATGCATGTACCCTAGTTCTAGTGAGCTCAACGTTCATAGGGTATCAAGAGGTGACTCACGATAGCTCCCAGGGTGGAAATCAGATATGCCAGGCGCTTTCCATATCGGAGAGAGAAGGGCTGCCAGAAGAGTAGACCCCAGCCTAGGAATAGGAACATGTAACCTGTGCCTTCGTTAAGGGTGGCGATAGAAACGCCAGAAGCCGCAGATAGAGGGACGATAACAGAATATACAGTAGACACAGCGATTCCAGTGAACCAAGTGTACCTAAGCCTTCCACGTCAGCATAAAACGTTTCTCCGTCTCACGAGAATACGTCTTACAGGCTCTGGCAAATCGTGGATAGAAGCTTGCGGCGGGGAAACCAGTTAAGTGGATCGTTGGGATCGCTCGAAGGTGCTGGATCAAGCACAATGTCACCACGCGCACTCGAGTGCGCCGCGTGCATTGAGTGATTAACGTCCACGAGATGGACGGTGCCGGGAATGGCATTCTCATTGGACATACTGTCTGAAGCAGCGTACATAGAGAGTTGGAAGAAAAATATGGAATGACAAGGTCCAGTCAGGGTTGAGCTACTGTAAGGTCTGAGGGATGTTAGGGATGATGCAGGATCTTTAAGAAATTCTCCACTACCTTTCTACTGATCCCTCAGTAAGAGATCGGAAGGAGCTTGGACTAATTGTCAAATGGTGATACAGTAATTAGTACTGCCCAGTACTGTACTGTAACCTTATCGCAGTCACCCAATGTTAACTGGTTCCACGTAGACTAATTATGGCGGACAGCCTAAACAAAGGCTAAAATGGCAGACTAACAGCTTCGAGGAAATATGGCTGTGTCGAAAACCGCTGAAGACTGGAATTGGCGACAGGAATCGTGGTTGTTAGTGTCCTGTAGATTGCTAGTACTGTATAGTACAGGAAGACCGACAATGCGTGTCTGCACCTGTCAGCTGATTACCAGCATCCAGCCTTGGCAATGTGTAGGAGACCTCTTCATCTGCAGGTTCCACTATGTACTGTACATACTGTACAATACTGTATCAACGTCTTAATGTCGGCGTCACATCTGGGCAACAAAAGAGGAGCGTAAATCTACCTCAACAGCGAAGGTAGTTACTAACCATCAGTGATCTTGTTGGACTGGACTAGCATTGGAGTGGATTTGGATGGAGTGGATTTGGCTGGACTGGATTCACAGTTTCAGAAATTTGGACTGGACTGGATTGAGAGGTCTGGAGCCTCCTGGAGCGCCAATGGACCATTCCTAATTAGGAAAGAAGCGAGCCCGAACTCCACTTTTTGTTTCAAGCACATTGTTCCGCGTGGTGTTGATTGGTCTCCATGATGCTAAACCCGTCGAGTACCATCTGCAAACCAAGTCAGTAATGCAGCGCGAAGGTGAGACGTCCGTTTGCCTACATAATATGCAGCAGCATGAACCCGATAACATGCCCTTCACTATTTGACCAACAAGGTAATTAACGTCCCAGAATGGCCGCACCAACAATCACCCGCTTCTTCTCTCGCTCTTCTAATAGATCTTCAGCGTCAGACAATGTTGTTCTCGCTCCAGAATCGATCAACAATAGTCGCGATCCGGATGCCCTGATCCAGCCAGATGAGTTCAAGCTTCAGGGCGAGCAATATACTCGCTGTTATGTGATCGCAAGAGGCCCTAAATCAACAAAGAAGCGCACGTCGGTGATCTGGCTGTACGGTGAGGATCTACAGTCAAAGAGAGATCGGAAACGAGTATGGTACTGCTATCTCTGCGAGAAACAGCGTCGTCAACAAGAACTTCCGGCAGTCTCAAATGGCAATTCTACGGCACTTGATCATCTCCACCTGAAACATCATATCGACAAGACTACTGGAGAACTCAAGTCCTTTCGAGGAGACTCGGTGGACTCGAGCCAGCCCTCGATATCCGATTACCAGGACATGAAATCGATCATCTTCTCCCGCCGCTTAGATCGGTTCAAGGAACTCCTAGTCCGCTGGCTAGTCTGTTGCCATATCGCCTTCTTCCAGATCGAGAATGACTACTTTCGCGACCTCCTCTTCTATCTATTCCCACCCTTAGCTGATCTCCTTCCAAAGGCAGCATCAACCATTCGCCAGTGGGTGATGAATATGTTCGAGGTGAGGAAGGAGAGACTGCGGCAGGATATGCTCGACAGTCGGAGTTCCATTTCGCTCTCCTTCGATCTGTGGACGTCGCCGAACTACCTCGCAGTGCTTGGAGTAGCAGCACATTTCATCGACAAATCTGGGCTGCGTCGAACTGCTGTCTTGGCGCTACGCGAAGTGGAAGGGGAACACTCAGGGGAGAACATCGCCGATGTCCTGTTGCAAGTCATCAAAGATTACAAGATTACGGACCGAGTTGGCTATTTTATGTCTGATAACGCATCGGCCAACGATGTGTGCGTTGACTCTGTACTGCGCGCTGTCTACCCAAGGATGTCAGATAAGCAGCGAAAACGCAGACGCCTCCGGTGCTTCGGGCACATTGTGAATCTCTGCGCGCAGGCTTTCCTTATCGGAAAGGACGCCGAAAAGGTCTGCAAAGATCTAGACGCTGCGTACAGGGAGGGTGATATGAAGCGAATCCGGGAGCTCTGGCGGAAGCGTGGCGCCATCGGAAGGCTTCACAATATCATCAAATACATCCGAGCCAGTCCTCAGCGCCGTCAGTTTTTCAGATCAATTGTCTGCGGGGGAGAACTGTCTGAGTTTGATGGCTTAGAGGTGAGTTTGCGCCCTCCATGAACCCATAGTCAGGACTAATAGTTAGCCTAGCTTATCCAAAGCCAGCAGACACGCTGGAATTCATACTTCACCTCGATCGGTAGAGCTCTTAACGTCAAGGAGCGAATTCAAGTCTTCTGTGACCAGTATGAGGCTGGCCAGGGCCAGAAAAGTCTCACCGAAGACCGCCTGTCTGAGCAGCAGTGGGACGAGCTTGCACACCTTCATGATCAGCTGGAGACGTTCTATGACGGAACCCTCTCTACGGAAGGCAGGCTTTCAACACTAGCGGATCACTTTCAGACACTTGACTGGCTACTAAATGAGATCCAGCAGGCCAAGATTAAATTCGAAGAACTCCACAAGGCGGCTGTTCGAAGGAACACTGGTCGAGGAGCTGTTGCTGCTGAAGCTGATGACTTCGCATTTCTTGCCGCTTCGGCGGAAGCTTCCTGGCGTAAGGCGGAGGAATACTTCAAGAAAGCGGATGAGACACCGGCATATTATGCCGCCATTGCGCTGAATCCGACTCTCAAAAACCAGTGGTACATCGAGACTTGGACAGATGAAGAAAAGAAGTCATGGATCCCGAGCGTTACGAAGCTTGTTAGGGGGCTCTGGCTAGAAGAGTATCGGGGAAGACATTCTACAGAGCATGCGTCAGTTTCCGCTTCGTTCTGCCCAACTTTGCCTGCTCCGGTTAGAAAGGAGAAGGCCTTTGTGGCGGTCAAGAGCCATAAACGACTGAAGCTTCGTCACGAGGCCCTGGCAACCGACCCTCCCGCCGTCGACTTGCTCGATCAGTTCCTTGAAACAGATGTTATCCGGCTTGGTGAGGACGAAACCTTTGACCCTATCAGTTATTGGAACGATCGCTACTATACGCAGCCGGATCTAGCACGTATGGCTCTGGATGTTCTGGCCGTTCCATCAATGTCAGACGAGTGCGAGCGGCTATTCAGCAGCGCCAAGATACTGCTTTCCGACCGGCGGTCGAGGCTTAAGATAGATATCATTGAAGCCAGTGAGTGCCTCCGATCCTGGTTCGGCCCACCTGCACGGAATACTTTTGAGGATATCAACATCGGGAGACTAGAAGGGGAGTCTGATCTGCAGGGGACTCGGCAGGACGGTGAGGGATCTGAAATTAGAATGGGCAATGAGGATCTTCAGACCGTCGATCAAGATGGTTTTCTGGATGAGGACAATACCACTCAGGAGGGCTTGCGGTAACCAGTGTAATTGATGTCAAATACATACCGCAACAACATTTGAACAAGTATCGATTCCGCAGTAAATCTCGCGGCGACTCTTTTCGCAAAATGCGGAATACTCCTAATCCATTTGGAGAATTGGATTTGCATTGGCGCTCCTGGAGCCCCCGGCCCTGTGCATTGGACTGGACTGGATCCGACCTCGAAATCCAGTCCAGTCCAATCCAACAAGATCACTGCTAACCATGCCAGCGGGTAGTACAGTACGTACAAGATTGTATTTGTCGCCAAGTCCAGTGTTCCCATTGGCCATATCAGGGGGCTTGGCTGAGCAGACTACCGGTACGTTAGCTTTAGCTGCCCCTCTCCTACCGAAACCGGGTATTTACGGAATACGATTCCAGTGGCTCGACAGTGCTCAACAGAAGGTGCCATGACGTGTCCTTGAAAGGCGGTATTGACGTTTTGCCAATTCAGTTTTGGCTTTAATGGACTAAGTAGCTGCCCACCTTTCCTTATGCTAAGAAGAAGTACGTACAAGGGACCAGAATTGGTCCCTACCCTATATGTGGTCCGTGCGGGGAACCAAATTCAACATGTAACTGGCGGACACTCTTCGCTGTCGTTACTGTATACAGCATGGCGCGGGACGCAACCCGAGACGGTGCCATCCCGGTTCTGAAGTTTCCCAGAATGCGATCGACGACTCTTAACATAGCTCGTTTGAGCCAGTGTACTAGCAAACACCTACCAGACAATGTCGGAAAGTTCTCGAAGAGAGTCGATGCTGCACTACCAGGGAAGCACACTCGACAACTATACGATAGCTTATCATGGAGAGAAGCCAGCGTGCTGGCGCAGCTCAGGACAGGCATGGCCAGATTGAATGGTTACCTCTTTCGTATCACAGCAGTGCCATCACAGCAATGCGCATGTGGACAGGCGACAGAGACGGTCGAGCATTTTCTCTTCCGATGCAGAAAATGGACAGCACACCGAGCCGAAATGATGCAGTGCACCGAGACACAAAGAGGAAACATCTCGTTCTTCCTGGGAGGGAAATCACCATCAGATGATGTAAAATGGACGCCAAATATGAACGCAGTCCGTGCGACTATACGATTTGCGATAGCCACAGGTCGACTTGACAACACGCAACGCTGAAACCAGATTGCAATACCCCACCTACTTTCTTACTAACCTAGCCTACATCCACCAAACACCTCGTGCCATGGACAGCAGGCACCGCTTCAGCCGCCGTAGATAGGACTCTGAACACTTGGAGAATAGCCTTCAAGTTCGCTTGTTAATAATACAAACCCCACGAGACCCGCGGAAAGATTGAAAAAGAAGAAGCAAAAGCGGAAATTGGACGCTGTATGGGCCTTTGCGAGATCATGACAAAGTTTGGGAAACGAAAATGTACAATAGCAACTAGTGCCCTATTGGTTATAAGCCACCGGGCGAAATAAATTGTGTGTGTGTGTATACAGCATGGGTGACGAACGTTACCGACGCAGCGCACGCATCGAGACGTGATTCGTAGTGATTTACCGGCCTATACTAAGACGGTGCGTTTTTGTTTCGTAAGGGTCGGCCGGAATATTGCGTCCCGAAGAAGCGCATGGTAATGGCCATTGAGCGGGAAAGACGACGCACCTAGGTACTGTAGACTATTGGAAGCAAAGTACAATACGGAGTATGCTCTCAGCGTCCTCTTTGACAGGCGAGCGGCCGATATGAGATAAGTACAGTAAAATACTACGTCACCCCATGCACATTGGAGCGGCGATGGGGTGCATGGGGTAGCCTCAGCCGAAGGCTGTGTGTCCGCGACCCGGGAAGCTATTACTACTACTGCATTCTCTACGTAATGATCCATTGCCATGGCCATTCTTGGTATTATGTGACATGTACGGATTCCGTGTGAGCACCTGTCGTTTCCTAAGCTCCTGATCCCTCATCTTCATCTTCATGCCATCCAAGAAAGACCCGTAGATCAGGTGATTACGATCAAATGGTGCATCAAACATCAAACCCTCGAGTGTCTTCACACGAGAGATAGCCACGTAGCTTAACCCAGTCTGGATATCCCGGCAGGAGAGATCGGAAACGATCATATCTTCTGTGATGCTTTGTGGCTTATAAACGGTAATAGCGTAGCATATGATCAGGGGGAACTGGGTGAGAGTGCAGAGAGTGGCTCCGATGAGGAAGCCCCTCTCTATAAGGAGAATCGGGACAATCTTCCTGCCACCAGGGGTAGTTAGGAACACTAGTCTAATGTACTTATTAAACTCTATTATGATAACATGAGGGTCTCGGATGCTACCCGGCCCTGTGGAACCTAGCAGCCAAGTAAGAGTAATCCAAACCAGTTGTGCTGCTTCGGGCAGTAGATGGGTCAGAATGTGAGGCGATTGGATGGGTCGTTAGCTACACGAGAGGTAAGGAAGCTAGAGCACGGAAATGCCGCATACTTTATTAAGTTAGTGGAAATGGCGTCCCCAGCACAACGTGCAGCTGGCTAAGTGACTTTCGGAATAGCCTCCTAGCTGTATAAATTTGCTGTAGTTTCTCTAGCGACGTAAGCTGAATTCTGGATCTCTCGTTAGGAGGCAATAAGCCAGCATCTCCGGCGGTTCTCTTCGGGGCACGTCTCTTAGCTAAGGCTAGGTTCCTCAGCGTCAAGGTCGCGTCTCTGGATCTGGAATACTTCATTTAGTTAGTATTGATCTTACAGAGTGGGGAGACAGAGCTGACATGAGAATCGTTCTTATTACGACAATCAAGGCGGTTCTTCGTATTCCCAGCAGACTTCCTTTTGCTGACGAAGTCACCCGCCGGTCTCTCGCGACAGCGGGCACAGACAACGGAAATTATGTCCATTATAGAGCTCCCGGGAAGTAGATTTAGGACCCATTGCCTAACGAAAGAAGACACGCAGAAGCGTCGAAGCGGACGAAATGGCTATCTCCAGCCAAGTGTAACGTAAACAAATCATCTTCTGAGTAAACAAACGGCGACATGGTGCAGAGTGGCCTGGACCCACTTATCTGGAGCCGTCAGCCAGTTGCCGAACGATTTGCGGCTGGCAATACAAAACTTGGACCAATCAGAGCTCGAGAAACTTATTACCCTTGTCTGCACCAAACTGGGGAGCAGCCGCCACGCCGGCTTGCTAGGAAGGCCTCCCGTTAGGAAGCCATTTTATTAGCCAATCAGAAGGCAGATAACTTTGCAACCAATCAGAGGCCAGGACTCAGGGTGTCAAGGGTCGGGCGCGAATAAGAAAGACCTTCCTAACGGAAGGCACTTGCTAGGAAGGCCTCCCGTTAGGAAGCCATTTTATTAGCCAATCAGAAGGCAGATAACTTTGCAACCAATCAGAGGCCAGGACTCAGGGTGTCAAGGGTCGGGCGCGAATAAGACAGGGGAAGGCGCACGTCCGCCGGGGGACGTTGGAAGTTGGAAGCTGAGCGTGATGGGCAAGTTGGCGGCTCCCTTGCGCTGAGTAGCCTTTCGGTACGAAGCTTGCAAAAGTAGAGCCTGTTTTACTAGTGGGTTGCTGCCCGTGTTAAGAAGAGGGCGCGGTTTTAAGTGGTCGGCTCTGGGTGGGTGGATGAAGAGACTTGGCCAATAGGGCGTGTGTGTGTGTTACTGTCGGATTGACCATCGGATACAGGGCCTGATGGGCGCGCGCAAGGTGATGCGGGGAATTCCGGCCTAATATCGGATATCCCTGACCAATCAGATTGTGGGGATTTACCTGCGATTCCCAGTTAAATGCTCATTACCGTAACAACCCCTTAGATAGTTAGACAAGCAGAAGACACAGTCACTACGAATACCGTGACCTTTGCCTCACCTAATTGCAACCCGTACGGGTATCCCTATGATACTAACAGTTACCTTTATTTTGCGTAGCTAATAAGACGTACGCAGCAGGCTTTGAAGAGCAGGTACGATTTTGAGTGGCCACTACCGGTATAATGTATTGCTAATTAGGTTGGTCGCTAGACGTTCGCATTTCCTGTTTAATGGTCCTGCGAAGCATTGCTGGTATAGTATCTCCTATATAACCCTCGGCACCCTGGATGTGTCTGCTGTGCAGAACACCGGTTCCGGGGTTGCTAATCGAACCGTGGATGGAATTGAGTAGTAATACTAACTAGTGTCATTTTAGCAGCATCTGCATATATCTGGCTACTAAGGGGGTCTCGGTCCTTAGCATAGCTTAACCCCTCCGTTTGTCCCTTACGGGGTGGGACGCTGACTTAGCTAAAAGTCGTTGACTGATACGTGAAATCACGTGAGGATCATCAGTCACGTGAGCAATGCCTCAAAAGGGCCTGCAGGGCCCTTCTGACTTTGCTTCATCATCATCATTCTTCATACAACAATACAATCCATCACCTGCTATTGCAGCTTTCTGGCCCTTCGTGCCCCCTAGGGCCTCTGGCCCCTGGCCATCGCCTCTTTTCCGTATCATTGACCTGACTATTTTCTTTAAAATACCTGCAATTTATATGTAGACCCTACTAAATCATATATACCCATGGTCAATGTATGCCCTAACCCTAATCCTGATATGTAATTTTAGTGGGTCGGGATATATCGCAATTGCTTAGATTTTGGCGTGCTAGTAGGTACCAAAAAATGGTCAAGTTAACGACTTTTGGCTAGGTCAGCGTCCCCCCCGTAAGGGACGAACGGGGGGGGGGGGGGGGGGGGGTTGAGCTGTGCCAAGGACTGAGACCCCCTTAGTAGATGATGATGTTCCCCGCTCGGAACGTCCGGTTCGCGTTCTATGACGACGATGACATCTGAAGCGGGGTTCGCAGCACCAGATATCTGCCACAAACTGAAAATCTCCGCTAAGTGGCTACCAGGTATTCCAAAAGGTATGAAGGAGATCAATAATGAGATTTCGAGAAAAATCAATCTACTGTTTCCTCTATATATATTATATATTAAAAATTCGATCTAATATAATAGATTTTACCTAATTCAAGTAGAAGCAGGAATCTTAGCAAATGCAAACGACAAGAGCAACGTCATTATTATAAATTAAATGCTTACGTGAATCTCACGTGAATCTTAACAGAAAAATCCCAGCCAATGAAGACTTCTTTACACTTGATCTCGGGGGAGGGTGAATTCGAAGTTCATCCACATGTGCCAATGAGAGTGGGAGGATTTGTGCCAAATGAGAGTGGGAGGATTGGACCAATTAGGAGGCGCAGTTGGGCTTCCGAATCGGGTAATTTTGCAGGGGGGGCCAAAATTTTGGGGGTGGAATCCCAGAGCTTAAGAAGACCTTTCGTACCGAAAGGCACCTTTCGTACCGAAAGGCATTCGTTCCTCAAGGCACAGGGGAAGGCGCACGTCCGCCGGGGGACGTTGGAAGTTGGAAGCTGGGCGTGATGGGCAAGTTGGCGGCTCCCTTGCGCTGAGTAGCCTTTCGGTACGAAGCTTGCAACAAGACCTTGTTTTACACTAGTGGGTTGCTGCATGTGTTGAGAAGAGGGCGCGGTTTTAAGTGGTCGGCTCTGGGTGGGTGGATGAAGAGACTTGGCCAATAGGGCGCGTGTGTGTGTTACCTTTATTTTGCGTAGCCAATAAGACGTACGCAGCAGGCTTTGAGGAGAAGGCACCATTTTGAGTGGCACGATTTGAAGAGCTTAATGCGGAACTAAGAGACCTAGCCAATAGGGTGAGGGTCAATAATTGAGACAGGGACCAGGGGACTGAGACTAGCAGAGATCAATCAGTCGCAATACCAAAGAGGGAAAATTGTCAATTTGAGTATAAGAAGTGGCCATGCCAAGATGTCCTGGTGTTGAGACCATTGGACTTTTATCACTCGCATTGGTGTTGAAACCGCACGCTTATTTCCCCCACATATCAATTTATAAGTTTTCCAAACCCAATACAGCAGCCCAGAATACCACACACTATCACTATACTATGCTACTTGAAGTCTCTTTGTCGGGTGTCTCTTGTTCCTGCCACCTGGTTCGGTAGTTGATGACCTCATATTAGGACGAACGGAGGATCGGAGTGTGGCAGATATGTTAGGTGATCGAGAGTCCTCGTTTTGCTTCGCTTCACCTTCTTCATGGTTATCATTTTCATCAGAGTCTGCGGACGTTAAAGGGGAGACCGGCGACCCTGCAGTGATTGGAGATGTTGCGGTAGTTACAGTAGACCTCCTGAGTCTCTTGGGGGCGGGGTTGTTCGAACTTGGCTGAGACGATAGAGATGAGGAGACTGCGGGCCTTTTGTTCTGAGATGGAGTAACGGGTTGTTGGGATGGACCTCCCTGCGGCGATTGTGATGATTGTGACCGTGGCTGTTGCACCTGTGAAGATTTCTTTGAGGGAGACTTGAACATAGACCTCGCTGCTGCGAAGCCGCCAGCTTGGGATGGGCCAGGTTCGGTTTTGGAGGGGGAGACTGTGTTAGCGGCAGGTGCAGCTGGCGTGCTCTTGTCTGGAAACGTCCAAGAGTCGGGAACGACAATGAAAACATAGTCCTTCTCATCAACTGTAGGGGCAGCTACCATAAGACGATGGTCAAGCAGGCCAACAATCTTGCCGACGCAGTTGAAGGGCACACCTGGAACAAACTGTGTATCTTTCCTATCTGCCATCTTCTTGCAGAGGAGAGAGAATGGCAAAGCGCGAATAGGAAAGAGAATAAAAACTTGAAAGGGGTGGAAGCCTTTGAAAGGACTCTTTGATGGCTGACCCGGCGTGATGTAGGTACAGCACTGGATAAATGCACAGCATCTCAGCTGCGCATCATCCAACTGCGGGACAGAGTCCTTGATTAAGTGGGTTTGACCTGTTCCGAGAACCTGCCCCGTCAAAGAAACAACCGGTTGGATAAGTGGAAAGCCCTCACCATTGCAAAGAGTTCGTGGGTCAATGCTGATAGTTACATTAGTGGCAAGCGCGATAGTGGAACTCGAGCTAAGGGGAAATGATGAGTCTGCTTACGCTTGGTATCCAAAGTCGCGTATAAGAACAACTGGAACCTTATACACTTCGCCGTCACCATCTTCATTGGTGAAAACATCAGGCTCCCGCAGCACCCACTCCAGTGCGTAGGGGTGCACTTTGCCAGTGAAATGGAACCACTGATTCTCCCACTCCGATTCAACAATCTGCTGGTTATAGACAGAGAGGTTAAGGCTAAAGTAAATCGGCAGTGGATCAGGGAATCGATACCCTTCAGGACGCAGCACAGAATATTCAGGCAATGTCATATAGAGAGGGGGTGGAAGAAAAACCCTGCCAAGAGCTTCAACATTGA
Organism: Dactylonectria macrodidyma; assembly: GCA_020744425.1. Taxonomy (NCBI): domain Eukaryota; kingdom Fungi; phylum Ascomycota; class Sordariomycetes; order Hypocreales; family Nectriaceae; genus Dactylonectria; species Dactylonectria macrodidyma. Next base: position 152,752 of record JAGMUV010000034.1, read on the forward strand.
GGCTCTTTATAAGTTGTTCATCTGATGTAGGAAACCGCGTTGGGGTATCCAGCTGACCAAAAAAGGACATGGTCATATCACTACCAAGGTTTTTCTGAGAGTCATAAGGCATGCGCAGAGGGGGATGACCGCTAAGAGTGGAATTTGAGGTAGAATTTGAGGTAGAAGTAGATGAAGACATGATATATTGAACTAGCAAATGTTTTAAAAAAAAATAGGAAAGCAGTTAAGATTACGACTTTGTAAGAGAGAGAGAGAGAGAGAGAGAGAGAGAGAGAGTAATTATAAGATAAGCCTATAAGATTGGCATGCAAATATACAGAACAAAGAAGAAACACATCTGATATTTATAATCGATTAAATGATATAGTATATACAATGCGAAGATTGATACCACTCGGTAAAGATACTGTATTTCATTGCGCAGAGAGAATGTGGCATCGCCGATCTCCATCTAACATTTTCAGCCAAGAGCTACTATCCCTGCCGATGTGGATACTCGCACAATTGAATTGATCAATTAAGATAGATGGTGAACAGATGTGCTTTTTCCATGAGTACAAAGGATTGGCTAAAACGTCAGCACATGTCGCCGATCGCAGTAAAGCACTCTTGAGGTAAGAACCTTGATGCCTGTCGAGTGGATACTTGCACAGCGGAACTGATCAATCAACGTAGCTGTTGAACAGAATTGCTTCTTCTATGATTACAAAGGATTGACTAAGAAATTAATGCATGAAAAAAAGAAGAAAAAGAGAAAGTATGAGAGCTGAGCAGTATTTGATAGGTAGATGAAATAACGTGGTGTGTATTATATCAATCACATAAGTGCCCATCGATGTTACCATTACAACGAAAGAGGGTGAAGGGATATTTTGATCTATTGGTATATCAATACTGCAGCGAACATATGAATAAGAGGGTGGGGGAGTATGATGCTCTACTGGTATACCGGTGTGATGATGCTCCGACCAGATAATGGGATGAATAATCGAGCCCGATATTATTAATGTTATAAGAATAAGAGGGTAGAGGAGTATGATGCTCTACTAGTATATCGGTGTGACGATGCCCCGGGTAGATGGTGGGATGAATAATCAAGCCTGACGTTGAGTGTCATGAAGATAAGAGGGTGGATGAGTATGATGCTCTATTGGTATACCGGTGCGATGATGCTCCGAGTAGACGATGCGATGAATAATCAAGTCCGGTAGTGTTACCCATTAAAGAACAATAGGGTGGAGGAGTATGCTGCTCTATTGGTTTGCTAATCTAGTGATATTCGGAGGCGATAATATGATGAATGATCAGCTCCGATGTTGCTACCCATGACAAAAACCAGAGGGTGGAGGAGTATGATGTTCTACTGGTATACTGGTGTGACGATGCTCCGAGTAGATGATGGGATGAATAATCAAGCCTGATGTTATTAATGTTATAAGAATAAGAGGGTGGGGGAGTATGATGCTCTCCTGGTATACCGGTGTGATGATGCTCCGAGTGGATGATGGGATGAATAATCAAGCCCGATGTTATTAATGTTAGAAGAATAAGAGGGTAGAGGAATATGATGTTCTATTGGTATACCGGCGTGATGATGCTCCGAGTAGATGATGGGATGAATACTCAAGCCCGAAGTTAATTATCACGAAAGTAAGAGGGTGGAGGAATAGGATAATGCTCTACTGGAATACCGGTGTGATAATGCTCCGAGTGGATGATGGGATGAATAATCAAGCACGAAATTAATCATCACAAGGGCGGGAGGGTGGGGGAATATGATGCTCTATTGGTATACGGGCGTGATGATGCTCCGAGCAGATGACGGGATGAATAATCAAGTCCGATATAGGGATGAGATTGGAAGATTAAAGAAGACCATAGTGGGATAGACCTATTATTTATTAGTAGGTGGGTCAAGACAATGACGATAGACGATATTATCATATAGTTTGATAGGTATAATAGAAATAAAGATGACGTAGGAGTATCGGGATAGAATCGGATTAAGAGCAGAGTAGGACAGGTTGGTGTGGGAGAATCGAAATCTGCCCCAGAATGTACCGATCATAAAACAGCATTGTGAATGGCATCAACCTTCATCTTTCATATTTATAATGCTATCTGGCTTAATACACATGATTACGCACCCTAAAAATACACTACATACACTATCTTATAATGGATTCGTCACTATCTACTCTACTTGAAAGGTTGCGTGGTCGAACGCCTGGCAGCACAGTCAGCAGTCTCGGGTTGAAGACATACAATGATATTTTGGGTGCGGCAAACTGGAATACAAACGCAGCACCAAGAGAATCACATTCTACTGTGCAACCAAGCATATCCGATGGTGTTCCGGATGTCCAGCCTGTGGGCCTGGCATTGTGGAAGTCACACTCTACTGTGCAACCGAGTACACCTGGTGATATTCCAGAAACCGTACCTATAGACCCGGCACTAGAGGGATCACAATCAACTGGCCAATCAAGAAAACCAGGTAATCACCAACAATACCGATCAAGTGTAAATCAAATCGACAATGCCAATGGGCAAACACAGGCGGCAGGAAACTGGATGAGCCGGCCACCACCAGGGAGCACGACGCCGATGCAAGTGCCTCGAAGAAAAAGAGGCAGACCGCGAGGTTCTCGTGCACCAAGGCGGAGAGATGTTCGAGAAAGAAATCGGGTGCAGGAACATCAGCCAAGTGCATACCAAGCCGACACCATCAATACTCAAATACAAGGACGTGAAAGCTGGATGAGTCGACCGCCGCCAAGGAGTACGACACCAATACAGGCGCCTCCAAGATCACGAGGCAAACCGCGAACATCTCGTGCATTGAGACGAAGAGATGCTCGGGAAAGAAAGTGGGGGCAAATGAGAGAAACTCAACAGCAGAGACCATTGGTTGCTGTTGGGACCCCTTCAGTTAATTCACACCAGTCATGTAATCCTCTACCTCCTCGGGAAATGAGGCCGCAGCAAGTACAGCAACCAAAACCTGCACCAGTACAGCTTCCCATAACACCAAACCCTACACAGGCTGCAGAGATAACGGACATGGGCGAATATCATCCGCATAATGGATTGGACATGCAGCCGTGTATGGGGAGACTGAGATTTTCGAAAGAGAGACAGTCCGGCAATAAAAAGCAGAGAATTCAACGGCAAAATGAAAAAAACAGCAGTCAACACCAATCACCACCAGAAATCCTGCCAATGCCTACACAGATGGTAGAGACAGCTGATGTTGGCGGATCTTACCCGCAAAATGAGCTAGACGGGCACGAGTGCATGACAACACTGAAGTTTTCGGATGGCCAACGACATGCTGGCGTAAAGCGTGGAGCCGAACATCACGGACAAGAGCAAAGCAAAAGACAAAGTCGAGGACCGGTTGGAACTTCCTTCAAGAATACTGGTTCTAATGAACACGGACAAGGACAAAATGAGAGGCCAAAACGAATGCAGGTCAGGACCTCCCAGAACAGCATTCCTGACGAGAAAACCCAGACTTTAGCAACAGCTATCAAGCATCTGGAAGACGAGTTTAAAGAGAAGGAAAGAATATCATACACAAAGGCTTGGCGTAAGCCTATTCCCCATGAGAGGAATGTATCCACCGCAATGGACTTTTATCAAGCATTCCACAATATTGACACTCTCCCCATACACACATGTATGGTATGCTATCAGAAGATGAGCACTGCAGAGATGAAAGAGCTTAGCTGGGAAGAGTGGACAAATAGCTCCGCGAAGGATAGCTGCCGGACGTATTCCTGTCCAGATTGCTTCCCTTTTGGCAGGGCCATATCGAGCTGCGAGACCTGTGCAACCAAGATACGCGAAGGCAATATGGCCCGAGGTGGGAACTTGCATCAAGCACTTGGTTGCGAGCACATGTATCCGGATGCTCTCAAAGGCTTAACATTAGTCGAGGAGAGGCTGATTGGACTCAATACTCACTTCGGCTTTATTACAAGAATTAAAGTAACCAAAAGCACCAAACAGAGCACGGCATATGCACGGCACGTAAAGGGCCATGTAACCGTGTTTCCAAATAATGTGCAAGACTTGGTTACTACAGTATTGCCACATCCGCTTCTGCAGTCTTTGGAGGACATCCATATATCCTGGCATGGGCCACAGAGACCAGCCCCCAGCGATCTGTCCAAGTTACTCGCAGTCCGGCGAGGAGTTGTGGAACGGGCATTGCTGTGGCTAAAAGAGTTCAATCCCCACTATCAACATATCAGGATCAACAAAGACGAGCTGGATAGCTGGGGAGAGCCTGCACACGGGGTCCCGAGCCAAATCTATGACAGGATAGAGAGAGACGAGCCATCAGCTTGGGAAGAAACGCGAACAGCGCATATTGTGCCCCCAGCAGAACGTGGAATGGAAGATAACGGGCCTCAGTCACTCGAACAGATTGTGGATGAATTGGGTAGAGCACACGACGAGAACGATGTCCGTTATAGCGAGGATCCCCTGCTCTATGATGAGCGCAGTAGGGAGGAGCTCGAGTATGAGGGCATGGGAAGCTTTCATGATGAGATCCTTGCATCTGGTATGTTCCCACTAGATACAGCACCACAGGCAACCGATGTCGACAAAATCCAATTTGCCGTCGATACAATTAGAGGTGGGCAGGCCAATCCGCCAGTACAGCCGCCCAACCAACCAGCCAGGAACACGGAAGATCCGCACCTTGAGCCATACGTCCACATTTTAAGAGGCAACGAGTTTGCAGATACTAACGATCTCTGGCATCTTGCAAAAGCATTCCCAACACTATTCCCATTCGGGTTCGGTGGGCCACGATGTAAGGAGGAAATGGAATCAGACCTATGGAAAAACAGTCTCCAGCTCAGAGGGCATGTTCGTGATACCGGTAGAGATAATACTGGAGCGGCTGCGATTTCGCCGATACGCAACCTTGGACTTCACGCATGGATGAAGAAAGTACTGCAACGACATGGTGGCCGTTTTGCCAATCACCCGGCCTTTTCATTCCTGGTGTTTAACATCGAGGTTCGGTCTAGGAATAGAGGAGTAAGTATGGTGAGCGTGCGACGGAACGACTTCCCCGAGGTTGAGAGAATCATCCAGTCGTTAACGCTTGAGAGGCTGGCAGAAGTGCAAAAGGAATTAGAGGCTGGGGGGAGTACCCAAGATGAAGATATCAAAAAGCTCCTACGATACATCTCATATTTTGGCTACAAGCAGGCTATGTCGCAGGAGTCGCGGCTGGCCATGCGCAGAAAGATCAAATCATTGATTATTAGATACGGTATACCGGCAATTTGGTTTACGCTGAACCCCAATGATATCACGAACCCGGTAAAATTACGTCTGGCAGCATACCGAAAGGAGGACAGTGATGCCGCAGAAGCAACCCTGCTTCGGGCCCTTCAGGATAGGTATGAGAGGGTGAAGCTGGCAATAACTGACCCCATAAGCTCTGCCATCTTCTTCCACCGCGAAGTGGAGATGTTCTTTGAGCATTACGTCAAGGTTGGGGAGGAATCTGTCTTTGGTCAGGTTGGACAGTATTTCGCCGCCGTCGAGACCAACGAACGCGGTGCTCTTCATGTCCATGGTTTGCTATGGCTCGAAGGGAACTTGGAGCTCGGGGAGTTCATCGGTGCTCATGGAAACGGGGAGGATGATGAGAGTGCGGCGATGGAAAGGGAAGGAATCCTGAAATATGTCGATTCTGTCTTTACCGAGGTATGTGATCCATATATCCATATAACCAAAAGCCAACGTAGGTCGGAAGCTAAACTATTATCTAGGATCTGGACGAATCTGCTGCCTTTAGCGAGGAGAGCGAGACTAGGGTAGTTTACGACAACATATCCCACCTGATGACCGATGCAGGGCGCTTCTCTGAACAGTTTGACGATGAAGCCCACTTTTGCGCGGGCAGGGTCCAGATGCACGTCCATACCGCAACTTGTGTCAAATACTCCCATAACAAGGAGGGGGACAAGAAGCCCACATGTCGATTCCATGCGCCTTGGAAGCTCTTTACAAAAAGCCAATTTGGCGCGGATGGCATACTTCGGCTCCAGCGCTCACATCCCATGATCAACCGATGGAACAAGCCAATGGCGGTTGGGCTGCGGCACAATCACGACATCTCCTTCATCGGAACCCAAAGCAAGACAATGGCGCTGATATACTACTTGACAAACTACGCCACAAAGATCCAAGATCCGATCTGGAAGAGAGTGGCCATAGCAGCAGAGCTCTTTCCGAGTATCAGCACAACCAGCGCCGTCGGGCTAGGTGCAACAACTGCAAACTATGAAGCCAAGGCAAATATAAACCGCCAGTATCTGATGAGAATCGCCAACAGAATATTCACCGAGCGGCCGTTATCGCAGGTGGAGGTGATTGCACACTTCCTAGATTACCCAAGTGAGTTCTCGAGTACTACACAATGGTCATATGTGAATATGACGACGATATACTGGGCAATACTCCGACGCTGGCCGCATCTCCAGCAATGCAGTAGCACTTTAGGCGACGACGATGATCGACCTATCGAGAACATAGGTGACAATGGCAACGGCAACGACGCGGAAGCCAGCGCGGAGAGGGTCTTGGTGGGAAGCGATGGCAAGAAGCTACCATACATTGAAGCCTACCGCCACCGTGGAGAGGTGCTGCAGACATTATGCTTCTATGACTACGTGTCGCTTGTTACATTACAAAAGAGGATAGATTCATCTTCCAAGGAGTTGGTGAAGATAGAATTTGAAAGGAACTGGAAGCAGGGAAGGGACTGGGTGCAGGTTCTAAGACGCCCGGGGAAGTATGCAGTGCCATGCATCAACGGCTTTCTCGATATGGACTTTGATATTGACACAAACGCAGACAGATACCGCAGGTAAGCACAAGCCATAGAACAGATGGGATGGATAAACGAGGAGCATACACTAACATCAGCACCAGAGCTGCAGTACAGCACCTCGCACTCTTTGTGCCATGGGAGAAGTTCACTACAGTAGCATCAGGCGATATTAATGAAATCTGGGAACACTGGAGACGGCAACTCCCCAAAAGACTCCAGGCTATCGCAGGCAACGTCCAGCTCTTGAAGCGATCAGCGGAAGATGCGCGGCGAGATGCAAAGCAGTGGGCGGCTGCGGGGGACGACGCCGTTTTGGATGATATCGACGCTATGGGGTATGATCTCCAAGATCCTACAGGCCCAGTAAAAGCATATCGCCCAGACAAGGTTGGCCAGCTTGGCCGATTGATTGAGACAGTACGAGGTGCTACGGCCCCTAACCAGGTGACCGCTGGTTCGGAGCATCTTTTGCAGATGCTAGATCAGCTCCGCGAAGCCCAAGCAGATATCCCCGACTTTGCGGATGATGTCGAGACTGTCGCTTCCGCAGAGAACCCAGCGCAGTACCAGCCAACCATGGTAGCCAAGAGCGAGCTCCCAACGCAACGTCAGCTTAGAGGAATCAAGAGCAAGCAGGATCAAGCTGACAAGGAAATTGTGAAAAGAATCCAAGGCACTGATGGAGCTCAGATTACGCAAATCACAGCTGCCGGCGCAGAAGCATCACTGAACCATACCTTCGCGGGCGCGGGAGAAGATATTATAGAAATGTCAGAAACAGACACCCGGAACACCCAAAGACCCAGTGCCAGGGTCGCCTTTGGGCCGTCGACAACATTCCTCCATGCCGGTCGGGAGATTGCAAGGAGGTTCACCTTGAACGAGCGGCAGGAAATTGCCTTCCTTTTAGTGTGTCGCCATCTCGATACCATCCCGGACGAAGATAACGGGGATGATTTCGATAGCAGTAATGTCGAGAACAATGATAACGCACAACTATGTGAGTTCCTGGGTGGGGAGGGGGGCACCGGGAAGTCCAGGGTCATCGAGGCGTTGGCGGAATTGTTCGCTAGCAAAGACGTATCGCACAGGCTGCTCATGACGGCGACATCCGGAGCCGCAGCAGCGCGGATCAACGGCGTGACTATTCACTCCGCCTGCGGGATGCAACCCAACGCATCCAGCGGCAATGCCGACGATGGCAGCACGGTAACCTACGTGGACGGTGATGCTCGAAGAAGATGGAGAGAAAAATGGCTGCTCATCATTGACGAGGTGAGCATGCTGGGCCTCCAGACGCTCTCCGACATCAACAAGCGACTTTGCGCCTCCCGGGGATCGAATCAAGATTTTGGCGGCATCCCAGTGGTGCTACTATCAGGAGATTTCCACCAGTTCCGCCCAGTGCAAAACAAGTCGCTATTGACGCCATCGTCCGCCCTCAGGGTTGCGGATGAAATGAGGGCGCACGCACTCTGGGCTCGATTTACCACCGTCGTTATGCTCACCGAACAGGTGCGCGCAGCGGGGGACCCGCAGCTGCAGCGGCTGCTGACTCGGATCCGGCAGGGGCAGCAAGACGAGTCCGACATGGAGCTTCTTAATAGCCGGTGCTTCCAGGAAGGTCGAGCCATACCATGGAGCAAGGGCATCACAGTAGTTACACCCCTTAACAGCAATAGATGGAGCTTGAACATGGATGCGGTCTTGGCCTTCCAGAGGCACCACCAGAAGCCAGTCCGGATATTTCTACCCCAGCACCGTTGGGGTAAACCCAGTACATTACCGGTAACGGAGGAAGAAGCTACGCTCATGGCCAGCGTCGGAGATGACAGCAAGATCTGTGTGCCGGCCACGTTCATGTTTGTACCAGGCATGCCGGTGGTAGTGACGAAGAATATAAACCCAGGCCTCAAGCTCGTAAACGGGGCCAAGTACAAAGCACTGGAAGTTATACCAGACGCTAAGAGATTCCCAGGGTATCAACTCGCTCCGAACATTATCCTCCACTTTGGACCACCTGCCGGCATTATCCTGTTATCCGAGTCAACCAAGAAGTTCAAGTTTGATGACATGCCACCCGGCACGGTCCTGCTTACTCCAACAAGTGCCCAAATACCCATTGAGAAGAAGAAGAGGGCCAAGAGGAGGCCTTGGCAGAGGCATGAAGTGAGCCGTCGAGGACTTCCCTGCACTGCAGCGTTCGCATGCACCGATTACAAAATCCAAGGCGAAACCCTCCTGGAGATTGCGCTGGAGCTGCGAGGAACTGGAACAAAGCTGAATGCCACAACTGGACAACTCGAGCCAGGAAAGTGCGATCCGTACAGCCTGTATGTGCAGCTATCGCGGTGCACATCACTTGATGGTATTATGTTGCTGTCGAAGGCACGGGTGCAGGACATAGTCGGGAATAAAATACCACAGGAAATGTTTGATGGCGAGGCTAGGCTGGAACAGTTGTGCGAGCGGACAGTAAATGAGGCCCGATTGTCATTGTTATCACATATCCTTCTGCACAATACTAGCAGTAGTGTAATTTAGATATGCCTTTTATATAGTATAGAAGTAGAAAGAGAGAAAATACATATATATAACTAATCAGATAACACATATTCAAATTTCAAGCAGAAGAGAAAATCTCATAAAATATGAGAACAAGAGCAAGAATGCTACCGGTATCACAAACCGAGTTCCCACGTGCACCACGTGCATCATTTCACGTGCATTTCACGTGCATTTCACGTGTCTCCTAACAAGAAACCCTCAAAAGAAAACTCCTTTACACTTGATCTCAGAGAGCGAATGAGAGTTCACATGTGCGGATTGGCAAATGAGGAAGAGAAGATTGGCACCTCTGGGGGGCATTCGGATGGGGTTAATCCGGACCAACAGGAGGTGCAGTCTGGCTTACTAATCGGGAAATAATTTTGCAGCCAAGCGGAGGTGCGCCATGGATGACTAATCGGGTAATTTTACAGGGGTATATTGCAGGGATGAGCGGTCGATTTTGGGGTAGAGAATCTCGGAGCTTAAAAGACCTTTCGTACCGAAAGGCAAAGACCTTCCTAACGGAAGGCACCCTCATTATTCTGGAAACTTAAGAACTGATGTAGAGTCAGCCTTCGGCTGAATCATCTACAGCCAACACAAAAATCCATTCCCTAATGTCATCTCCCCTAAATACTCTTTCCCTTCTTATTACTTTTCTCATTGCCCGGAAGCAAGTCAAGACTCTCACCCAGTTTGACCACCATTTCAAACATGAACCCTAAAATGACTACCAAATCTCTCTCCATTGTCCAACCGGTGGCAGTACCGCAAGGCACGCCTGATTTCGAGGCAAAGCGGGCTTCGTTGCTCCAAGCCTTTGCTGAGAAGGTCCCACTGGAATATCTCCTCCCCCAAGAACTCATCGACAAGCCGCCCGTCGATGTCTCCAGCGTACCGACCACCTGCGGTATCCTTACCAGAGAGGAGATTGACATCACCGAGGCTTACGATGCAGTAGGTCTCGCCGACGCTATCGCACACAAGAAATACAGTGCCGTTGCTGTGGCTACGGCCTTTTCCAAGCGCGCCATCGTCTCCCACCAGCTCACCTGCTGCTTGACGCAGTGGTTTATGGACGAGGCCGTCGAGCAAGCCAAGAAGCTGGATGGGTACCTCGCCGAGCACGGCAAGACGGTCGGTCCTCTGCACGGCGTGCCAATCAGCATCAAAGACCACATGCCTATTGCAGGCACCTTTTCGTCGCTCGGCTGCTTCAGCACCATCGTCAAGGACGACAAGGACAGCCACATGATCGCCATCCTGCGTGCCATGGGCGCGGTTTTCTACTGCAAGACCAACCAGCCGCAGACCCTGATGCATCTGGAGAGCGACTCGCTCTGGGGGCGCGTGCTAAATCCCTTCAACATCAACCTCTCGGCGGGCGGCTCTACAGGCGGCGAGGCGGCGCTGATCGCCATGAAAGGCTCCGTTCTGGGCGTCGGCTCCGATATTGGCGGCAGCATTCGTGCACCGGCTGCGTTCTGTGGCATCTATGGCTTTAAGCCGACGTCGCCTTTGCTACCGATGAAGTCACTTCTTGCGACCCCCTCTGCAGCCGAGCTTAACATTTTGGGCTCCATTGGACCAATGTGTCGCAGCTTGAGAGATTTAGACCTCTTTATGAACAGTGTCCTCGCCACGAAACCGCATCTCACCGACCCTAAGGTCGTTCCATTTCCCTGGACCGGTCTGAAGACGCCACTGAACCGACGCCTGAAGATTGGCATCATCAGCAACGACGGCTTCATCGAGCCTCAACCACCCGTCAAGAGAGCCATCTCCTGGGCAAAGGAACGCCTCTCTGACCCTAACCACGCGGAACTAGTTGAAGTAAGAAAATTTACACCCTTTGGCGCGGCCGATTCTTGGTCTAAAATCCGTGGGATGTACTGGCCCGACGGAGGACAGGGCAGCAGACACGCTATTCAAGCCACCGGAGAACCGCTCCACCCGCTGAGTGAATGGATATGGAAAGACGAAGCGCCGAAAGGGATGCAAGACGCCCAAGCGGTGACTCTTGCCCGCAGGTATCGAGATGATTTCCGGTGCGACTTTGCCAAAAGCTGGAACGAGCAAGACGTCGATGTCGTCATTGGCCCTGCGTTTGTCGGACCAGCGTCCGCTCATAACACGGCCTATTACTGGACGTATACGTCACTGTATAACTTCGTCGACTACCCTGGAGTCGTTATTCCTACGCCGATCAAGGCCACAGCTGCAGATCAGTATGATGCTGGCTATGTCCCATTAAGCCATGCTTGCAAGCACGTTAAGGAACTATGGGAGAGTTCTAACTTTGAAGACGCGCCAATCAATCTACAGCTTGTAGGCCGAAAATATCATGATAATGAGTTGTTTGGTGCACTGGAAATTTTAAAGGATATTCTTCAGTTATCTTAGCAAAAGAAGCTAAAGAGGGGCAAGTTTGTTTGATAATGAATTTATTAAGTACTGAGGGAGCGGGTATTGCACAGTCCCCCAGTGCTACGGCCTGGTCCTCCGGAACAGCGATAGGCTTAAAAGGTCAGCTAGTGTGTTCAGTAGTTGTTGCAATAGCGATTATTAACCAATCTTTTGCCCTATGGTACAGCAGTCTAGCAAAGCCATTACATTTAGTGCTAGTTAGCATTGTAAATTCTGCAAATTTTAAGAGTCTTCGCGCCTTTTTTATACTATTTTTACACAGCTTTAGTGTAATATATTATACACAGTTTTCTTATGTATGTTACATATACGGTAAGTTTCAAAAGTATAACAACTAAGTACTATTGAAACTACCTAGGAGCTTGACCTTGGCTGCTCCTCTCCTCAGGGAAGAGGTGGGGGGGCCTTTGATTCAGCCCACCACCAGGTACTGTTTAGACTACTGTTTCTGTTTATCCGCGGTTCCGCAATTCCACTGTACCACGTGTTGGCTTTGCTTGTGCTTGTATCTTGAACCGAATTTTGACTCTCGCCCCCTCCATGATAGCCAATGCCAGTCCGCTAACTCTAGCAATGTCAAACGGAAGATATGGGTTATTATCACTACAGTCAGAGAAGTGTACATTCCCTTTTGCCGTACATAGCGGCAACTCAGTCTAACAAGGAACGAGCGCCACACTTCCCAGAACTACCTCCCTCCGCCAAGTCTCTCTGCCAAACCCCTCCATGCGGCAGGATTCCTTCGTTTTCCAACGCATCACTCCCTCGGCTGTAGGTTGATCGGCACCGGGTCGGTCATCAGCTGCATGACCCAACAGTTCAGAGCCACGTAGTTCCTTAAGGAAGCCGGCATCAGCTGCAGTCATCTCTTGCCTTTCCTGCTTCCGAGCTAGCGCCGCTGGATGGATCTGCTCCATTGAAATCCACTGGGCTGTTGCTGCATCAGACCGGATTCGGCCTTGCAGCAGGATGCGGCAGCCGAAGACCGCCAATTGGATCAGCCTCTTGCTGCTAGGTTGATCGGCTTCAGTTTCTGTCAGGTCCTTTGGGCCGGACTTTCGAGCTGCTTTTTGCAGCCTAGGAACATGGGTTGGATCTGCCTCAATCAGGTCGTGCAAGTCGTATAAGGGGCCATTCTCGTATGTGTAGTTCGGCAAGGGCTCGCCGGGTCGTAGTGCGATTCGGAAGGGCCTCGCAAGCCGGGCTTTTTATTCCACGGGCTTTTTATTCCACGGGATTTTAGCCATTTCCAGGATCTGACTTTTCCAGCCAATCGATGCATCACAAAGTGTTGGTTGGGGCAGCAAGGCTTGTACTGTATCTTGATGCAGCAGCTGAAACTCTCGTCTTCCTGGGTCACGGTTGCCGTGGGCTGGGTGCCGTAGTAGGTAAACTAGAGTAGACCCTTCGGGCTGGCGGTTATCAACTGAGTAATACATTGAGCAATACATTATTTGCCACTGCAATCTAAACCAGCTTGCCCTTTACGGCACGCCCCATCAGCCCCAATGCGTTTAATTATTGTGAGGACAGAATTGACGGTGAAATCACCTGTCAATCATCGCTGTCCCAAGGCGAGAATCCTGATAAAACGGACGCTAGGCAAAGAGGCGTTCCAGGGTGTTGGCCGGAAAGAACAGGCGGGGCATGACATAAAATAATACATAAAATAATACATAAAATAATACATAAAATAATACCACACCATCTATAATGGTCGAATGAGTAGCCGGTCCCAAGTCACACTTCCTTTCGATGACCATGCCCACGAATGGGCATCTGAAACTTCGCGGGACGCAGCGGTTACAGCCTCCGCGGAACAAATCGAAGCTATCTACAGAATTAGCAAAGCCATGGAGACGGATTCTGGCCAAGCCGTTGACCGAAACTAAAGCAGCTCACTTATTAAGAAGTAGGAAGAGCCTGCAACCCATCGTGAAGTCTGATGAAGGCGTAGGCAGCGGAGACGCTCGCAGCGGAACTGCGCGGAAGACCCCACACATCATATTCACCCATGCACATCCCTGCCACGAGAATGGCGAAGATGATGATTTGTATTGCGGATGGTGGTCTGACGAGGATGAAACTAGCGATGACGGCGATGTAAGAGCAGCGAACTAAGCGCGGAGTCAAGGTCAGACAGGTACTGTATGTATATAATGTCAGCGGCAATATCATGATCACTACCACCACCACCACCGTCAACAATTGCCACTGCCTCAAAGCGCATAGCTAAAGCTGCCTAAGCTCTAGCTCGATCACAGCGAGCTATCCAGCTTGATAAGATCGTCCGCCTCTACGAACCGTCTATGCTCTTGCTCTGCCAGCAATGCCCAGGTGGTGCAGCCGGCATTCGATCCGATATAAGAGCCGTCGAGTCTCACTTTCGCATGCAATACAGGTTCCACGGCAAGCTGGGAGCCGGCGGCTCTGCAGTCGTTCTGCTGGGGGCGGTATGCACGGTATTGGGTTGTAGATGACGGCACGACTGCTGACCCAAGCTGGGCGGGGGATGGCGGCAGCGGCAGCGGCAGCCCGGTTGGCAGCCGTGCTGGGCAGCAGCAAGGTCAACTGCCGGAGGGGCCCGGAGACGGGGCTTAAGAGCATGGCGGACGAGTTTCGGAGACGCGCCGAGGCGCCCAAAGGCGTAGACAGCGAGCCGTACTGGGTCAAGTTCGTGAAATGGTCCGCACACCTAACGACAATTGGTGAATGAGGTCTTATATCACACCTATTAACTGTTCAGACTGCGGCCTGGTCTCAATGGCTCGGCTCTCTAGTGAACCGGTCTCAAAGACCCGGCTTTCTAGCAAGCCGGTCTTAGGAAAACCTTATCATAGCTATGAGGGCTCCCTTACAAATAGAGCTTGCTACGAGCCCTCAGTTAGATAGAAATCAAGAGCTTCCACATATATCACAAATGCACCCCTACTTTCTGATGCAACATATTAGTAGACCTCGTTTGATTTCCCATAGAAAATGGAAAACACGTTATTGAAGACAGGGCGGCCATTGGAGACAAATGAGACCTCTAGCTTGGCTGCTTTCTACCTCTTTACAACTCTCATTTTGCCCCTTACCCCCGGGGGCTGTGCCTGTGGCGCCTTCTGTGACAGTGAACGGATGCACCGAAAGGTAAGGATCCCTATGCTTAGGGCTTGTCCTACTACTCGACAAACCTTGCGACAAGAGACGCATGCGATGAACCACTGCCATAGGAGCAACGCAACTTGGACGCGAGCGCTTTCTGGCCGTAAACACTGGCTTCTACACTAGATGCTCACGGCAGGATTTGGGTATTGTGTTCAGTATCTTGGTTTTAACTGAATAATCAATTTTAAGCCTCTGGTCTTTGCGAATTGCAACTCTGTGATGTCGACTATATAGGGGTTGATTTTCAATTCATTTCAGATCCATCAGAATGCCAGCTCTATTATTTTCGACTTGTACATGATTCCCATATCCTGAACCCCTCCATTATCGTTTTATTGAGCTAAAATGGATTACGACTTTATCGTCATTGGTGCAGGACCCGCTGGCTGCAGTGTTGCATCCGCTCTTGCAAATTGCAAGAGCCAGCCGCGAGTTCTGCTCCTCGAGGCTGGCGGGCCGAATTCCGACGTTAACATGAGGATTGAAGGCAACAAATACATTCAATTCACCAAACCAGGTCAATCTCGTAGCTACGAGAGCGAGCCGGTCGCTGGCCTGGACAATCGTCGGGTGGCGTTAGTGGAAGGCACTGGGTTGGGTGGCTCTACTGCCATTAACTTCGCCGCCTGGACACCAGGTCCAAAGGACGATATGGATTCAATGGCCAGATATACAGGCGACGCAGCGTGGAATTGGGAAGCATCGCGCGAACGCCTGAAAAAGGTAGAGCTGTTCGCCAATCCCAGGCATGGCAGTTCTCAATATGTGAAGGTGTCAAACGAAAACCACGGCTACCATGGGCTGATACGCGTCGGGTATCCTACGGTTCCTGAGAAATGTGCCCTTGACACCATGAAAAAATGGAGCTCACATGGAATTCGAGTTAATCGAGATGCTTGTGACGGCAGCCATCTGGGGATTTGCATTGCTCCGGCTACAACCTGGAATGGGACACGAGGGACGGCTGCGGATCTCATCGACCAACGGAAAGAAAATTTGTGTATTGTCACCGACGCACAGGTCTTCAGAGTGCTGTTCAAAGAGAAGGTGGCCGATGCGGTAGAATTGGTAGATGGCAGAATCTTTCGAGCGTCGAAGGAGATCGTTTTGTCAGCTGGAGCGCGAGGGACACCCAAGATGCTGCTTCTCTCCGGAATCGGGCCTGTTGATCACTTGTCTGAGTTCGGAATTTCTATTGTATATGGCAATAAGAATGTTGGGCAAAACTATCGCGACCACAGCCATGTCTGCATCAAGTATGTTGATGATGCTGGCACCTCTGAACGAGTCGACTTCTTCAACGACCCTCTTCGACAGCAGGCCGCCCTTCACGAGTGGCAGCTCTTCCGCACGGGAGAGTACTGCCGTATTGGAAGCACTCTCGTCTTAGGGTTCTTTAAGAGTCCAGGTGTTCTCGAAAGCTCTGAATTTCAACATCTTTCAGATTCGGAAAAGTTGCGCTTACAAGCCAACACCATCCCCAGCTATGAAGTTGCGCTCAACACCCTCCCAAGCGAACTCTATGACAATCCAGTGGCTGCAGTGAATATTGCGCCTGTCCACATTTTTATCCACAATAGCCAGTCGACTGGTCAGGTCCGACTTCACTCCATTGACCCGTTCGTCTCACCATCGACCAGCCTGAAAATACTCGAGCATCCATATGATAGGCGTGTCGCGATCGAGGCTACAAGAGAGGTTATGGAAATAGTAAAGAGTACTTCACCCGCAGCAAACTGGATTGACTGCCCGGCCAGCGAGAGTGAGGACGACATTTTGGATTTCTGGGTGCGAAATGGGGTAAGCTCCTGGCATGCTACTGGAACATGCCGAATGGGGAAAGATGAGAAAGAAGACGGCGCCTGTGTTGACACGTGCTTCAGGGTATTTGGGGTAACGGGATTGCGGGTAGCTGACTTGAGCGTTATGCCAATTAGCCCAAGGTAAGTCAATTCAGGGTTAAAATTGCATGGAAACTGACAAATGTAGCACGCATCCACAGACTACGGCCTATCAAATTGGTATGTTGGCGGCCGAAAAGATCATTACTCAGCACGATCTGAATGGGATAAGCCACATCGCATCTTGAATGCCAGCACTGCCTCTTGTCGAGCCTTTTTATCTCCTTTCCTAGTTATCAGCAAGCATAAATAGACAACTGTTAAAAATTCAAAAACACCTTTAATAGACGAATTATCACTGCAACAATGCGTTCCTTGAGCCTACTTAGGGAAGAGCAACCTACATCTGGTAATAGAGGTTCAGGAGGTAGATGACTTAAATTTCCTCGCCTTATTTCTGTAAGGTTGTGGTAGTTACATAGCACCATGAGGCCATATCTGTGAATATGGTAGCAGAGGCCACTCCTTAGGGAGATCCGCGCGCCAAGCTAAGACGTGGTCTCTTTTTGGTGCGCCCGGTAAGGCAGTTATCGGTTGCAATCATTCTCACCAGTCCCACCGCCAGCCAAAAAGTAAGGTCTCTGTTTCCCAACCATGCGTGTGGCAACCGCAGCTCCATTCTACGGCTGTCCATGGACCATGCGTTGTCGGCCAGTGTCTTTTTCAGATAAAGAGGCCGGCAAGTCTCGCTTGTATGCCTACTGTTGGATCTGAACAACGCGAGCGCTCGGGCCACGCCGGCACTCAGCTAGTCCTTGCCTCTACTCCATACACTGGCAGCAGACCCTGACCCCTTCAGACCTACCCTGTCTTTCACCACCCTTGGTACTGTACTGGTTATTTTTATTTTTATTATTATTATCGTTGTTGTCGTTGCTATTATCAACTTGTTTATTTACTATTTTATTATTATTCCCCCCCCCCCCCCCCTCGTTTTGTATCGATATACACACGCTCTACGATTATAGCCGACGCTCTCTCGACGTCTAGAAAGGTAGCGATGGCATTACGTCGCTCAAAACGAATAACTTCCCAGCAGCATGCCAGTTCAGTTTCGGCGCCCACTTCGGTGGCCTCCAGAGGACCCATGGCACTAACCCAGGCTTCTAGATCTGGGGGCTATAATCTTCGAAGGAATTGTCGCATTCTTCGCAAGGATGATGCTGAGGCGCCTAGGATCCAGCCTATGAGAGCAGCAAAATATCAGCAAATGGACAAACCCAGTGCGTCTCATGATCCTTGTGAGCCCCATAAGCCCCGTGAGCAGCAGCATATTCCCCATGAGCTCGATGAGTCTCGCGAGCTTCACACGTCCCGTGAATCCCGTGCGCTCCGCTCCACTCGCGAATGCCAGGCCCGTCCGGTGTGCAAGGCGCAGAAGGGAAAGGACATGCAACTGCAGCGCCTTCGGCAATTGGCGAGCCAGCAGATTGATCGTGCGGAACGAATCGTGGCATTAAGCGAGGCTTTACACAAGCATGCATCGACTGCCAGCACAAAAAGTGCGAACATGGTTATCCAGACTGTGCAACACCCTCGGTGTGATTCCTCCGGCTTGGAACCACGTTATGGCCGTCGGACTTCTCGCACCTCTGCACGATCCTTGCTTCTAGCGCAAGGGGATGAGAAGGTGAAGATTGATGGCGTAGGGTACGAACGAAGCCCAACAGGACCGTTTCCCGGCGAGCTGGTATCGAAGGGGGAAGTCATCCAGGGTGACACTAGGGACTACGTCATCTATCGTGTTTTGGCAAAAGTATCTCGAGATAGCAATACATAGTTAATAGAGAGCCTTTTGCGCTGCCATTTCACGGACCAAACCAAGGCAGCGGTGGCAAGGCAGCGGTGGGAAGACACAGTGATCGTACACCGTTAGGGGCCGCAGCCCAGCAGCAAACTTGTTTAGCAAGAAAACAACGATAGATAAATTCGATTGACATGCATCTGATTACAGCATTACAGCCTCAAACCTCCCCTCTACCTTGCTAACTTGTATCCGTAGTCGGCATACTCTTCTGTCCGTCTATCTCGATGGTCGCGTGAAACCCTTCGACAGATATCCATGATGCTATCGATGTCCTCTCGATCAGGGATTCTACCCCAGCCACATTCAGTAGCGACCCCAAACTCCTGCACAACACGTCCGGCAGCTGAAATTCTGGCCTGGGTTCCCTCAACATCGTGAGGATGAACGAGACCAAGATACAGCTTGGTTTTATTCTGGACCAGCTGAGGATCTAGAATCGACAAGGGCGCGTAGAAGCTGTCGAGTTGATCCATCGCGCTCAAAGGCACCGGGCAGTGGATCCATTCGATTGAACGCTGACTTCTCTTCATGATATGCTGGTGCAAATCGACAATAGGTCCGAGCGATGTGGGTTCGGTAAAGTGCTGATGATTCATGTCTCCTGGGGCTCCACGTGAGTGATTGTGCGTCCACGTCTGGTACGTACGACACCGTGCTTACCGTAACAATAATGAAGCCCGAGGTCGACGGCGGGGCGGATCTGCGATATCATCTTCGCAATATAGTCCACGACGTGGGCTCTATCGGCGAACCACGGCTGGAAAACTTTATTTTCCCAGTATGCCATGTCCATGCCGAGGTCGATTTGGATGGCAAGATCTTGGTGGGGAATTGCATCCTGAATTCGCTGCAGTGATTTGAACAGGGCTTCCTCGTAGACAGGCTCGACAAGCGGCCGAAACTTCTCTTCAATCAAAATACCAATTACATTGGCGATTGTGGGCATTGAGACTTGGAATTTGACATGCTTCTCAACGACACCTTCGTCCCGGAGCTGCTTGAAGATGTCGTAGCTCTTGATGGCCGCTTCGTCATATCCGGTTTCGAGATCCAGATCCTTGAGCATAGCTTGGCCTTTTTCAATCTGCTCTGATGTCAACTCGGCTGGCGCCGCTCGGGCATTGTCGACAAATGCGGATCGCATCATGGACGGAAACTTGTCGGCTTGGAACTTGACGAAGTAGTTTCGCTCACCCGTTTCCCCGTCCGGCAGGCTGCGCAGAAGGCCACGGAGGCCGTCGCTGCAGCACCGGAGCACTTCTGAAGTGTCGTGCAGCGGAACGCTCCCAACGAGGAGGCAGCCCTTGACCACCATCTGCACAGACTCTGTCTGGTAAATAGTATTGATACAATGGTCAAAAGAGGGGCTTGAAAATCGAAAGGAAGATGGTTGCGCTCTTTGCTCGGAATCCCACAATACTATGCAGTGCATGCAGTACGGTACCGGCACATATGTATTATAGACGCAGTGCGTTGCAATTTCAAAGTATCCAACGTAGCGGCACCACGCGCCTCTCAGTTGGTCAATGATACTGTATAATACTATGCTGTACAGTAAGCAATGGTGTCCTTGAAATTGGCCAGCGTTGCCTTTGAGTCTACCTTTTCCTCCCCATACGACCGTCAGAACCGTCAGAGTTTGCATTGAGGGACCAGCGACTTGTTTTGGCTGCTCGACCGCTCCAGCAAACGGCTGCCCCACTTTTGCGCTGGAGGGAGCCGTTCACAATGCGGCCGGCCATTTCTTGCTGCTGCATGAGAGCGGTCATCTCATCCCAGACCTGCGCAGATACGACAGTGTCACGTTCGCTATAATGACTTTAAGGCTACAGTACAGGACAGCACAGAAAATGTAATTGCGACACTGTATTAGAACCCACGTTTGTTTCCTCACTCTCCCCTTCCCTCCCCTTCCCTCCCCTCCCTTCCACTAATCGCCCTCCCATATTACATTCAGCTGCGCGCCTGACACGACCGGCTCTTGCATCGTCTTGGGTACCCTAAGTCATGATAGAGATGTCTTGGATGCAAAGTAGTGCATTGTCTTGCGCTTATTCTCACCAGGGCTGCCCCAAGGATTGCGTCCAGCATCAGGGCAACTTACGCAACGCCCAGCCTGCCCATCGACAAAACAGCCACGCTCCGTATCCGAAGCTTGACCAGTCTGTGCGGCTGGATGCTAGACTGGATGCTGGACTGGATGCTGGACTGGATGCTAGATTCACGCATTCGCATACACCAGCGCCTAGGGCCTTGAGGCATCCTCTGTATGGCGACGACAATGGCTACAGTCACGTTTCGTATCGCACGCCACAAAAGACACCACCCATTCTTGATCCACGAAGTAGCATGCAATTGCAGTATCACGCGCAGAAGGGTAATCACCCTGAGCTGGCAAAATATCTCAACTGCTTCTCGATATCACCAGGCGATCGGACCACGCAGCAGCAACACTATGCCCCAGTCTCAGCAACAAGACCGTCGATGCCATCGGGCATGACGCTAGGCTACACGGTAGGACATGCCATCGACATCTCTCAAATATGTAAGACTAACTTGGTAGGAAAGTCTGTCGCAGCCAGCAACAATCACGCTTCGATAGCTTGGGCCCAATGCCGACCTCATGATGCGGTGAGCTCGGAGGGTGAGAGTCGAGAGAAAAAATCGTGTAGGGCGGAGGGCGATGGCCGGAGTACAATCTCGAAGGGTCCTTCGATACACGCGTTGAACCCAATCCACGACGGCGTGAGAAGGAGACGACGCCATAGGAGGCGGGTTCGTCCACATCCGCCATCTCGAAAGACCGATCTCTCATACATTCTATGCGACTCATCTTCTAACAGCAGTCAATTACCCTCCATCCAAACCATTTACAAAAGACCTACCCTCAGCTCGATGGCCTGAACATATAGGAGAACGTGAGCTGCCTTTGTGATGCAGTTCGTTCGATTCATGCTAACATGTCTTGTTAGGCCACCTACAACAGAATACCCACGTGTGCCTAAACCACCGACGCTCCATCAATCTATTTGCGGTGCGTGGTAAGCTTCCGACTTGACAGATTGGCTCTACAGGAGAGCACAGAATTACAGGAATTTATTTTCATGGACGGTGTTCTGGAAGTTTGGATCCTTGGCAGGTTCCCTTTGTCTGAAAAGCTGGAAGAGCCTGCAGGAACTGTCAAACGCCTAGCACATCCAGCACCAACTGTCGTTTGTACCAGGGGAGCAAAAGGCCAGTCACTCCAATCCCTGCTCATGCCTTATTTATATGCCAACTTGCACATATCGGCTATTCCTTTCAAACCTTGCTGCTTTTCAGAGTTTAAAACAGGCCTAGCAAATACAGACTCGCCATTTATTTATACGCAACCAATGTCCGTTTATGATAATATAGCACACCACGTACAGCATAAACGTCTATGTTAGTACTACATACATCTAGATTTCTATGGTTCCCAAATTCTGTAGTTCCCAAATTCTATAGTTCCCAAATACTATGGTTCCCGAATACTATGGTTCCCAAATACTATGGTTCCCAAATACTATGGTTCCCAAATATCCAATGAATCTCCTTCCGCATGGTCCGATTGAGTCGGCGCTTTCTTTATTGGGCGCAAAGATGGGCGTTTACTCGTCACCCGCCTGGCCTTGCTAGGAACAGCACGCGACAGCCCGCGCTGGCGTACATGAGGCTCTGTGTATCTGCGTGTGAAGACCCATACATTCTGCCCGGCAAAGCACGGGAGTTCAATGACGCACAAATGGGAGCCAACGATGTGCGGGCCTAGGTTATACGTCTTTGAGGATGGATCCATGTAATAGACAGCCTTCACTCTAGATCCTTCAGTCTGGAGACACTGCATCGGGTCGGGGACGTCAATAGCTAAGCCTGGTTCCATCACATGTACAACGTTCAGCGTAAAGTCAGGAAACTTCACTTCCATCCTTCTTTTCGAAAACGATTGCGAACGTAAGGAAGGTAACAAAGTGTCAGGCCAAGTCCCCTCGATGACATCATTCACAGAGTCACTCGCAAGCACCAAGGCCATGTAAGGCGTGCCACAGCCTAGAAGCACCGGATGTAGGCCATTGGACTGAACTTGCTGGATCCATTTTTCATCCACAAATACTTCTTTCCAGATGTCTAGATGTGCAAGCTGGCGACTACTCATGTCCGTAACAGCGCCCTTGTACGTACATAGATATGCAGACTTCTCGAAAGGAGTCAGCCAGGAAGTGATGGCGTGTCTGAGTTCAACCGGAAGGGACTCCACGTGCATTGAGGATATGTCGCGAATCCCGGTTCAGACGCTGGAGGGCGCGACACTCTTGGCTTTGGTACGTACACGGCTCTTCATATAGTTGCTGGGTACATGGGTACAGTTATAAAAAAAGAAAAGAAAAAGAAAAGAAAAAAGCAGCCGTTCTCGGCTAATTCTCCATCCACTTTCATCCACCATTCTATCCCCTCTTATACTGTACAGTACATACAGTCACATATGCATGCCCTGTAGATATCCACCCCGCTGCTTTCGGTACCCTCTATCCCACCCATGGCAAGGTTTAGAGTCCCAGGACCTAATACGCCCAACCGTTGGGACTCCCGCCAGGACAGCCAGGTGTGCCGTAGACGCCACCAACCATCCAGAGAAGAACGTCGATAAACGACCAGAGCCCGCCGCCTCCCAGAGTGAGAAGCTTGAAGAATGCCAAAGGCCAGTGGTGGGCGTAAAATTGGTCCACGCCGAAAATCCCGAGAAGCAACGAGAGGACCATGGCGGTTCGTTCCTGCTGGTAGCACTTGCCTGTCATAGGGCGTTCGTCAAATCCTCCCCATGATCTTTCTCGTAAAGGGAGAGACGCTTGATAGCCAAACTTTCCTATACGAGCCCGTGTTAGCTTATTGTACGTCTCTTTTTCTTTTTCTTTTTTTTTTTTTTTGGCCCTCTTTTTCTCATTCACGTACGGGTAGAAGTAAGCAGCAATGTAGTTCCTAGGAAAAGCATCGCAAGGTAGCTGAGCAAGATACGTTTCCCATAATTCTTTGCCAGAAAGAAAGCCCATATAGAGAGATCAGTGGCCATAGATCCAACCGCCTGGACAAAGGTAGTTCTGCTGTAGATCATTAAGATAGAGAGGTATTCAGTATATCCGGCTCGGCTCGGCTGTGGCTCAACTTGCGCAGAAATATTATCGTAGAACTTGAGAAACCGAGAACCAAGCACAAGGCGGTTCTGTGTCTGCTTTATTACTATACAGTACAGTACAGTACATAGAACTACATTCAGTATGATACTGTCTGTATAGTCCAGTATAGGACAGTATGTATAATAATGCACTTAAGAACATAAAACGTAGCGGTACTTCTCCCTAGATCATCAGCTGCAATTGAACCTGGGGCTATGGGGCATACATTGCAAAGACATCCACTGTTTTGGTCGCAGCACAGCATAGTATCGCTTGATTGTGGCCCGTTCGGCTAACGTCGCCCGCAGATCCGCACATCTCACCCGGAAAAAAATGTTCTGAGCGATTCAGAGAGGGTTCCTAATGTACATGTACATGAGCAGGCCTGCATTTTTTCTCAGAAGCTAAGCGCTACTGAAGACATGTCGCTCGCTCCTATTGCCCATCGCTCCAAAACAGGTTCTATGGATATAGACCCAAGCCTGTCCATACCATCATCCTTTCCTCTCTTCTCAGCGCTGCCGTCGGAGCTCCGTCGACAGATCTGGAGAATTGCCCTGTTTTCGAATACGCCACCCCTTGTCTCTGTCGAGGTCACAAGTCATCCAGATGTCCCTCATCTCACCTTTCGGAGTGTTGGATGTTTAAGCATTGCGCTCGTGGCCCTAGCCTGCGTCGAAGCCCTCAAAGAGTGGTCCCACATAAGCCGATCCTTTCTAGGAGCCTTATTGCCTCTAAAGTACATTCCTCACACTGTCTTCCTTCTCCGCAGCCCGTTGCGTGTTGTTCAGCTTCTCGAGACGCTCTCGACCCCTTCTGATCTTGCTACACGAATCAGACATGTGTGTTTTGTAGTTGCGTCTAGCACGGCTCTCACGGAGATATTCAGTGCCCTCACTAGCTTCCTACGCCTTAAAACCATCACCCTCATCGTACCCACTTGCCTCGCCCGGGACGGCATGCAGTTGAATGGTCTTGAGGACCCGGGTGTGGCCGAAACACTAACACAGCTTGTGCACCATCATCTTCCAATAGAGAGCCAGTGTCCCGAGCAAGGTGATTTCAGTTTGCTACTACGAGGACGACTCCCAAGCCCATCTGTGATGGCGTTCTATACTAGAGATGATGCGCCACAAGTCAAACTTCTCGCCCCTCGACACGACGGGAGATTTTGCACATTGCGCGGAGAAAACTGGTCTCTGTCTCTTTCATAGGTATTCATAGGCTTGTGCACTGACGACAAAGCGCGTCCTGTCATTCTATCACGAACAATGCGTATGATAATGGATATCGCTACTACGGTATGCAGGTGTACAGTACTATACAGTGATCTACATAGATTGTTATCCACTCCGCAGTTCCTCCAAACCAGCTATCTTGATCGGCTAGCAATGCCTCTCCATTTCAGTACGATAAAGTACAGTAATGTGCAGTGTTTGTACAGTGTATGGGCTGTATATAAAGAATCCAATACAAC
Organism: Dactylonectria macrodidyma; assembly: GCA_020744425.1. Taxonomy (NCBI): domain Eukaryota; kingdom Fungi; phylum Ascomycota; class Sordariomycetes; order Hypocreales; family Nectriaceae; genus Dactylonectria; species Dactylonectria macrodidyma. Next base: position 178,124 of record JAGMUV010000034.1, read on the forward strand.
AAAATCGACTTTCTACAGTAATACGCTCTAGAGCTAAAGTACGTCAGTCCTCAGCAATTACCAATGAGGCCAGGTTCTGCCGATGAGGCCAGGTCTTCCGCCGAGAGTTGTGTCCCCAAGCGGCATCATAGTGGTCCAACTTTAGCACCTGCTTGTCAAATCTCCACGGACCAATGTCCTCTTCCCGATACGTTGCCATAATTTCTCGCACTGGTGGGCATCGAGGCTTTTCGAACCTTTGGTACACCACCATCCCGTTCCCATATTTGAGCGCCACCGAGCAAACAGTCTTGACATCCGCCGTGGACCGTGGCAGTCCCTTGCATAGCCCGCCGAAAAGGCCGGGCCTGATGTCTCGGAGGCCAGCCTCCGCTTCGTACCATAGGACGGTCGTAGTCAAACGCTCCCCCGCATGAAACAGGCGGGCCGGATCGTCCAGAATGATCTTATCGTGGGTGCTAAGACTGCACACATTGATGACGAGATTCCAGTCCGCAAACGTAAGCTGGTTGGTAAAAGGGTCATGGGTATAACTCTGTAGAGAGTCAAAAAATAACTGCATCGAAATGTCCGCTTTTTCGCCTTGGCGGGGCACCGCCAGCACGAGCAACTTGGGTGTTGCTCGATCATCTTCGGATAGCCTGTGGAGATCGTCACCGACCAGGGTCGGCATCAGTCCTGCCTTTTTCGCCCATCGGTGCCAACGGTCGTTCCGAAATATTTTCGACCACACGTGTCTCCATGCCCAAGTCAACTGGTAAAGCAGCATCGATCTGCTGGTTCTCTTCCATGCGCGCGTGGGTGACACATTTTCTTTGACTCTCTTTGACGGGAGTCTAATCAGACGTGCTCGTGCCACTGCTTTGAGTCGGATCCACGTCAAATCCATGGCGCCTCTGCATCGGGGCCTCTCCTGGTACTGTCACGGACACATTCATTCACTGTGATTTCCTATCCCGTTCTTTCTCTGTGCATAAGTTGCGATGGATAATCCCCTATCCTTTTATATACCTTACCGTTAAACGGTGAGCTGCCGCCATACGCAATCGATGGCAGCCTTTATCGAGTCCCTCATGCCTTGGGTATTGGGCTTACCTCATGTCTCGGATATTGGCCTACTAGAGCCGTACTGTTGTCAAGGCGTCGTGTTCGTCATCTCCACTTACAGTATCACCACGGTCATCGTCGTGTGTTCAGGGAGAAGGTCCTGCTAGATCGGAAAATGGCTTCCCGACCTAGAAAGGATCCCATATTTGGAGACTTTGATCCGACTCGCCTACGAAACCAGCCTCGTCCCTTTTCTCCCATGTGCCGCATGCATGTAGTGTTGCTCTAGGTCGGTTAGTGCCCCTTATCACAGTACATATGGGCTTGTAGTCACGTCTCCGTTTCCACCCGGATCTTTCCACAAACGCATAGCCATGAGTTCTCTTCTCATTAGGCTACTTACTGCTCTTGGTTCGCTGAGCTTCGCCCTCGGCCTCTTGGGGCCAGAAACCATCACACCGGAGCATAAGAGCATTTCCAAAAGAGTTTCTAGCTATGTTAATGCGGTCTATTTTGTCAATTGGTTGGGTCTCGTGAACTTTGTATGAACCAAGGATCCTTCCGTTCTAACAGCAAAACCACAGGGGAATTTATCAAAAGAATTATCAACCTCGGGATCTTCCTGTGTCCCAAATCACTCATGTTCTCTATGCCTTTTTAGACGTCCGAGCTGATGGTACTGTGTATGACTCCCCCTGAAGATGATGATGTATATATATATATATGTAAGAGAAAAAAAGAAAGAAAAAAAGAAAGAAAAAAAGAAAGAAAAAAAGAAAGAAAAAAACGAAAAGGAAAAAGGAAAAATAAAAATGAAAAAAGGCAAATAGAACAAGGCAAATGGAAAAAGGAAAAGGAAAAAGGAAAAAAGAAGAAGAAGAATCATCATAAAGACAAATCGTTCAAATCCATTCCATGCCACCCTCGCTAATTCTATTCAAGATACGCGAGAGATTCCTATGCCGACTTGGAAATACATTATGACAACGATTGTAAGTCCCTCTTCATGAAGGAATCAAGCTCTCTCCGCTGCTCCCTCAGCTCATCATCCACGTCACAGCTTGGCTCGATACAGGCACGAATGCGTACGGTTGCGTCAAGCAGCTGTACCTGTTAAAAAAGGCCAATCGGAAGCTCAAGGTCTTACTCTCTATCGGCGGCTGGACTTTGTCGACCAACTTCCCCGCCGCCGCCAGCACCGAGGCCACGCGGGCCACCTTTGCCAAGTCTGCCGTGACCATCATGAAGGACTGGGGTTTTGATGGCATCGATGTCGATTGGGAATACCCTGCCGACGACGTCGAGGCTGCTAACATGGTCCTCCTGCTGCAGACCGTTCGGGAAGAACTGGACTCGTACGCGGCCCAGCATGCGTCTGGTCACCATTTCCAGCTCTCCATCGCCGCCCCCGCCGGCCAGGAACACTACGCGAAGCTCCACATGGCCGAGCTCGGGGACGTCTTGGACCATTTCAACTTGATGGCTTACGACTATGCAGGTTCGTGGAGTAGTGTCACTGGCCACAATGCAAACCTGTATCCCAGCCAAGACAAGCCAGACTCCACACCATTCAACACCGACGATGCCGTTAGGGCATACCTGAATGGTAGCGTTCCCTCCGAGAAGCTCGTGCTCGGGATGCCCATCTACGGTCATTCGTTCGAAGGAACCAGCGGGATCGGTGACGCTTTTTCCGGCATCGGTTCGGGTAGCTGGGTGAATGGCAAATGGGACTACAAGGTGCTGCCCAAGACTGGGGCCACGGTCCACTGCGACAGCGCCGCCCAGGCATGCTACAGCTTTGACCCCAACACGAACGAGCTAATCTCCTTCGACACTCCTGACGTGGTGCGCAAGAAGGTTACCTACTTGCAGGAGCTGGGCCTCGGCGGTAGTATGTTCTGGGAAGCTTCGGCCGACCGGTCCGGCTCGGATTCCATGGTCCAGGTAAGCGCCGAATCACTCGGTTCTCTGGACGATACTCCAAACTGGCTCGACTATCCGGACTCCCAGTACGAGAATATCGCTGCGGGCATGGAATAAGGTCCACGGGTTGCTTGCTAGGCAGCCCTCTTCAACTACCCTCTAGCTAGACGTACACAAAATTATGTATTTATTCATTTTGTCTAATATAAGATGGAATGTGATCTGTATTCCCCCTTCCCTCTTTAACAGAGGTTTTATACAGATTATCATCATAGGGTCTACAATAAGGTTCTTTTAAGACCGGATCTAAAGGATCCGGGCCTTTGAGACCGCCTTCTCAGCAGATGATAAACGTGACAGACTTCTTTGTGCAGCTTCCACCTCTGACGTATCTGACACTTTTTTTTTCTTTTTTTCAGTAACTGTGACGGGAGCGTCTGGAGTGCTGGACCCAGGGTGGGGTCGATACGTAACTAGGGCGCACGGGGCAGGCCACAGGGACTATCAACGCGTCTGCGCGTCTACGCGCCAGCCCGCTTTCTCTCTTTCTTCTCGATCGTAGTATTCTCGCAATACAGTGGCATTACCTCTTGAGTTGGTCTCATCTGGCCCGTGACAGTAACTATCTGTTTATTTTTCCTTTTTTCTTTCTTTCTCTTTTTTCTCTTTTTTCTCTTTTTTCTCTTTTTTTCTCAGCGACTTTCTTTGCGTCCTTTTGCCTTTTAATTGAATTATATCACTTTCCAATTCCATATCTGTGCTGTTGATAGGAGTAGAAATTTATGGGCTAAGTTATACTTCATAATACTGCTTCTCCTTGGTGGTGGTGCCACTCTCTTGCTAGTCTGGCAATATAAATGCCGAGATGCAGCTGCCTACCCTATACACACACCCGTGACATCGCGTTCCGTGTCTGCTCTTCTCTCCTGCATATGCCTAGCTAGCTCAGCACGTGTTTTGCTCCAGTAGAAAATTAGCTTCATTACAGCCTCTCAGGCGGCCCTAGCTGCTTGTCAGTGATCTTGTCGTCCGGCCGAATTTATCGACGTTGTTGAGTGGCATACGTATGGCGTCGGGTGGTATACGATTCGTTGACAGCGCGGGTCTCATCCCATCATGGCAAGGGATCATCATTCGGTCGTCAGGGTCCCGGGACTTTAGGCTCACCCTGGCGTGCCAACACGAAAATGACGTCCATATTCAGGGCACAGCTCTAGGCGTTTTCTAGGCATGGAGAAAAATGATCCGCATGGACAAGTTGATGATCATTCGTACAGTACTGGCCAAGCTGATTTTAGTCAGAGTGACGTCTGAAAATTCATTTCGTCCGTCCCAGGCTGGCCATCTCAGGCTGGCGTAATTTAGCGGTTCCACTTAATGGGAGCGGAGGCGGCCGGAAAGGGCTAGTCCACCGAATGGGTTGCGTCAGAAATGGACCCCTATGTATGCAATGGCCATTCCATGACGATTTTTCACTCTCTCGTCAAGAATGGACGGGAAAAAAAAGGCTGGTTCAAGATGTTGAGTGGAGTACGCCCGGGCATGGTACTGTGCACTATGAGATTATAAATACCGACACCATAGACGTTCGGCAGGCTGTCGGGCTGGGATCCTGGGGAGCCCCTGATTGCGGGTTGACAGCTACAAGTGTGGCCGTCGACACCGTCTAATCAGATCAGTTGCGTACGGTGGCTTGTCTACCTGCTGCGTAGCTGATAAACTCATCGCTGCATATAGTGGACGGTGCCCATCCGGTGACGAAAGTCATCGTTGTTAGGGTGGCTGAAAACGCGGCGAATCAGTTGCGTTCCCAGCAGTCCGTCTGCTGGGGACCTTCTGGTCAATGAATCGCTGCATTTTGTGGACGGTGCCCATCCGGTGACGAAAGTCACCGTTGTTAGGGTGGCTGAAAACTGTGGACGGTGCCTATCCGGTGACGAAAGTCACCGTTGTTAGGGTAGCTGAAAACGCGGCGAATCAGTGCGCACTGTGGCTTGTCTACTTTGCGTGGCTGATGAACAAATCGCTGATCAGTGTGAGATGGCATCAGTACAGTGATTTCATCACTGTCGAGATGCCGCTCATCCGGCGAATCAGTCGCGTTCCCAGCAGTTCGTCTGCTGGGGACCTTCTGGTGAATGAATCGCTGCATTTTGTGGACGGTGCCCATCCGGTGACGAAAGTTACCGTTGTTAGGGTGGCTGAAAACTGTGGACGGTGCCCATCCTGTGACGAAAGTCACAGTTGTTAGGGTAGCTGAAAACGCGGCGAATCAGGGCGTGTGGTGGCTTGTCTACTTCACGTGGCTGATGAACAAATCGCTGATCAGTGTGAGATGGCATCAGTACGGTGATTTCATCACTGTCAAGATGCCGCTCATCCGGCGAATCAGTTGCGTTCCCAGCAGTCCGTCTGCTGGGGACCTTCTGGTGAATGAATCGCTGCATTTTGTGGACGGTGCCCATCCGGTGACGAAAGTTACCGTTGTTAGGGTGGCTGAAAACTGTGGACGGTGCCCATCCTGTGACGAAAGTCACAGTTGTTAGGGTAGCTGAAAACGCGGCGAATCAGGGCGTGTGGTGGCTTGTCTACTTTGCGTGGCTGATGAACGAATCGCTGATCAGTGTGAGATGGCATCAGTACAGTGATTTCATCACTGTCAAGTTGCCGCTCATCCGGCGAATCAGTCGCGTTCCCAGCAGTTCGTCTGCTGTGGACCTTCTGGTGAATGAATCGCTGCATTTTGTGGACGGTGCCCATCCGGTGACGAAAGTTACCGTTGTTAGGGTGGCTGAAAACTGTGGACGGTACCCATCCTGTGACGAAAGTCACAGTTGTTAGGGTAGCTGAAAACGCGGCGAATCAGGGCGTGTGGTGGCTTGTCTACTGCACGTGGCTGATGAACAAATCGCTGATCAGTGTGAGATGGCATCAGTACGGTGATTTCGTCACTGTCAAGATGCCGCTCATCCGGCGAATCAGTCGCGTTCCCAGCAGTTCGTCTGCTGGGGACCTTCTGGTGAATGAATCGCTGCATTTTGTGGACGGTGCCCATCCGGTGACGAAAGTTACCGTTGTTAGGGTGGCTGAAAACTGTGGACGGTGCCCATCCTGTGACGAAAGTCACAGTTGTTAGGGTAGCTGAAAACGCGGCGAATCAGGGCGTGTGGTGGCTTGTCTACTGCACGTGGCTGATGAACAAATCGCTGATCAGTGTGAGATGGCATCAGTACGGTGATTTCGTCACTGTCAAGATGCCGCTCATCCGGCGAATCAGTCGCGTTCCCAGCAGTTCGTCTGCTGGGGACCTTCTGGTGAATGAATCGCTGCATTTTGTGGACGGTGCCCATCCTGTGACGAAAGTCACAGTTGTTAGGGTAGCTGAAAACGCGGCGAATCAGGGCGTGTGGTGGCTTGTCTACTTCACGTGGCTGATGAACAAATCGCTGATCAGCGTGAGATGGCATCAGTACAGTGATTTCATCACTGTCAAGATGCCGCTCATCCGGCGAATCAGTCGCGTTCCCAGCAGTTCGTCTGCTGTGGACCTTCTGGTCAATGAATCGCTGCATTTTGTGGACGGTGCCCATCCGGTGACGAAAGTCACCGTTGTTAGGGTGGCTGAAAACTGTGGACGGTGCCCATCCTGTGACGAAAGTCACAGTTGTTAGGGTAGCTGAAAACGCGGCGAATCAGGGCGTGTGGTGGCTTGTCTACTTTGCGCGGCTGATGAACGAATCGCTGATCAGTGTGAGATGGCACCCATCCGGTGATGAAAGTCACTGTTGTCAGGGATGCCGCTCATCCGGCGAATCAGTTGCGTTCCGGCGTATGCTGCTGGCTGCGCATCTGGTGAATGAATCGTTGCATGGCACCCACCCGGTGATAAACTGTTGACTTGGGATGCGCGTATGTGACGAATCAGGGCGTGTGGTGGCTTGTCTACTTCGCGTGGCTGATGAACAAATCGCTGATCAGTGTGAGATGGCATCAGTACAGTGATTTCATCACTGTCGAGATGCCGCTCATCCGGCGAATCAGTCGCGTTCCAGCAGTTCGTCTGCTGTGGACCTTCTGGTCAATGAATCGCTGCATATTGTGGACGGCGCCCATCCGGTGACGAAAGTTACCGTTGTTAGGGTAGCTGAAAACGCGGCGAATCAGTGCGTACTGTGGCTTGTCTACTTTGCGCAGCTGATGAACGAATCGCTGATCAGTGTGAGATGGCATCAGTACAGTGATTTCATCACTGTCAAGATGCCGCTCATCCGGCGAATCAGTCGCGTTCCCAGCAGTTCGTCTGCTGTGGACCTTCTGGTGAATGAATCGCTGCATTTTGTGGACGGTGCCCATCCGGTGACGAAAGTCACCGTTGTTAGGGTAGCTGAAAACGCGGCGAATCAGTGCGTACTGTGGCTTGTCTACTTTGCGCAGCTGATGAACGAATCGCTGATCAGTGTGAGATGGCATCAGTACAGTGATTTCATCACTGTCAAGTTGCCGCTCATCCGGCGAATCAGTTGCGTCCCGGCGGTTCGTCTGCTGTTGACTGCGTATCTGGTGAATGAATCGCTGCATATTGTGGACAGCACCCATCCGGTGATGAAAATTACAGTTGGGATGCTGCCCACGCGGCGAATCAGTTGCGTACGGTGGCTTGTCTACCTTGCGCAGCTGATGAACGAATCGCTGATCAGTGTGGGATGGCATCAGTACAGTGATTTCATCACTGTCGAGATGCCGCCCATCCGGCGAATCGAATCAGTTGTGTCCGGTGGTCCACTGACGCACTCAAGGAGCCGTTGCTCTGAAAGCTATCGCTATCGGTTACGGGTTTGCATCCGGTCAGCCACGTCCGGTGACGTAAGTCGACCCCGGTCAACCGATCAAGGCCTTAGCCACTTGCCCACCTTTGAACCCAGTTCACTAATGATGTTTGTCAAATAGGTAACCCTTGTTCTTGGCCAATTACCGAGTCTAGTAACTCGATTGAGGTTGTAGCTTGCCTTGATTTCAGCCAGGTAAGAACCCGGTTTGTGATTATATCGAGCAACTTAGTGACGGATGCTTACTAGCAGCCTTGCAGCTTGCTACGTCTTGGTCAGCGCCTCAGACACAGCTTGAAATACCCAGCTGCAGCATCGGGCCCGTCGGGGCTGGATTGTTACGGAAATATTTTAACGGGCATCGTGGACAATTTCAGACGCAAAGGCCGCCGGATGGCCACGGCATGGTGGTTTGGCCTTAAGAAGCTGAAAAGGGGGGGGGGGGAATAAAGGAACGGTTAAATTGAAGCCGTTTTGGTCGCCTAGACCTGTCACCCTTATCATCTTCCATGCGTGATTACATTCCCTCTTGTTGTACAATGAACAGTGACTACTGTAACTGCTGCTCTTCAAACTGAATGAAATGGCTGCAGAGCAAAGTGTGAGGGAACGATCATGTGACTTTCATACTTTATGAATAGTCTCATTTAACTTATGAACATTTGTGTAAATAGCTTAAGTCAGAGTTTTCCTTAGGAATCTCTTTCTCTCCTCGTAAACAATCATTTTGCCCAAGTCGCACTCGACCTCGTTCGTGCTCTTGTCCCGTCACACAAAGCTGGGTGATGACAATCGTGATTTCAATGCCGTCGTGTAGAGATCGTCGTGTCGAGCAGCCCCGACTTGGTAACAGGTATTTCTGGCTTCTTTTTGAGCCGGATGTGACTGCTTTTTGGATCCATAAACGGGAATCAACCTAGCGGTACCGGTACTGGGATTGAGATGCGGGCAGTATACTCAACCGTCGGCGGAGCATGGTATGATAGAACGCGCACACCCGAATCAGGCCACCATCGCCTTCTGTAAAGTTTTTGCAACGTGATTGCGGCTGACCTAAGTGGTGATCCGCTATTTGCGGGAAACTCGTACATTGCACCGTAATTGTCTTCAGCACGTCCACATCCTTATTCATTGGAGTCTAGTGCATGTATGGCCTGTCTATCTTCCTAAGCACTCTTATCACCTTGCTCTTCTCAACTGGTGCGTTGTGTGGGGTCGGCACATAATAGCCCTAAGCAATTTGATTATAGCATTACTGGCATCAGGTCAATGGAGAAAGGTGGGTAGTTCCTATAGTGCTAGCAACAAAGTGCACACTTTTAGTGGTCGTGGAGTATGTTGGGGAAAGGGTAGGTACATCCAGATAGTTGGGGTCTGTGTAGGAAACCCTTCATGCATGAGCCGTGGTCATCGGCAACTGATGGGCAACTTTGACAAATTCCCCTTGGGAGGGGTGAATATCAGTCGCATATCCACGCCTCGCCGCTGTGAATCAGCGACAGCTCAGCGGCGCCACGGATACCACGGTCTAGAATTAGTACCCTGTGAGCTAGAATAGAATAAATATATAAATAAATATAAATAAACATATGTAAACATAAATAAACACAAATAAACACAAATAAACACAAATAAACATAAATAAACATAAACATATATAACACAAGAAATACCATGAATAAGTCAATAAATAAATAATAAACTAGTAAACAAATAAGTAAATAAATACTACAGTATACTTACAGAGGAAACTCCTATGGGCTTGCATCTTCGTCCATTCTATGCAACCTCTTACGAGGTAGTAGTCCATTCTCCCCGGCCCATGGAGAAGGGGACCGCGGGGAGCCGAGACTTCGTTTCCACACATCGTACCACGTTTGCATGTCCGTTTGCCTTGCTTATTTCTTCGGAGATGAGCGCGATTTGTAAATTGCTGAAGCTCAAATCTCGTTTTATCTTTCTTAACTTTCATGGTATATAGATGCAAGGCCATGCGCGCTATCGAGGTTGGTGAACGCGACCGCCCTGAAACAGGAAGGCGTAACGGAAGGCATAACGGACGGGAAGTTCCCTGATGTTCAATAAAGAATACCTATGTATATATATTAAGTCTTTTAATATGGATGAGTAGGCTAGAATGTTTCTCCAACGAGCGCGGTTACCATTTTGGAGAATAGTAGTATACTCTCGAAGCGTAGTATAGTGGTGTCGCCAGACCTGATGATGTGTTGATTTGTGATGCACCACATTGGCCTCGCGAACAGGTCCGCGGCCGCAACCTGCTGACGAGGTGCTTAGGGTCGGGCTACCTTTCATCATAAGTACATGTATGTAACATCTAGGCTGCAGTGTCACGTTTATCCTGCGAAATGGTTAACCGACGAATCTCTAGTGTTAGATTTTGACGAGGCCATCAGAAGGATATCTGGGCCGAGTTTAGCTGATGGTGGAGGCGATGCGTAGGCTTGCGTCGCTCCTTGGTCGTCACAAGGAGGCGCGTGGATCATGTATAAAATCCCCAGTGTACTGTAGCTGCCTGGCCACAAAACTCCAAGATTTCCTTGGTTTCCTTGGGCGTTGCTGATAGAACGAGTTTTGTTGCTTGCGTGCGTACATGCATGCATGCCCCTTGGCAGACTGGCAATGTTGCTTTCATTCCCGCCCGAAATCGTTGGCATGATCGCAAATTGGTGTCCGCTGAGAACACAAGCCTCGCTGGCTTGCACATGTAGCCGCCTCTATGAAGTGTGCAACGCTGTCCTGTACAGAAGCGACGTTCAGAACCACGGCTCATCATCGGTTTTCCACGCCATCGTGCGGTGTACCGACGAATCTGTGGCCCTCCGTATCCTCAAAGCCGCGGCAAGAGGCGGCGCAGACTTGACGCAATGCCAGGACTTTTACGGCGTCCGCTCCGTCATCCATGAGCCTAGTCAGATTGGAGTCCATTCGCCCTTGTGTCTCGCGGCCGGTCGAGGCCTTGACAGCATTGTTCGCTTCCTGGTCGGTTTCGGCATCGACCCAGACGGCCCGGGAGGCATCGTCACCCCGCCCTTGTTTCAGGCCATTGCCAGCCGGAGAGAATTCACGGCGGCCTGGCTGGTTAGCTGCGGTGCATCGTTGGCCTGGCCTCACTTTCCCCGGAACGCTCTCCAAGCGGCCATATTGAACAATCTTCCCAGCTTGACCGTCTACCTCGCCAAATGGACTGACCTCGACATCAATGAGCCTGCTGTGGTCGGTTCGTCCAGTGTCGTCTTGGCGCTCCGCTCGAGACAGCCGATGATGGTCCCCCACGTCATCGGTCTCGGCGCCGATGTCGAAGAGCCTCTCTGGCAACTGTGCCGGGACCAGGAGTGGCGCTATGTCATAGGGCTGTTGGAGGCAGGGTCCATTCGCTTGGCAAAGGTGCTACAAATCCGAGGATGCTTGGACCTTGCCCTTTTTGTGGCGATGCAAAAGGTCCAAAGCTACGACAAGGGTCTGCAAACCGTTGTCCTTGACAGGATTATGACCCTCCAAGCTGCCTTGGAATCGGATGACCAAGCAGGCCAAGCAGGTCAAGCAGGTCAAGCAGGTCAAGCAGGTCAAGCAGGTCAAGCAGGTCAAGCAGGTCAAGAAGGCCAAGCAACTCGACCGAAAGAGGTCACGGATATGCTCGAAGGCCTGCTGCAACGCATGCTGTCGATTGACCGAGCAGATTTAGAGGTCGCCGCCGTGTTGCTACGGCACGGTGTCAAGCTTCCACCTGGCATTTACATTGACCTACTAGAGGCGTTAGACAAGATGAAATTGGACGAATATAGAGAAAAAATCGTCTATCAGCACCCTAAGCTTTTGAAGAGCTTTGATTTTGTGTTTTCTCATTGTTCCGGCATGTCCTTGGAGAGCAGAGACGCCACAACTAACTACTTCCTCCACAGGGTTCCAGCACGAGCCGTTGAACTGATCCAGCGGATAAAGGATCAAGGCCTTCCACTGACAGCACACGGACTCCGACAGCTGATAAATAGAGCGAACGGGATCATTCAGAATCGGTGATTCCTCTTGTCTAGTTGAGTTTAGAGATCTGGCCGGCGTATATATCGAAGCGTGGGGCTTTTTGTATGCTAAACGCCCAAGAGAGGAGGGAGGATACATTGTGGCTGTTGGAGAAGATGAAGGATAAGAGAAGAAAGGTGAAAGATGAAGTAAACGCGTGCTTGGACAGCACTTCACGAGGCATTGCTGAACGCATCGTTCTCTGGTGGCAAGCAGAGCACGCAGCAAATCAATTCAAACATCTCTACCGACGGCATTAAGAGGGTAAGGATCATATGACTGGTCGGCCCACTCCGCTATTTGAACCTGCATGGTCTCTTGAAACGACGCTTCGCCTTTCTGCATCCTCGCCCTGGCCGTGTCGGAAGGTGCATTCCAGTACGGCTTGATATCGTAGCGCACGGCAGGACACACCGTCAGGCCGTCCTTGTAATCGGCGTCCCAGAATAAGAGCTTGGAGACTTCCAACCGTGGCCCAAAATGCCCGATGAGATCCTTGACCACCATGGACATGTTCTTGATGGTCTCTTGCGTCGCGAGATCGCTGCCATTCGGCACGCCTCTCTCTACAACCTCGATGGAGATGCGCTCCGCATCAGTCAACCGAAAGGCTCCACCTAGGTTCAGCGCGAGGTTTTCGCTTTCGCAGTAACGCCGATCAACTCGGATGGCAATATCTCGGATTAGCGATTCGACAGCAACCGGCTTCTCCCAGCTCCCGAGCGAATCACTCATGAACTGGTCAAGTAGCGTTGACGACATGATGAACCTATTCTCCTCGTAAAACACCTGCCTAGCTTCGTGGATCAGTTGCTGCCCCATTTCATTCCCCTCCAAATGATCCTTGAAAAGTAGGAAAGTGCGGATAGCTTTGCAACATTGCCATTCGATAAAGCCGTCCACTTCTATGGGCTCGTTTTCCACGAGCCACCTGCGGAAGGTATTGCGCCGGCCATCTTTCGACAGGGCCGCAAACTGATTCACAGTCGGCTGACCCAGCATTTCGAGCATTTCACAGTAGCTGTCGAAGTCCTGGTTGAGTTTGATATCGTACGTCATGGCAGCGTCCTATTCCATGTCATTAGGATGGTTTCCACAGTAGAATGGCCAACGAGGGTACCATCTCACCTGAGATTCCATCCATATCTCTAGGCGCTCGTTGGTATGTGGGCCAGACATCCCGTTGACGCCTTGTATCGAGAGCCCCAGGTTCCAATAAGGACTGTACGGAAAAGATGGAACAGGCTGTCAAGACAAGAGACCGTAATGAGCAATAAAATGTATTATGATAGACGATAGACTGTAATAGACAATGGACTACGAGGGATGGATGGGGCCTGGATAGCTTTCAAGTCAGAAATACACATGCCCACCTTTTGTGTGGAGTGCTTGGGATGTGGTAACCTCCTGTCTTAGCTGTCTTTCCTGTCTCCCTGGGTGGATTGGAGGGTGTGGTTGCCTGGCAACAGCCAAAAGGAAACCTTTTCTTCATTTTGGAAGTCATCAGGTCCTTTGACTCGTGCGGGGTAGGTCTTGGTGATGCTACAGGAAGAGGAGCTTGGAATGGCCGTGTAGGGGCTTTTGTGATTGACTTTTGTGGGTGGGCTTTCATGGATGGACTTTCGTGGATGGACTTTCATGGATGGACTTTCGTGGACGGACTTTCGTGGATGGACTTTTTTAAAAGGACTTTATGTTGGATAAGGCTCTGAGCAGGAAAGAAGAAAAGGCGAAATAAGTAAATAAATTATACTAAAAACACATAGTTATGTAAAAACATGTAAAATAAAGAATAAAACTTGAAAATAACATAACTTAGATAAAAATCCGTAAAAAAAAAACTATATGCATTACGAATGAATATTTAGACACCTCGACTGAGGTACAGTACCATCAGGAAACAGTAACTAGCCCTGGTTTCAGATGACACTCTCCAAAAAGTGCCGGCTTTTGGCCCCTCACGGGCCAGTCTTGGTGAGGCAGAGAGCCAGGAATGAGTAAGTAAATAAATGAAATAATTTAAAAAAAAAAAGTCTTGAATTACTCTATTAAAACTGAACCCCGTATTCTATCCCAACAAGAGCTTGCCACAGCACACAAATCACCCTTTAATGCGATTTCTCAACCCACACATCACGCCACAGCCATAATGGCTGACATACTATCCACAATGCCGGTCGAGATCTTGCAAATGATTGCGAACCAGGTTGCATCGCCTCTCTTAGCCTACTATACATCGATTACTGACAGCTACAGCTGACGAATGTACAAGATCTGAAGTCGCTTACAGAGGCCTCAAGGACTGTGCGCTCAGCCGTGGTCGCCCTCTTCTGGCATTCGATTGAGATTCGTCCACGAAGCGAATTCTATCTTCACACACTACCAGCTGCTAGCCTGGCAAGCGCACCTCTGCACTACACGAGGGACCTGCACTTCCAGTCTGAATTCCACCATCACACCTTCATCAGGTGTCCGCATATTTCTGTTGAAGATGACGACCAAGAAGAATTCGACCAACTGGCTCTAGCCGCAGTGACAATCACGAATGGAGTCCCTAAAGGTCAAATGGAAAGCTTCAGGTATTGTACCAATATGATAGATACCCAATGAATCTATTTCTTCCTGTGCCGCGTTGCTGAGATAAGGGTGTAGGTGGCATCTCGGGACCTGTGTGCCACAGGATATTCTAGGTCCTAAAGGGACCATTCCTCTCCGGCACTCATCGCTCCAATCTCTCAGCCTCACCACATCGTGCGACTGCAACGGAAGCGAAGACAGCATCTTCCCTTGCCAGCAAGGCTGCGAGATCAACCTCGATCCGTTGCGTGACCTCAGACTACTGTGCTGGAAAGCACCACGGAGAGAAGACCTAGACACGCTGACGTCCGTAATCTGCAACAACAGGCAGCGCCTGAAAAGCCTAGAGTTGGATTTTGTGGATTGGGAAAGCTTTGATTCGCAATACGACCCGACATTCAATTGGATTGGCAGTGGCGAAATGGCCGGCGGTCATTGCATGTTCTCAAATAGGATCCTCCGAATTTCCCCGAGCCCTGGGTGCTCTTTTTTTCCGGATCTACAAACGCTCTCTCTCTCTGGCGTCCCGATCGGAACTGACCTAGCAAATGTAGTTGACATTGCGAACCTACGATCGCTCACGCTGCGGAGATGTCTCGGATGGCACTTGTTTTTAGCACGGATCATGGACCGGGGGATCGAGGTTCAGCTCAAGACACTCGAGGTCCAAGACCTCCCCCACGTCGCTTCGACCTCGTCAGGCAAGCGTGTGCTCGCGCGATTTCTCGACGCATTTACAGGACTGGAAAAGTTGTATGTCAGCCATGTAGGCCCATCTATACCCGAGCCTGACCTCTGGGCTCACGCGGCTGGTCATCAAGCCACGTTGCGAAGATATGTCCAGCACGAGAGAACCTACATGGGGATAGATGGTCCCCTATGGCCTTGCGAACTCGACTCTCCCAACTTGGGATTGTCGGAAGCCCGTTTTCTTACCATACAAGAGGACGTGTCGTCAAATTGGCTCAGCAGCCTCAATCCCGAGTGCATGGGCTTGGCCTGCGCGCCAGAACACATGGTAAGACAGCGTGGGGTGTGGGTGTGGGTGAACGGCTGGAGACGACCTCCAGATGAGATGCCCACATGGAATTGGAGTACTCATGGAATTGAAATACTCATGGAATTGGAGTACTCGTGGAATTGGAGTACTCATGGAATTTGATTGCTAATGAAATTTGATTGCTAATGGAAATGGTTAGAAACCGATTCTATTGCCATTTACCGCCAAGTCTTGTCTCAAGCTCATCCATATTCGCCAGTCAGCCCAGGACACCAGGTACAGACCCTGGTGGGCATGGGAACGTATTTCCGAGCCTACCGAGAAGCATTTCCAAGGCAACGCACTCGACTTTTCTGCGAATTTTGCACAGGGCTCCCATCCTGGCGAGAGCATACGCGACCGGTGGAGGCCCCGAAGCGAGCTTCTGGGCTTCGTCGCGTGGGCATTCGGTTCTCATGGAATAGGCTCGCTGCAGTTCATTGTCTTCGGGGATTTCGCACACGGCGGTCGAGAGAAGGAAAGTCATCTGTGCTTTTGTCGGAGTCGGGGCGGCAGAGCCTTTGTTGAGATGGGCCGAAATGATTCGAGGTGGGGCCAGATGTCTCGGGAATATTGCGACATGCTGGAGGCATGCCCTTCAGAACCCATGTTACATATGTGCTGAGATGAAGAATGGCTTGGCTATACAGATAAGGGAGGGCGGCCGTGAGCTGTTCGCCATGCTCTTGTTAGATATCTTCAACATGAATCAGTCCTACAGTTTTTGTCGGATCACCGTCGCTCATGAATTGGACAGGAAGAACGTATTTGAGCATTCGACTAAACTGCCTATGTTCGCTCCACACCTCCCCGTAGTCCTCTCACCCATCATGCCACCTGCTCTCGAGCGTTCAATTCCCAACAGTCTCGCCACTCATAAGAAATACTATCCAAATTGTTAAAAATTCTTGCTTGCTGCAGAAAGTCTGCGAGGTGCCCGCACTTGCAGCCATGGCGCTCAACCATGACCGTGAGATTGCGCACAAGCGACTTTACGGGAATAGCGTCGCCCCAGTCCTCTAGTATATCTCTTAGGAAATCATCTAAATCATTTAGTCCGACCAAAAAGTGGTTTTCTTCATAGAACACTTGTTTGGCTTCTTGGCTCAGCTGCTGCCCAAGCCGGCTAGTTCCGAACTCCTTCCTAAACAGTAACAGCGCGCGAATAGCATCAACCTTGGACAGGTCCATGAATTGGTGCATCTCAATGTATTCCTCCGAGGCCAGATGCTGGCAAAAGATGCCACGGCGGTTGACTCCGTCAAGCTTGGCGAAGTCTTGCATTGTCATACCACCGAGCATATCGAAGAGTGTCTCGGCCGCAAGAGGATCATCAGTCAGTGCCATGTCACCCAACACTGAGGTTACCTAAGAAGAGAGACATGAGAGGCATGCCCATCCGGATGGGAGAAAGATTTGCAGGTGTCGCGCCACTGGTGTACTTCTTACGTACCTCCTGGCATGCATCTATGCCTGGACATTCTGGCTGCGTGTCCTCTGACTTCTTACTAGTCTGGGTGCCCATGTTTGAATGCGTAAAATGGTTTTCAACTGCGAATCAATCTTGGAGCTTGTCCAAGATATAATAAGGATGCTAATGATGCTAGAGAGTGGCTCGGTGGACATGGACAACCTGTACTATATATCTACGGGTACCGGTAGACGATGGACAGCACATTGTAGAGCACCATTCGTGTACAGATCCAGCCATTCGTGGATCAAGAGGAAATGGTATGCTACTGCGCTCAAAATGGCGAGATCATCTATTGCTGATTATTTTCAACTGTACTGTTCATACTGTACAGGTAATGTATACAGATATCAATTATATTTCTTGCGCCTGTTTTCCTGTTTCAGGGCCGTGGAACCTTTTTTTATTCTTTCTTTCTTTTTTTTAAAAAAGAAAAAGAATAGAAAAAGAAGAGATAGCCAAGACCACATACAGACTACTGTACCCTACAGTACCATCCTCCATCCAAATCAGCGACATCCACGGGCTTGGTGGTCGGCAGCATAATCTCCGCCTCTAAGGACTGCGCCGCTCTCCCACAATCTGCCGAATTGCATAGACAGCATCGCCAGAGAAATCATCCAAAGCTTCACACGACATTGTAGAAGGGGTGGAGAAGGTCCCAACCGCCTCCCCGTGGGACTCTACATGCAGCTGCGTACTTGTCTCGCAGTCCACCTCCTGGGCCGACTCTAACGGTAGAAAAGCGTCATCGGAAAATGCCCCACATCCGTATATGTCGGCCCCTTCCAGCAACTCAGCCGCCTTCAGGATATTCTCCAGGTCCATGCAGTAAAATGCGTCTAAAACTTGAGAATCCGGGATCTGTGCAGCCGTGGGATCTTCAAATTCGAATGGCGCATCCAACGCATCCCACGTAGCAGAAACCATTGCTGTGTTGAGTAGAGGGCAGTCCGCACATTCCAAGGTGTTGGATACCGTGTCTTGGGTCGTTGGAGAGGGGAAAGTGTGCTTTGGGTCGGTAGTGTTGGGCAGTTCGATTGGTTGGCTAACGTTGTCCCCAATCCAATCCTGGCATCCAAAAGCATCGGGCGAGGTAAAATCCTCTTCTTCGAAGTAGGCCGTCATGGTGGAGTAACGAGGAGACTCAGAGACTGGGGCTGGCAATGTGGGCGAAGACAATTCTACAACAGAGGACTGTGCTGGGCGAGAGCACAGTAGAATACAGTATAAAGAAGGTGCCTAAAGAATATTGATGATCTTCAGGAGTCAAGGAGGAACAAATTGTTGGATACGCGGTGTGTCTTTAGTAAAGATTAGGGATAGTCAGATAAATGTAGATCAATTCTTGATGATATGTTTGGTCGTTTTTTTTGTTGTTCTTGTTCTCGTTGACTCCCGTCTCCATGTTTCTCCAGAGTGGGGTTTTATCGTCATCTTCAGTCATAGATGCAGATATCCCAGTATTCTGATACCTGAATAACCTCCTTGATGCAATACACAGCCACAATCTAACACAAATGAACCCCATTTGTATAATGAGGGAATGTAGATACCAAGACCAGCGAGTCTTGCATGACACTTACGAGTACGTACCCACCGCGTCCGTTTTGTTCCTGTCGCCTACATACCCAGCCTAAGGTTTCAAACATTTCTCACTAGGCTTAGAGTAATGGAAGGGTGTGACATCCGAGCCACACGAAAAACGCGTAGTACATCTATGAGTGGACTAAGGGGCACTCAAGTACTGGCCTACATGCACAGACTACACAGCTTGGTTCCGTCCTGAGAATAGGCGGGAAGAGGCTTTTTGGTAGTCCAGTCTAGAACAGCTAATAGCAGTTCCAACCTAGAACAGCTAATAGCAGTTCCAGCTTAGAACAGCTAATAGCAATGTAGTACCGGTATAGCGTGTGCTTGATGTACTGTAGTTGGTCGCCGGAACCCGAGCGGGCTTTTAGGAGGTGACGATTACTTGATGCATACCATGTAGCAGAGGCTCGGGGCATGTCAGGCCATCTTTGTTTTAAGGTCGAAGATGGCCGCCGTTTCATTACTGGAAAGAGAGGTATGATATGTATATACACTACGGTACTGCACAGTACAGTACCGTACAATCCTGTATTCGCATTTAGCAACAGACTTCGTTCATCACCTACTCGAGCAGACTTGTCATTCTTCCCATCACCAAACGCGCTATCCAAACCCGTGATTCTCTCCCTCCTCGACAACGATGGATCGGCCATACCCCCCGCACCAGGCCTTGCAACCCCAACAACTCGGATGGCTATACCAGCAACAACTCGACCAGCAGCAGCTCGACCAGCAGACTTGGGCCCAGCAGCAGCTCCGAATGCAACAGATGCAACAGCACGCGTTTCAGACACTGATGACGGCATCCCAGGGACACCAAAAACCGCTTCACCAGCAGCTACAAGGGCCATCACCATCCTTGCACAGTCTCGCGGGGGATATTGCGAAGCTCGATCAATCCACAGCAAAAGAAGCGAAGCATCAGCGAGAGCAGAGTGTTCGTCGAGCTAAAGATATGGAGAACGTACACAAATTGCTTTCCCAGCTTCTTCAAAAGAGCACGCAGCAGCAACAAAGCTTGGAGCAAATTCTCCAACAGCAACAAACATTATCGAGTGAGCTCCGGCAACTCCAACCCGCCCAAGTGCCGCCTGCACCGGGAGACGTAAGTCTAGGCGAAGAGTAGTCTCCGTGAGTCTCTTGGGAAGTGTGAACGCACTCAGAACGAACCACCGTCCTGACACAGCATCCCCCGATAGATAGAATTTGGATATGCGCATTTGAAATGATGGTATTAAAGAGATGCATATACAGTACTAAAGGTCAAAAATCAAAATCTCCTTTCATTTGGATAAATGCATTTGTGGTCGAAGATGCCTTCACTCCGGATCAAGCCTGTGTGTGCAGGATAGCCAAGGCCAGCTGGGGCTGAGAGCGCACTGTATTTACACGGAGATTTTCTTGAGACTTCCTAGAAAATAGGCACCGATCTATTGAAAGAGGCGGGGGTTGGGGCTAGAGATGGCGCTGGACCATCGGCCATTCGATTCTCTGTAACATCGCATGGGGCTTTGTGAATAGTATGATGGTGCTGTAGGAATTTTAGTGCCGTTTCTCCCTTCCCTTCCTGAAAGAGTTCTTACTAGTTCATAGATTATTATATATGACGAGGAGCGGAATCGTAGTTCGATTGCGACTGTGTGAGTGGTACCATTGATGAGCAATAATGCGCCAGAGGATTGTCCCTTGCAAGGGCTGCTATTGCATTCACAAAGCGTAGATTTCCTAGCCCAAGCCTCACTAACGCCGTGGTGGGGGGAGGACATCATAGAATATCCCCTCCACCCCTGTTGTGCTCCATTGGCCGTTTCCTGCCTACAGCATCAGCAAGCCTCAGCTCCATTACTGAGCAGCGTGTTACTGCCCCTATATTAATATACATGTTACTAATAAGAAATTAAAAACTAAATAAGTTATGTGCGCCTCTAACTTCGGTCTATCATGACTCGGATCGATATGCACGTACTGAACACATCTCCAGTCGATACAAACCAGTTTGTTTCGTATCCCAATGTTTATACTGTACAGTACTGTACTGTAGTTTCCCCTTTTCGTCGGAAAACGTTAAAACCATCGATTGCCATCAACGTTCTGAACTCCGTGGTATCCTAACGACTACGATGTCACCATTCCAGAAGTTCCTTGACTCTATAGGCACTTTCTTGGGCGGCAATTACACTCCACGCAAAGATGACCTGGCTAAAGAACCGAAGCAACTGGCTTCTCTTGTTGCACCGATCTGTGCCCAGCTGCTTGCGGAGTTACATTATCCTGGAGCTCCGCAGTTGAAAAGCCAGAATGTCGAAGCTCTGCTGGAGTACATGCATCAGAGGGCTGTTGAGCTCGGGGTGCCTTTGAACAAGCCCATCTCTGCCAAGGGGTTTCAGTTGGGTTTTGCAGAAGGGCTGGTACGCATGAATTGTGATGGCTTTCTTTTCGATGAAATAATAACATTGCTGATCTCACCTAGCTCGCCCATCCGTACCATCCGGTGGAAGTTCAGGGATATGTCGGCCTATTCACCTGGCTCGTCGTTCAGTACGATGACATAGTAGGAGAGAGGAACCAGATGGTAGAGGAGGCCGGCCATTTCCAGCAACGATTTTTCCAAGGCAAAACCCAGCCGAACAACCTTCTTGAAGGGATTGCTAGCATGATTCGAGAAGCCCATGTCCATTTCGACCCCGTCATGGCAAACCTGGTACAGATTTCTGTCCTCAAATTTCTGACGAGCAACTTGTTGGAGCGACATGATGGCTTTCAAAGCATGCTCATTACGCCAGCAGGCAGAGAGTTCCCTAATTATTACCGAGATATGTCGGGTATGGACCAAGCCTATGCTGTGTTTTGTTATCCCAAAGCGCTCTATCCGAAAGTCGAAAACTTTTTGGAGGCCATCCCTGCTATGGCAAATTTCATCAATCTCTCAAACGATGTGCTGTCGTAAGTGACTCAGGCGGTGGCCCCGGACTCCTGAACAGCTTGTTGACGCGTGGTAGCTTTTATAAAGAGGAATTGGGTGGCGATGCGAGAAATTATATTCATAACCGTGCTCTATGCACGGGAAAACCGGTGCTTACTGTGGTGGAGGAGGTTTCCAAGGAGGCAATAGAATCTGCAACACAAATTGAGGCAATTCTCAAGGACCGAGCCGAGTACGAACAGTCCTGGAAAGACAGTGTCAGAGGCTACATGGCACTGCATACAACAAATCCTCGGTACAGACTGGAAGAGCTGGGTTTAGGGGAGGAGCACCCACTGGCTCCATTTGAAAACAAGTTGATTGGGCTTTTCGAACAAATCCAGTAGTGATTTCATCATCACTTAGGGAGTGGTCTTAGAGCTTGGTCTTAGAGCTGGTACTTTGCGTCTTATCCTATCCTATACAATATGTATCATTGCTAAGTATAATATGCGATTGAGGAAGTTGCAAAGGTGCAGCAAGCAATTAGCAGAGTAGTACCCTTCATACCCCATCCCCTTTATCGCACAGCCATTCTAAATTTGCTGTTGTCGGCCAAAAACAGGACGGGTAACACTTAGCATAATTAATTATTAAATTGCATTCTAGTGCTGTACTGTATGTACTGTACTGTAGCGGTTCTTAACAGTCATAGAGATATTGTACCACGGCGTGGCTTACATGGGCATGATGGCGACGTTTGTATAGTACAACAATTGGCATCACTCCGACCATGTAATGGGACCCATCTCGCTCTCTCAACGCGATCCTGTAATAGCCGCGCTCAGTCGCCCAGAGTCGGCTAGTTTTGCGGAGGTTCGTCTGGGCGCTGTTGGGCCAACACTCCCTGGTCTTTTGGAGCACTTCAAGTACCTAACTTACTGTAAATTGGATCCTGATCTATTTCCGCTGGAAACATGAGATCAGCTTGCCAAGCCCTCCGCTCGTCGTCCCTAGGCCTTTGCGCTTTGAGGAAGGGCGGAAACCCACCATGGCACTTCCTCAAGCCCAATCTAGCCTACAAATGGAGTACAGTGTGCCCATCTGCCCCAGCCCACCAGAAACTAGTGTCCTAAACTGGATCGCAGTCTAGGACCTATTCGCTTGGGCCGCGGTAGCCATCCGAGGAAGCAACATAAAGGGCCTTGTCCAACGTACCGATTCCTAGCGTGCATTCCGTCTCCATTACCCTAACCCTGGCCTTGGAATGAGACACCGCGACGATGCAAGAAGCGACCGCAACGTCTCAATCCACATCACCATCCCGTTTCGAACAGCAAGCATGCCCAGCGGAGGAGGTAGATCTCAGATCCGCCGAAAAGGCTCCGCAAAGCCGGATCGAAGATGTCACACGAGAATTAAAACACGTCCTAGCGAAGCCGATGAGCTTAGAACTGGACAACGCTCCATGCTATTTTCCATACCAGGCCCAGCACCTAGTCTTAACGACGACACAGCGCTTACTGGAAGAAAGCTGTTTTGCTTTTCTCGTCCGATGCCTTCCCGATTTGATCAGGGATCGCAAGTGGGAATGCGCTGCCGTTCTAGAGCTCCACAATTGGCTGGAGATTCTCGTGGACCCTCAGTGGAAGGCATTCATTGAGCCAAACCTCGCGAGGCCGTTTGCTACGGGCGTTCTCCACGACGTCAGAACCATTCGACACGCTGCTGTCTATCGAACTCCGACTACAGCGTCCGCAGTGGGCCAGCTGGTGCAATCAGCAGTTCAATTCGCAGGGTTCTTGCAGGACAATAGATGCCTGTCGCAGTTAGAGCAGCTCAGGTCAGGATTGCATATTCAAATCAGGCAGATGGAGAAAACGAAACGCGAAGCAAATCTTGCCATGATCAAAAAGCTCGATGGGCTGCTAGAGCAACGCAAATATGCCATCCTTGGGCAGAAAAGGTTGTTTGAAGAAGTTAAAGCGGAGGCTGGCCGGCAGGTTGGTGAATTGGTAGACAGGGTTTGTGGACGCCAAGAGAACGTAAACAATAATGAATGCGTGACGAAGGAGATGGTGTATGATGCGTCCTCACGTACATTTCCTGAAAGCGGGTTGGTAGCATAGGCAATACGGACCGAGAGGGCAGAGAGGTACATGGATCTAGCCAGATTCCATCGCAGAACTACCGGTACATCGTAGACAAATCAAGTCCAAAATGACCAAGTTGATCGGAACGTAAGGAAGTTCCGCTCCGTACTCAAAGAACGCCCATGAACACCTATAGGAGCAAACGAATAGACCATCTTGGGGTGTTGATTTGACAGCATTTCAGGCCGCAGAGGGAGTACTGCAATACAGATTTCTGGAAGTCTCGGCACATTCCAGCGCAGTGTCCAGCAGTTGTTGGATGCTGCGCACGCCTTTTGCAAGGTCAGAGCTCAGTCATGCGCACGGCCTGCGCATTGGCATAATTAAAGCCCCACACGACCAAAGATACAGCCCCACCGAGTGCTCTGATGCCTGATTACTCTCCCGCGCTCTCTTACAGTCAGGATAATTATCTAGCCATCGCGAACCAGCTTTCCATCACGATCATTTGCAAGACCTTTTCGGAAATTGCGTTGAATAATTTTCTTTATCTCGCCGGCGGCTGCTCAGACGACGCATAGATGGGCATGTTCGGGCAGGTGCGCTAAGTTGTATTGCAATAGTCGGAGCAGCTGTTGTCGAAGTCGTTGTGAACCAAGTTAGGGAATATAGATATTTGTGTAATGACTAATTATAGTATCTGTATCTTGATCAAGGACAGTACGTCTTAAACTCAAGAACTGTCTCAAGTCTAAATGGAAAAAACGAAACGCGAAGCAATTCTTTCCATGATCAAAAGCTCTATGGGCTGCTAGAACAACGCGAATATGCCGTGCTCGAACGGGAAAGTTAGTTGGAGGGGCTAAGGCGGAAACTGGACGGCAGACTGGCGCAATGATAGATAGGGTTTGCGGGTATGTACATGTACAAAAGAATTTCACGGCGTATGAAGAAGGGTTGGCTCGAAAGGATCTAATGGTTTCCGAAAACCAGGTTGATACATGGCATGCAGTACAGTATCATCCATGGAATGCCTGCTCCAAATGGATCTAGCTGAAGAATTGGAAATGAGCGAAGTCTACTTACGACTGTGAGGCTCACCTGTCGGGCTTTCAAGCACAAATTAGAGGACATGAACCGATTAAAAGCCTTTCCAAGTCAGAAATCGGCGGAGGCTAGCTTTGGAGCTGGTGGTACAATTCTACCCCACTCACGGCGTATTTTCTGTTGGTGTACAAAACTGAATCCTGTTGCCTATGACTTAGAACTGCTGCTTAACATTCGATTTCTCTATAGCCTAGGTCCACATAATTTTCAGTATGCCTCCAAGTAAGACTCTTGATTTGAACCCGCTCATAACATCATTTTTCTGTACGAAGGCGAGACCACAAGTTGCTCATCGCATGGCAGGCCGCCCTTTACAACCGAAAGACAAATATATATTCCAACTTGTCCATGAATCTGGCGGTAAAGAAAGAACTGATCAGTACATAGTGCCTCGAAGCCAAACTTCGGATGAGACTCAAATTTTTAGCCTGAGCCAAACATCGCCATCTAGCAAGCCAGGGAGCACTGGTGACGACATGTATAATGCTCATCCTTTTCAAACTTCAAGTCATACTGACAGACACCAGCTTTATTGTTGAGGCAATCAAGGAACATGCTATAGGAAAAAATGTAACAGTATTTATGAACGCCAAATTATGATATTAGCTGATATATGTTCAGGGCGCTCTTATGTTTAAGGTTGAGTGGGAAGGGTATGGCGAAGCAGACTCCACATGGGAACCTGAACAAAATCTCCGGTATGCATCCCACACCTGGTCTGTGTCCTTCAGTTTGTTCACCTGGATAGGATATCTGGCGACACGATTCTAAAGGAGTATTACAAGAAGATCGGAGGAAGAAACAAGATCTTCGGCATTAAAGAGCGCCAAGATTCGCACAATGCCACGGGACGCCGGCGATCGCGACGAGGAACGAAACACCTAGCAGAAGCCGTCCCGCGTATACCTGAAAAGAAGTGGTGCCCTCCTGAAGGGCCATGGGAAGATGAGATTGAGTCGATTGATGGCCTTGAGGAGGGGAAGGAGGACTTCATAGTCTTTCTTCGTTGGAAAAATGGAAAGAAGACGAAGCATGGCATTCACGTTATCCACAAGAAGTGCCCACAAATGGTATCAAATCTCTCTCTAACTAAGTCGGCGCGTATCCTTTGTTACTGATACAATTTAGATGCTTCGGTATTACAAACGACATATCCAGCTTGTTGAAGTCGACCAGGAAACGCCAGCAAACAGTTAGAAAGTTGGACTATAACAATTGGCCTACGGAATACAATATTAACGCCTCGCCCCATCTTCGGGATTCCTTATTAGTAAAATGCCAGAAGGCTTCCTTGCCACTTACATATGCTTATAATTCCTTTACTCTTCTTTGAAATAACATGCTGGTTGTAGCAGGAGCAGATCCTGCGCTTCATCCAAATCTCAAAGGCCGTATCATTGTGGTAAAAGAGCTGACAAGGTACATGTCTCAGAATTTCCGGCACTAAGCGTTGAATCCATTGCTGCAGGGAGCTATTAGGCGAAGGCTTCATGGTAACGTCAAAACTTTGTCTTAGTGAGAGGAGAATAGGTGAACCGGCAATGATTTGCCTCATGATCCTTATATCTTCCGAAGAGCGCGGAGGCGAAGAAACCCCAATTGGTTATTCATTCTAGTCATTGTAGCGGCGTACGGCGATGGCGATAGCTTAGCAGCGCCAATGAAGCCGACTGTCACTTCAGTAGTCTTCTATGCAATGGATGTACCTCCAGACTGCTCAACCAGCCACATGCCTACAGGCTTACAAGGCCAACTTTTGCGAGCTATTGCCCAATATTCCATACTGTAGTCCCAACGCTGAATGAGCCGCCTTTAGTTACTATGAGGCACGCTTTGTTTTATATTCCCCTTCTCCATTCTCGAAGGTCTGCATGTCTATTTAACTGTTTAACGATATGTTATTATGACGAGACCCAGGGAGAGACTCTCAGCGCTCTTCGCGTAGAACGTACCCGTGAACTAGAAGCCGCCGGGACCTTCTAGTCAAAAAGTACACTTATGAGTTTCGCAGACGGTAATTATCATTTGGCCGTGCCTAAGCTACCGAGGAAGCCACCGAGGACACCACTAAAGTCTAGGTGATTGTTCTGTATACTGTAGAGCACAGTACACTAATATCACATTTCGCACAATGCAATACATCCAAAAGCCACTATCTTTTTTTTTTTTTTTTTTTTTTTTTTTTTTATTTACGTCGCCCTTTTGTGATATTGTATCGCCTCTACAGAGCGCAGAAGAGCAGCCGAAATGTGCCTACGTGCTCGGCCCATATCGGCGTCTCTATGTTGACTAGAAACTGTCGCATCCAGTATAGGCCATCATTGCACTACGCATTAGCGGAGTGTTCCTTCCACTTTTGCCGTAGCCGTCTGGTGCGACAGAAACACATAAAGGTGAATGAGAAAGAGTTTCCGAGAACTCTCAATGCAGAAAGTTGCCGCAATCCTGTTTATACTCTCAAATCTTTGGATTTTCACTCATATACTAATGATCAAATAATTTATCGCATCTCTCTCATGGCGCTTCCTCTCTCAAAGACTGAAAGGCTTGGCCTAGCACTGCGCCTGGTTTGCTTAAGTACGTTTGCCTTTCTGAATGTTCAAGCTGGCTTCATGTTGCTTTGGGATTAACGGTTTTATTAGCCCCGTTACTTGTCCTGATTGGGGTCTTGCGCAGCACTTTCACGGCATTGGTTCACGGGCTTCCTTTTCCAGTGTACCTCATCTGTGCATTCCTCAATCTCATGATGAGAAATCTCGAAGCAAGGGAGATTCAGTATTTATGCCAACCGACAATGAAAACATACAAAAACTGGATATCCCGTAAGAGGGTGCAAGAAAGAAGCGTTGATCCCCTGGCCAGCAGGTTGAGCTACGACGTCGAATCTCTTGATGATGGCCAGTCTTCACTTCTTTGGGTCGGGGATCGCCGAAAAGCGCAGAAAATAGTGCTCTTCTTCCACGGCGGTGGCTACATCGCTCCCCTTCTTTTAGGCCACTTGGAATGGTGCTGGCGAGCCTTTGTTATGACTGGAATCGAGATGCACACTGAAGTTGCAGTTGCAGTTCTTGATTATACCCTCTCTCCGGAAGCGAGGTATCCCGTGCAGCTGTGCCAGGCCGCTAGCGCCCTTTCACACCTCCTAGCCTCTGGTTTTCAGCCACAGGACATAATTATCGGTGGAGACTCCGCCGGGGGAGGGCTAGCGGCTCAACTGCTCTGTCATTTAGCCCAGCCTTACCCGAAAGCAGTACCGATCCAACTAACTAAACCGCTGGCTGCTACATTCCTTGTTTCACCATGGCTTACGCGATGCACCACCGACCGGTCGTTTGCGGAAAACAGCACAATCGATATGCTTTCAGCAGTATTGGTGGACAAGTTTGCGACCGATCTATTTGAGTACGACAACGTAACTGAGCGAGATCCCTGCCTTGAATTTCCTCTTGACTTAGCTACGCCCTTTGGCGAGTTCGATGCTGTTACAAAACAGATGTTTGTCACCGCAGGGAAGTACGAGGTCTTTCGGGAGCAATGTGTCGTGTTCGTTGACCGAGTACGCTGCTTGAATCCAAAGATGGAGTTGCGGTTCGATATTCAAGAGAAGATGGCTCATGACTTCATATTATTGGAAGGTCTGGCAGGACAAACCGGTGAATGCGTACAAGAGATGAAGGGATGGATGGAAGGTCTACTGGCGGAAAGTCTTGAATAGGCGGCCAAACCTACGGTATCAAGTTTCTGGGAAGGTACCTAAGGCGCTGAGCGTGCTTTGTCGGTAACATCCAGAGTGATGAGCAATGATCCTTTCAGTTGTGGTTATTCCAATCTGCTAGGCTGTAGTCTGTGGATGTGTACTATTTTTTTTGTCAGGTATCATGCGGCTCTTGGTTGGATAAACTCACCTCGGACTAAGAGACGAAATGCTCAGGTCAGCTACCCTTAATTTCGCCACTCCAATACCCTGAAACAAGTATCCACACAGGCTTCATCCGTTTTTCCATCCTCTCCCACTTGGCATGTTCCAGTAACATGCCAAGAGCTCACCGCATTTCGCACTCATACATCCAAGATGTCTTCCTCACTATCGCTGGGTCGGAACGGCGATCCAGGTTACGGAGAATGAAGTGCTCTGCAACATGAGGTCGCATTAGGGTCTACAGAGCGGAGGCGAACGTGTCAAGTGGCTTGGCTATTATGAATAAAAATGCAAACGGGAGCAATGTTTAGTGTGGCGGGTGGACTGTTGTAGAACTCGCTTGGGAGGATGTTGAGCGCAGTCTCATAACGACCCGATCGTCACAGTAAGCTTCACATTCATCTCTCCTTCCCCTCTCTAGCATCTTGAGCACCAATCCTTGCAGCTCTTCATGTAACTTTCCTCGTACTCCCATCCCTCGATATTCATGCCATTGCAGATGGGAGAGAAGCGTTTCGGCATCAAAGATCTTTAGGACATATTCGGGATTTTAGAAATGCTGCTTGGAACCCTTATAGTGCACATAACTGACACCGAGTCGTCATGAGTATTTCGGCTGACTCCAGTGACTTTGTTTGTATTTACTATTTCGTGTTCGCCAGAGAATAAAAACACTGAACTTTTCGCATTGACCTTTCTTTCGCTCAGTCGTTCCGGCTATCGAATTGCGATAGGTCCCTGTACAGCTTGCGCGCTGAGAGTACGCACAAGGCAGATTAAGATCTAATAAATACAATCGCTGGATTCAGGATCCACATCCTGTTAAATGTTACAGTAATCCCCTGATTGAATGTGATGGCCCGTATCCAACAGTTTCGATCGAACACCTGTTGTGACACGAATGATCGCGAGCCAAGATGCTAGGCCGAATTGCGACTACCCGTTGGCATTTTCCGAGAGTTGGTAGGCGGCTTGCCCCACAATGCCAATGGGTGCAGCAATTTGCCACTACCGGTAGAACATGCTTCTTCTTCCTAGTTCAGCCACCGTACTTCAGCCACTTCAACTTGCTATGCGATTCTCATCTAGCCTAGCCATAGGCTAGGCCCAAAATTCTCCGCCTCGGGTATCAATAGTATGGTAGGTATTTCACCTGGATTGAAATATGGAGGCTCCTCGAACGCCAAGTATGGATGTCGCTGCGGGACCACACGAGATACAAGGGCACATGGAGGCGTCCAACGGCTGAACCCGGCGTCGCCAGGGAATATCCGTCGCAGGAGCTCATTTAAGCCCATCTGCTGATTAGACACATAATTCTTTGCTTGAATCCCATAAGACACTGCATCATCCAATTCCCTGTTGCTTGTCCCCCTCTACTTCCGATCAAGCTGTTCCCCCACGATCTTTGTTCCCGACTCGCCTAAAGCAATACAAAGTTCGCTCTCGCTTATCCGATCTCCCAAATCATCAACATGACCGACCGAGACTCCCAGGGACCTGATGTCCCGCTCGAGGAGTGGTCTAATAGCCTCTTCAGCTGTGGTCCTTGCAACACCTGCTTGCTCAGTACCTTCCTACCCTGTACCTGTAAGTTCGTTCCTTGATCCAGAGCTCGACTTCATTCGCTATAGAACGGAGAATGATCTATAGAACAGAGAATGATCATCATGCCGCTAGAATGATGAATAAGGGCTGTTCAGAAACTAAAACAACTTCACCAGTACTTGGACGGACCTCGAGCCGCATGCGTGACCCCACCATGCAGGCAGCCGAAAGCTGCAACCGTGATTGTTGGCTCTTTTGCTGTATCCAGTGTGTGACTGGCTGCGGCTGGATGTAAGTACCAATGTGCTTGCCTGCATCAATTGGACGTCAGCTGACCCATTACCACAGCTACGCCATGATGAAGCGAAGAGAGATTCGTGAACGATTCCAGATCAAGGGCAGCTGCATGGACGACTACTGCGCTAGTTACTGGTGCTACTGCTGCGCTCTCATTCAGCAAGATGAGGAGGTGAAGGCTCGCCACGCCCGGGGTCCCATCACTCAAGGGTACCAGAGCGTGAGAGAGCGCATGGAGATGCCTCTTGCTTCTGGTCTTGTTGCGCATCATGATTAGTAGTTGTAGTTGGTGGGACTACAGATTTGACCTCGAGGTATCTCCATATCAGAACTGAGACCTCTGTCTTAAGCATTGCGGTTCGCAGTCCTACTTTCTTTGACTTTGCATGACAAACGTTGGCAAATTTCGTATCGGGTTTGAGTTGAGTTTATGTTATAGGAAAAGGAAGATACATTAAATGATGGGTACGGAAATGTTTAAATCTGCAGGGGCAGCACTGAGATGTCGTGGAGTGTGATGGTCGAGCTGGTCTAGTTCTGTACGTGGGACAGGTAGGCCAAGGGTTGCCTAAGGGATAAATCGTCTTGGGGGTGTATACTGGCATGAGCTAGCCCGAATATGATGCGGCGATAGATTCTTGTTACGCTTTCGCTAGATCTGACGGGCCTAAGGCGAATTTTCTACAATATAAGTTACTCCGTAGACTAAGATATTTTTCAATTTGGGTTACTAGGCATAGTGCATTTAGTGCGCTGATACAGATTACAGTACGCAGTCTTTACTTAAAATTTATAACTATCATAAGACAGAACGGCAATTTCGTACTTTCTTTTTTATCAAGGATTCGCTACTGCTGGTTGGTGTACGAATCAATTCCGAAAAAAGGGTGGCGCAAGCATTATTCTCGACGTGTCGGCGTCATCTAACCAGGAACACACGGAATGAGATTGATTCGGTCTTATTTCGCCCTATGCCTCGCTCTCGGGTGGTGTGTATGCTGCCAAAGCCGGCTGCACTTGTGAGAACGGCGAATATGGCCGTGTTTCGTCATGGCTCCACCTGGAGGGTTTCTCCATCGCCAGTCGTTCATGCAGTGGGTCGCAACAACATAGTTCACCCACTCATCTCAGATGCCCTTCGCCAGTATAAAGGCATTGGCTCAAATCGAAGGTCATCCCCAAGTTGTCGTTTGCAACAATATCGGATACTGTACCAACTCGCAATCAGAATTTAAAGTCATCGACATCGACTCAAATCATGAAGCTCACTACTTCCCTTATTTTATCCATCTGCTTCCAACTTTGTTGCTCCGCCTCCGTCGGTCTGTGGTCGGCGTCCTTTGATGCTCACGCCGTCCCCCAGAATGAACTCATCGACCCAGAGGTGCTCAAAGCTCGCTTAGGAACCACGATTCCAACTCATTACAATCCTGGTGAGAGATATGCTGGCACGGTATGAGAATCTCAAGCTCCGGAATCCTCTTGTTTTATTGACAGTTGAGCCCTTCAGGTCTACTTTTGCCGAGATGAAAACTGGGGTCCGCCGTGCTTCGCATACTATCCTGAACTTGAGTACACGTGTTCTGCCTTAGGTCCCGAGCTTGCTGGCCACGTAGGCTCCGTGTTTGTCGAGCCTGGAATAATCTGCCGAATGTCTATGTATGCTCTCTTTTGACTAGAAAAAACAACTCCTCCTGACTAGTATAGACTTTCCTCCGACACCCGATGCGCGACGATCAAGTTCTTTGCATGGCCGGAAACACAAGGCGGATGGCCCGACCTCTTCCACCGCATTGTGCCCGGAGAAGGGGGGATGCTGGGATATGCGGTGACCCATTTTATGTGCGCCAAGTGCACTACGTGCATTCCTGAATCTGTTTCTTGGGACGATCTGGTAATTATGGACCTGTAAGGAGAGCCTGTCCGAAATTCTAGAAGATTGTCTCAAAGTAGGATATTGGCGGCACGAAGGCGTGGGTAATTATCTCACAGATACGCTCGAGTTGATCCAGGAGCAAAATCAGGTAGGGTTAGAAGAAGTTCATGTTGAACGACCATTTTTAATATACTGTACTCCCAGTTATACAGTATCATAAACTAACATATCATAACTGCCTTACAATATACGACCCTATTGTTTCAGGTCTGATCGTCTATCATCAATCACCTTTCCCTGATATGTTTCCCATCCCTGGCATCCCTCCAGATAGGAATAGGGCAAAATATTTTCCATTTCAGAGTTCTTCATATATGCCTCGCGACACCGAGAGCGGCTGGGTATCATCGACAGGAACCCTTAAGACACCAAGAACAAGTGATATAACCGGGGCTGGCGATGAACTGGTGTCAGAAAAATATGTACAGAAACATGGTTTAGCTGAAAGTTGGCCCCTTGGATACACGAAGAATCAAATAAACAATTGAGGTTCTAAAGTGGCGCCTAGGTTAACGGGTTCGGGGAGAAACTACCACATGAGCTCATCCTTGAAGGGACATGTTTTTTTTGGAGGCGAAGATCCGTTAGTCGACGCGATGAGTTGTCAAGACTGAAGATGGCGCTTTCATGGTGAGTGGGGGTGGTAGTTGTAAACAGAAATGGTCTTTTTTGTGCGAATTCGTGTTGAACGTAGCGTTAGGTTAGCCAGTGATGAATTACCTCCGGGAATATGGACTATTTATAGACTATCTATAGGAAAATTCTATGCGTAGAAGGATAATAGAATATTTTGGGCCGTTTAGGATACGCATTTACCCCACTGAAGATGTTTTTCTATTTAGAACAAGCAAGGAAGCCCATTTTAAGATCATCCAATGCGAGACATCCCCATACTTCAAGAGAATGACGGGTCCCAACTATGCCGCGGATAGCAGCAGAAAGATTTCAAACCATAGATGACGCTCTTGTAGGCTGCCAAACAGTGCGACAAGAGGACTGTGGCATTGCTAATAGCCACCGGTGAAGTGGCTTAATTCCATCGCTTCGTTCGTTCACAGCGGACACTTCGTGTATATTGATTATTGCTGGACTCGAACGGTGGATGCGACTACACGATATGCGCCTGCCCAGCGAATTTGGCTTTTGTGTATGGATAAGATGTATGAGTGGTAAGGATATAAGTACAACACTATGTAGCGAGCCGAAATTACTCTACTTTAACATCTACCTTATGATGCTTGGAGCATCGAATGAAATCTAAGGCCCCGCCTCGAATCCTGCTTGAGTCATCTGGCCCCTGCAGCACAAATTACGCCAACTTATTGCTAATGTCTCAAGCGGGGACTATTTCACCGGTTCCATTTGCAATATTTGTCACTGAGACCACTCAATTTATCCTGCGAGCCTAAAACATGGGACAGCATGCTTGGTTACTGACAGCTAGGTCGAGTGTGCATATCTCATCCCAGCCGTATTTGCAACTTGGGTCGTAGATGTTGAATAGCTGATGGTGATTTGCTACCCAGCTGTCTGACTGTCCGAGACAAGGAGCCAAATACGCCATGCTATTTGCGGCTGACAGTGGCAACTGATCAGAATCAAGCAGATGATGACACTCAGTCGGAGAGACATACTCGGTCTCCATCAACAAACCCCCACCTGTACGAGGATCACCAACAGCCGAGTTTCCGAATACCAAGTAGTTCCAAGCGTCATAGGATATGTCGTAATTGGTCTCTGAGGTGTCTATGTGGAGCAAATGAAGAACTCGACCTCCATAAGAAACCTTCACACAAATGTTGTTACAATCGACCGGATTGGGCCAATACGCCACTCGGCGGGAGGGAGCGAGCTAAACTGAAATTCAGTAGCGATCCCAGTAAGATCGTCTAAATATTGGTGGCCTGGGCTGCAAGATCCCAGTAAGATAGTATCGATTTTACAACCAAGTACGCCCACTGAGGATGAATACTGTTCATGTGGCGTTATGTAATTTGTTTGTACTTGACTTGCCGACGCCGCATGGAGCAGTCCAAGTAGCACAATCCTATTCATGACTGTTAGGGAGATGGTAAATGCCTGCTCAAAGTCTCCACTGCATGGAGACTGACTTTTATAAGTAAGTTTTGAGCTACGGCCATTTCTAACCTGAAATGCGCGCTTTTATCTTGTGGCAATGGAAGATCACTGTTTCAAGACCTAACTTGTGGTACTTTCTTGAAAACATACTCAACGAGTGAATTATTTCTATAGGCTATACACGAAGAAGGTGAGAGCGAGGGGCTTAAATGTCTCCCAATAGTGTTCAATAAGATGACATGGCCTCGGATGGAAATTCAATGCGTCTGATCCTTTGTGAGAGGGGCTCCCTGGGAGTATACGACAGTACTCTATGGTAGTTATATTAATGAATATCTTGATCTCCATGACCTCTGCTGTGCCTGGCATCCGGTTTGAGACTTTTCCACCCAAACCCCGATTGAAACCTTCCAATTGTCTTCGCTAAGCGAGAGCCGAATACGCCTGGGGCCCCGCTGTCAATTCTAGATAAAATAATATCTCGTATCGCCGCCCTCACCGTACTTAGGTGACTGCCGCCCCGCCCCTTCTTCTTTTTTTTTCTCTGTCATAGTTGTGCTCAAGACTTTGAGACCAGACCAACCCCTACACCAATATGCGCAATCCACCCGCCCCTATCATCGCTTCCTGGCCAGCACCTAACTATGAGAATCCCGTCAGCCGAGGGCCTACCCTCCTCATTGTCGAATTAACCATAGGATCAATTGCCATAGCCACCTTCCTAGCTCGTCTCTACGTTCGTGTTGTGAAGATAAAAAAGATGGGCTTTGACGATTGGTTAATGCTGGCTGCAATGGTAAGTCCGCATGTCCTTCCCTCACTCGGTTTGATGTTACTCGATATGTCGAGCCGGCACACTGTGACCACATGGCTACCTTTCATGGCTAACACCTTTGTTGTATAATTTAAGGTATTCGGAATCGGCGTTACAGTTTGTGTGATCCTCGCAGCCCAACTGTACGGTTGGAACGTCCATATATGGGATCTTCGGATTCATCAGGCTGTGAAGGGCAGACAGGTGTCCATTGCAGCCCAGACACTCTTCCTTTTGGCCTCAGGGCTTGCGAAAGATTCAATACTAGCTTCTTATTTGCGTATTGCCCCAAAGGGGTCATGGCTTCATCGCATGGCATACGTCTCCATTATCATCATCACCTCGCTTATGGCCATCTTCCTAATAATTCTTTGGACGCAATGCAAGTGAGTTTCGATGGTGGACATCCTATCAATACCAATGAACCTAGGTTTAATCAAGAATAAGTCCCATGAAATCTTACTGGACCTTGAGTGGTCACAAAGATTGCTCTGCAGAAGGCCCACCGGTGTTGTACGTTTTGGCACATCACATTCCATATCTCCCTGTGCTGACTTTGCATCAGAAGCCACGCCGTCACCACAGCTGCCACTGATTTGCTCGTCTGCGCCTTGCCACTACCGACCCTTCTCAGACTAAAACTTCCAGTATCCCAACGAATACTCCTTGTTGTCCTGTTCTCGCTCGGTCTCTTGGTCGTCTTTGCCGCATCTATACGTGCTTATTGGTCCCACTACGTAACTGATGAGACCTATGACGTCACCTGGGAGGGATTTTATCTCTGGGTTTGGACTGCCGTTGAAGCGAACCTAGGAGTGATTTGTGGGAGTATACCGTCGCTACGCCCACTATTCAAGACCATCTTCCGCTCCAAGTCCAGCGGCTACTACAACACCTCAACATCATTCCGCAGTAGAACTGCGGCCCAGACGGCAAACAACGAGCACAGGAGCGGTATGAACAGGGTAGACGCCCTGAAAGGCGGCAGCAGAGAACCTCATGCCCAGGGTGACTACGTTGACATTGAGTGTGGGACCTTTGAGGCAAGACCCGGCAAAGGCTATAATAGCCTGGATAAGTCGTGGAGAACGGAGCTGTGTCCAGACGCGGACATTGTGATGGCGACGACGTCTCGCAACTAATTCTGCATGGGGAAGGAGACAGGAAACTATGGGGTGGCCTTGAAAGGCACGCAAATCTTGAATAAGGCTTGTCACATCATCGAGATTTTCCTCTTAACATTATAGGATGCCATACAAAAACCGACGTTTGTAATGCGGAAACGTAGACACCCCAGGCATCTGCCTTTCCTGTTTATCTATATTCTGACACCAATCTTCACGGTACTTATTTGCCTATTTCGGTGCGTACTCAGTGTACAACAACCCCACCCATGGTACTAAGTTCGATTGGTACCAAGTTTGCTGAGAATCGATGGCAAGGATGCCGTCTTATGGCAGAGAGGGATGTCTATGGATCAAACCACCAAAATACAATTCTTCGCAACGACAAACACTACTGTTGCCTCCCACGTTCCTTCAAAGCCTTGGCCGACCCATGCGCATCGCTCGCTTGAGTGACTTGCTCGGCCGGAAAACCGGCTAAGATCCCAGACCATTTCGACAATCATCACAAAAATTGAACCAGTGAACGCCATCATTCTCGAGTAGCTCAGAGATAATAAAAGCATAGCTTCCTCCGCCGCATCTCATCCTCCGTAGCGAGTCTCGCTCTCCGGTTCTCAGTCCGGTTGTTCTCGTCAGTTCTCCCTTGGCTATATAGATCTCGACCTGGGAGGCCAATAAATTTGCCCATCTCATGGTGCTTCTCCTTAAGTGACATGTTATGTCTCCATATGATTTTGCAAGGGTATAAATCGGTATACTGATTGGGATATTTTTGGTGATAAAACTGTGCAAGCGACTCAAGCTGCTCGTCTGTCAAAAGCCAGAAGCTAAGGACTGTTCGTGGGAATGAAGGATGAATACGGCCTTGGTCCAACTCGACGAGAGGAAGCAAACGCCGCGCCATCCGCTCTAATTTTCTTGCCAAGTGGGGGTTCTTCGTTGACCGAGTACGTGTTTCAATTTGAGCCATCAGACAATATATCACTACATAAGATCTAGTAGGTACTGCACATACTGTACGTAGGTTGATAACTATGATTTACTTATATATCACAGACGCAGTTGGCCAATGCATACCTAACAATGAACAATGAGAAGCCCAGGCAATGAGAACAAGCCCCTGTCCAGTATTGGCTAGTATAGCTTGAGGAGAAAAGATACGACATTCTACGCTTATAAAAGAGGCCTATCGCCTTGAAACCGAAATCAGACGCCCAACGGAAATAAACCGGCGCAGAGACGTCAACTATACCACAACAGTGCTGATGATGTCGAATTATGGTGTACATTGGTAACCGACAAATGTGTCGCAGTTTTTGAATGTTGCAAGACTTTCCGCACGGACCACCCCTTGTGGCGCACTGTGGCAGATACCGTGCGCAGTGACAAACACAGCGTACCTCTGAGGTGAGGGGCATAACAAAGCCAGAAAGGCTCTAGGGAGTGCACGCCAGGCAGCAAGGCCACAAACGCAACGCCAAACCGGGGCAGAAATGTTAAGTCATCTTGTAAGAGTACGCTATGGCACCTTATATTCGCACTGTGATAAGCCACAAGACTCATAATGTGGTCCGTGCGGAAGTCTTGTTACATTCAACAGGAGGGACCGGTCCGGCAAGCGGCCCGCCAAAGGAAGCCTGGAGGAACTGTGCTGGCGTAATGAAGCTGGTGAAGAAGGGTCGCTTCTAGGTACAAAAGATCGTGACGAATGCCACCAATTTACGGAGGAAGAGCTCAAAAGTCCTTGCCGCGCTAAAATCAAGAAGAAGCAAAAACGTCCCCAAAACTGGGCTAAATACAAGAAGTACTTCAATCCAATCTAGCACTGCTAAACGCTAGCAGGCTACAGCAGATTCTAGTGAGCGACTAACCAGCAAGCCTCGCCTACGCCCTCTGAAGTTATAGGCGTGTTAGGCGAAGGCCTTCTAGAGCAGATGGAGTGTGATGTATCCCAAGTAACTAACAGGGATTGCTGGATGTGGCGTAATTAGCCCACGGCAAGGACTTTTGAGCTCTTCCTCCGTAGTGTTAAATGCTTTCCGCACAGACGATATTTATGGGGTCCACATTACTGGCACATTGAGTTTCCATTCAAGGATCGGCCAGTGGTTAGCTTAGCTGGTTGGCTCGCTTACACGGAAAATCGTTCCTCCGCTCATTCCTGGACTGCCGTCTCCATCCAAGTCCTAGCTGAGACTGGCGACAACATAGATGGGAGCCGTAAAAACGGATTAAGCCAGGGACGGGCCGTCCCGCTTGAAATGTGGAATCTACCTCCCCATTACTTTTTTGCTTTGGGATATTATGTGATGTGGATGTTCAGCAGCTCATAATACCGCGTGAGGTGGTACATGATCCTGACCCAATTAAAATAGAGATCACACAGGCAGCCATCGCACAGCCTCACTTACCCCTCATTTACTTTCAACAGTCAGGGTGATCAAAGATCATTCCCAATACCTCATGAGCGCAGAAGCATGTGAATTCATTGTCTGACCGCGATGGAGGTACTCGGTGTTGCGGCCAACGTCATTGCAGTCGTTGATATTTCAATCAAGGTCGCATCGCTTTGCGTCCAGTACACTAGGGACGTGAAAAATGCCGCCGTTGATATTGAACGACTCAAAAATGAGGTTACCAACCTAAAAGGAGTCACCGAATCAGTACAGGAGTTGTTGAAGAATCCCAATAGCACGAAACTCGACAAATCGCAGAGACTCAAGGATAATCTCGACGACAGTCGGTTGCTGCTTGAAACACTTGAGCTCAGGCTCACGCCTCGGACGTCCCGCAAGGCAATGAGCAAAATAGGTCTTCGTGCATTGAAATGGCCGTTTCAGAGGAAAGAGGTGGATGATCTGGTCGAGATGCTTAGGCGACACGCTGAGACAATTGATCGGATTCTCCAAGTGGAACAGACGTAAGATTCCCTTTATTTTACTTTTAATCACACTCTAACAGAGATGCGCTATAGGGGTATTATTCTCCATGTCGACCAAAAACTACTCAGCATCGACCAAAAGACAGTACTCAGTAGACTTCCCGTAGCTACAGGTGCGTCTTTCGACTCTGTCGCCGAGGAGCATAACCCGACTTGCCTGCGAGACACCCGAGTCGACCTCCTCCGCAGCATTCATGAATGGGCCCTAGATCCTGATGCCAAGCCTATTTTCTGGCTCAACGGAATGGCTGGAACTGGAAAGTCTACAATATCTCGCACTGTTGCTCGGTCTTTTGCTGCGTCAGGTCACCTCGGCGGCAGCTTCTTTTTCAAGAGAGGAGAGGCTGACCGAGGGAGCTTGTCTAAGTTCTTCGCAACCATCGCCATCCAGTTGGCTGAAAGAGAGCCTGCTATCGCGTCATATATCAAGGCTGCTATTGATGCTGATCCTCATATTGCTGGAAAGGCGGCACGACATCAATTTAGCGAACTTATCATACGGCCACTGAGAAATATTGCCCCAGGCGGTTGGAGATCCGGCACATTGGTGGTTATTGTTGATGCCCTTGACGAATGCGACCGGGATGAGGATGTCAAACTTCTTATCAATCTTTTTTCTTGCACTACGGATCTGCAGTTTCCAAAACTAAGGATCCTCGTCACGAGCAGGCCAGAGCTGCCAATTCGACTTGGCTTCCACGCTGTGAAGGGCACATACCAAGATCTTGTGCTTCATGAAATACCATCTGGTATTATTGAGCATGATATATCTGCGTTTTTCAGTCACGAGCTTGCGAAAGTCAAGACTGAGTACAACTCATCTGTGTCTAAAGATCGACACCTACCAATCGACTGGCCTGGAGAGGAAAATGTTCAACGTCTGGTGAACATGGCTGTTCCTCTCTTTATTTTTGCCAACACAGTCTGCCGTTTTCTTTCCGACCGCAGATTTGGTAATCCCAGCAAGCAATTGAAGGAAGTTTTGCAACTTCAAAGAGAAAGCCAGATATCACAACTTAGCGCTACATATCTACCTGTTCTCAACAGGCTGATTGATGGCCTGGAGAACTGGCAGCGGGACAATCTGATTGTGCGGTTTCAACACATCGTTGGCTCCATTGTGGTTCTAGGGAACCCCCTTCCCAAATCTGCCCTCGGACGACTTCTTAACATCCAGAAAGAGGTGATCGATGACCAACTGGACCTGCTTCATTCAGTCCTGAGCATCCCTTCATCAGAACAATCTCCTGTCAGGATGCTACATCTCTCCTTCCGCGACTTCCTAGTGGACCCTAGGAAGCGAAGCGAACATCTGTTCTGGGTAGATGAGAAACAGGTTCATAATCGATTGGCGGTACGCTGCCTTGATGTTATGAACAAAT
Source organism: Dactylonectria macrodidyma (assembly GCA_020744425.1). NCBI lineage: Eukaryota > Fungi > Ascomycota > Sordariomycetes > Hypocreales > Nectriaceae > Dactylonectria > Dactylonectria macrodidyma. The sequence goes on from JAGMUV010000034.1 coordinate 218,789, forward strand.
GCCTGGAAACGGATATGTGCATGCTCGTACAGCCAGGAACAGACCGTGCATCTATCAGCCCTCAAGAAATCAGCTCACATATCTTTCCAGAGGTGCAATACGCTTGTCTTTACTGGGTTTATCACATACAACAAGCCGACATGTGCGTTGATGATAATGGACCAGTCTATGAATTCTTATTACAACATTTTCTCCACTGGTTAGAAGTTTTAAGCCTAATTGGAAGAGCTTCAGAATGCCTTACTATTATTAAGGACTTACAAGCAGTTCATAAGGTAAGTAGATATTAGGAAGCAGAGGACTAGGTATACTAATGATATTTCAGTTAGAAGGGAGTGTAATGCTAGTGGACTTTCTCCAAGACGCCCAGCGTTTCATCCTCACCAACATATCAACAATAGACTCTGTGCCTCTTCAGATCTACTCCTCAGTTCTTGCCTTTACGCCAAAGAATAGCGCTGTACGAAATGCATTTTTCCAAGATCATCAGATTCCAAAGTGGATATCTTGTGCACCAGAACCAGAAGACAATTGGGACCAATGCCAACAGATCCTAGAAGGCCATACGAGCTCGGTAACGTCAGTAGCCTTCTCACACGACTCGACTGTTGTGGCGTCGGCCTCTTATGACAAGACCATCCGGCTCTGGCGCACTGATGATGGCACATGTATCCAAGAGCTCAAGGGCCATACGGGCCAGGGAACATCAGTAGCCTTCTCTCACGACACGACCCTCGTGGCCTCAGCCTCTAACGATAAGACCATCCGGCTCTGGCGCACTGATGATGGCATATGCATCCAAGAACTTAAGGGCCATACTGACTCAGTATCGTCAGTAGCCTTCTCACATGACTCGGCTCTCGTGGCCTCAGCCTCTTGGGATAAGACCATCCGGCTCTGGCCCATTGATGATAGCACATACATCCAAGAACTCAAGGGCCATACGGACTCAGTATCGTCAGTAGCCTTCTCGCATGACTCAAGCCTCGTGGCCTCAGCCTCTCGCGACGGGACGATCCGGCTCTGGCGCATTGATGATGGCATATGCATCCAGGAGCTTAAGGGCCATACACGCTCGGTATTGTCAGTAGCCTTCTTGCGTAACTCGAGCCTCGTGGCCTCAGCCTCTCGCGACGGGACGATCCGGCTCTGGCGCATTGATGATGGCATATGCATCCAGGAGCTTAAGGGCCGTATAGGCTCGGTATCGTTAGTAACCTTCTCACACGACTCAAGCCTCGTGGCCTCAGCCTCTCGCGACGGGACGATCCGGCTCTGGCGCATTGATGATGGCATATGCATCCAGGAGCTTAAGGGCCATACACGCTCGGTATCGTCAGTAACCTTCTCACACGACTCAAGCCTCGTGGCCTCAACCTCTCGCGAATGGACCATCCGGCTGTGGCGCGTTGATGATGGCACATGCACCAAAGAGCTCAAGGGCCATACGGGTTCGGTACCGTTTTTGAGCTCGTTATCGTTTGCGGGCTCGGTATCGTCAGTAGCCTTCTCGCATGACTCGACCCTCGTGGCCTCAGCCTCTTGGGATAAGATCATCCGGCTCTGGCGCGTCGATGATGGCACATGCATCCAAGAGCTCAAGGGCCATATGGACTCGGTATCGTTAGTAGCCTTCTCGCACGACTCGACCCTCGTGGCCTCAGCCTCTGACGATAAGACCATCCGGCTCTGGCGCATTGATGATGGCATATGCATCCAAGAAGTAGCTGGCATTTCCTCCTCTCAACTGCAATTTGACTCCAAGAATTCATGCCTCTTGACTGATGCTGGTGCTATCTTTATTAACAGTCCTGTTTTATCACCTGAAAACATCACTATACCTTTTACTAACTGCCTCTCCGGCATTGGGATTAGTGGAGATAGGTGTTGGATTATGTGGCAGAAAAAGAGACTGCTTTGGTTACCAGCGTCATTTCGCCTTAGCTGTTCAAAGGTATCCGGATTGTCTGTTATTATTGGCTGCAACTCGGGGAGGGTGATTATTATGAGATTTGTTGATCTCTGGCTACTAGACTAGTTCAATCTGAGTGATCAATACCATATGCTTATTATCCTTTAAGTTACATTATCAACATAGTCTTGAAACGGAGAAGTGCGAACAGGCGATTATACCAGCAGAGTTATAGAATGGTCTTCTTCTGGGGTCTTCGAGACTAATAACGGGATACAATGCGAGGTTAGTAAGGAGGATGTCCTCACATATTTGATGTTAAGAAATCACGAATATAAAGCTTCTTAAGCTGGTCTTGTGGGTTATTATTGACGACTTTTTGGAAGAAGCAAGGGAAGGTTGTCTTTGTGGTCAATGCCGGGAATCTAGTCGTATAATTGTGCCATCCTTTTCCCTGCTCTAGTTCTCTTGCTTCTGATTGGCTCAGGAGTACTTTGTTTCTGCCTTTTACGTGTCGGAGTAGGGGTAGTAGGAGCGAGTTGATCGTCTAACAACCGCTCTGTGTCTGAACCACCGTCCGTATGATCGCTATCTGAATCGCCAGTTAGCTGAAGTGATAGGCGTGGAAGGGATGAGACATACCCGGACTTGGAATTGGAAGCACTGGATCGACGTCAGCTGTAGTTGGATCCAGTGGTGTATGTTTTTCTCCAGAGCAGGCTGGCGGTTTGGTGGCCTCGCGATCTGACTGCTTGGATGGCAGTGTCGGGGAAGCAGCTTTCCTTTGCGGAGACTGCTTTTGACCGCGGATTGGAGACGAGAATGGGTTTCTGCTCGAAACGCCCCCAGGGCCAGCTGGTCGTGGCGGTGTAGGCGACTCATTGACAGGATTCGATGATGTAGGCGTGGATATATTATGTGTAGACAGGGCACTCTGTCGAACGAATTCCCAATCGTCAGGAAGAATCACCAAGATTCGGACAGTAGAATCGACGACTTGAGGGCCTTGGATAAGCTCGCGGTTAAGGACCCCTAAGACACGACCGCTACATACAATCCACGACCCTTTAGGAAAGGGGTTCACAGCTTGGCGCATCCACCCGAGGAGAGAACTCCATGGTTGTTGCTCTACGGGGAAGAGGAGGAGGACGTGGCATACGTGTACGCCTTTGTGAGGAGGGCGATCGTTCTCTGGCACCAAGTAAGAACCCAGCTTTATGAACACCGAAGTCTTGCTCAGCGGCTCTGGCCAGACATCCTCCTTGATATGGAAAGTGTCTAGATCGACAGGACCGGCAAGAGATACATGTGCTGGAGAGCTTGGCCAGGGGGCACCTTCGTCGCTACCACCGAGGAGTCGAGGGACAATACTATGGGATTGTAGGCATCAATGACCTGTACCAGTAGGATGTGAGAAGACGTACGGAGTCAGGCCGCCATCGCGCGGCAGTGCCAGCGCAACCTGCACAGATTGAGTTTCTTCTGTCTCCCATCCATCCAAACTTACGCCATGGAAGGTAAGCTTGTTTGGACAAAGTCGGGCGACTATGGTGAACCATTTCCCCTCCCAGTCCTCCTCCAAGGTCGCTGTTCTTGCTCCGGGGTTGAACATGGAGAGTAGCAAAGGAAGGCCCGAGATCTCGTCATCTTCAGGACTGAGGAGGCGCGGATAAAGGTCGAGAATGAACGCAGGCTGGATAAAGGGCAGGAAGGTCCCAGCCTTGAAGTTCCCTGCATTCGTATAGCGTGAGCCAGCTGGGAGGATTTCGCACTGGGCTAGGTCAGAGTGGTAGGTGATGATGAGATCCGCACCGATCGGTCCCTGCCCACGCTTGTTTGGCAGCGGAGGTATCGGGTAAAAGACAGAGGCTGAGGAAGAAGAAGCCATATTGATTATAATAGAATCATGCGCAGTATTATAAGTGAAATGAGCCTAGGAGAGCGAAGGGTAAAGGAGAAGAGAATATTTAGTCTTCTTTAGTGGGAAATGTTGGCTTGCTATGTAGATAAATTCTGCTTTTAGTAATGCTTTGACCCTGACGTTAATGTAATATATTGCTACTGTATCTTATTTTAGAAGAAAGAAACAATAGTTGATGCCTGAGGCATTAGAGACTAACAGTTTAGCTAGATGTGAATAGCATCGTGGCTGAAATAGTATGATAGCTGAAAAGGAAAAAGCAAATAATTCCTCGTATCCTCATAACAGCTCCGTCTTCTAGCGGCAACTGCTATAGATAGTAGCGATTGCTATAGATAGCTGTGACAGTTTTTCTTATGTAAAATATTAATAGAAGTTCAGCGACTGGTATTGCTTTTAACAGTGATCTGTCGTTATGCTCCTTTAGACCTCCTCATATATTTCTCCTTCCTAGAGAAAAAGTTCATTTTAAGGAACCTATAGAGTCCTGATATAGAACTCACCGACGTAATTTGTCACTATACGCCAATATATTTAAATAGGAGCTTCAATGAGTACTTCAGCATGTCTGAATCACATGATCCTTTTTTCCTACCCACTCCACCACAGACACAGCTGCCTAGCCAGCAGCAGCAGACGAGAACAGGACCGCAAAGTGATGAGAGTCGGGCCATACGGGAAGCAGCGCGGCAGCGGCTGGAAGAGCAAAGGCGACGCGAGCGGGAGCCGATAAGAGATCAGCGAGAGACGGCTAGACGGCTGCAGAAAGAAGAGCGCCGCCGCCAACGAGTGGAGAAACGAGCGGAGACGATCCGGCAGCGGGAAGAAGAACGCCGCCGTCAACAAGAGGAGAGGATGCGACAGCAGGAACTAGAAAGAGAACGCGACCCACAAGCTGAAGAGAAAAGACAGTGGCTGGAGAGACACCGTCGGCGTCAAGAGGAGGAGGCTCGACGTCGAGATGAGCTGGCGGCGCACACGAGCAAGCGCCGTCAACGAGCTAGAGAGGTGACGCAGGAGCTAGATTCATCAATCCCAGAGTATGAATCCTTCTTTGGGCACTCGAGGCCTCTCAAGGGCACGAAGACTGACGATAACTAGGAGACGTCGTCGACCGAGGCAGGGTGGGCCTTCTGGCACCATCCCGGCCAAACAGGCAACTCTTCCCGACCTGATGTCCATGGAGATGATTATGCAACAAAAGGAAGCTCTGAGCAGGCTAATGCAAGCAGTAGAGCTGTCCTTCCAAGAGAAGCAAGCGGCCTCGAATCGCCGCGATTGGTGCAACTCTGTGACCGCACAGCGTAAGATCGACACAGTTCAGTCCTTTCTGAAAGCTTTCTACGATGAAGGCAGCATGGAGATAGCAGTATGCTCGGTTTGCTATCTACAGAAGAAGCCACGGGACCTAGACCATGTCGACTGGAAAAGGGCATTGCCTGACGAGATCCGTTCAGCAATGACTAACTTACTGGTGTGTAAGAGATGCTTCCCAGATGGAGACGGCGAGACCGTAGTGCCTATATGCTTCAGCTGTCGAGCGGCTTTCGACCGAGGCAAGGTCCCGGATGCATGCATGGGGAGCACGATGCTCATCGGCTGCGAGCATCGGTATCCAGAGGAGCTGAGAGACCTTACCCCTCTCGAGGAGAAGATGATCTCTCTCAATGCGGCATATGGGTTCATCACCAAGTTCAACATCCAACGTGGCCAGGTAACCGGCCCGACGTATCGGAAGCACGTCGCAGGTCACATCACGGTATTCCCCAATGACGTGGAGTCTTTGGCTGCCACGATCCTGCCGCACCCACTTGTATCAACATTGGAGCAGGTGCATGTGATTTGGACCGGCTTAGAGCGGCCCACACCTCGAGACGTGAGCAAACTGCTTAGCGTTCGACCCGGTGCCCTCCGCACAGCTTTACAGTGGCTGCGAGCAAACAACCCCCTTTATGTCGACATCTTGATCAACGAAGAGGAGATGGAAAGTTGGGCCTTTGAAGACGGCAGCGACGTGCCAACACAAGCCTACCAACGCATGGTGAGGGAAGAAGAGACCGCAGAAGAGCTTATACGGACAGCACAGATCGTGCCTCCAACAGATCGAGGGCAGGACCCTCCCGATCAAGCGTCGACGGTCGAGGACATTGCGATAGAGCTAGCAGAAAGATCTAGATGTATCTCTGGACAATCTGAGCCTGCGCATGGCGTACAACAACCCCCTAGCTTGGAGGAGGCGACGGCCGAGGAAACGTCAGAGCGGGTGTTTGAGCTGTGCTCCTCGGCGATGTTCCCGATCGACGAGCAGGCTGCCTTCGCAGAGCAGGACAAGCTAGAGTTCATCAGTCTGGCGCTTCAGGCAGAGCGCCAGTTCGATGATAGCTACGAAGGTGGTGCAGGCGAGGCCCCGTCGATGCAGGTTTATGGCTCCTCCAAGCGTCCGTTCATCCGAGTATCACATGGTCGCGAGTTCGCCGACGGCTTTTCCCCAGACTATTTCCCAAAGACCTTCCCTAGTTGCTTCCCTTATGGCCGCGGCGGACCACGAGTGGCGGACCGGAATGAGGCGGGAGATCCAGCGAATCCCCTGATACGAGATATGACCCTGGAATCTTGGGCCAAGGTCGTTCTGCAGCGGCACGGCGGGCATTGCGCCCAACACCCTGCCTTTTCCTTCCTTGTCTTCAACATGATGGTAAGGTCCCGGAACCGGCGGATTGCCCAGGGCCGCCTGAAGCGGTCGGCTTTCCGGCGCGTCGAGGGAATACACCAGAGGCTGACGCCTGAGCGCTTGCGCGAAGCACAAAAGGAGATGATCGAGACGGGAAAGACTACAGACAAGGACGTTATTGCACTTATGAAGGAGCTCTCACTCTACGGTAACCGGCATCCTTTATCAAACGAGAGCCGTCTATCTATGCGGAAGAAGATCTGGTCCATGATAGTGGCATTCAGCCTCACAGCCATCTGGTTTACGCTAAATCCCAATGACATCAACAACCCGGTGAAGCTGAAGCTTGCGGCGCATAGGGGACGGGATGATGAGGCCGCTAGGGCGTTGCTTCGTGCTCTAAGCACATCGCTGCAGGTGACAACCCTCTCGGTCCACGACCCTCTCAGCTCAACGCTCTTCTTCTTTCGCGAGATCTCTCTTTTTTTCGAGCATTATGTTCGCGTCGGACAACCGTCTGTTTATGGGAATGTGAGCCATTATTATGCGACCGTCGAGACCAACGACCGCGGGGCGCTCCATCTACACGGCCTACTATGGTTAGATGGCAACCTGGCCCTATCGGATCTCGTCCGTGACATGGCCGATCCTAATCAGGGAGAATACCGGTCGAAGGTCAAGAGCTTCGTGGACGATATATTTACTGCGACCCTGAACGAGGCCCTGGCGAAGGAGGCGGTAGCGTGCGGCAAGAAGTCTACTGTGGTCGAGCCTCAGCTGATGCACGACGCGGAGTGGTTATCGAGGGCGTTTGAGCGCGAGGCCAACTTTATTGCATCTCGCTGCCAGGTCCACCACCACACTGCTACGTGTATCAAGTACTCTATTAAGAAAATTTTGAAGGCGGGCTTGGAAAAGTGTAAAACGCAGCTGTGCCGGTTCCGGGCTCCCTGGAGACTTGTGCTGGAGACCGGCTTCACAGACGACGGCCTGCTCGAAGTGAAGAGAGATCATCACATGGTCAATCAGTATAACCAGAGTATGGCCATAGGACTGCGGCACAACCATGATGTATCAATGATTCTCACGCGGAAAAAAGGGCTTGCGCTGATACACTATATCTGTAACTACGCTACGAAGCTCAACGCTCCTATGTGGAAGCGACTCGCCCTTGCCGCAGAGCTATTGGACCTGGCCCAACAGCAGCAAAGGGGACCAGGCAATCCAGGTACCACGTCGACGTCGGCGATGGGAGATGAGACCAAATCGTTCTTGCTACGCGTCGCAAACCGCATTTTCACGAACAGAGAGCTCTCGCAACCCGAGGTGCTTGGCTATCTGCTCGGCTTCGGGACTGACTTCACAAACGTTCCTGCTTGGACCTGGGTGCATCTCAATTCTTTGTACTGGGCCTGCGCCAAACAGTGGCCGGGTCTACAGGAAGCGCTGCTGAAACTTGGTCGAGATCCGCAACCCGACAACATCTATTTTCAAACAGACGGCTTTAAGTTGCCCTACTTAGAAGCCTACAAACACCGCGGCCCAATTCTCCAAGACCTTTGCTTCTACGACTATATGTCCCTTGTGGTCTTGGAGAAGGAACGGTCCCACTGGAGAGGCATGACACCGATTCCTTTTCCACCAACGGCAACAGTCTGTAAAGGCTGGGTCCAACGCCTCCGAACTCTCGGCAAAACGGCGGTGCCTGTCTTTGATGGTCGTCTTACGGACGAGTTCGATGAACAAGATGAAATCTTCGTAAAGAAGTAGGTATTAAGACTCTATCATGTGAAGGAAAGTGCTTACGGGGTATTGATAGGAACGCAGTCTTGCATCTTGTCCTGTTTGTTCCTTGGGAAAGGTTTCAAAGCGAGCCAGCGGATGATATACCTGCACTTTGGCGAAGGTTCCAGGAAAGGCTAAGCGACCGAGTTCGCTCTTATGTTCGTAACATCGCTTTATTACGCGTTTCTGCAGAAGACGCTCGGGCCGACCGTAAGCTTCAAGGTCTGGACCAGGACTTTGAAGAGATCGTGGATGCGCACGCCTTTGGCGATCAAATGTGGGAGGAGGACGGCGCCAGGGCGGATGACGAGAACATCGACTCACAGGATTATTATGACGCCTTTCTCAGCGTCCTATCCGCAGTCCGGGGGAGCGAAATCAAGGACATGCCTGTGAGTTCGGCGCTGAGATGTTTGCATGAAGAAGCGAGGGCAATCGATATGGGAGAGGATGACAACACCGCCGCCCAGCGGGGCCGACAGTTCTACACGATGCTACAAGACATTCAAGATTCACCTTTCCGGGGTACGGGCCTCCTCACCCGGGAGGAAATCGATGCGATATTGAAGGTCCAGAAGAAAGAAGACACTAGCGTGACAGCAAATATCCAGGGTATGGAGAGTAATGCGTCCTCCGCGCACGCTGATGAGCCCCATGGAAGGCCGGATGTCCCACGGCGGCCCGCTCAGGCGGAAGAAACACCAGCGAATGGAGTTGGTCCGGGGGGGCAGATGCGTCTCGAAGTCGGCCCTTATATGTCACATGTCGACATCGCTCTAGGTCTGGCGAGGCGGTGGACCTTGAACAAGCTACAGTCGATGGCGGTGCTGCTACCGGCAGTGTTCCTCGACGAGCGCGGCACTCGGCTCCAGGAAGAGGAGGGCAAGCAGCACCTCCAATACGTCGGCGGTGAAGGGGGCACGGGAAAGTCTCGCGTTATACACGCTATCAAGGACATGTTCCGGCTGAAAGGCGGCCTTCACACACTGCTCCTGACAGGCGCAAGCGGAAACGCGGCTGCACTCATTGGCGGAGTGACCCTCCATTCGGCGTGCAACATTGGATTCGAAGACAAGACAGAGACTAGGAGGAATATATCAGAAGAAGAAAAGCTACGTTGGAAGAGCAAGACTATGTTGATCGTCGACGAGATCAGCCAGGTGGGCGGCCTCACTCTAGCATCTGTAGACAGCCGCCTGAGGCTGTATAGAGATGATGTGAATCGCCCTTTTGGTGGGATCCCAATCGTCATCTTCTTTGGCGACTTCTTCCAGTTTGAGCCGGTCAGACAGACCAGCCTCCTCTTACCAGAGCCTAGAGAACACAGCAGACAGAGACCGGAGAGCTTGGCAAAGCATATAGCAGCACATAAACTGTTCCTCCAGTTTACAACCGTCGTCATGCTTCGCGAACAGGTCCGCACCGCCGGCTGTGCAAGGTTGCGTGGCTTCCTCCGGCGTCTCCGCAATGGGCAGCAGACCGAGCTGGACTTCCAACGGCTGTGTCGTCGCCTATATAACCAAGCATCCCAGCCCTCTTTCGCCAATGGGCTGCGGGCGATCACACCTCTGAACCAAGATAGGTGGGACCTGAACATGGCAGCCATCATGCAGTGGGCTCGCGCCCAGGGTAAGCACATCTCGATCTTCGTGGCTAAGCACGACACTGAAGCGGGAAAGCGGTTGCGTGTGGAAGAGCTATGTGACGTGCTCCGGTACGGAGACGACTCACAACTCCCAACCCCCGGGTTGTTCTTCTATGCGCAAGGGATGCCTGTAGTAGTGACCCGGAATCAGCTTACTGGGTTGAAGCTGGTCAACGGGGCGCCCTTCAAGGCAGTCGACATCTTTCCTGACCTCTCCTGCGGCACCATTGCCCTCGCTAGGGACGTGACGCTCCACCTGGGCCCCCCCGCAGCCGTTCTCCTCCAGTCGGACGATATCGCAGACCTCGCGGTACCCGGGCTTCCGAAGGGTACGCTCCTCATCAAGAGCAAAACAGTAGTTATCCCCGACTCTATGCGAGGGAAGAATCCTCGCTCGAGAAGCAAGCCAGGCTTTCAGTTTGTCACCTATAGAACAGGACCCCTATGCACTGCCGCCTTTGCTATGACGGACCAGAAAAGCCAGGGTAAGCAGTTCTCAGAGGTCCTTCTTAACCTCAAAGGCGTTCACGGCAGCAGCACAGCGACAAGGCCTAGTTTTATGAGCTTATACGTACAGCTTTCGAGGGCGGAGAGGTGGGAGGGGCTGTATCTCTTCCGAAGACCAGCACGAGGCGATTTTATCGAACCGAAGAACGTATTAGATGGACAAATGAGGGACGGCGTTTACAAGCTGGAGAGGCTGGGGGACGAGACAAGGCAGCGCTTCGAACGTGACCATAGACACGAGGGCTGGTTTCAGGATTGGGATGCAATAACAGAGTCTACCTCGGTAACCGAAGCCGAGGAGGAAGACGACACTTCTCTCTGGTGCGATTCTGACGATGCTGAGGCCAAGTCATAGCATGCACCTTGGCAGTTACATTTATAAGCTGTAAGGCAGCAATATCCCTTAACGTCTCCTTCTCTCGCACGGGTACGATAGACTTATGATAGTAAAAGTCTGTATATCTCTTCGTCGAAGAAACCACAAACTTACCACCCCGACTAAAAAGAAACCGCGTAAGCCGTCGCTCACACAAGGAAGAGACCACAAACACACCACCCCGACTAAAAAGCAACCATCTAAGCCGCCGCTCACAGTAAAAAGTGACAGTAAAATTATATAAATGATACCGTAAAATCGACAAAGTCTTGGCGAAACTGGTCCGTGCTTTGTATGTGTCGGGTAAGGAGAGGCTAAAGAACCTTCCGGAACTTACTTCGTAGTTCCTCCAGGCACCTTCCGGAACTTACTTCGTAGTTCCTCCAGGCAAAGGAACCTTCCGGAACTTACTTCGTAGTTCCTCCAGGCAAAGGAGGAAGGAGAGAATGTGGGCGTGGGTGTCGATGCCTTTTAGACTAGGCACTATCGCCGGTGATGTCATAGATATGGCATCACTAAGATCCTCGCTGCCTCCAACCCCAACCTGATATATATCCTTCGTGGGTATTTATTACCCTACTAGCTATACTATTTATTACTTGTTATTGCTGTTTTCTCTGATCGGCTCGGTCCTATTCTCTTTTAAAGCTCTCTAGTGTCTAGTAATAATTGTAGATAATTCTTAAACATTCGATCTAAAGGAAGATAAATTTAACCCAGCCCCTATAACCCTCTGAGAATAAAGGAAATAAAAAAAAAAAAAATTGTTATATTAATAGCTAAGGAGCGCATAGCCTAGTCCACGGAAATATGCAGGATCTATATTATATACTTTTCCTGGGATCATAGTGGCCCATGTCCCTCTGTTGATCTCTGATGATCCCCTGATGGATCGTCCTAGATTATAGGCGTCTGTCACGGGCCAGATGAGATCAACTCAAGAGGTAATGCCACTGTATTGCGAGAATACTACGATGAAGAGGAAAGAGAAAGCGGGCAGGCGCGTGGACGCGGAGACGCGTTGATAGTCCCTGTGGCCTGCCCCGTGCGTCCTAGTTACGTATCGACCCCACCCTGGGTCCAGCACTCCAGACGCTCCCGTCACAGCGTCCCGCGGTGATCTAGTATGATCCTTCCTGATCGGTACTTGGGGTACTCCGTATTGCTGTGCTTAGTCAACGTTCTACAATCTCAGACCGCCTGGTTCAGGTTAGGTGGCGCATGCCGGGAAGAATCGGAAAATACTCGAAGATGATAGACACGGCACTACCTGGCAAGCATACCCGTACTCTATATGACCTGCTGAAGAGGAAAGAAGCAGAGGTGCTGGTCCAGCTCCGCACCGGAATGGCAAGACTAAATAGCTTTCTGCACAACATCGGCGCAGTGGAATCGGATATGTGCGAATGTGGTCAAGCATCCGAGACAGTTGCACATTTTCTATTCAGATGCACAAAGTGGACAAAGCAACGGGAAGGCGTGCTGAAATGCCCACAAACAAAGATGGGAAACCTCTCGTTCTTCTTGGGAGGAAAGGCAGCGTCTGACGAGGACAAATGGGCACCAGATATGCGGGCAGTACGGGCAACGATCAAATTTGCCATTGCAACGGGGAGGCTTAACATGGACTAGAAGCCTCAGGCACACTAACTATGCAGATCAATCCCTACTAACATCATACAGTCTCATTTTGACAGACCGGGCTTCAGCTGCTGAAGATAGGATGCTGAACACTTGCGGAAATTGGCCTTCAAGCAGGCCTGTCACGACATATACACCAGATTGGACCAGTTAGTAAAAGTGAAATTTTGGGGCTTCGGGTGATTATGGAAGAACTGTACGAAACGAAAATAGCTTAGCGCAAAGGCCCTCTGGGGTGTGTCCCCCCGGGCGAAATAAAATCCTTACCTTACCTTAGGTGGCGCATGGGTCGAGAGATTAGAAGAGATCAGTGACGACTTAGGTCTTCATGGTGATAGTATAGGTTTGGAGCAGCTTGGCTACGGCCTCGTGCCCGTTCGCTGCTGCCCGCGATAGCGGTGTCTGACCATCGCCATCTTTGACCTCTAGGTCAGCGCCTTTCTCGAGAAGCAGCTTGGCTACAGCCTCGTGCCCGTACGCTGCTGCCCACGATAGCGGTGTCTGACCATCGCCATCTTTAGCCTCTAGGTCAGCGCCTTTCTCGAGAAGCAGCTTGGCTACGGCCTCATGCCCCCTGTCGGCTGCCCACGATAGCGGTGTCTGACCGTAGCCATGATCTTTAGCCTCTAGGTCAGCGCCTTTCTCGAGAAGCAGCTTCGCTACGGCCTCATGCCCCCTGTCGGCTGCCCACGATAGCGGTGTCTGACCGTAGCCATGATCTTTAGCCTCTAGGTCAGCGCCTTTCTCGAGAAGCAGCTTCGCTACAGCCTCATGCCCGTTCGCTACTGCCCGCAATAGCGGTGTCCAACCGGAGCCATCTTTAGCCTCTAGATCGGCGCCTTTCTCGAGGAGCAGCTTGGCTATGGCCTCCTGCCCTTTCTCGGCTGCCCGCAATAGCGGTGTCCGACCGTCGCCATCTTTGGCCTCTAGGTCGGCGCCTTTCTCGAGAAGCAGCTGGGCTATGGTCTTCCGCCCGCACTCGGCTACCCGCGATAGCGGTGTCCGACCGTCGCCATTTTTAGCCTCTAGGTCGGCGCCTTTCTCGAGAAGCAGCTTGACCACGGCCTCGTGCCCGTTCCATGCTGCCCGCGATAGCGGTGCCTGACCCCAGCGATCTTTAGCCTCTAGGTCAGCGCCTTTCTCGAGAAGCAGCTTGGCTACGGCCGCCCGCCCGCACTCGGCTGCCCACGATAGCGGTGCCTGACCCCAACGATCTTCGGCCTCTAGGTCGGCGCCTTTCTCGAGAAGCAGCTCGACCACGGTCTCGTGCCCGCTCGCGGCTGCCCACGATAGCGGTGTCCGACCGTTGCCATTTTTTGCCTCTAGGTCGGCGCCTTTCTCGAGAAGCAGCTTGGCTACGGCCTCGTGCCCGTTCGCGGCTGCCTCCGATAGCGGTGTCCGACCGGAGGCTTCTTTAGCCTCTAGGTCGGCGCCTTTCTCAAGAAGCAGCTTGGCTACAGCCGCATGCCCGTTCCCTGCTGCCTGCGATAGCGGTGCCTGACCCCAGCGATCTTTAGCCTCTAGGTCAGCGCCTTTCTCGAGAAGCAGCTTAACCACGGCCTCGTGATTTCGTATGGCTGCCCATAATAGCGGTGTCCGACCGGAGGCTTCTTTAGCCTCTAGGTCGGCGCCTTTCTCAAGGAGTAGCTTGGCTATGGCCTCGTGCCCGTTCCATGCTGCCCATAATAGTGGTGTCCAACCGTCGCCATCTTTAGCCTCTAGGTCGGCGCCTTTCTCGAGAAGCAGCTTAACCACGGCCTCGTGATTTCGTATGGCTGCCCATAATAGCGGTGTCCGACCGGAGGCTTCTTTAGCCTCTAGGTCGGCGCCTTTCTCAAGGAGTAGCTTGGCTATGGCCTCGTGCCCTCTCTCAGCTGCCCGCAATAGCGGTGTCCAACCAGAGCCATCTTCGACCTCTAGGTCAGCGCCTTTCTCGAGAAGCAGCTCGACCTCGGCCTCGTCCCCCATCTCTACTGCTGGCAATAGCTGTGTCTGGACCTGATCATGTATAGACGGTTAGCCGCTGACCCTTCGGCATGGAAGTTCCATATGTGATCGTTAAGCACCTCGTATAACAGCTCCCGTGGAATAACGGTCGGTTGGGTATTCGAGCCCGTTTGGAAAGCATTTGGGAGATCAGTGATATTTGAGACCTGTGTTGTCATTCCTCTCTCTTCATCAAACGAACTCCTTCCGGAAGATGAAGTTGATGATCTACATCGTCAACTGTCAGCTCAGAATATTCTATGAGTCGCTGGACTTACTCGCTGCGATCATCTGGGATCATTGGCGCACTTGGCATCCAAGACTGAATCCAGGTATGACAAATGGCTGCTTTAGAGTCTAGCCGTTCATCCGGCTTCGGCTTCATCAAAGCACGAATAAAAGCCTGCCCGTCCAAGCTGATACGAAAATCGTCTAACGAGCCATGAGGGAAGAGTGTGTCTGGGCGCGTTTCATACTGAAAGACATGCCGTTGACTCGGGAACATGGAAGACTTGGTCAATACCCGGAAAGTCATTACGCCCAAGGCCCACATGTCTGCCGCCGGGTAGTTAATATCCGGGAGGCTGTTTTGGTAAAAGAGCTCGGGTGCCATGTATTCGACGGTACCGATCACTGTACTTGCGCTGCTAGTAGCTGCTTCCAGTCTCTTGCTGATACCGAAATCCGAAAGTTTGACCCACCAAGAGCCTGGCTCTGTAGGCGTTGGATGTTGCTGGATCAAGACATTCTTATACCGGAGATCAGATACTTATCCACTACCAAATTGAACGGCAGTCGAGTTTTTCAGAGTCCACTCACCTGAGGCTTTATGTCACGGTGAGCAAAACCTTCTCTGTGCATGATTGCCAAGCCATGCAGCACTTGACTGGTGATTTGGCGGGAGTCGTCTTCAGGCAAGGCGGGATGATCGCGGAGATATGTCTGCAAATCTCCTGTAGGGACATACTCCATGGCGATACACAACGAGTCCTTTTTCTCATACCATCCCAGCGACTTCACGAAGTATTTAGAGTACTACTCGTCTGAGTTAGCGTGAAGTGCCTTCATAGACCGTTATCGCGCTGAACGGCCTGGATGTGGCATGACATCGAAACCCGGATGAGCACGTACCTTGTCGTGAGAGAATTTGACAATGGTTTCGAGTTCTCGGATGTATCGTCGTTTTCCGCCGCCATCCTGAAGTGGGATTGTTTTCACTGCGCGATGGGTATAATGTCGACTGCCACTGGTACATGTCTGTAAAAACACTTGCCCCTGGCCGCCACGGCCAATGGGCCGTTTGTCGCTCTTCCAACATTCCAACCGTCGTTGCGACGATGGAGGCGCATCAGGGTCATCATAGATATGGACGATTTCGCGTTTCTTAGGGAATGTGGTCTCTAGCTTGTAGTCCCGCACATGATCCGGTAGTTCATCCTCCATTGAGATAAGTATTTCTAAAAATTCGGCAATAGGTGAATCTGAGGGTAAATAAGACAGAATACTACCTAAATGATCGCCGTGACCATTAGTAGCAGAGAATGAAGTGGGTTTATCTATGCCCTTAGCTAACTTTTACACCATAAGTCGCGACTTGTCACCTGCTGTTCTACTATGTACGTTAATTGGTTGTACTGGCCAATATGTTTGGGCCGCAGATACTTGATATTAAGCCAATCACTATTACCTATGTCCATTTTTTTTCGGTCATGCGCTACCTAGTAAGATAATACGTGGAGAGGCACAGGCTGGGAAGCTTCCTGTCTGCATCCGGCTTGTAAGCGCTACCCCCGTTTAGATCGGTTTGCATCATCCCCCTGTTAGCTGGAGACCCAGCCACCACCATCTTAGACAGCTCGTTAAAAAAGCAATTGATGTGCGGCGTCAATATTACCATGAGTTTCGAATACATCACAAACTGATTTCCTGATATTCTACGTACTGTCGCGGGTGATAGGAGGTGCCATATCTGTGGCGGACACTCTGCCTAGTGGGATTTCTGGGAGGTCGGTTGATAACATTGTCAGATTGATGCCCAACGTCTCATCCTGACGAATCGCGAAATTGCCGCAGTGTGCAGGACTCGGGCATACGCGATGACCAACTATTGGCGCCATAAAGACTTTAGATGGGTGACCCTAGCAAGCCACCTACGGCCGTTCAGACGGCGTTCAGCCTTCCACGTCATTATCACACCATTTGCAACACTAGAAAGGTTGGCGGTCCGCGCGCTTGCCCATTTGCAAATCGCTTTCTTGGGGGAGTTCCCCCCACTCCGATCGACTCTCGGGTTGGGTTGTCTTCGTATCTATTCCGGCACTTGGGCACACACTGAAGCAACGGTAGCACTACACACATCCCGGACTTCCTGAGCATGACATTCGAAAATTCCACTGACTTCTAGGTTTCAGCATTTAATGGCTGAGTTCGCTATTGGAGTTGTTGGCCTTACTGGGACTATCGACTTATGTATGAAGTATGTATCCAGGACAATAATTCCATAGATATCACTGATGATCATAAGAGCTAATTAGATTAAAAAAAAGATGGGGAAAGGCTCTGGTTCAGGCATGCAAGGACTACCGGGAAGCCGACGCCAAGGTCGACGAGATGATTGTCCGCATTGAAGTGTATTGGACACGAGTTCTCAGCCAGCTAGAGGTGACCAAGGAGCTAGAAAGCACCATGACCGACGACCACAAAGCTCTTCAACAGCGAACTCTTTACATCCTCCGGGGCAAGTTGGATGCAGCTACTCAAAATCTCTCAAAGTTTTCCCGGCGCCCAATGCCCGAAATGGTGAAAAAGCTACAGTACGTGCGGTTGAAGGATACCCTTGAGGCGACCATAGCAGAACTGGAATCCTGGCAGAGACTCTACGAGCCTTCTTGGTTTCACTTGATCAAACTTGCTCCTCCTACTGTTGACATAATGCTGAACAATATCATCAAAACCGGACCTACAGGTGCAGCAGACTTCGGTTTAGTAGCCCGGAAGTTTCGTCGAGCGTTCAAAGGGGCCTCGACAGAATCCCAGAGCGTCTTTATTCGCGAAGAGGAGCTAAACGGCTATAATAAAGAAGCCATTTTGTCCTGCACGGCTCTGATAGCCACGCGTCCAGGAGACCCCAGACGGCTCATTGTCGACATAGTCACCAACGGGGCAGTCCAGTCCAAAGACGCACGGGAGTTTGCCCGCCGTCTTCGAGACTCGGATCCCTTCAACTTTGGAGTCTTTAGCTGCAAGGGGGTCGTGCGACAGGGTAAGACCTCCGGCATGGCCTTCCTCTTCCGGGTTCCAGAGGGACACACGGCCATCCGCTCTGTTCGGCAACTGTTGCTCTCCAGCCAAGCCCATGACTCACTTTCCGACCGCCTCGAGATGGCGAAAAAGCTTGTTAATGCTGTCTATTACGTTCACTTGTATGGGTTCGTACACAAGAATATCCGTCCTGAGACGATACTGAGCCTCAGCGAGACGGAGGAGGGGAGACTCTCCAGCATGGCATGCCTGGTTGGGTTCCAGGTCATCCGAAATGCAGATGGGAGGACATACCCGGTGACCGATATGAAGTGGGAGACCAATCTATACCGGCATCCGCTGCGGCAGGGAAACAACGTCGACTACTATGTGATGCAGCACGACATCTACAGCCTTGGAGTATGCCTTCTCGAGATTGGTCTGTGGGAGTCGCTCGTTGCATACGACCCCGACGGGGCTGCGCAGCCGTCGACAGCTCTTAGTCTCGCTGAAGACAGGTCACAGCTTAAAAGTCCCAATATACTGAAGGAGCACCTAGTTACTCTTAGTCGTAGCAACATGTTGAGAGCTAAGATGGGTACTAAATACAGCGAGGTGGTCGAGACATGCTTAACTTGTCTAGATGAGGACAACCTGGATTTTGGTGATGAACGAGAATTCCAGGATGAGGACGGAGTGGCGGTAGGTGTGAGGTATATTGAAAAGGTCCTCGGCATTCTAAATAGCATTTCTTTATAAGAATCAATTACGACACTTGACTTTCAGAAGAAAAACAAGGTGGCGCGTTGTTAGGTGGGTTGTGGCACATGTGTTGTAGCGCATGGGTTGTGGTATAAAATGGGGCTTTACGGAGGCTTAGTTGGTACCGCGAGGGTCTGTAGTTAAGTTGGCATGGATCGTCTAGTGGCTAGAGCTTACGGAAGAGGGCGCGGGAGAAGGAACCTTTCGTTTCGAAAGGCATATAGGTAATATAGGTAACGTCGCTATATATAAGCAAGCCTCGAAGAATAAAAAGTTAAAAAAATAAGCAAAAAACCTAACCTCTCACTCGTTAGTCTTAGAAATTAAACCAGGGGAAGCGGGGTTGGGACTAAGGTCTAAAACCTCTATCTTACGCGGTGGCGTACTGTGGAAAAGGGCATCAGACAGATGACTGGGCAGCGCATAAGGTCGACTGCGTTC
Source organism: Dactylonectria macrodidyma (assembly GCA_020744425.1). Lineage (NCBI taxonomy): Eukaryota > Fungi > Ascomycota > Sordariomycetes > Hypocreales > Nectriaceae > Dactylonectria > Dactylonectria macrodidyma. The sequence continues at coordinate 237,676 of JAGMUV010000034.1, forward strand.
CACTACGCAAGGTCGAGGATAGTCGCGCCGCCGCAGCAATGTCCGGCTTCGATCGATCTAGGGCGACAAACAGCCAGGATACGCAAGGATTTAAGGAGGAGGCAAGCGATGATACTAGCACAGTTATAGATTGGTCTTCTTCCAGGGTCTTCGAGACTAATAACGGGATGCAATGCCGGCTTAGTAAGGAGAAAGTCCTCACATACTTGATGTTAGCAAATCACGACAAACATAAGGCTTTTTAAGCTGGACTTGTGGGTTATTATTGATGACTTTTTGGAAAGAAGCAAGGGAAGGTTGTCTTTTCGGTCAATGCCGAGAATCTAGTTACATAACTATGCCCTCCTTTTTCCTGCTGTGGTTCTCTTGCTTCTGATTGGCTCAGGAGGTCTCGTTCCATCCACAGAAGCTGGTGATAATGTCTGTTCCTTGATCGCCTCTGTTGAAGAGGACGATGCCGATCTTCTTTAGCTAAAAATGGCTCCCCACAACTAGGCCTCTTTAGGCCCTAGCCATTTAGCTACTCTTCACAGCACCAGCCCAATCCGCCCCGCTTCAGTCCTACATAATAAGGTTCATTAATCTGTCACTCTCTTCTAGTAACTCGCTAGTCTCTCGCCGTAACTTTATAGCGGTCTTTCTAGTTGGCTATTCAACTGCCGATTTGTGTAACGGTCGTGTCCACAAGCTAGCCTGTACGTAGTATAGGGTAGCGAGAGGAGGGTTTCCTAAGGGATAGACCGGGGTCTATGTTAGCAGAACGGTTAGGCGTACACTTACTGAGCGGTTGAGTGTTACGTTAGGTAATAGACAATATACGATGATGCGTGGCAGTCAGAGTAGATTGTGGTAACCAAGTTGTATTGATAGCTGAGGAGCTGCTCATACTGGATGTGCATTTCTCAGGCGTCTATATAGTTACGGTGTGATGTGGATCACTTGGATCATCTAATGATCTGGGTGATCCGGGATCATCTGGATCACCTAATGATCTAGGTGATCCGCTGATGATTGGAGAAAAAGGTGGGGGTGCGGTAGGCGCACGTGATGAGGTCGTGGCCTAGTCCGACATGGGTCGTGACAATTTGTATTACTGAGTGTGCAAAGATATGGGGTAGAGGATATCAATGATGTCAACTTCCTGCTAGCTCAACAGAACTGCTAGCTTGGCTTGAATAACTCGAGGAGTATAGTAATCATATATTTTCAAGTTACTTATTTCTGTTCATCCCTCATGCCATTCTACGGGCCCAAGGGCTTAACCAGTTTCTATTTATTAACTCCTGCTTACTAAATATTATATTATATTCAACATGGATTCATCAATATATAAGCAAGTAACCTGTCCCGTTGCAAGCGGCGTCTTATCTGCAGTCCGCGAGAGCGAGAATCAAGGACATATCTGAAATACTTGGGCGAAGAGGATCGAGCAATCAATGTCAGATAGGGCGACAATGTCGCATGGCTGTTCAGCTTGCGTTGGCTGCTTTGCGTCATTTCAAGCCTCTTGTGGCTGTGTGGCTTGGACCCATGAAGTTCAAGCTAGTGCAGTGCAGTAAAAGCAAAGGCTACCCACTATGTGATACACCGTGTGATGGCCCAATACGGAAGGCAGAGTGGTCTGTGCTTTTGTAGGGTCTGGTCGAGCCCAGGCAGTAGTCTTTTCTTCCTTCTTCCTCCAAGCGCAGCTCCCAGGCGCAGCCACCTTGCGGTCCCTTAAGGAACCTTTCGGAACTTACTTCGTAGTTCCTCCAGGCAAAGCTCGGAAAAGGAACCTTCCGGAACTTACTTCGTAGTTCCTCCAGGCACCTATCAGAGCCGCCGGTGGACAACACCGCATACAAAGCTGATTGGTGGAGGGACGTCGGCGTTGTGCGATTTCCTCGTCTGTCTTATATGGCTGTTGACTTTTTCACTATCGCTTCGTCTTCAGCGGAAACGGAGAGAGATTTCAGCAGTTGCGGGAGAATGATAACACCACTCAGATCTCGCCTACGACGCCATATTGTGGCCATGGCTCAGTGCCTTCGTTCCTGGAGCAAAGCGGGCATTTACCAGCCAACTCTTCCTCTTGGTCTCCTTGAAGGAGACAAATGGAGGCAGGTTCTTTACTTCATGGGCAAAGTCACGATGATGACTAACTTTGATCGATTCGATCGATTGAAGGTGACGATCGATATAAATCGATCGATCAGGGCTCAGAATCGATCTATACGATCGATTTCCAACCCTGCCTTGAAGGGGACAATTGGAGGCAAGTCCTTCAATTGGTGGGCAGGATCACCGTAGATAGGAATAATGAGGGCCAGCATTGATCGATTCGATCGTCGTGTAGAACGCTGCAGAGGTGTACCAATAGAGCAGTTGGAAACCATTCAACCATTCACACTGGCGCCATGGGGAAAACGAGTAGAAGCTATTACCGACGAGTCAGCAACAAGAGAGGCAAAAGCAGGCTGGGCCATACGCATCGCGGTGAGCAGCTCTGCGCGGAACGATGTAGTAGGAGTGAGAGGAGCAGTCAAGTTTCCGATATCGATGAGAGGTGGCTCAAGGCTCGAGACTACCTCGTTTACTCTTGGTATGAGAACGGAACAAAACCCATACAGCGGAGAACTTGCAGCGATGGAACATGCTTTGAGGCGAGCCCTACCATACTTCAAATATCGCAGCGTCTTACTCATCACGAGCAACAAAGCTGCCGCGCTCTCACTCAAGCAGCCCCGTCAACAATCCGGATAAGAATATATACGCTGTATTTACGATTTGATTGAGGAGCTGCGGGAAGATGGAAATGTCGTGAAGGTTCTGTGGCTACCCTCAAGTGGCGAGAACAAGCTTCTCAAGCATGCCAAGGAGGAGGCTCGGAAGGCGACACTGCAAGGAACCAACCCCGAAAAACAGCTCCCCAGCATGCAGTCGACGGCACTCAGAATTGCACGATCGAAAGTCAACATAAATAGGGCGCTGCCGGAAAAAGTTGGCAAACACTCCAAACGAGTAATTACCATCCGGCACCACCTACCATGCACAACCACCCTTCAGGGGGGGTCGGCGACAAGGGTGGGGTGGGGTGGGGTCCCTGTATTGACGAAAATGGATGGAAAATGCGTTTTGACCCAGTGCTAGATATAGCCTTCCGTACAACCCCACTCTTTCGCTACGCAAAAAAAAAAAAGTACCACCAAAACTCGTCAAATTCACTTACACGAAAGTTGGCCAAAATAAATAGCTACCTAAAAGAAGTTACCTCTATTGATTATAGAAATGATTGGAGGTAATTGTTTTGACTCTATAAGGCTGTGCGGGGTACGCGATATATGCAGGCCGTGCTATTGAAATATTGTCAGTTTAATCACCAACCTCCTCACCGCTCTTTCTCGTGTTTTCTGGTCTTTGCCTTTGACAACGACCAAAAAATGCCTATCTCGCGGATTCGATGGGAATATACAGAGGATGACATGGCTGAGGCTATATTGGATATTACCGGTAATGGCTTTTCACCCTCTCAAGCGGCTCAGAGACGGGGAGTGCCCCGAAAGACTCTCTCCGACAGACTTAACGGCCAGACAGCCGTGAAAGAGCAGATTCAGCCTCGTCGACGTTTGTCCAAGAATCAAGAGGACAGATTGGCTTTCTGGATACTCCGTCAGGAATCCTTGGGCTATGCTCCGTCCCACAATCAGGTCCGCGCTTGCGTCATGGGCTTGTCGAGACAGCAGTATGAACATCCCGAGTTAGGACGCAATTGGGTGATCAGATTTATCAAGCGCCGCACAGACCTGAAGACCAAGATGGGTAGACGTTAAGAAGCCAACAGGTTCGACTCTTTCACGCCTAAGGCAGTTCATTGGTACTTTGATATCAGGGAGGGCCAGTATGGCTGGATCAAGCCTGAAAACACCGTCAACGTTGACGAAGGGGGTATTATGACTGGTTTCGGCAAGCATCTATCTGTATACCTTGTCAGTGATTGAAATTTGACTGACTAATCCCTTTTATTTAGGCTTAGATAGCCTGGTTGTTGGAAGCGCGGACCCAAAACGGAAGGCATTTCTCAAGGGACCACAAACTCGAAATTGGACTTCATTTATCGAAGCTGTCACTGCTGACGGCCGCGCCTTAATCCCTGGCATAATCTTCAAGGGGAAAGAACTCCAGAAACAGTGGTTTCTTGAGGAATTCAAGAAGGTAGCAGACTGGTATTACATAACTTCGCCTAACGGGTGGACTGACGACCACATTGGAGTTGAATGGCTTGAAAGAGTCTATCTGCCCCAGACCATGCCTGCCGACGACTCTGACGCGAGACTGATCATTTTAGATGGTCATGGGAGTCATGCAACGGTATGTTCTTCGTTTTCTTCAGCTCAAGATCACTACTGAGTGACGGAAGGATGAATGGATGGCCACGTGCTTTTTGAACAACGTTTATTGTTGCTACCTGCCAGCACACTGCTCTCATGGGCTCCAGCCGTTGGACAATGGAGTATTCAATGCCTCCAAAGCCGCATATCGACGAGAGTTGGAAAAGTTCGCTTCATTGACTGATTCCACTCCAATGGACAAGGTCAATTTCATCAGGGCCTACGCCAAGGCGCGTCGAGTTGGAATGACTGAGAAGAATATACTCTCTGGATGGAGGGTTACTGGGAATTGGCCGATCTCACGTGCCAAAGCGCTGCGGCACCAGAAATCCAAGAAGATAGGCCAAATGGCAGCCCAAGAGCGACTCCCGAACCCACGCCGTATTTTGGCTCGGACGATACACCAAAGACGAGCCGTCAAATTCGTGATCTTGGGCTGAACAAAACACCAAAGACACGAAGACGGTACAACGTAATAGCAAAGGGCTTTGAGGCTCAACAGCAGACGGTAGCGGCGCATACTGTGAGGATTGCTAGCCTAGAGGAGGAATTGGCTCGCCTGAAGTGAGGGAAGAAGAGGAAGGCCGTGCTGAATCCTAACAAACGTTTTATGACTCTTGGTGAGACTCTAGCTGGTGGAGAAGCCATACCAGAAGAGGAGACTGAAAATATGCCTGCTGTGGTGGAATGTGGCTGGTCAGGCGAGCAGGAGTCAGAATCGGAGGCTGCCTCGGTCATTGAGGTCAGAGCGGAAACCATACCCCATCAACCAACCACGCGATCAGGGCGGCTTATCAAAAGACCCAGGATTCAATAGAGAGATTCAATTATTATTTATAAGACGAAATATTTTGCGCATATCTATCATTTTGGTCAAGTTCTGTGTAAGTAAAGTTGTTGATTTTTGGTGGTGCCTTCTTTTTTTTTTGCGTGGCGAAAGAGTGGGGTTGGCGAAAGGGTGACACCCCCACCTAATGCACCACCAAAATTTCAATCTTCCCATACAAAATCCAAATTTTCAATTGCATCGCATTCAGCCAGGAATGAAGGTACTCTCAAACTAAGGCCTATACTATATTGCTTTTTTCATGGAATTTTAGTATCGGCCTTACTTTTTCCCGTCCCGTCTCGTGGCCTGGTTCTCTAGGCCTTTGAATTTTTTCGCATTTCACCTCATCCACCCTAGGCGACTCCATCTACTTAAGCCGAATTTTCACCTAAGTTGCTGTCGGAACTCCTTCTGCAATGGTTCACCGTAATTATACTGAAGATGGCGTAGCTGAGGCTATATTCGATATCACTGATAGAGGCCTATCACAGACAGGAGCGGCCGAGAAACGTGGAGTGCCTCGGTCAACCATTTCTAGACGACTTTCCGGTCAAGCGAGCAGGAATGAACGTATCCAGGACCACCAGCGTATTTCAAAGAGCCAAGAGGCGATCCTTGTTCGTTGGGTGCTGCGACAAGAGTCTCTGGGCTATGCTCCCTCGCACAGCCAACTCCGCGCCTGTGTCGAGGCCCTCCTTCAACAACAAGGAGATAACAAGCCATTGGGTAAAAACTGGACCTCCAGGTTCATCAAGCGACATTCACAACTATCTACCAAGCTTGGAAAACGCCAGGAAGCCGCCAGGTTAACGGGTTTACACCAAAAGCGGTCAATTGGTACTTTGATATTCGGGAGACCGAGTACGGCTGGATCAAGCCCGAGAACACAGTTAACGTGGACGAGGGTGGCATAATGGCGGGTTTCGGTAAGTCCTCTACAAGTTCTCTACGTGCTTTTATAGGGCATAACTAATTCGTTGTCCATGAGGCCTGGACAGCCTCGTAATCGGGAGCTCTGACCCGAAGAAGAAGGCGCTGTTGAAGGGCACCCAGTCGCGCGCTTGGACGTCGTTTATTGAGGCTGTCACCGCAACTGGCCGCGCTTTAAAACCGGGAATTATCTTTAAAGGAAAAGAACTGCAGAAGCAGTGGTTTCTTAACGAATTCGAATTGATAGCGGACTGGCACTACATCACATCCCCGAACGGCTGGACCGACAACCATATAGCTCTCGAGTGGTTGAAAGACGTCTATCTACCTCAAACGGAGCCTCGTGATGCATCGGATGCGAGACTTATTATCCTTGACGGTCACGGGAGCCATGCGCAGGTGAGCCTTTTGGTGTTTTCGCCGCAGAATCACCCGCTATAGGGTCGCTAACGAGCAGTCAGGATGAGTGGATGGCCACGTGCTTTCTGGACAATGTCTACTGCTGTTACCTACCAGCACATTGTTCCCATGGTTTGCAACCGTTAGATAATGGAATTTTTAATGTCATCAAAGGTGCGTATCGGAAAGAACTCCAAAAGCTGGCTAGTTTGACCGATTCTGCGCCGGTTGATAAAGCCAACTTTATTCGGGTATACGCGAAAGCCAGGGAGGCGGGCATGAGGAAGGAGATTATCTTATCCGGCTGGAGGTTTACTGGAAATTGGCCTATAAACCGACGCAAAGCTCTAACACACCCGGAAATTCAACCGGATAAAGAAAAAATACTGGAACGGTTCAAGACGCCCAGCCTTCCTCAGCTGCACTCAGATGATACGCCGAAAGCGAGCCGCCAGGTGAGAGATTTGGCCAAACACCGAAGTCGTCCGACCAGGCGGAAGTACAGTAAGATCGCAAAGGGGTTGGAGGCTTTAGAGATGAAGGTGGCCGTTCAGAATGCGCGGATTACTGGCCTCGAAGAGCAGATGGCCAAGGTGCGGCGAGGGAAGAAAAGAAAGGCGGTACCGAACCCGAACCGACGATTCATGGCTCTAGCGGAGGCTCTAGCGGCTGGAGAAGCTCTTCCTGACTCAAAGGAGGCAGAAATAGAGGTGATTGTGGATGAGGAGGTCGAGTCGGTGATTGAGGTGGGTGTCAGGTCAGAGGACGAAAGTGAGGACTTCATGGTTGTAACAAAGCACTGCCAGCGGACACGCAGCGGCCGGGAGGTCAAAAAACCACGCAGAGAGTAAAATTTGAACAAATTTCTACAAACTTTCTACAAAGATTCATTTATCAATTGAGAATCGGGCCTGTTTTTGCGGATATCAAAATTTGGATTTTGTATGGGAGGATCGAAATTTTGGTGGTGAATTAGGTGGGGGTGTCCATTAGGTGGTGCCGGATGGTAAATACGGCACTGCCGGGCAATCACACGAAACAACTCTATGACCAGCTGTCATGGAAAGAAGCGAGTGTGCTCTCCCAACTCAGAACAGGCATAGCGAGATTGAACGCATACCTCTTCCATATCAAAGCGGCACCATCGGACCAATGCGATTGTGGACAAGCGAGAGAGACAGTTGAACACTTCCTCCTCCGATGCCGAAAGTGGACCGCATACCGTTCGGAAATGCTTCAGTGCACTGATACCCGGGGAGGCAATATCTCCTATCTTGGAGGGAAGTCACCGTCAGACGACCAAAAATGGATGCCAAACCTGGAAGCTGTGCGAGCAACTATTCGGTTTGCATTGACCACAGGCCGCCTTGATGCGAACTAACTAGGGAGACAAACTTGGGCGTACACCCCCTCACTAACCCACTATTTCCAGCCAAACTCGACACTCACCCGGTGCCAAAACAGCGAACACCGCTTCAGCCGCCGTAGATAGGACACTGAACACTTGAAGAATATTAATAGGCTTCAAGGTAGTTCGCCAATAATACTACTAACCCATGGGAATCCGCAGAGAAGGAGAGAGAGACAATACGTAAGGGAAGTATGAGCAACAAGCGGACATAGTATGGGCTGAAGGAGACCAGGACACAATTTGGGCAATGTATGGATATACATATTAGTAATCAGTGCCCTGTCGGCATAAGCCGCCGGGCGTAATAAATGGTATTGTATTGTATTGTATTGTATTGTATTGTATTGTACTTTAATACACGAGTCCTTTAACAGAACGATCAGGAATGAGGTTGGCTACTCATGAGCCGTCGCATGCCAGACCGCCGGTAGGCTGCCCTGGTACCAGTACAGCGCGTTGCCCAGAACGTGTCCTCCACAAAGCCGCGTCCGGCCAAAAATGGCCAAAATCCCAGAACAATTAAAGATAGAAATTCGGACGTTGATCCACTGTAACTATCTGCTCTTCACTACGAATTCTCCAATTCGCTATTTCTCCAAAAAGTGGACTATCCGTTGTCTATAAAGGTATTATTAGGCTTCCCGACTCCTGAACCGCTTCAATTAATTTCAGCTTGCGCCAGCCGATTCATACCTGACTATCTTGCCATTAGAAGCGATAACTACGGGACTGCAATCCGAGATGCCATAATGGCTGACATAATTTCCAAACTGCCGGCCGAGATTTTACAAATGATCATTGAAAATGTTGAGTGTTTCCCCAGGTCTAACTAATATCTCTCCCGTTAACGGGCATCAGTTATCGGGAACGAAGGCCCTTTGCCTATCCAAAGAGGCCGGTTACTAATGAGTTCAGGTCACTATTAACGAAGACCTCAAGTCACTCACTGAAGTGTCGAAAAGAATTCGAGATGCCGCTTTGCCAGGATTTTGGCACTCAGTCGAAGTCAAACCCCGGAGGATATCAGGGCATCCATATTTACTCCATGAGCTGCCACTACTGTGTCCGTCTCCATCGTCTTTGAAACACATTAAACACCTTCACTTCCAAGCCGACTTCGACTCCCCCACATGCAGTAGGTGCCCCCACAATGGTTTAGACAATGAAAATGGCTTCGACAACACTCGTGAGTCCGACGGCAGTTCCAACGAGTCCGACGGAAGTTCCAACGAGTCCGACGGCAGTTCCAACGAGTCCGACGGCAGTTCCAGCGAGTCCGACGACTATGAATGGGGGTTTGGCAGGCATCATCATCCTCGGGATTTCGATCATCTCACCTTTGCCACTGAAATGATCATCAATAGATTCTACGATAATCAACTTGAGACTTTTAGGTACGACGACATAAGCACTTCAATTGAAGCATTCATTACTAATAGAATTTGGAGTTGGGACTTAGGGACTTGTATACCGGAAGGGATTCTTGGGCCGGAGGGTATCGTCAATAAACGACAGAAATCACTTCGGGCTATAAGTATCACGACAGATCGACGTTGCTGGCGCCGTTTGGCCTCGCCTAAAAGTCGTCAGGGATCCATTATCGATTTGGACGGTTTTCGAAAACTCACAAGCCTTCGATGGAGAACGCCAAAAGAAAGCGACCTTCGTACTTTGTCCTCTACGGTTAAAAATAATCGCCGGCATCTGCAAAAGCTCGAGCTGGAATTCGCCGACTGGACATTCCGCGTGGGCCCAATTGCACTATTGCAGCAGCTGCCCACCAACGACTGCCCTTTTTTGAGGGAGTTTCTCCATATCTCACCTGACCCCTCATTACCTGTTTTCCCACAACTACGAGAATTATCTCTTTCCAATACTGTGATTGGACCTGAGCTAGCCAAAGCGCTCAATTTTGAAATTCTCATGTCGCTCAGACTGCGCCAATGTCATGGGTGGAACAGGTTTATCGGGAAGGTTATAGAACTGAAGATTACGCCTAGGATCAGGACGTTCGAAATCTACGAACGGACTATTCGAAATCTAAAACCAGACCATTACAGAGAAAAGCAACAAACCATCAAGGACTTCCTTGGATCTTTCAGCGGGCTCACAAGGCTCTACTTGCGTCTAGCTGATCCATGGCTTCCCGAGGCGGGTTTTTGGGCCAAAGTTGGAGGGCATCGGAATACACTGCGAAGATGCATCTTGGATCAACTCTGGGCAACTGGGTCAGAACACAGGGGGGTCTTACAACGTGGATTTCATCAGATTGAAAAGTTTCCATCGTCGAACCCCTTGAACATGCTCAACACCGAGTGTCTCGGCTTTATAAATCAACCAACGTATCTTGTAAGGATTGTCCAACCCAGTGATCTACAAGGAATCTTTTGCTCTACCACGGTCTGGACGTCGCTAATCCGCATTTCTTTCAGAGAACCATGCTTCTTCCGTTTACGTCGAAAACGTGCCTGAAGGTCATCCACATCCGTGCTGGTTATGCCGAACGGTCATTGTTGTGGAAAATGGTCGAAGAACCAGAAACCCAACAGGCAGAGAAGACCCCAAATGGTTGTGCAGCGAATCTGAAGACCCTGTTGAGCAATGTGACGCACCACGGCTTCACCTGGGGTGATATTCGCCGTATTCGAGAAAAGTTTCAGCTTCAAGAAAAATTCTGCAACTTCATCGAATGGGCTTTCAGCCCCGAAGGCATACCCTCTCTTCGCACCATTGCAGTAGGTGACTTCTCGATCGGGTGCCAATTCCTGGAAAGCCGATTTTGTATCCACCGCAACGAAGACACTACTTTCAGTGTTCTCGAAGAAAGGGACAAAAGACTGGTTTATGTCTTGGAGAATTATTGGGATTTTGTGCAGTCCTGTCCGACCTCCTGTCTGATGTAGGAACTCATGAATTACTAGCGACTTTTATCGACATACGATTTCTAACTTAGACCAAGAGCGTCGGACTGTTTCAAGGAAGGGAGGAGTGTTTGTATACATCATCTTGTTTCTCTGAACTGGGAGGGCATTTGGATAGTGATGATCCAACGTCGGCGCGATCCAACGATGATCTTTTGTTTTCCATATCAGCGGTGCCGCCTGGGAGAGGGTTAGGGAATGGAGACGCGAGTCGGTGTGAAAAACCGAAAGCAGAGGTACAAACAGACTTTAATCGCCTAGAAAATCAAGACCATCAATGCACCATACAAAACTTAAGTCAATCAATAATTAGAGCGAGGCTTCTTAAACATATCTCAGCCATTATTATTTCTTTTCAGCATGTTGGACATTTTGCTAAGCTTGAAAAGGGCGAAATCATTACGATAAATACATCTTAATGGCCATGCTTCTTACGATTGATAGGGCTAAATATCACAAAACTTTCAGAGCTCGACAATCCGAATCATTGCTGGCCCTGGTCTTGGGGCACCACGGTTCCCACCATCAAAATACTCCACCGAGTATTTAACTCCTTCCCGTCTTTTTATTGTCAAGTCAACTAGGTCTCAGTTTACGGTACCTAGCTACCCTACACATTTGCGGGCCCTATGCTAGGTCCATCATTCGTTGCAGGAAACCACAGCCGATCACCCAGTCACCACCGACAGTTGCAGCGGCATTAGAGGAACTGTGACGGGACAAGAGCACGAACGAGGTCGAGTGCGACTTGGGCAAAATGATTGTTTACGAGGAGAGAAAGAGATTCCCAAGGGAAACTCTGACACCCTCACAGGAACCGCATTGCCAGACCCCGACATTCACACAGAAGATCACGGATCAACCAACCGCCATAATTGGGGTGTGTCCCCCGGGGTGGAATAAAATCTAATCCAATCCAACCGCCACCACGGCAGCCGCAACTTTTATCGCCAACCCGCTCGCCTGGAGAACGACCTCTAGCCTCGAGACCTGGCTATTCGCCACTCAACGACGCACACGCGAGAGGCACGGATCTCAAATTGCCTTACGAACTACAAAGTTGCGGTGACGCTAGGTGCAAATTTGACTAACGAGAGACTGGTTCAGGGTAGGTGACCATTCACCTATCCTTACCTTTTAGGACTGCTACCTCTAATTTATGACAAAGCATGCATACGGATGCGAAAACTTGGGAAAGGGCAAAGCGTTGTGTTTTGCATTCCGAGGGAGATAAGAGTACAAAATCATGTCAAAATCTTGGCGCAGCAGGGCCGCGAATCATCAATGAGAAGGGACATAACCGTTTCCGATGTTCTAACTCTAACTCTTATCCACTGTACTGTACCAAGCATGGCTCGAATTTCAATAAAATACACGGGTTTCGTCCGTGTGCCCATCCTTGCTTCCTGTATCTTCATTAAATTACTCCTTTTTTATCCGTGCCCACTCGTTGGGCTGAAGGTATCGACCCTTGCCCAGCTATACCGGTACGTGTGGCCGTCCATCACATGACGAGGCTGAGATTCGGCCAGAACACGACACGAACAGCAATCGCTTTCAGAGTAAGGTGTTCCCGGAGAATACTATTCAATATCGTATTTTTAAGGTCTTAAGTATGGATATCAAGAAGTCAAGTTAGAGCGGTGGGGCCGCAGGGCGGCAGCGTGCTTTGCCATGGCCATTGGTCTTGGCCTGATTGGCCTGATGACTGTTCAAATGCTGAATGAAATTGGGAATTTGAGTCGCTTGCTTGCTGCAAAAAGGACATTGATAGAAACCTCGAGCGCTGAGGAAGCGGAGTTGGGGGTCACGACCCGTTGATTGGGTCAACTGTTTGAGATGATCGGCAAGTCCTAGTGGGAAGTTGAAGAGCCACCCTTTACTCTGAAAAAGAACTGCGTCGACGGCTGCTTGTGTCAGCGAACTCTTTGTGTTCATCGTAGCTGCTGACAGTTGCCAACGCCCGCTTTTTGACGGAAGTGGTTGGGTGCTGGTTGAACAAGCAGCATACTGGCGAGTGCTCTCTATTGAGGAGACAGACGCAGGATTTGGCCAGTAAAAGTGCGGCTCAGCCGAGGCAACCTGACTGTCAAGAGGTCTAATGGGGGGCAATTGTCCATAGAACATTGAGGGCTCATCCACCCTATAGTTGGGCTGAGAAGGATTGAGAGGTGTCGGTAGTGTTGAGTCCATGCTTTGTAGTCGGGAATGGATAGTGTTTGGGCACGTATCCCCGGGCGTTGAGGTCTGAACATTTGCAACTGTCGAAGTGTGTCCACTGTTTTTCGGGTTTTCGGAGGGCACTGGCTCAAGTTGCCGCCCTGCGGAGGGTATATCTCCTCCTTCTTGTGAGTCATGAACCTGAGTCGTTCGACCGGCCGCACTCGTAGGAGGGCGTTTGTAGGTAGCTTCAGTTTAGTTCATGACATCCCGTGCCATTTGTACTCCTCTGACTGTATCGGCTTCACTTAATGCCGTTCTTTGCGAGGTATCATTATTTCGATGTTGCGGAGATCGTGAAAGCTGGTCCTCCGAATCGGCCGTAGATGTAACCTACTTACGATTCATCGGATTGTCGATATTGAAGATGGTTGTCTGAACTGGGTCCTCACGTGGAGTTGCGCTAGCTTCTTCCTCCAAGAGAATTCTCATCCAGTGTGTCCATTAACCAAGTAAAGCAAAATTTGGACCCTCTACTTGACTTGGTTGACGGGACCCCCTTGCTTTACTTTGTTTACTTGGTAAGAGAGGCTTGCTTTGCTTGGTTGGTTGAGGTTACTCGACTATTTTCCATCCTCATGTGGCTCCGGTGGTAGATCTATGCTAACATACCGCTTCGAAGCAGGTGCTTTTGGCATTCAATCGCTGCTACGGTGTCCGAATTAAGCCGATTTCGTTCATCTGTGATGACCTTCTTTGTCTGTGAGAAAACGCGTTCACACTCAGCGCTCATTGCTGGGCAACTGAACAAGTCAAAGGCCATCTTGGTCAGGATGGGGTAGTCAGATGTATGGCGAACCCACCACTCCAGAGGATCCTCAACATCCAGATCAGCCTTATTATTCCTGGCCATAAACTCATCCAGCTCAGATGTCAGTTTTGTCCGCTTCCCTCGTGTGGCTGACGCTGCAATGGCAGCAAGCCTCTGACGACGCTTACGAGCTTGCTGGAGTGGATCAAGCCTCGCCCTGTTATCAGCAACAGCCTCTTCCTCCTCCTCCTCCTCCTCCTGCTGTAGTGCTCCTTCTATTAGGCCCACTTCTGCAGCTGCTTCTTCGTATTGTATATAAGCCTCCTGCACCACTCTCTTCGCCCCGTTGATCCATTGCGTTTCAGATCTCTCTCAATCATGGAATATACAGAGTTCCAGCGGATGCCGCCATCGACCAGGACTCTAGTGTAGAGGTGCTCGATGCTGCCTTCGTGGTACGCCTGAAGAATGTACTGCTTCAGTCGCTCCCGTCGCTGGTCGCTTCTGTTGATCCACGTACAGAAGTTGTGGAGCTTGCCGACAAAGCTTTGCTTCCTCCATATCTCAAACCGCTCGTCATCCGATGCGCCGCGGAGCCGTTGCTCCAGCTTGCTAACGCCCTGCCCAAAGAGGAGAGCTTTGACGATGAGGTTCAGCATATGGCCGACGCACCAAAGGCGACTCTGACGGTTGATTGTAGGGTACTGCTTTGCTAGCTCCTGAATGCATGTGTCATTGTTGCTAGCGTTGTCCATCATAAAGAAGCCAATGACGGGGGAGATTTCGTAGAAATCGATGACTGTTAATGGCACCTTGGCAATATTCTCGCCGGAGTGAGGGCCTTTCAGTGGGGGAAAGTCCAGGAGAGCTGTTTGTAACCTATGTCCTTCATCCAAGAAGTGAGCAACAACAGCTAGATAGTTGGTCCCTTCTTCAGATGTCCACGCATCCGTCGAGACGTGAATCTTGCTTGTTGTGAGATGGAGCTTTTCCCTCAGCCAAACACGTCTCCCAGCATCACCAAACCATTTCTCTTTGACCCAGCTACTAAGGGCTGATGGCTCTTGGGCAGAATCTTGTCGCTGTCTTCCAGATAGTTGGCAAACATCTCATAAGTGCGTTGATGGGGGTGAGATCAAGATCGATCACCCAGTCGGTAAAGTCGTCTTTAAATTGCAGGTCGTGGAACACCAAGCGCCGACCTCCGAGGTATGATGTGAGATTTGTTGCGCCCTTGGCTATGCTGAAGGGGTTGCATTCTGCTGCCTTGTAGCCAAATTCTTCCAGCCTGTGCTGATGTTTCAGATGGTATATAATGCTGGTCGTGCTCTCACTGGCAAAGAGCGCAGTATTGTGATGGCCACCAATGTGGCAGTATTTGCAGAGCCAGTACTTATTGTCTCCGTCCGTTGTAAGCTGTGCACCGTGTCTGTAGATTGCTGAGGGTTGGGATTTGGAGTTGATGGCGCGCTTATGAGGCTGACGATATCGGATGGATGGCACTGGCTTCCCATCGTAACGGATTTTGTCCCACTCGATAGGGAAATGGCATTGAGAAGCTTTTGGCACCTCTCTTTCGTGGGAAACGGTTGCGGGAAAAGCGCCATGAAGTGGCACACTGGTTGGGGTTGAGACCGAGCTAGAGGTACTGGACTGAGCAGAATCGATCGGCTCAGAGGGAGTCCTAGGGGGTGTAGCCTTTCCAAACCTTCCCCGAGGCTGAAACATTGGATATGAAGGCATTATTGACTTGAGATTTGGACTGTGCGAGACTTTCTGGCAGCAAAAGACAAGGGACAAATTGATCGGGCTGCAGCCTCCTGTCGCGACCTCAGAAAAAGGAGGTTTCGCAACGACTTGCCTAAAACGGAAATTAGTCGAGTAACCTCAAGTAACCCCGAGTAAGCGAAAGGGTCTTGCTTTGCTTGGTTGAAGACCATCTTTACTTTACTTGGTTGTTACGTAATCAACCTATCCCAACCAACCCTTACCTTACCTTGGTTGTTGGACACACTTTGGGTCTCTTGATTGGTCCAATCGTCAATTGGAAGGAAGGCTTTATATCCTGGATGAGAGGTAAAGAACTTCTTCCCGCTTCGCTGTGCCCAAGGCTCCTGGACTAGGATAATGTCTATCTGGTCTTCCCAGCAGAGCTGAAGGAAGGCTGAATGCGCTGGAGCTGTCTTACCGACATTGCCTTAAGCTATCCATAGGGGAGCCTTTTGGGCTGGGCAATTCCTTCTATGCCTCTTCGTCATCTAAGGTAGAGAAGGCATTCGCGACGTTATAGTCCTTCCGCGGAAGGTCTCGGCCCCTGCGTTGGCTGCTGGCTAGCTGTATGTTGCTAGCTTGCTGACCTAGCTGTTGGTCTAACAGCTGTACCTCAATAGCTTGTGTATTGACTGTTATCTCCATTCCGTCTTCTGATGTCTCAGATGAGGGCGTTGAGGTCAGGGAGCTAGACGCAGAGGCAGAGGCCCGGCGGCTGTTGCTAGTAGAGCCGGTCAATCCAAAGGTGCTCTGACTTGTTCGTCTGTTGTACTCGAAGGTAGCTCTTCTGACCGATCCGACGGATTGCCTTGAGTTCCTTGCCTGTTAGAGAGATTGTGTCGCCGTTCTTCCTGATCGGCTTTGCAGGGCAGCCTTCGTGGCTGGCTGGACAGGGTCCGCAGCAGTTAGAGCATTTTGGCGGAAGGTTACATGGTTGCAGATGCGGCTGACCCTCTATCATAGGGCTGCTGCAGGTCTCACATCGCGGCTGCCGGTGACAGTAGCGGACTGGATGGAAGCCCTGACATCCTGGGTTGTGTAGCTGGATGGGAGCTTTCTTATCGATTCGTCTTGCCAATGCACTGGTCCCAAAGACCCGAAAAGGTCCGACCGGTTCAAGGAAGGAGCAATCCACGTCTTCCTTCCTGCATCAGGGTTCTGAGCTGAGTGCCTTGACGGCTGCAGTCGTATGGGTCGTTGGCCCGTCTGAGCGATGACTTCGTCTTCAATTGCTGCCTCTGCGCTGATCATCTCCCCATGGATATTCGGGAGCCTAGTCGGGCAGCTAGGGATGGCGTAATTGAACCACTTGACTGGTAGCTCAACCTTTGAGGCGCTAAGGCAGACCTGCAGTTACCCTTGGCTAGCAATAAGCTTATCGCGAATTGCTGCGTTGATCGGGCGAATGTTGGAAGAACTGAGGATTCCCCCTCAACTTCAGGATTAAAGTTAAGGTTTGAAGTCCTAAAACTTAGATCGTAGGACTTGATCGTAGGACTTTCTAGGACTCAAGTCCTAGAAGGGACCACTCGAAGATATAAGGTCTTAAAGGTCCTTCGATTGCAAGAAGAACAATAACAATAAGAACAACTTTCTCATCAAGTGCACTCAGCATTCCTGCGCAATCCAACAACAGCGAATAGAGAAGCCTGTTGCTGTGGTGTGGATGTCTGGTATCTCAGCTAGCGATAGGCCTAGGGCTCTGCATGTGGCCTCGCGTAGGGCAAAGTTCCTTAAACTTCGGGCCCACTGATGGTGTTCCTTTGGGACTCTTACAAGGACCTGAAGGGTCTCTTTCTTTGGCTGCAGACTTGCTTTTGCTGTTGCGGCTGGCCTGGCTGGGCCCTGTGAGCTTAGCTGGTCATCGAGCTTGCTAGCGATAGCTGCCTAGGTCTCCGAGCGTTCTGTCTCAGCTGTCTGACCTCCGTAGATACGGCTCGTCAGATAGGTCGGGATGCTCTGGAAGAGCTTCTGTAGGGTCTGTTTCTCATTCTGGCTGGCATTATCGATAATACTATCGATAGCTTCTGCTAGCTGTTTGATCCTTTCGACAAAGGTGCGGAGTGCGGAGATGAGAGGGTCCAGGGGCCCCTGTTCAGAGGGCCCCTTTTCACTTTGCTGGGACCTACCCGGTGCAGCCAGAGCCGGCTGCGTAAGGGATTCGGGCAGCGCTGTGCGCCTTCGCTTTGTACGGAAGGAGGGCGTCAGCTCTTCAAGATAGGTTTGAGGACTGCTTTCTAGCAGCTGCTGGTACGCTGGGTTGTTTCTATGTGGGGTGCCCGGCAGGGCGGCCGGCGCGGCAGCCATAGCGGGCCCGGGAGTTGGAGGGTATTGTGAGATAAACGGTTACACCAAAAACGTAGCGCCGCTACTGATGTTACAGCTTCTCTTATCGATTGGGTATATGTGCCACAATCTGACAGGTATCCTCTCCTAGCCTTCCTAAATAAGTAATTATTGGCATCAAGTACTTGACAACTTGACACTCCTTTAACTTGATTGATTGACGATAACCCTTAGACTTGACTTGAGAACTTGACTTGACGAGAAGTCGAACTTGATTGAGAATTGTCAAGTTCGAGCTTGATTGTTAGCCACACTGAACGCGGAAGTCATCGTCGATGTTCAATGGCTTGGATGAGGGGCTTTCTGGTAATAGGTTTATGGAACAGCCCTCCTGAACTCGATCCAACTACATTCCGGAGATATCATTCGAAATGGGTATGTTTTCATTCATAGTTACGTTGGTCTTGGCGTACTAATTGATACGTGAAACCAGTCTTGGGCCTGGTGCTTAAGACTGGCATTATATGTAACATCACGTGAGGAAGGAGACCTTATGCTTCCATCCTCAACTGTAGTCTTAGCTCACCATCCATCTTTCTACATCTACATGACAACCTCACTTTATGTGACCTCCGCGATATATTCGCATCACTAATATAGCAATTCAGCGCAAGATTTCTTACATCCAATCCTGGTGATGGGTATGTTGGAGGTGGTGGCTGGAGTTTATGAAATGCCATCGCATCGTTGGCACCTGTCTAAGCTTAAGCGTGCTATAAATATAGTTTACTTATGGGTGATGAAAAATCTAGTTCGATAATTACTGGCGGCAGCTGCGAGGGACTGTGGTGGCTGAGGAGGAGTAGGCGCTAGAGGAGCCAACATTGGCATGGCAATTCTGTCCGGCAACTGTGTGACGGGCTAGAATATTCGGTCGTGATATCAATGGAAGCTGAGGGTCGATGATCATTTCCGCCACGACGTTGTCATTGATAATAAAGACCAACCGAGTTAAAGTACTAGACGCATTCGGAAATGAATATCAGGGCGGAGGTTGAACACTGGAGCAGCACAGATGTTACATCAAATGCGTATGGAATATCCAAACGGAGAGAATTGAAACGGTAAAATCTAGTTTGAGTTGGTTCAAGGTCAAGTAGAGAGTCCCAACCTTGATACACGTGATTCACGGGACAAAGTGGAGAGATTAAGCTTCGTCACGCATCATCTCCTTAGGTGCTGTAATGCTTGTGGAGCACCTTTGGGACTTCTCCAGGTTGACAGCCGCTAAGCTATTACTAGGTAGTTTTGCTTTTTGCAAGGTAGCAGACGTGCTCCACAAGCATTACAGCACCTAAGGAGATGTTAGTTAGCCAAGCTGTCGTTCCTGGATTGGTAAGCCGATAAGGGCCGATGTACTCAGTGGATTGGAAGACCCTTCGAGCACACGACCCTCACTTGAGCCCATTTTGGATTTATTTCATAACCTAGACTGCGGAAGCACAATACCCATTAATATTCATATAAGGTATCAACACCATGGTTTATTCCTTACACCATGAAAGATTCATTTGCATTTTGAATCCAAAAATCAACGTGAGACCCTATGCTCTGATTTCCTACCAACGAGAATGAAAATGTAAAGCAACTAACCATAAAAGACAATGCGTCGACTCCAACTAAACCTGGGTAGAAAACGCCGCCGAATACAATCGCTGCACACACGAGAAGTCGCATTGCTCGACTGCAGGGAAAGCTCAAGAGAGTCAGAGCAGAACTACAACGCTGGCATGGTCATTGCCCCCACACTAAGGCAGCCTCCCCGCCTTGCCCGAGAGGACGCATTTCGAGTGTGGTAATCTAGGCAGGGCCAAAGGGTCAGGGTAATACGTTGTTCTTATCTGCAGGATTGTCATGGCTGCATCGCAGGTTAACGACGATTCTCAACTTGGTTCTCAAATTGTAGCGCGGAGCTGAAGTAGGGTGATGGGTCCTTTCACATCGATCATATTTAAGACAACAGTGACTATAGAATCATTTGTCAAGCGGTACCTTTGCAGCTCATAGTAATTATAGTGTGAAGGAGGGAAGAGTTGAAATAGGGAAAAGCAATTGGTGCGCACGTGACCTACCGCCTGAACAGCAATATTTAATAGATTATCAATTGGAAGATAATAGACCTACGAATAAATTTGTACAGCGAGGGATTTTCCGGACAACCCCCTGTCAAGAAGTGGTCACTTCAAGGCTAGCACCGACGTTTTCCGCTGTCTGATGGTGCCATATCTCACTAAATTAGCACGGTTTAATTTCGCGTCTCTTACTTCGTAGTTGAGTGGAATTCACTTGAAAGAGGTATAACAGAGACCAAGGGCCAGCCCCGTATAGTATGTATTTGTAACAGTACGAAGTTGTGATCCCTTTAATAACCTACTTACACCTTCAGACTTCAATAAATAACGATGTCTTATAACCTTCAAATTGTAAAATCAAGTATTTCCAAATTCAGCATTTGAAGCTGTATGATGTAAGGGTTGGGTGTGTACTAGGGTGACTTATAGAGTGATCGAGGTCCTAGGTGTATTCAAAGCTTCCACTTGACGAGCTCTCTACGAAGGCTCACTGAGCCTTCCTAATATGCATCTTGGTCCCTGACTAAGAGGGGTCTAGCCGTAATGTGGTCATGCCCTCTTTGGTAACCGTGGAAGCATTAGGTTTTAAAAATGCCTAAATCGTGGAAAAAACTGTATTTTCTGCCTTTGTGCCAGCAACTTGCTCGCCCTTGATGGAGCAGACAGCATCTCAATTAGTAGGCTGCGGCAGCTAACAGCTCGGCCACATAGATAGCAGACAGGCCAATTGATTCAGAATAGCTAGAGAAGCATCTAATAGAATGCTACATCGGATCAGATCTTGGTGGCTGATGTCGGCAAGGCATCTAAAGGTCGGTAGCAGCCTGAGATCAAGGGGGCTTTTAGAAGGTGTGTGTCACATCTATCAACTGTTAAGACTGAAGACCAGTCTCAAAGGCTCGGATCTCTAGCAAACCGGTCTTAAAGACCCGGCTTTCTAGCAAGCCGGTCTCGAAGACCCGGCTTCCTAACAAGCCGGTCTCGAAGACCCGGATCCCTTGGGATCCGGTCTAACGAGAACCTTATCATAGCTATGAGAGCAACCTACAAATAGGTCTGCCGCGAGCCCTCAGTTAGATAGAAATCAAGAGCTTCTATTCACATCACAATGCACTCATCCTATCTGATGCAACAGTGTGAAACACAGTAGATCGGGCGAGAGGATTTGGATTAAAGGAAAGACAGCAAGCAATTCAGAACAGCTACTTCACTAGGAGATAAAGACGTAATAGAATAGAAAGACTAGCGCCAACTAGCCAACAAGGGGTCTCGTCCCTTCCTACTGTTGAAGTTGAAGGGTGATCACGATCCTGCTTGAAGAACAGTTGCGGGACCCCACCCCCCTCTGATATATCCCCCAGTGGCCCTTGGAGGTGTTGAGACGCTGGCCAAGTCCACTCCGACCCGCGTCACCATCTCAACTTGAATACACCGAGATACCTCCTACGACGTGACGATGGCTTTGGACCCTACGACGCCTTTAGTACCTTCAACTCCCCTATTTCCTCTAGCTCCTCCCAGGGACAGGCCATCGTCGTGCCCGGCCACAGCTTGCGAACCATCATGCGAGCTTCCTCCCATTCTTCCCAGCGCCCGTCAGAACTAGTTTACAGTTAACAACCATCCGCAAAGCTAGTTATTACCGGTAGTGGAGTTGTACCTAATTTTAATAGCATCGGGAGCAAGTTGGTAAGCTCTGAGGAGGATTGCACACACCACCAAGTCATATGGCTTCCGGTTAGTCTTGCATATACCGGCTCCATTAGAAAGGGAAAAGTCCTCACAGCCACTACGGTAGTTTTGGGTGTTAGCGTATATTGTTTCATCTTATGAAGTCCGTCAAAGTATAATTCCTTACTCATCGCCGGAACCGTTGAACTGAATGCCTCGCTCCCGGTCGAGAATGGGACGCGAGTCAATATATTGGACACGTATATTTGCTGTTTCTATAATTTCGTGACTGTCCTCGACTAACTTCGGTAAGATGTTTCTCCAGGAGGCAGGATCAACTATGTGCCAGCTATGTGAATACCTGTAGAGGAAGTCAGTGGTAACTAAAAATAGGGTCGTGGCTTAACTTAGCTTACCCCATGCTGAGTTAGGTCGAATGTTTGTTTTAGTGAGAGATGCAAAGGTATTTATCCACAAGCCGGCGACACGGGGAGGGAGGGTCTTTATAATGGCACTGGCGGCCTCCAAAGTAGGCCGAGACTCCAGTCTTCCAAGTCAACTAAGGAAAGGAAATGATCTGAGCGTTTCATAATAATCCCTCACACAAGGGCTGTGATGCTCGGATCCTCGTGACTCATACAGCCCACTTTGCTTCTAATCCATGCACATGTAAATACTACGCCTCCTTCCGTTGGCTTAATGAGCACAGCCGAGGCTGACTGTATGTCACGGATCAGGTTATGCGGGCATTGCCGTTCTATCATACATAGGTCCACAACAGTGTTTCAAAGGCTTTGCAGCGACAGGACAGAGCGACATAAACGAGGTCACGTGGATAGGCTTGCCGCTCAACGTCTGCTCGTCAGTTAATTGCCGGTATAGTTGCTAAACCAATTAAGTAACCATAGGGTAGACTCGTATATGTACCCAAACGATCTGCGCTAGGTATCTTAGGCTTGCTGATCTGAGGTGTTCACTAACTGAAATGAAGCTATGTAGGCATGGTAATTTGGGTGAGTGGACAGGACTCTGGCTTGAGGGTAACTTTGTAAAGTATCGACTTACTTAAGACGGCTGAGGGAAATGTAGGAAAACTCGAATTTTGAAAGCTAAACCACTAAAGAAAAGAGACCCCAGAAAAGACTGCCTGGAACCCTAGAAGGGCTATGTCTTAGGTGCAACCGCGTAATGCATCGCTACACGCCCAGGAGGGACGATAATATTAAGACGGAGACTCTATAATCTTATAGAAAAGCAAGCTATCCTATGTCTTATACCATCCTGCAGATTTCAACTGGCTCTCCTGATTCTGTTTCCATGGCCACTTCTCAAACTCGTCCATGTTTAGGCCTCTTGGCTGGGGTGAGGGGGTGTCTCCGGCGCCTAAGTTGACCCTTTGGTGTAGCCTATCATCATGAATAGGACCACCAAACGTTACAGGAGGCTTGAGGCCTGGATCAGGGAGTGAAGTGGCAAGAGATAGCCGAATACAGACTCGGCCACGACGGGAGATAAACACAACCTTCAGGGATAGTGAAAGCGGAGTACTGGTAATTCTTGGACTGAAATGAGGCTTGAGGTATATTTACCCGTGGAGACTGTGGGAAAGGTTCCTATTTTATAGGCAAAGGAGGAACTAGCTATGAAGGTGGCGGGTAGGAGGAGAACGAATTGACGGAGTAGGCTTAGTGGCTTGTTAGGTGACGTAGCTTTTCCTATTATGGAGTGTCCTGGGAGGGTACTACTGTAGGCCTCTTCGATACTAATCAACTTTTCTCCATCTGTCCAAGTTCTTATCTTTTCGCCCAGTTTACTTCATTCTATTTCAGATATATCACATTAGTTTCAAAAAAATCTCCAGGATGCGCCTACGAACCTGTATATACAATAACCTCAGTATTAACAGCTAATCTGGTAACTACGGCAGCTACAGCCTTGTGTGTCTCAGATCGCCCCAGAACTTATTGATTTGGCATAACTGTCGTTCCCATACAACCAGTAGCATTGGATCTCTGCTCTAACGTCGGGGTAGATTAATTGGATGGCAGAAATGCTGTTGCATGCTGCCTAGATATGATTGGTGGGAGCAGGACCGGCTCCATTCCGAGTACATATGTAAGGCTCCTCAATATCAATGCCAAATACGCTCATTAGGCGACTCATTATATTCCGTGATTCAGTTCACGTTTCGCGATGTTACTTTACATATACTACTTTGTAAGATATCTAGTATATCCTATTGATATTCTCAAAGACGCTAGCGAGTTTTTGCGGAGCTATAGGCAGTCGATATTGGACCTAACTCTGTATCTACATTTGGGGCGATGTTCTTGGACCCTTCCTAGGGAAGTTTATATTACATTTATCGGATAGTGCAACATACCAGCTACTATCTACTGACGTACTATCTAATGGCACAAATCGTAAATACCTTGACATATAAAAATACCAACCTCGCTGGTAAATTATTATCAGTGGCTAGGTGTCTGGCCCCCTTGTCGAGCTACATCACGGCCTCATTCACCCAGCATTCCTACAGACAATACTCGCTCGCTCAGTTCTATCATCAGAATATTCCCAGCCACTATACCAACTCACACCCGTGCACAACCATGTGGAGACAAAACATGTCGTTTGAGGAGAAACATCGCGAAATAGGCAACTTCATTGGGATCCTTCCCTGTGACCTAGGCCTCCAGCTGAACCTAGAGAGGAAAATCTAACCGAGGCTCGGAGAGCGAGACTCGCTACGGAAGATGAGATGAGGCGACGGAAGCTGTATCTATTATGATATCTCCAAGAGCCACGGCATTTACTCTTAGTAATGATTTCCTGAGCCTTTATCCGTTCACTATTTGGACGATTGTAAATGTAGATAAAAAGTTGCCCAAGATTTTCAGGGCGAATATGATTGACAAGCCTGGATGGAAGTTAAGCAAACAGGAGCGAAAAGGTCACAATGTAGGAGGCCAGAGGCTGGTCTTGACTGACACAGTGAGTACATGAATCGTAACCTATAGTGACAGTGAACATTTGTGTTTAAGTATGTCACTTATGTTACTCGTCTCCATAAAGATCATCGCATGATGTTCTCTGAAGTTGGTTTCGGGCACTGATACGTGAAGAACCAGTCTTGGGCCTGGTGCTTAAGACTGGCATTATATGCAACATCACGTGAGGAATGAGACCTTATACTCCCGTCCTCAACTGTAGTCTTAGCTCGTCATCCATCTTTCTACATCTACATGACAACCTCACTTTATGTGACCTCCGCGATATATTCGCATCAGGCACGTCAATATATGTGAATAGAAGCTCTTCATTTCTATCCATTGACGACTTGCTAGCCGTCTCTTATATCTGGATAACTAGGTACCTGATTTAATATTGCAGTTCCTATCCATAGAGTGCGCATCCGTAGTCATTACGTTCCTTATTTCAAGTCCAAAAGTCAATAGATGCGGCATCAGATTAGGTTGGCATTAGCTAGTGAAGCTTTTATCTCAGCACCTGGTTCATATGAATTCAGAATATATAGTATAGTCCTCGGTCTTTCTAACTATCATGTCGTACAAGTGACGTGCATCTCAGGTCCACGGATACTTGAGCCTAAAATGGCGCTTTCCGCTCGGCTTTGAGTCCAATGCCCACACCGCATGGAGCAGAAGTAGCGAATTCACTGACCCCGGTTTGCCGCAGTCACCTAGAAGCCTGATATCAGGTGGATTCATACTGCTTTATCCCTAGGTACGGGCTGTAGAACCCGGGCCTAGGTTATCAGCGCTTGAGTAGGGACCGGATAGACGAATAAAAGCTGAGGCCAACTGATGGTATTTCCGGCCATGTGGTGTCTATTAAGCAACCGATGCAACACTTTGATGCCGCAAAAAGAAAGTCAATGCTGCAATGGAAGACGCCACGGTTGGGCTCTGAGTAGTGCTCAGTAGCTTGGGATAGCTCATGTCGAAGAAAAATTACAATCAATGAAGTCAGACTTGGGCGGCACAAGAAGATCCTAGATGTAAGCAGGCAGTTGATATACCTCAAGCCTTGTGTGCAATTTGGACTGAGAGACAACCGCGCTTGGAGAAAGAGATGGTAGTGATCTAGCAACTTCGCCTACAACCCAAGATCCTGTCTGTCGAGGTTGGAGACAAGGTACTTATACCATTTCCAGCCCCACGGTAGACTAAAACCATGCGACTTATTAGCTTAATACGTAGCTTATGGGGGAAGCCGTAGCCGCTCAGCCCACAATCTTGCAACCATCACTAGGCGAGGTCCACTCGAAACCTGCTCGGCGACCGGAACTCCGGTTCCTAAGTGCGGCTCTGAACCAATTTTACTGCAGCACTCTCCATCTAATATGTGGAACTTGATTTCTAATATCCTGGGGCTATGGCAACGTCCTGTTCCTTCCCTAATAACTTATGGATCGGTGCATCCTCATGTACGTCCATGACAGAAACCCACATGTTTCCTCGGAGCAAGGGTATACGAGAACTGTCTACGACTTTCACAGTTATAAGGGATGGCGATTGGAGCTTCAATGGCAGAGACGTGGGAGGGATGGGAATGGGAACACGACACAGGGAAGGATAATGACCTGATAAGCCAATTAGAGGCTCAGTTTGGCTCCATCGCCGGAATCATAAATTTGATTGGTCCCATTGTCAGTAGAGTGGCGCGAGATCGGGAAATGCCTTGAGGCTTTGAGCCATTCAGGGTCCATCGGCGAACCCTTGGTTTCGACGTCAAGCTAGTGCCAGACTTAATGCAGCTATCATAGCTCATAGCTTGCTGTAGAAGCATCAGATGGGTGTCTCCCTATTTCTACCACAGGCTGGTGCTCGGTCTCGAAGTCCAAGCACAAAGTCGCCCTCGGTATTTCGGTTCTATATTACGGATTCAGACATGGTGGCAATAGGTGGGCTGTGGGTGCAGATTAAACCATGTTGGTCAGCGTTTTGTACTGTAACTGGGGTGGGCGTGACGAACCCTGAACGAAACAACACGTATCCTGTCCAATGTGATGCCAATACGGCGGCCTCAGTTTCTACAAATACGCATGATGATTGGGTCGCGAGACCTTGCCCCGTACGAGGCATCCAACATAGCCCCTGCTGGAACGAGCCTGCCCACCACCCCAGTGGCCTATATGTAGCCTGAGTGAATCTTATTTACTCACTTCCAACTTCTGTCGCAAAATTTTGGTTCGTCTTCTGTTGTCGATGAATAACTAAACTAGGTCTGTTGTTTCTTGCTACAGCAGCTAGTTGAAACATTGGCCCCAGAGCATCGGACAAATTCACTTTTCACGCACCAAACACCTCCTAGTTCTTCGGGGTCTTCTCAAGTGGTTTATCATATGAAAAGCCTTTTAATCTTTAACTAGTGAACTATGGACATTTACGATATTAAGGATGTGGCGACTACATCAATCTCCATGTTTTCAAGCCATACCCGAGTTTTCAGAAAGATTCCTGTCTTAGTCAAGGTAAAATAGGGTCACCCAGTATGCACTACACAACTAATTCGACGCAGCCAGGCATCAATTTCATATCAATTACTGGGTTCAGTCCCATCTCTGAAAGCCATTTAGTTTATACGGGCAGTGCGAGTCAGTCAATAGAGCTCAACGCCACAGTCGCATGCTACAAAAACCAACAAATATTCGAGGAGAAGGAAGAGGAATCAATTTTCTCAAACAAAACAGGGGTCAACGGCTCACCACGCGAAGAAATGGAGTTTATGACTCGCGAATTCAAGGCCATGGAATCGAGACTCGAGCTTCAAAAGGATCAGAAGGCAATGTGGCCACTGATCCTCAAAAGAATCGATCTTGAAATCAAAGCCCCAACCATGGTATCGCAACAGAATTTTGGGATGTCAATACGTCTCGATTTGTTTATCGAATACACTGTTACAATGGCATCGTGGAATCCTCAATATGAGCTCTCGTTTTCCACAGAGGGAACATATGCTTTTCAGATTTCCGCTAACCTCCATAACACCACCGCTGAGACCTGGAAAGATTGCAATGTTGTTCTCTATTGGGAAACCTCAACCCACCGACCTAGGGAGCGGAAGAGCGCTCAAGTCGAAAATCTATCTGCTTTATTTGGATATGTGGGAGATCCGATGCGGGACTACCGAGAAGAGCTGGCACTACTTGAACTTCAGAACAAACTGCAGCAGAAGGGAGGTTTACGTTTGCTGAATAGTCAATCGGGCCGACCCAAGAGGCTCGGACTTCGAAGAGTGACTAAGGAGGAAATACGGACCGATCCAACCAAAAAGCTGATTCGATACTCGCTCCCTGGGCCTCTCACTCTGTCTTCTTCCAGACTCCCAGTGTCACGCCTCCTGGACTACAGTTATCCCAATGCAACCTTGAAAGAGATCGAGGCTTCTTTTGGACAGAATCAACTGTCTCTGGAACTGAGCATTCCCAGTGATATACCTTTTGACTTACTTGAGGGCAAGATCAGCGTTCGATCGGGAGGTACCGTTCGAGCGGAAGCCACACTACCTCAATGCTATCCTGGAGATCAAATAATCTCGATGCCCATGTTCAAAAACCAGGTTTTTGCAGGAAAGGTACATAATTGAGGATTGAGGTTGACTGAAACTTCTGCTTTGAGAAAGATGCTCGATGTCGAAGTACCATTTCCTCTCCGATGAGCTTGATGGCGAGGCGTCCATATCTTGGCCAGGTTGCAGAGAGCAGACGATCGAAGCCGTTGAATGTATAAAGAGGCAGACGCTGTGCGGCTCATCTGAGCTTCAGCTACATGACTCGGCAGGTTGTTAAACAAGCCAGACAAGAAGCTCGATTGGAGGCCTTTGAAATGATGGAAAATGGTATTGCCCCGTATTGGGCGTGAATCAAAATACGAGAAAACTGGCACTAATGCTGGCTCAATAAGATGGTTAGCCAACAGAAGCAGGTTAACAACACATGGCCGTTGTCAATGCACGCGTTGGGAGTGCCCAGGGCTAATCTATCATATCATTAGACCCAATCACATCGCTTAACGGCAGCTATTACACAACCCTAGAGCGATTATGATTGGCTCCGCCTCCGTTTGTAGTTTTTGACGTGTACTGTTCTCGGAGGATTACGAGAATCGGCCTAATTGAGTCATTATCTCCTGTATTCCGATCATGAACCCATTGATATTGCCCCGCCCAATGTAGGCTAACCTGGCTTTCCTTAGGTTTACATCGCTTCCAAGATTCAGGGGAGGGGCTCCCAGTTCTTCATTTGGGTGCATCTGACGATACATAGGATCACATTCGAAACTGTCGGAAATACAACCCTCCGTCCTTGGCAGTTAACGGTTCAGGCACAGGAGCATGATGCAGCTCCATGAAAACCCCAACAGCAATTATCTAGTGAGGACCAAGAACCAGGCGCAAATACAGAATAATACTCATACCAATCCTAGTACAGGGGTTATTTTGGCTTCCAACCCAGTTTTTCATGTCTAGATCCTAATCAATTGATGTTCCTAGCTGACTAGAAGGATGTCGGCACTATCTGGGTATAATGGATGGCCTCTTTGATGTACCGTTCTCCTATTTGTCACAGTATTCGTCTACATATCACGGGGCCGACTTGTGCCCAACATGAAGTAGAGAGATGGCCAATTAGTATAAACCATCCACACGTGTAGCTTGCCACTCAAATGCATTTGAACATCTTTCAACCACTAGCCACAATGCATTATAGCCGACTTGAGGGAGTCGCCAGCTGCCGGTTGTACGGCGTTGGGGGCAATAGCTGTTCCGATGACACTCTAACATGCAATGAGTTGACCCAATATTCAATACCAGGTTTTTGTCGTCGACATCGCGGGTGCCAGTGGGTTGGTACCTATAGATGGCACACGGCACAAACCTTCTCAGTCCCATTCAACCTACGATCCGCATACATAGAAGCGTTAATGAAAAGTCAACTATAACTATAGTCTTAAGCGTAATTGTTGATGATACATTCTACATGTGGCTACATCCAGATCAAGAATCCCTCTTCTACTTGAGGCGGAGTGAATTTTCGCCGACGATCAAGGCAGCGCTTTAATAATAGGTACGTTCGACGGTGCATCGAACCAATCTTCACCCCATGCCGTGCGCGATCTGCGAAAGCAATATTCTTCAAGAATCCTTGCCGCTAGGTCGTAGTTCGCAACTTTTATATCCATAGCTTGTGCCCAGTCCCAATCCCCACCTTCAAAGTCGTACTTGTCAGATCCGGTTTGATTCCAAGCTGAGGAGGAAGTCAGATCAACCCAGAACGTTTGCCATCGAGACAACGTGTCCCGATTTCGACGGATGTCACCGAAACAAAATCCAAATCTTTTGGCTGCATTCTTGTAATGGATCTGTAGAGTAGCAGCTAGGAATTACAGACTTACGGCTCATAATGATCAGCTCAGAAAGACTCGATTAAAAATGGTAGACTGTGTTCTGCAAACTTGTCAGCGGGGATGTTCAAGCAGAAAGTATCTGCTTACCGGTGTTTTTGGAGTCGTATATATGATCGGAAGATGGTGTAACACTTGTGACAGTTGGAACGAGGAAGATGTATCGGTGCTAATCTCCCCCCTTTATATTTTAACGGGCTCATGTACGGACAAATCCAAATAGTCTTAATTCTATATGACAAGCCTTGATGCCTACCTCATGCGCATTAATTGGACACCACAAGGGTATCATGTTTACTCTAGACAGACTCTATTGATACGCACCCAACTCTCAATTCGTACGCACCCCCCCACATTCAGCCACAATGCCTCCGACATCGCCCCGTGGGCTATGTCTCCGGCATTTCCAACAATGCGGCCCACAACCATGGAAAATAAGACAAGACTAGTCCTAACTTAATTGCAGCTACCTTTGGTGCTAAGGCAGTATTGAACTACCTTAATTGTTAAATTCCTCCCCGGGTAACTTCCTAATCCGTTGCAACAGTAATGCTATCCCCAACCTTTTCTTTTCCCGTTTCCTTTGCAGGCGACGACTCTGTTATTTCCGGGTTTTCTTCCACTTCAAGAGCAATATGCCGCTCAATGGGCTTGTTCGTATCTTCCTGTCTCTTTACCTGTTGACGAGCAGCTTGAGTTGTTACTGAAACAGCAACTTTACGCCGTTTTCGCCGAGGTTGTTGGTCATGTAAGTCAGCTGCATCTTCCACGTCAAGAGTTGGTCCTAGTTCGAACTGGGAGTAATTTCGACGCGCTGACCTCTGCACGCCACTTCGTGTTGAGCCTTGAGGGGCAAATTCTTGTTCTGGGATTGCACGTTCGTTGCCAAATGGTTCGCTATTTCGTGGTCGACCCTTAGGTATCCCCATTGGAGGACGTTTTATTTGAAGAAGAGGATCGTCAATGTCTCGTGATCGTTTGATATGCCAAAATGGATCCAAGTCTTCCTTCTTTAGCGGCTCGTCTTGAAGAGCCAACTCCAAGAGCCTGTGAGCACAAGGCAAGCCATACTGAGTTTTCGTAGAGCCTGTACAAGGTGGCAACATCTTCTTGGAGACCTCGCTTGATTCCATGAGCCTGGGGATCTCGTCCAGCTGGTCTAATGCCCAACGAGTGACGGTTAAGGGCAACTGGCCAAGCCATTCTCTTCCCAAGAACTGGTTCCGAATAGTGGTATTTGCCCGCTGTATTTTGACTTTATACAGCTGACGTTTATCATCTGTCTGACTAGCCGTTGCTGCTTCAACATCAGGGAGGTCAGACCGAAGGGATAGGTGGTAGGTCTTTAGAGAATGATGGTTTGATTCGGCGGGTGCTGTAGTAATCAATCCGAAGTTTCGATAATAGCGAGTATAGCAGCAAGCCCATTCTCTCTTCAAGGGTAAGTATGTATCCTTGAGATATCTAAGAATTCGCTCCTGGTGTGGAAAGGTCTGTTGAATTTGCCTCCAAGCTTGATTGAAGTCGTCTTCCGATCTGGTATATACCATATACCTCCAGAGGAGGTACAGACCGGCACGAGTATTTAATACTCGTTTGGGAAGAGGACCAAGCTTTGCATTCTTCATGTCTTTGACCTTGGTATTCCCACGCTCCAGTTCTTGGACATCAGCTGCGTCTGCATTGTCTTGATCATCGTCCAGATCAGAGTCCAGTGAGTCGTTGGCTTTCTTCCACCACTTCTTGATGTATAAGACCACGTTGCTGTTGATATGGAAGACGCACAGCTGAAGTTGCGTATTGGGAAAGATTTGCCGGATTGCATTACGCAATTGATCGTCCTTATCTGTGATAACGACGTCTGGGGGACTGATGATGCCTGCTCGTTGGAATCTAGATACCTGCTTGAGAAACCACTCAAAACTAGCAACTTGCTCGTTATTGAGTAGACCATAACAGATAGGCATAGATGTCTTCTCTGATGATACGGCCACAACAGTAACGAAAGGCATTTTATAACAGTTGGTACGATATGTAGCATCAATCTGGAGACATGACGAGAATTGTTGCCACATTTTGCCACCTTTGTGATATCCCCAAGCAGCATTTCGAAAGCGGAATTCGTCCCCAATCCAGTCTAGCCCCCATATCCAGACTTTCTTCGACTCAGAGAGCGTCCGTACAAAGTCGTTGGCAGGGCCGTAGCCCTGACGTTTGGTCTGGTTGACTTTCCATCGCCATTTGTAAATATCGGTTCTGCGAATAGGAATCTTTGGCCACTTTTGACAGAGTTGCTTATGAACGGATCGACAGGAAATCGTCTTGTCAAGACAGAGATCTACCAGAAGATTCATTTGTTCCTCTGTTAACCTTCTCCAATGGTAGTGCTCGGTAAGATTTTTCGATCGGCCGTGATCTCGATGAAGAGGACTGACAATTCTCATGGACCATTCGTAATTGTTGGTCTGGAGAGATTGAACGATAATCTTGAACGGGCAGTTGGCGGCCAACTTTGTTGTAGTCGTATTCCGTATTTTGGCAGTGGATTCCCTTGGATTGTACCGACTCTTATCACAGACAAGCTCATATTTTATCGTTCTTGTCTTCGCCTTATCCTTTTGACTTCGTAACGTAATGAGACCCATCCGATTCTCAATACAGAACTCCTTTAGTGCATCAAAGAGTCCGTCATGTTGTCAGAAGTGGAGAGTCGGAGGGAAAGACTACCTCCCAAGGCTGACCGTCCCAGTCGTCAGGGCCGTGGAAATCGTCACAGTCATCGGAATCGCTACATTCATCCGCTGATTCGACTGGTAGCGCTTCACGGGGTTCAGGAAGCCCTGGAGGGAGCGCCGGAGGCGGCATCGGAAAGGCCCTGGCGATAGCTTATTGTTAGGTCACACAATGATGCTGGGTGAAGCTGTTGTACTCCATCTACTTCTTGTTCTTTTGCTATTCTCCTTTGAACAGGATTCTAATGCTCTATATAGTTAGTCTCTTTGAACAAAGTGTAGAGGCCAGAGATCTAGGACTTTTGAGTCCTACAAAGTCCTACCATCTAGGACTCGGCCCTATAAGGACTACTGGAGCACCTGCAGCCAGCTGTCAATTGATTATCTTCTCAACATTGCTTAATTCGTTGTTGTTAACAGTCGCGAAAATACTGCACACGAGATATCATTGTCGGCGAATTGCAAGGTTGGCGACATCGGGAGGCATTGTGGCTAGTATGTGGCTGAATGTGGGGGGGTGCGTACGAATTGAGAGTTGGGTGCGTATCAATAGAGTCTGTCTTACTCTAAGTGGGTCACGAGAAGTCGACCCCAGAGCCAAGCGCTGCGCGGTGCAAAGTGGACCCCCCCAGATAAGTCTTCTTGGAGTAACAAGCCTCAACAATGGGTCTCCATTGCCTTCCTCTTTGTCGATCTTGATAGTTTTATCACCTAGCTAACAATAGAAACATTGGTTGTTACCAATGACTTTGTCCACGGAAGAGAACCCCTTGGAAAATACGGTGGGGCTACCTAACCGGATCATTAATGATACGGCTGCGATTAGCACAGTTTATGAAGCAAAGGAAGTACTGCCTGCCATTCAATAGGAGCCTTAATTTAAAGAGTGAGGGCGTGCACCTATCATAGGCCCTTCTAATCTATTCAATTTACATAGGATGACGGAATAAGCCGTGATAAGATACAATTAACCATACGTACATGTACATACAAGACCGTAGTCTATACAAACGAGGTTATTGCTGAACAGAAGGGTGGTCACGTACTGAGTTATGGGTCCTAATATTGCATGTGGATACAAGAGATATCTTAGGGGCAGAGACACTTCCCGAGATACAAAAAAATAGAACAATCAACTGATCTGACATCAATGGACCGAATACCCGTACTGTCTGACAACTAGTGGGTGGCGAGGGGCCACTCTCTGAACCCCGTGACGGATTCTCGCCGCGGGTCACCTGTCTGAAATGGCAGAGCACCCATGCGCCATGCGCCGTGGACCGATGAATCCATGCCGAGAGAACGGATAGCTCCTGGTGCATTTATGCACCTACCTGGTCGGTGGAGATTGTAGCATTGTGGGTTGCTTATGCTGTTACGGGGCGCGACTCGGATACGCCTAGCCTGCGTCCTTGGCTCCAGGCCGCGTTCCATAATGGGGCTCAACGCGTCTTGATGAAAATCACGTATTTTCAGGACAAAACCCCACTGAGTGCGAGCATCGATCGATCAGAACAGGTATGTCTACATGCAACGCAAGGAACAAGAAATTTCACGACGCACCTTGGCATATCCTCTAAAGTAATGTATGCGCAAAAGGTTGTCTCCCGTGAAGACAGACATGGCTATATGAATATTCAAAGAACGTCTTATATGAATATGCATGAATATGTTATATGAATATGTGTTCTGCTAGATAAGTTGAATATATTATGAATATACGAAAATCATTGTGAATATTCATAGCCATGTATACCGTGAAGACCGTTCCTTTGTCGGATTGACGACCAGCGGTTGTGCATCCCTCAACGACACCCGTTGTACTCAGGCCACCCATTTTCACCCGGTCGCCGGGCCTTGTGAAGAACCATGTCTCGCTCACTATCATGATGGTGTTTCTTGTGTCCCTTTCAGATCGGGAAGAGGATGAGGGCTAGCGTCCCGTATCATGCAGCAAACTGGAGTTTATGAATTGAACTCTACGTTATTTGGACTGCAGCAAGCATCCTTTTGGGGTCGAGAAGATAGAGAAAGGTGGCGATGATATCCGCCCGCCTGTCTGCGTCATGAGCTCCTCGCATGGGCCTCGTGTCTAACAGCATATAGGATTCCGGGACCGGATGCCCAAGATGAAGGAGATAGTCAAGAACATGACTAAGGTAACTAGACACATAGAAAGACACCAGAGACCGAATCCGTGGAAGCCAAGAAGTTGACGAGTAACTTGCCAGATCGCGTCCCTTCGTCGTGTATGACAGCACCTATATTTTTGCCTTGGCTCCACGGCAGCACATATGTACGTTGCTGAATGTAGGAGGCGCAAACACTCATGTTTTCGACGCACTGAATGAGTGCCTCATCGTTACAGGACAGCAGTTTTGTGAGTTGTGTGGAGATAATGAAAATGGCCATTCTGCAAACTTTCTATAAGTTATGCTCATTTTATAAACTACCGGTAGTTACTAGATTATTAAGCCAAACAATCGCAATATCCCAACAAGGAGTTCTTTCCATCCCTAGCTTCTACCATGTGACAATCCTGATGCATCAGATGGGATTTACAAAGCTTCCAGATGACTTGATCAAAATCTTTGAATGCATTTTGGCAAATATGACAAGACTTCGATCGAAGCTTTCCGTCCTCACACAATGAGTCGATGATTTCTGGAGTCACTCGGTATGGAAAACCGAGTTTTGGGTTGTATATGGATTGGTTGTCATGCGCGGCCCCCAAAAATTTCTTGAACATTGTAGCTGTCTGTTCATCAGCGTCGTGGAGATATTGTTGAAGGTAGCCGGATGGCGAATCGTTCATTCCCAAGCAGAAACTGTCGGATCCGTGCTGCTTCAAGACTTCCATCAGCTGCTGGTAAGAAGCGAAAGTCTGGAGAGTCTTCAATCCGCCTTGGAAGGTCAATCTTTCATCATTATTAAAAGAGATCGGCGGCTCATTAGTTTTCGGCCTCTTAGCCTCTCCGGATCCGTTCGATTCAGAACGTTGTCGCTTGAGAGGTTGGTCCGTCTTGAGAGGTTGGTCTGTGGTAGCTAATTGACCATCATTTTCATTTTTCTCAGATACATTTCCAGCCGGTGGCGGTGGATCGTTGCTTTCAGCTATGGAAGGCTTTGCTGCTAAGCCACTGGACGGAACATCAATCTGTGGAGTTTGAGGTGCCGCAGCCATGACAATTACTAAAGCCTGTGGCCGAACTGTAACGGCAATCTATCGGATTCTCGACCGCTTTATACTTTTCTAAATCTAAGGTGCATGTCGACCTATGGTCCACAAATGGCGTGAGCCATGAATTACTGACTTCAGCTTTTAGGTATCATCCAGTGCTGACCGTAACATATTCTCGCTTCATCACAAAATGGCGCTTGGGAAATAGAATCAGCCAACTGAAAATGGAATTTAATCCTGATTACTATTGTAGTGTAATTGTGGTACTGTACTGTACGGAGAACACATTCTGCAACGTAGGCGCTGATATGGCTGCCCCTTGGGTCCTCTTTAAGCCGCGCCACATTCGTCCGTCCAATGCAAGCACCCAGGAGGATTGTTCAATCTAAATATTGCACGGAAGGAAAACGTATAAATAGGAACGGGTCAGCGATCAATTTGATTCTTCTGCTCATACCATCCTCCAATATCATTTGCCATGGCTGATATACCTGAGGTAGACATGAACGGCCAGACTCTTGGTGGTGGTGGTGGGTCAGGTGTGCTTCCAAAGATTGAGAATGATAGCAACCCGAACCCGAACGGCGCTCCCAGACCGCCGTCCACGTTTCCTGTCGTGGCTCCCGCACCTCCCGCACCTCCCCCGCCTCCCCCGCCTCCCGCACCTGCCGCGCGTGTTGATCCGGACCTCCTCATACCATCTAACTCAATGCCTGACGGTAGTTCATTCGTGACTGTGGCCTGCACGAGAAAAGACGGCACATACATTAATCAATACGGCGTCCCAGGCGCTCATTGGTATCGCCTGCAAGAATTCCATGACCCTCAATGGGAATGGCATGAATCCAAGGAAGTTTCTAATTGCCATAATCGGATTTTGTCCAAGAAGAATCCGGCTGGTAAGGCAGGGTGGGTAAGAGATCAGTATGCTGGCATCTTTGGTGTTGTGTTCGAACAAGACTCGGATGTTGAGGAGAACGAACTGGATTCCATCTGCCCCGAAATCGTCCGTCTCCTTGACCCTAACCCCGGTTTTCCAACAACCTACGTTCTAATTGGATGGCGACTCGATCCAAAAGATCCAGAAAATGTGACGAAATGTTGGGAAATAAGAACTGATGTTCGTTCACTCATTAAGAAAAACGCAGATAGAAAAATTTACCAAGCTGCATGTGAGGCCAAACGCAGATATCTGGCAAAGGAACAAAGAGAGATGACTCCCGACCTCCTTATTTCCCCTGCCGAGCTGCAACAAATGCGTGATGAGTTCAAGCGTGGTGCGTCAGTCCAGCGTGAGAGCCGTTCAAATACGCCAGTTCAACAGGACATCAACACGAACCCGCCAAGTTCAACAGCCGCGCTCGTTTCAAGTCGCCAGAATTCTCTTTCGCCAGGCGCGGGCCTCTCACTCTCTGATGATATGATCCAACTTTTGCCACAAATTGTGGCAGAAGTGGTTAATTTGCTTCTTGCAAAACAGGGGTCGGGACCAGCCCTAGCACCTTCTCATCTTAGAGGCAGATCAGTGCTGGTCAGATAATTGGTAAATGATATTGGAGTTTGTCTAGACCTTTGCATTATTCCATCAGCTGCTCTTGAATATGGTCGGTTCTTCTACTACGCTCTTTTGGTTTCTTTGTAGCTCTGAGTTCATTTCGGAGGCCTGGTTGGACGGCCTTCATAGTTGGATTTCTCAGGTAGCAATAAATACATGACATTTGATCTTTCCCATGCTTAGCCAGCCCTAAATAATGTGCTGAGAGTCCAGTTCGTAACGCCTGCTTGGCTCACTACGTCACAGCACAGTTTCAGACTGCTTTATAGCTACATGCTTATATCCATTGACTCTCAAAGCAGTCCACTGTCTTTGTGAATGGCTACAAAAGTGTCGGCATTGGTGTAAGTTTGAAGCCAGAGCACAGTACATATATTGTAACATGAAATACGCGTTCTGTCGTTCTCATGACAGATATTCTACTTGAGATCCAACCGCCAGCAGATGAGAATTGTGTTACATTTTCAGCCGGAAGCTGGGATCCGACGTTCCTGTCTCAACACATCCCGTATCTGTCTTTGTGATTTGTCGATTTGAAGCAGGCTTACTTTTGCAACTTTGAAATGAACCAACATACGCACCACGAATGAAGAAGGAGGCTCGAGGAACAAGGGCTGCAAAATTTTGCAACGGTTGCATACCCCCGCCATTTATTTAGGTTATCATACTCTGATTACTTCACAGATCCACAGATTCCTCCAGTCAGAGCTAGATGCGGATTTTATTCAAGACCCTCAACGATTCGGTGGCTGTTGAACCAGGTGAAGAGGGGGTGTTTTTGGCATGTAGTAGCTCTTGATTTCCAGCTAATTTGAGGGCTGAAGGCAGCCCTTGAATGCATAGAGGAACTGAGATCAGATACTAGGGGATCCCAGCTGCTGAGCCTGACCTTAGCAGGCGATGTCTCAGCCCCCATTCCATTGTAAACCCATATTTGAGAACAGGACAGCACATCGAACCCTAAAACCGTCGTATGCGTCGTGCTAGCTGCATGTCCTTCACCATAATCGTAACCCTTTTAGCATGCAAAGCCAGAAGGTTGGTGTCCTCGAACAGATGGACTAGACGGGCCTCAGTAGCTTCCTGCAACGCTTGGATCGCTTGACTCTGCCACCTAAAACCTTCTCCCCTAGGCCGCACCGTCAACCCTATCTCTCGAACCTGTTTGTGTGTCAATTCATTAGAATCGCCGCTAGATAAAGTGAACAACGAACAATGCGTTCAAACGGGAGAGCTTTCAGTAACAGTTTGGTGCTGAGCTGCAGCCTTTTAATTTCTCGCAGCGCTACGGTGCCTTGGCGAAACCGCCGCCGTCTTCCGATTGGAACAGGATCACCCGCTGGTAGTTGTCAGTATTGGAGGCTCGGATTGTGTAGTACTTACCCTGGACATGTCTGGGATGGGCAGGTTGTCTTGCAGAAGGAGGCATGGGAGGGTAACAGACAAAGGGGCATCTACAATAAGCTAGAAAAGAATAAATGTGAGGTTTCAGTTTCATGCTCAAGGTATGTAATGGGGGTCTTTTGTATATGATACGAAAAAGACAGAAGCGACCGCTGGCTCCAGAAAGCCACGAAGAGAGGTTACTGGGTACGGCAGGTGGTGAAGAATACGAGCAATAGGTGGGCTCTCTCCAATTCTGACCGTTTAAATTAATCCACTAGTCGGAGTAATTCATGTGATCAGCTTATACAGTACTGTATCAGAAACCTATGAAACCATCGATAGATGTTCGTCCAGTAGTAGACTATGGTGTCCAATTATATATGGCCTTCAAATCCGACCAGCCCGCAGCTACAGTAGAATCGGTAAAAGTACATTCTTGATACGTGAAGAACCAGTCTTGGGCCTGGTGCTTCAGACTGGCATTATATGTAACATCACGTGAGAAAGGAGACCTTATGCTCCCGTCCTCAACTGTAGTCTTAGCTCGTCATCCATCTTTCTACATCTACATGACAACCTCACTTTATGTGACCTCCGCGATATATTCGCATCAATTCTTGTGATACAAGAGAGTGATCATCATCCAGGTAAATAGCAATATCCATTAGTTATCAGTACTTTGTTTATTATATGTTGTGAGGTCAACGATGTGTATTGGGTTGAGTTGACTAGACTAGCTAAGCGAGGCTCTTCCGGGCCGTAAGGGCCCCGGCTGCCTGAGGCCACAACCGCTGAGACAGCGGCTGTGGGCACCCTCCAAACATTATAATATAAAGGAGCTAGATTACCCTCAGGACAAATAACTAAAAGTGAACGAAAAGGGTGTGCAAATTGGGAGGTGGGGATTGGCTTTTGATATGAGTCTTGTCCAAAGGAGCCCGAACGACCAGATGATACAATTAGACAACTCCAAAACCAATGAGAGCATGTGTGAAAATATCAGTTTGTAAAAATATCAGTTTGCGACAAAGACAGGTCAACGATATACAGTACATGGCATACTCTATTCAGAAATCATGCCCAAGTGTCGTTTGGTTCGATTTCGATATTTGTATTTGTTTCGTAGAACCACGGCTCGTCAACCGCATCTCGGTAACTCAATGCTTCCCTGCCATGTATCGATTACATATGTGAGACAGGTAGCAAACTAACTGCTGCATGTGATGAGAATAGCGGTATAAGATGTGTATGTAGAAGCTCTTGATTTTATAGCTTTAATTGAGGACTCTTAGCGGTATTTACATACTCATAGGTCCTAGCCGTCAACGATGGCACATAAGAAATGACGGTCTTGAGAGTGTATCCAAGGGAACCGGGCCTCTGAGCCAGACAGGCGGTTGTGTCTTATATGAGAAGTAAAAAAGAATTAGTTGGCAAAAGTCTCTACACACTCCCCCCACTATCACAGGTTTTCCGACGCATGCCTTGAATTCAGTGCATTAGCCAATGTTCAACAATATTAAGGTTAATATATGTGGGAATAAATGCTTGAAACATTTAGTTTTGAGAACCTTGAGCCTTCGTACAACAAATCGGTTCGCCGCAAAATACGGCATGACTTTATTTCACGAGCACCTCTACGTTTGAGGATTAGTACAAGATGCTCAGAGGCAACAGAATAGAAAGGGTTTCTGTAAATGATCATCACCAATATACCTAGTACATTTACATCTTTATCTACGCTGAAGTCTAGACTGTGCGTCTAAGCTAGCTCAGGGCTTAGGCGTATGATCTGGCTAGTTAGATGGCAAAAGATATATTGTTCTCATCGTGTACCCTCGGACCTTGTCTGTCCTATTAAGTTCTGTGCCACATTAGCTATCAGAACAATACCTATCACTTAATCCGTGCTCCTCTCATCCCGATGTATTCTATTGCCTAGTCGCTGTAATCAGTGTAGTAGAATGCCCTTGCCAGTTCTATCCCATATCATTATTGCTCAAGCCGCCACCGCCCTAATATGGGCAACTAGGATTTCAGTGAGACGAAGGAGGCGAAGAGAGCAAGACGCGACATTGCTGCAATGTCACTCCCCGACCCAAGCATGCCAGTTTATCCGCCTCGAAGTTAGAGAATATGATCATACTTGCGAACTGACACAGGTGGGTGATGCCAGCGACATTGGAGTGGAAATAGTCTGTAGCGCCTTATCTAGCCGCATTATTCATTGTTGCAAAAGCGTGCCCGAACGCTTGATAATGCAAGAGGAGACGGGAGAGAAACGACGGAATGGCAAAGATTATTGTGAGATTTTAGAGTGAAGTGTGATCTATTCTTGCTGCTTCCTGTCTGACAGAGGGCTCGCAGCTGCCTTTATATATAGAGATACCTCTATCATCATAGAAGCAACAATAAGGTTTTCTTAAAACCGGATCTGAGGGGTCCGGGCCTTTGAGACCGGTTTGCTAGAGATCCGGGCCTTTGAGACCGGGCCGCGGTCTCATCAGTGGATAGATGTGATATATACCTCTGACGTATCTGACAATTATCGCTTGTGGCAAGAGATTTTCTTGAACCGTCTTCCCATGTTGACCTATTCTTACCTCCTCCGGTCTTGTCTTCTCAGTCCTTTGGTCAGCCAATAGGGAGTCTCTGAATCTTCAAATGTCCTAAATGCCCGCATTTAGGTACCTTAATTTTATCTCTCGCGGTGTAGGATGAATCCTATCTTAAAATCTAGTTGTGAGATGCTTTATCGCTATGATACTTCAGAGCCAACAATGAATCAGGGAATACTTACTGCCTTAATCCTATAATTGACTCTTACTATCTTCTTCTAATGC
This sequence comes from Dactylonectria macrodidyma, assembly GCA_020744425.1. Taxonomy (NCBI): domain Eukaryota; kingdom Fungi; phylum Ascomycota; class Sordariomycetes; order Hypocreales; family Nectriaceae; genus Dactylonectria; species Dactylonectria macrodidyma. The sequence continues at coordinate 279,489 of JAGMUV010000034.1, forward strand.
CATATTCAGAATATAGGACATTACAGCACCTAGCACTAGCGGAATGCGTGTTCCCTTTCGCCGTAGTGGTCAAAATGCAACAGCTAATCACCATCTCGAAGGTGTATTGTTAGATAAAGCAGCGTAGTAGGTTAGCTAGGTGATGCTGCCAGTCAGGGAAGAGGATTGACATCTTTGGACCCTTGCACTACGTAGAATAGATCAGAATATGGAAAATCAGGATTAAACTGGAACTCATGGGAAGGCAATACTCTTTATCAAATGATCAGGGAATAGCAGCTACGATGTCGTTGTAAGTTGGTCGATGTATATTTTAGCATCGGAAAATGATGAAACGTCGGATACCCACTTAATCTAGGAGGGTGTACCATTTACCCAATATTCTTTGCTGGTTGGACAATCCCGAGTGTCCGCACCGGAGTCTTCGTGCGCTCGAGGGATATCCGCACCTGAGCTACGGCAATCTCACTTTACTCATCCTGACTCGCGCCTTCGCTATCCTTTTTTTCTCTTGTTACCCTTTTCATGTTTCTTCCGGCAATCTAGTTCAATCTCTCTGTAAGGACCTTAGACAAGACGCGAGATGTGCTAGCAGCTCGTTATTTGTATGTAGCAACGTATGCATTCTAGGACACTGCTGGGGCCATAGCCTACAGTCTACATAGCAATTAGTACGATGATATGTCTTAGACAATATTTCTTTTTGAAATTGCCAATTCAGGTTATCGCGATGAAGTTTGAATAATTCGAGCGAATAATCCTCCATCGCTCCTCATTGCAGTACACTTAATCGCTTCGCTAATCAAGCTGATACTTATGAGTTGAAAGCGTATCCATCTGACCCTTCAAAAGTACCCTCAAGTCCTTATTCCATTCTTACCTTAGGGGCGACAATGGTTTGTGATGAGAGGAATAGATAACTAATGGAAAGGGGTCCGGCCTGGTTTTCAACTCGAGGGGAAAATCTCCACCAATAGGTGTATTCTTTGGCTATAGATATGATAGGAAGAAAGAGTGAAAGAAAACGAATTGGAAAATGCTTTACAGATGTACAGTATCGTGCACCTTGATTAACACAGACCTAATCCAATGCCCAGTGTCAGTTCATTGCGAAAATAACCCACCACTAGACTCGGACCGTGGTCTATTAGCCCTTCTCACTTATACTTCATCGGTATGACTGAATTAACTCCATTCCGCGCGAATAACCTACGTGACTTTAAGCATTCTTCGCATGTCTTGGTCTGGATTTTTGTACAGAGTTTCTCCGTCCCTAAACCCAAACGGCGACGACTTCTGCGTTTCACCGCCGTCTCGCACCATATCACCGACGGCTGACGTCCTATTGTACAATTGCATTCATTGCAAGCTGTTCTTATGTTATACCGTTTGCAAATGGTGGCTTACCAGAGTGAGTAGGTCAGTGACATACCGGTAGTAGTGACAGCAAAACACACGCGAGAAATTGATCCTTTTATGTCTTTAGTCATATGGAGGACCGCCAGCCGATAAACTCAAAACTGTTAGTCTACTGACATTGGCCGTGTTTGTCAAACAGCTAGGCGGGGAGGGACTCGCAGCTCCGATAATTGAGGTATGGAACATATAGAGCGATCTTCAGCTTGGCTATTGATCCTTTCAGAAGAGTTAAGATATAATACATAGATATGCGCTGGGTGGTAGATGGATGGATGTGATAGAATATTTAGTTCAAAGAGCAGAACTTCTGCATCACTCATGACCACACGATCCCAGAGTGGGCCATGAAGAATTTCCCTTTGGTCCATATAACCCGCATGATCTTCCATAATGATGGCAAGTTGCCATCTACGGTAAGATGGCCAAGAATACTATGAAGCTATGCTCGTATTACGGTATATGACCGTCACTCATTGTCATCATGGATTGATGTGTCAGAGAGGATTTGAGCTGACCAAACCCCTGGCTTGGGTTGGCTCCAGGGTAGGTGGCGGGACCTCGAAAGGATCACAATCGGTTAGACTCAAAGAGATGCAAAAGGTGGTACAGTATTCAGCAGTAGCTAGAAGCATAAACACAGCTAATACAGTGGTCGCATTCGCCTTAGCCCTAACCTACCCCATCTGCTAGTCCGGCATCGGGCTTGATGCTCTCGCGGGCCTCTCACGTGAGCTATGGTCCGAAACAGGAACTGGATGCTTGGGATCCTCAGCATGTGGCCGGGCTCCTGAAACTATGCAGTTTCTATGCCTTAATAATGCTCATCACCCTCTCCTTCTGATAGTGTCGTGTTTCACCTCCCCAGTCATCAATTTTACTCTCGGTTATTCCGCTGAGATAGAGCAGAGCGGAACTTGATCTGCAGTATCCTCGCAAGTATACAAAAACGTTCAATTCCACCTGCGTATTTTCCATAAACCAATCCATTTCAACTCCACAATGATATTTATTTTTCTTCCCCTCTGTGCTCTTCTCAGTGCGACCCTTGCTGTCTCTGCGGGTACATCTTCCGATTTCTCCTCCATCACAACGTACCGTGACTTCTGCCCCGACAGTACGTCTAAGCGTGCCACTGTTGAGGAGATCACCTACGAAGGTAATACCGGCACCGATGAAGACTATGGCTGCAACATCATAGCCATTAGCAAAAGCATCACACACGAGTACAAATACACCGCCACATTTAACAATGCCGTCGCCCAGGATCAGGCTTGTGTCTGCTTTAATAAGATCGGCCCCAATAAGACGGGCTCTGATGATGGTATCAACGGCTCTTGGCAGGGCAATCAGGCTATCTCCTTCACACTCCCCGCCAGTGGTATCGAGGTTGTTGCCTTTGACGACAACTCCCAGGGTGGTTGTGTCTGTACCGTGGGTACTCAAGTCGCCACCACCTCCATGGGCCAGTTCGCTGGTACGTGGCTTGAGTTTGACTTCGGTAATGAGTCTAACAACAAGTGGTCTGGTGCTGATGCGTCCTGCCTGGCCGCTGCCGCCAACGACCTCGAAACCCCAGCGCTCAAGGTCTGCGGTTCTGGCATCTGCTCCACTATCAACAGCGATGGCAGTGGCGAAAATGCGTACGTCAAGGGAATGGAAGCGGAGGATGGCGTAGGCCTGAACCTCCCTCCTGGTGAGGTCCACCTTACTGTTACTGTAGGCGAGTGAGATTGTTTTCTAGTATAGATATGTATTGATGTTGATGCGTATACTATATATAATCTATGATGTAAGAGTCGATCCCTTCTTCTAATTTGTGGCTAAAGTGAATCATAGCGGTGTTGAAAGTGGCGAATGGACAACATTTACCGGTAGGTACTGCACCATTTTTGCGTAGTGTGTTTCTTTGTGTGCTGTCGCCGACCGTGTTCACGTCTGGGGTTCGAGAAACAGACCAAACACTCCCAAGATAGGTCTGCTCGTAGAAGCTTCTAAGCAATTTGAATGCTGAGACGATTTGCTTGAACCGTCGCTGCTCATGTCTGACTGAACTGATATCATCTCAGCAGCTGCTACTTGAACTGCTGTCACCTAAATTGCTATCGGCACCCGAACGCGCTCCATATTTACAGAGAGCCGCGCTGCAATTAGTCTCTGCTGAGTCTACCGTGCTGAATTGCGAATGCTTCTTTTTCGATGACTTGTTTCTCGTGTCCAACACGGCCACGGCAGTCCATCTGCGCTGAGCTTTCAGCAGGATCCTCCAAGGTAGTTGTGTCCACATCAATGGCTGACGCCGTCTTTGTTGCGCAAATGGCTGACGAGCCAAGCTCGCAATCATCGGTGGCAGCTCCAATCTTGGCGTCCATTTCGGGAGGGCCGCACGTAATGGCCACACAATTGTAAAGGCCATCGCAACTATAGGCCGAAGCAACGTTGGTCAAGCAGGCCAGGAAGTACTTGGCTGTGGAATCTGCTTCGGTGATTACTGAGGCATAGATATTGGAGGCGCTGCCAGTAGAGTGTGGAAGAGTGTCCCGGTGAACGTGTGTGTGGTGGAGGTGCATCGACAGAGGCGGACGTAAGGGCCAACGAACCCAAAAGTCGTTGAAGATCGCATCCTAGTGTTCTAGCGTACGTAGAGACGAAGAGAAGATCCTGATCCTGCGTCAGGTGAAAGTGTCGCATTCGAAGCCACCATTAAACCGAATGGCGTCTAACTGTACCATAGAGTTGTAGACCGAGCCAAGCAGTTGTTACCGGCGCGGTGACTCCGCAGCCAAATTTGAAGCTGTGCCAGCCCAGATCCACGCCGTCTATAGTGTTACCTAGGGAATGCAATTCGGCTCATATTAGCCGCGAGTGTTTGACGTACTCGGTCCGTAACTCCCTCGTCTGGGAATGTCTCAAGCACAGACTTGAGGGCACCATTGGCACTTCGTAGTAGAGGGTAGACAGACAAAATCAGCCCAGTAATTTTCAGGGGCGATTTTATTTGTGGGCGGAAGCGAAGATCCGGTGCACATGTTGTCACATTCGGGTAATTACCCAATAGTGAGGCACGCCTGGTCGTTGCTGTCCAAACCACATGTTGGCTGTACTCCGTACTCCGAAGGGAATCAGACATGGAGCGGAAAGGAACTCTTCCTGCTGCCGCACAGACCTCATCCATCCACGACGCGTTAGCCATTGACACTAACGCGTCGTGGCCTATGGCGCGTCACTCCATGCGTGCACAAAAAGCAGTAAACGAACAGGTACCCTGTGTTGCACTTCTTACGGGCGAAAGTACTCTATCATATTCACCAGAATCCAGTTCTCACAAGGGCTGTGCCTGCCGCTTATCTTTGGCGGACATGTCACTTCATATTGGTATGTAGCACTGGCGAGCTTTTCGGTTTCGTAAGCTACCGGAATCACGGAGAAGTCGTCTCATATTGCAGATTCGGTTATGCGGTAGGGGTTATGCTTGTGCACATGTCCTGATTGAACCCCAACTAATCTGTATGTGGATTCCTGATAATCGCACAACCCATGATGCTTCTCATCAATTTGGCTTAACTAAGCCGCCTGTTCTAAGCTCTCCATTTGCATGAAGACGTAATGATCATCAGAATCCACTATGCAGCAAAACACATGTGCTAGGTGATGATGCCACGATATAGCCAACATAGGTCGCGTTCTTATGGAGGGAGCCAGGCACAGTCGAACCACCAAATTCCACAAGTTGGCCGATGAGCCTAGTTCGGAGTACTCATTCGCGAAACTTAGCGTTCGTCCTTTGAGGACTTGCTATGGCCTCGCTGTTCATCAAATTGGCACGTCACTCCATGTGAAGAAGGTGGACGGTGGCGCAAGCGCCACCGCAGAGGACCTGCCCTCTCATGGTCGGCTCATCGAGCTAGCAGATGCGGAAATTACTTTGAAGTCGTTTAACTTCCACTACTGTACATATCATGAACCAATCAACAGCATTTATTGTACAGGATTCTTACGACTTTGGGCTTCGCGATTGGTTCTTGAGTTATGCGGCGATCGCACATGTGGAGAACAGGACGGGTTTATTTTTTGTTTGGGATGCACCAATAAGCTACTGTTCCGCCCGGAGAACATTGCACCTAGCACAACAATCTATTCTGCTGGTGAATCTTGGTCCAGTCGCATTTGTTTCAACTAGAATCTCGGCTATGACCCAGCAAACTTACCCTGCTATCAGAAAGGCGGGCTCCCAGCTATAAATCTACTTGACGTTTAAGTCCAGATATAAATTGTACTTCGTTCATTGTCTCCGATCTCCAAACGTCTTGTCACCAGCGCGTCAGCCAGACGCACCTATCGTCTATCACACAGCCGGAGGGAATCTTAGTGTCGAGCAGTTCGGTACTGTGACGACATGAACATTTTGCCGCGTAGGCTGCGATCTTGCATCCGATGATCAATCTCGGGGCAATGAAGAAATGAATTCCGGCCGAGGGCACGCTCCAATGTTAAGCCCTTCTGAAGAACCATCGAGCATCTTTGAAGACCACCAAAGAGAAATATCGCTTGTCGAGGTATACATCAGAATACATGTACGAATACGCAAAATATCTGTGCACCAAGACTGACTAGACTACTGCCAAGGTCGACCGTGAGCTCCATGATCGGGGCGAGATTTTGGTTAATGCACAGAAGCCTCCAGTATTTGAAGCACTCGACCGCCGGATTGCATGGATGCACCAATGCCTTGGCAAGACTAGTCCTGGGTCCGACAAAACTTTACGGGAAGTTATAAACGAGCAGCGTCAAGATATTTGGCTGGCTCGAACAATTATAAAAGTAAAGGGGCGCGAGTTGGCCGAGTTGAGCGCTAAGCTTAGTTGCCTCGTGAACCTCTACGAAGATGCTTGGAAAATAGTCGACATGAATCAACGGGAATCAGATCAACATCGAGTGGGTAATAGTGGCTATGTAGCCGGCAGAGCCCACATTGCGGAAATAACGAAGGCTGCCTTGAACCTACAGCAGGAGAGTGAAATGAAAGGTAGGAGGGACATCTTTGAAGTCATTGGGAGGCACCGGGACTGTGCTGCTACTGGGGTCAGGACAAACGAGGCTTTCTTAGACGAGATGAAAGAGGACGTGAACAGGGCAGAAGAAGCCTTGAAAAATTTGGCAAGTTCGGGGTATGAAAACAGCACCTCAATAACACTGGACGCGGTAGCAAGTCAGCAATGATAATGAGTGCTGTATCATATGCAATAAAGTTATCCTATTCAATAAAGTCTCACAGACAGATGGACTAGAGGCGACTGGTCAACAGAAAAGCCGCGCAGCTGAATATTCTATATGAAGGTATAACCCTTAGTGTCCACCAATAGGCTACACAATGATCATGGATGCAGATAACACAGCCGCAGATGATTGTAAAGTTTCCAAAATAGGAACAGCCCTTGAAACAGGGTCTTCGACAAAGCAACCGGTTGATGCAGTCTGGGCTTCAGAAGCCTTTTTAGGCTATATTCCAGACCTTCAGAATCTGTTCTTAGCAAAGAATGGTCCTCAGGGTACATACTCCTAAGAGACGCCGCTCGACCGAAGCTAGTTCGGCATAAAGCTGCCACTGACTGAAACGGGGCAGAATGGCGAACCTATATGGGGGCATAATGGCCAGAATAGACGAATATTAGACGCGGCTGTAACTAAAACCAACATATATATCTATATATCTGTATATACCAATACGTCTCAGTGCACAATTAGGTAAAGTGGGCAACTTGTTTTCTTCTTCCAGCTTTGATCTTTGTAATATGGAAAGACTTCCAATTGAAATTTGGAATAGGATAGCGCATTTCCTCCTACCATTACACAGACATAGTTTTAAACTAACTCGAAGGAGCGCGCATATGTTACTTACTAATTCCCAACTGGCAACAACTAGCATATGGGCCGAGATTTTTAAAAATAGCCAATGGCCTGACATTCTGCTAAAGGAAGGAAAAAACCTAGTACTCCTCGGCCCTATCAGCAACAATACAAGCAAAGGAAAATCTTATCTCTTCTTAGTTACTACGCCTCGTCTCTCAGGTGAGAGTTGGAGTAGTGGAAATGGACGCGATGCTCTCAGGGGCGAAGTACAATTACGGGACAGAATGCCCAAAGAAGGAATATTTCCTGAACTACATTGTCGGGATTTCATTGTAAATATAGATGGTGTCTTAAACCATGGGAGGGATATAAGACTTCCAGCGGAAGAACTGCATCAATGGTCCCATAACAACACACAGATTTTATATTACGGAGCCTCGAATATTTCAACTACAAAGATAACCAGATGCAACCACCCTCATGGATATGGACAAATTATGTATGTCCGAATGGAAAACGATGAATGTGCAGTTATAACGTGCACAACTCTTTTAGTATAGAAACCTAGGTCTCAAGTACTACTTAAAGACCCGCTAGACATAAAGGTCAAAATATAAGTTACATTACAAAAAGTCATAAAATAGTGCCTCGTGGTCTATCTTGTCTATTTAATAAGATGTTTAATTGCCTTATTGCGGCTGCATTTGTTTTGCAAGTTGTTGACCTCTTCGGCTGCTTGGTATCTTCCAGCAAACCAGAATTTCGTTGTCAAAACTAAACCATATCCAGTTTCATAGTTAAATATAAACTATTTTAGTACTTAGTGTGTTTGTCAACAGACTCTAAACCTCATTCAGTTTTCCGTCTGCAAGCCGCCTCTATACAGTTTTATTAAGGGATTGTCGCGGGTTTCACGGTTTCATATAGAGAGGGTAGATATCGAGGACCTCCACCGAACTTGCATCTAACGAAATATAAGAGAAACATAAACAAATTCGTTACAGTTCCACAAAGGCCTCTTTTAGTAACAAAGCACCTTATCACTACAATATGGAAAACCATATCGCAATTAGACCACATAAACGTGGCCATCCTCCGAAGCATCTTATACCCGGGCAAAAAAGCTGAGGCGAATGTAAAGCAGAGACGAGTGAAGCGACGAAAACGGACCGATATAGAACGCAACGCCTTGTATCACAATTTTTATAACCCATTACCTCAAGATCCAGGCGGCTGTACCGAGTAAGCCAGTGTATCAGCAGATTCTCAGTCTCTGGCCAATACCACAGGCACGCCTAGGCCTAACTACCTGGAAATCTCGGAATTCCTTCCCCCAGCCAGTTCCCCACCACTGGAAGAGATTAGGGATGGATTTAATACCGTATCATTAAATAAAATGCGCTTTTTGTATTAAATATTTAAAACAGGCGCGTTTTATATGTATTATATTCTACTCCTAATTAGGTTTAGCGCCATCCATAAACAGCCTAGTGCATATGATCAATGTAATCCCTGTTCCGACCTCCTTTCCTCCACAGTCTTGGTTATTTGTAATATGACCGTTGGGCAGCTTCATATATGGTGGTTATATTGCAATAAAAAACGCGTTTTTTATTCGGAATAAAAAACAGTTTCAGTATAATAAAAAACAGTTTAATACACATGTGTATTAAACACGTGCCCATCCCTAATCCGGAACCCAGCCCACTTCGCCAGAGAGGCTACGGCACCTTCACACGGCAAGGAGGTTATTTGAAGAGCCAATTAGCCAGCCGCAGGTGGTGCTGGGGACGCCAATCACACCAACCCAACAAAGCTTGCGCAACCTTGACCTTGATGTGGATGATCAGCCCTTGGAGGCTCGCGATTCCCTAAATCCAGAGCAGCGCATAGTCTACGATACGGTGATGGGCCACTTCCTGACCCGGGATCCCTCTCAGTTATTACTCCATGTAGATGGCGGAGGCGGTACTGGCAAGTCATACCTCATCAACTTGCTCTCGGCGCACCTCCAAGCCGCGACAGGGGGGAGGGGGACACCTGTTTGGCGCGCTGCGCCCACGGGCGTTGTGGGAAACCAGATATCGGGCACTACATTGCACTCCCTCTTACACCTCCCAATCAATAAGGACTTCAAGCCCCTGTCTCCCATTGATAAGGTCCAGCTCCAGAAGAAGCTTAAGGATATCAAGTACTTGATCATCGATGAGAAGAGCATGCTAGGGCTGCGTCAGCTATCATGGATCGATGACCGTCTCCGCGAGGCGTTCCCGAATAGGAATGAGGAGTTCTTTGGCGGCCTGAACATCCTGTTAGTTGGCGACTTCTTTCAACTCCCCCCTGTGCTGCAGACGCCGCTTTATTATGATAAAGAGGTGCAGGGAGTAGAGATCAAGGGCAGGAACGCGTATAGGCGCTTCGATAAATCAGTTTTCTTGAGGGTTGTTCATAGGCAGCGCGGCGACGATCAGGAGGCATTTGGCACAGCTCTCGGGGAACTGCGGCTGCTCCAACTATCTATGGAGTCCTGGAAGCTCCTGTCCACCCGTGTGCAGGCAAAGCTAGACGATCGAGAGGTCGCGAGGTTTTCCAACGCCTTGCGGGTATACGGTACCAAAGATAGGGTGAACGAGTATAACCACTATCACCTCGACCGGCTCGGCCGGCCAGTCGTCCAGGTCAAGGCTAAAAAAGTCGGCCCTAGTGCAGCTGCTGCCCCCGATGACAAGGCGGGAAACCTTGCAAAGCAGATTCCCGTATGCATTGGCGCCCGTCTGATCTGACGTCCAACCTTTGGCAGCCAGTTGGCCTCTGCAACGGCGCTCGCGGCACGGTTTACGATATCGGCTGGGCACCTGGGGCTGACCCCATCCAAGACCCTCCTCGTGTTATCATGATGGAGTTTGATAAGTACAACGGACCGGTGTTCCTGACGACGCCGGATGGCAAAAAGATTGTCCCGATTCTCCCAGTTGAGAGGGACTTCCTCATCGGGGCCACTCTCTGCACTCGCACCCAGTTTCCCCTGATCGTATGCTACGCTATTACCGTGCACAAGTCACAAAGCATCACAGAAGATATGATTGTCACTGATCTCTCCTGCCGGGACTTTCAGACGGGTTTAAGCTACGTGGCTGTCTCTCGTGTGAAAACGCTCGAAGGTCTGATGTTAGATGCGCCATTTGATCGTAATCACCTGGTCTACCGGTCTCCTCCGGATGGTATGAAAATGAAGATGAGGGATCAAGAGCTTAGGAGACGACAGGTGCTTACACGAAATCCCTACACAGTACCCACAATAGCTAGGTATAGCACTAGACCAGTACGTAGATAATGCAATAGTTGTAGCCTGCCCAGCCCGCGAACGCGTAGCCTTCGGCTGAGGCTACCCCATGCACCGCTTCCGCCGCTCCAATGTGCATGGGGTGACGTAGTATTTTATATTACACGCGTTGAAGTGATTCACTTGCATCGTGATAGCTGTGGTGTTATTCACAGCCTTGGGCATACTGGTACGCTGCCAATAGATGATATATCATACATTGAATAGCTACACATATAGCACATCATCCTCTCTCTTCAATTATGTGATCAAATGCTGTTTCTGTTGATAGAAGAGAGATATCTCTTGCACACACACGAATGCCTCTTACATAACGGATCTTATTCGAACCACCGGTGGTGCCAGAAGTCACGTGATATTAATCGCACCACCGGTGGTGCCGGTATGAGGTCCCACTTGTCTAACATCGATTTAATTGACACAGGGGAGAAAAATATGGGACTATGCTCATTGAGTTGCATTTGCGTTGTTCTATCATATATGGCGTTTTCGCTTTGTTTCCAACAACTTTTGTACTCCGAACTCACCCGGGATCAGGATCCGATATACAACACTGAAGAGACAATTGATTGGCGAGACCAGATTAAATTAATATTCCATTTTTGACCGCAAGAAGCTCCATGTAGGAACTTTAGCGTATTTAAATGTCCAATTGACGACGAACTCAAATTCACCAAGTCACACGCGACACAGCGACAACCCACCCCTCATTTTCTGCGTTAATATGGGCAATTTTCCAGCGAGTTTTGGACAATACGTACGCAGCAGCGGCCGATTGAAACCCGGGCATGGCCGAAGTATTTAAGGTTGAGCCCAGAGAAAGTCAGTGATTGCAACGTCTATTATTTATTTAATAAAATAAATACAACACAGAAAAATGTGTGCGACTTTTAATATTGGTCTACAGCTTCTCCCAGCTGAGTTACTGCGGCTGGTTGCATCTCATTCAGATACCAACACATTTCTTGCGTTAGCAGGACTTAACAGAAAAGCCCGTTCAGTATTGGGCCACCAACTTCGGTTAGTCTATCTCCACAAAAAAACACCCAAAGTAAAGGCCTTACTTCAGTTTACGGAAGCACTCGAAGTCGCACAGAAGATCCCAGCAAAAATCATCAATCTTCCTATTTTCGAGCTTGGCTTACGGATTCCACGACTACCGGAGACAGAAAGACAAAGTGCTCAAGATGCCTGGCTTAAAGTTGCCCGGGATCTGGAGCCAAAAAGTATGGAGTTGCACTATCTTTGTCTTGCCGCTCTGTATGGAGTTATGAACCCCCTTTCGGCTCCGAAATTGGCCATTCAAGGTGGCATAGATGTCGTCACCGTCGCTGAAAAGTTCGGGGTCGAGATGGAAAACATTATCACGCTTGAGGAGGAAGCTATAAATGGTCTGGCAGGCCTGGCGGTGCGAGAGGGTGAAAATGTTCGGGCTGTTGCCGAACGGTTTGGGATTGTTGGAAAGTCAAGTCTGCGTAAACTTGAGGTGGAAGCGATAAATGGTCTGGCGGGCCAGGCAGTACGAGAGGGTGAAAATGTTCAGGCTGTTACCGAACGGTTTGGGATTGTCGGAAAGTCAAGTCTGTATACCCTTGAGTTCGATGCGGTAAATGGTCTGGCAGGCCTGGCGGTGCGAGAGGGTGAAAATGTTCAGGCTGTTGCCGAACGGTTTGGGATTGTTGGAAAGTCAAGTCTGCGTAAACTTGAGGTGGAAGCGATAAATGGTCTGGCAGGCCAGGCAGTACGAGAGGGCGAAAGTGTTCAGGCTGTCGCCGAACGGTTTGGGATTGTCGGAGAGGCAACTCTGCATTTACTTGAGATGATTGTTTGGTGTAACCAACATCGCTAGACTGGAACTACTACTTCCTAATAACAATTCGCTGTGACTCTCACAGTAAATCGGCTAAGTCAGGTGCCAACTCTTCCACCAAGCGGCGCAAGAAGAGGCCCAAAATTGACGCGTTCGGCATCCGGTTGACGAAGATTGATGGCGCTGGTAACAGGAGAGGCGATTATTGGGTGTGTTCCAAGTGTGATCAAGCTGGTAACCTATTTCCCTACCTCCTTAGTAACGGAGGCACGAGCGGAGCAAGAAACCATCTTCGGCGAGACCATTGTCTTCTCCTGAAGGCCGGCGGTGATGGCGATGGCGGCGAGACCACGAGCGAGTCGATCAAGTCCGAACCTCCGCGAAAACGGCAACGAACGCTCGAAGATTCCTTCAAGAACAAGCCAGTGGTTAGCAAGGCGATAGACGAGGTTTTCAGGGAGACTCTCTTGGGATGGATTGCGAGCGCTGACTTGCCATTCACGGCGGTTGAACACCCCGACTTCATCAGCCTTCTTTGGCACCTGAACGCGAAGCTCGTCAATGAACAACTACTGCAAAGCGGCGATACAATCAAGGCGTGGATGAAGCTCGAATACGGCGCGATGAAGGAGGAACTGAAGTGCCAGTTAGCGCTCTCGCTGTATAAGAAGCACGTCACATTCGATCTTTGGACCTCGCCGAACTCGTACGCGTTGCTTCGAGTGAACGCGCACTTCGCTGATCTGACTGGCAAGCTTTGTTCCGAGCTCTTAAGCTTGAAACACGTTTATGGCGCCCATACTAGTGACAATATTGGTAAGCTTCTCCGTGCAGTTATCGCGGACTTCGAGATCTCTAACACGCTTGGGTATACTATTTCTGACAACGCGAAGAACAGTGACGATTCTGTTACCAAGCTCCTCGAACTAACGCTCCCTGATGAAGAGCCCGCCCCACGGAGGCTACGCTGCGGCAACATTTCTGAGGGGGATAAACAAAAGTTTGGCGAAGTTCTTTGGGATATTAGTGAGCTTGGTGGATTGAACCTAGTGAAGAAAAACACCACTACATGGATGTCACATTTCGGGGTCATCCTGAGACGCATGATAACCTCATTTCCGGCTTTCCTAGACAACGCGACTTTCCTTTCTTTCTCAGACCACATCGCCGGCCCTGTGACCACGATCCCGGTCCCCGGGACCCACAGGGCCCCGGCCCCTGTGCGGCGGCGACGGAGTGCCGCCTCCGGCAGCAGCCGTCTTCATCATGTATAAAAGACGGGCTTTAGGCCCGTCCCTTAGCTAGAAATCAAGAGCTTTCATCATCATCATTGTGATCCTATCCATTCAGTGTAATAATGGAACTCCGTCTATAATGCTGTTAGCAAGAGCGCTCCAACTGCAAGGTCCAATCGGCTATCATCAGAGCTTGCTCACTGCCAAAGGAAGCGCTGATAAAAGATGTGACGAAAGGCAGTGATGTTATTGGATTGGATTGGAGCTGGATCTGAGCCTCGATCCAATCCAGTCCAGACTTGGGGACACGCAGCCTCCAGTATATCCAGAACGGATCCAGTTCATATTGTTACCCTTTTGGGACAATAAATGAGCCGCTGAATCAGCAGATTTCGGGTGGAACTGGAATTGTGGCCTTGTGTGTAGTTATGGCAGCACTTAAATAAGTGCTCATTATGTTCTTTAGCAACTTGCTTCTCCAATGTGCACGATTGTTGCAGTTGCCACAGATAGCAGTACGAGAACCACTTAGGCGGGTCCTGCTTGAAATGTGTGTCTACCATACCCTATTGCCGGACAGAGTAGCGAACGTATTGCTTTTCCATTCCGCTCGAACTCGTCGGGTTCGATCAGGATTCTGTCGGGGTCTTTTGGGCAAGGGCTACGATACGTTGGATCAAGAATAACTCTTTCAGGATCAGGACGGCGACCGCTGCCAGAGCCGAAATAGCTAGAGATAGAAGCCACGGTGTAGCTGGTGAGTAGGCTGTTCAGACACGTCTGCCACAGCAGAAGGACTGCTGAAGTTACGAGCGACGCGATTGCTTCCATGGTTTTGCTAGCGGACAAATCTGTGCGAGTTGGATGTTAACGATGGCGTAGTTGTGTCGGAGTCTGCGACGGGAGCCCCTGTCACAACCACCAAATTAGGCTTAGCTCTTGCCTTATCAGGTTAGACCACTGGAGCTCCAGGAGCTCCAGGACAATCAATCCAATCCAGTCCAAATCTTCGAGAAACCCAAATCCAGTCCAGCCATTTTCCGTCCACTCCAGTCCAATCCAAATTGCCCTCCAATCCAATAACATCACTGGCTATGCTGCCATGGAGGAACCAGTTAGTATGAGGTTGGCATGGGCGTGAGCGCTCCGGCGAGCAGCCTGTTGTCGCTTGGAGGCTGCATGATGCTACTGCTCGGGGACAGAAGTCTCCTGCCATGTTTGGAGCACGTCTCTGGGCTTTCGTGTAGGGATCGTACGTAAATATACCAGCGTTGACTAGACAACTACGGAGTTAGGCCAAGATGATGCCACTTTGCAAAGGCATGGCCCAGCTGATTGCCTGGGATGTCTGTATATCCGGGTGTGTAGGACACCTGCGCGACTACCCTCTGAGGCAGTCTGCATTGCAAGAGTCTTGCTAGTGCTGCTTCGGGAGGACAACAAACCGTCTGGTATCATACAACCGGATTGGCACAGCTCGAAGACGTTGAGTTGCTAGGCGGTGGTGAAATATGATCTAAGACATAGTTTAGATGCGAAAAAGCTCCTTATTTCTTTCAAGTTAACGGCCTGCAGGTCGCATCTTGTCGAAACAGTGCAGTGATATTCCAAGCAGGATATTCTCGGGCCAAAGAAGGTGTTGGTACATTGGCTGGGGAAAGGAGATATGGTTCGCTGAAGCATCGGCAGATCAAATACATGATCCAAATGCATGTTTGGCCAACGTGAAAATTATACCGCTCGTGGCGGAATAGTAAAGCAGGAGCATTTTCTATACAAGCAATGTGGCTCACATAGATTGGTGCATCACCTTGTGCAGCCTATGATGTCAGGCTATCACATGGATTCATGTTGGCAGCAGAAGCTATAATGAACTCAGCAATCAGTGGCAATATCTGCCGCCCATATTCAAGAGCGAAATTATTGCCATTTGAGCACCAGGAACTCAGCGATTACTTCCAGACCACTTAGTGATGGTAAGGAAATAGTTGCCGTTGTCGCTTAGTGCTAGAGTGCTACCAAAGTTTGACCGCCCTTTGGCCACTAGGTATCTGGTGTGCATCTCCTAATGACCCTGTAATGGATTTTAGAGACTAAGCCAGATCGAAAAGGAGAAGTATAAGCAATGGGAATATTCTGGTGACGATTTTGAGCCAGATGGTGCTTAGCTTCATATGAGAATACGAAATGAGAGTATCGTAACACTAGGTGGCTGTTTCGAGCGCATCTTTTGTAGTGTACATAGTAAAGGCGGCCATTTACTGTATGGTACATGCGAAACCGATATACAAGCCGTAAATGAACAATAGCAGGGTATATATAGAGAGCACCAAGGCAATTGCATTGAGCCTTGTCTGCGGACAACAACTGTTGGATATGGGGCAATTTTCAAAACTCCCAGCTGAACTCATACAGAGAGTAGCCTCTTTTATTTCCTTGAACGATACAGTAAGGCTATTAAAAGTGAATAAGAGGATCAATGGAGCTGTTGCCTATTCCATCTATTGTCATATCTGGGAAGATATTGTGAACATCACCTGGCTGCGGAGTATGTTAAACCAGGGGTTGATACCTGTCCTAATTGGACACGATCTTTGCCGCCTCAATGAAATGAATCAGAAAAGCTCGGATGGCTTGAACCTTGAACCAGAACAGCCCGGATGTCCTACTATGAACCATGACAGCTCAGGTACCCTGAACCTTGCATTGGGCTTTATTCTGACAGATGACAGAAGAGCGGAGAACATGGCTATGGAACAGAGGGGCGAAAAGAGGCCAAGAAGTTACGAGCGCTTACCTGAACTCCGTTCCGCACTCAAGCCCCATAAGTACAACGAAGAGACTTACGAGGTGGAGTTTGCAGGGCTAAATTTATTCATTGGATCTAGTATTGGGAAACGCTCGATGAAGGATCCATTTGTGCTCCTTCATCCAGATGAGGATCGGACAATGATAGCATACTTTGAGGATACATTACCAACGAAAGTGAAGGCTATTTCCGACGTTGAGGTTTATGAGGACGGTTCAATCGCCATTCCACACAAAAATCGATGGTTATTGTTTTTATGTTCCCATGCCTAGAATGATCCAGATCCAGTGTGTGGCAGGTGATAAGAGGACTTGATAGTTACATGCAGTCATGGAAGAGATCACGTACGTCTGAGTCGTCTACCATAGAACCTGCATGCTACAATAGTAGCACCCACGGCAAAATAGTGTGACCGTGAAGGGAAGGTGCCATCTATCTGTCAGATTCTCTGGCAGCAGTGGTGTTGATGGGAAGGTCATGAAGAAAGGCGACGGTACTAATATCATAAAATACCTTGATGATTCAGACGGAGCCTAATTGCTTGCATCCTGATGGGTTGGAAATTGTAACAAAGTCGAGCAACCCATAACCACAAGTCAGGGCATATGCCATGTCACTCTGGGAGCCATAGGTAGAACAAGTACTTACGGAGGATTGACGGTTGTAGCAGCGTTCTACATAAGTAAAGTAAGTAAAATTTTCTGGCTTACTTACTTACTTACTAACGATATCCATACTTACTTGCCACCCCGAACTACTTACTTACTTTACTTACTTACTTGCAAGTAAAGTGGAACCATACACAATAGCCAATCCTCTTACAGCATTGCGTCCTGATGCCCCCTTGGTTTTGCCCAGGAAATCGCACCAGTGCGAGCCCAGTTTCGGAGGCATTTCAATGCCTCCACAGTAACCCAGTTCAGGGCGTTTCTTTGTGAAGATATGGTGAGCTTTGCGGCACTGAAAACACGTTCATTCTCGCTGGACATGGCTGAGATCGAAAGTAAGTCCATTGCCATATTGAATAACCGTGGGAACTGAGTCTTGCGGCCAAGCCACCACTGGAGCAATTGCTCTTCTTTGAAGTCTTCCTCTGGAACCATTTGTAAGTATAGGTTGATCTCATCCGGAGCTTCTTTCCTGGCCTTCTTGGGGAAATTTGCAGTGCGCAACAATAACTTTGATCCATGAAATGCCGGAGGGGAGTCTGGAGACACTGGTGCCTGATTACCTTGAGCATAGTGCCTATCAAAGTAATCTCTGAAGTCCCGAAGGATCGAGTCTACTTGGTTCGGTAGCCTAAGCTGCAGGAACCCAATGCCGTATCCTGGGTGTAATATCATAGCTGCCCAGTAAACAACGCTCTGCTCCATCAAATTGCGGTATTTGTCGAGCTTTGACATTGCATACTTGATCGAGTGTTGTATGAAATGTAGCCCATCGTCGGATAACTCGAAGGGCTCAGGATCTGGGTCGTTGTCTTCGAATTGTACCGAGATCTCTGCTTGGTATAGTGGAGAACTCGGTTCTCTGCTGGTAGTCGATTCCATGGTTGAATATCTGCCCCGGGTAGATACGCCAGTGTCCTGTTGCAGCCCTCCCTGTTGCTCTCTCTCTCTGCCATCGGTAGGCGCAGCAACTATGATACAATCAAGTACTGGCTCTTCGAGAGTGATCCTCGGCGCCCGATACGGGGCAGGGATAAGGTTGGAAGAATACCGCTGTCGCATTTCAGATAGATGGTCCTTCAAGAGATACATTGTGGGAAGTACCTCTGCAAATCTAGGAGTGCGACCCTCGAAGTGCTTGGTATACGTGAGGTAAGGCTGTAGGATTTCGATGATCTCGGCTAGTACTACCCAGTCTTCACAGCTAAGAACGTCCTTTGCGGGGACCCTTTTTTCTTCCTTGGGGTCAAGAAGACTAATCTTGCAAAAGACATCGATAATATCCCGAAGTCTGAGCGCACGATGGACCATCAAATAGACAGAATTCCATCGCGTATCATTATCTGCCTTGACCATCAAGCCTTTGAGAGTGTCGTCGACAAACCATACTCCCAATTCGGCCATGATTGATTGGTCGATCTTGCCACTCGTGATGGATAGGAAAAGCTCCCTACGCTGAGGGTTTCTTCTGATCCAGCGGACCAGATTATGGAGTTTTCCAATATGGCCTCTTTTTCTCCATTCACAGAGTAATTCGCGTTCTTTCTTCTGGTCTTTCTCCGCAATGTGACTGTCGAATATGTCACTAGAATCGCCCTCTAAGAAGGCCTTTGCCGATAGGTTGAGGATATGACCAACACAGCGGATTCGCCGCTCGCTTTCCAAAATCTCAAGCTCAGTAGTACTTGCCCGGGGGTTGAACATCTTAAGCAAAGCCCGGACACAAGTATCGCATGGATCAGCGTTATCTGCTGTGAAGAACCCAATCTTCTTTTCCAAGCCGTATTTCTGGATGACCTGCCATCAAGATGGCCTGATTTTCGCCACCGTGACTGCCAGAGAGCTTCTCTAGGCTGATAAGACGGAATTGTGGTGTCGCGGCTATGTCAACATAGTACGCTATCACCGAAAGGATAGCAATACCATTAGGCGAAGTCCACATGTCAAAGGAGGTATGAACATTCAACAAGGCTTTATTCATCTCATCCTTTAACATCCTCGTGTGTTCTTCGAATTCTTGTAAGATCCACCTTCTTACGGTGTTTCCCGACATCGGCAGAACTTCGATAACAAACTCGTCATCTAGGAAGGCAAGAAGCTGTCGAAATAGCTTGTGTTCAACGCCGTGAAGAGGGATATTGGCATCCGTAATCCAGCCGAGAAGAAGCCGCTTGAAGATGTCTGCTCTACGCTCAACGATCAGCGGCCTTCTTTTGGCGGCTCTCTTTTGAATATCAAGGACCGATGCAGAGGATGACGGAGCCGGAGATGTTCTATTCGACGATTCGGGCTCTGAATCAGGACCGTTGTCGTGTGCAGTAGATGCCTTATATATATGATGGTCGTTGTTCAAGTGGTAGATCGGGGAGGTAGTTGCCTTAGCCTCCAATATCTTAACCTGGTTCCGTGCGTCACATAGACCACAAACCCAGTATCGGCCACCTGCTTTGCCGTCGTCGCTAAGCCTGATGACGTATTTGCTGTACCGAAGGATCCACGAAAGGCTTCTCCTTCGCTTTTTGTGTATCCAGTCCTCTAGGACATATCGGAGACCGTCGATGTATAGCGAAGGGAGTGAAGAAGGTTGAGCGACGTCGAGAGGCTCAGGCCGAACGGTCGCCAGTTGGCTCGCTACGCTTCTCGTGCGCCGAAGGTTTGAAAGGGGACTGGGTCGTCTCGAAGGACGAGGACGAGGAAGTTCCCGCAATGGATTCTTTGTCAGGCATCTCGAAAATAGAGCGAAATACGGTATCCAGGTTCGGGGATATCAGCTGCGTCACTGCACGGTCGCGTTGCTGCAGCAGATTGTTGCGTGATAAGGACCAACTGTGGGAAGGAATCCTGTCAGACAATTGGCTCAACAGGGATCAGAGATGGCACCAGTCAATTGATGAGATATATCTCAGGAACAAAAGAAATTGAACAGCCATGTGTTCAGGTACGGCTATTTAAGCTCATGTCGTTAGGATTGGAGCCCTTGATGCGACAAGCCGGATGTGAAACCGGATACATGACCCCGATCTATGGGCCGCGTTTCACATCCGATCGCACGGCGCTTGCGGTTTTGCCCCCACTTACTTGGATCTTACTTACTTACTTGCTTCTTGGAGGCTTTACTTACTTACTTGGCTGCGGGGCTTACTTACTTACTTATTACTTACTTACTTGGTTACTTACTTGCAATTACTTTACTTATGTCGAACGCTGGGTTGTAGGATGTGTCAAGTATAGGTTTTGGTTTGAGAGGTAACTGAAAGACACTGAACTTTGTGGGAACTTTGGAAAATTTATTCCCAAACCTATGACGCTCATACAGTACCATGCATGACCTGTCTCCAGGAATCTAGAGAATAAATCATATCAACCAAGAATATTTGGTTGGATTGAGTGGAACGTAGTGAAATTAGGAACGTACGTAGTGGTCCCAACTCGAAAAATCAAAATGATCAAGTCAAGTGAGATACAAAATATATTGTGAAAATGGATTATTCATATTAATGAAATGAGTGTTGAATGGTATCTCAAAATTCCGGACCCCTGTGAAGCACTAAATCATACACGCTCTCGGGGCCGATGGAGCCAGTCTATCTCATTTATGTTTGTCTTAACTAACCGAAAGTCGTCGGGACATAAACTACGACGCTCACTCGGTCACCTGATGTCAGGGCTGTTTACACACAAGGGAGTGAAGAGGGCAGACACGCTGCAAGATAGCAGCTAGCTAGTAGGAATGATGCTGGTGACTGTATTCAGGCTGGCGATCAATTCAATTCCATCAATTTCGCCTTCACGTGGCGTTGCGTTGACAGCTTACTCAGCATTTGGTCCGTGGAGTTGAACCACCGCATCTCCAAATTGAATTGATGGCGTTGAATTGAAGAGGTTGAACCGTATACGCGCCCAGATCCCCATCGCTTACTCCCCAGCGTCTTGGCCATCCTCCTCCGCCTCCCATATAATGCTATTCCCAACCTCTCCTGACACATCAATTAACGTATCCACAGTGTCGATTAGGCCATTCCGCACCCACGACCTAAGTGTCTGTGTTATCCCTATCGTGCTAGCTTCCAATCGAGTCCGCTGCGGCGAAACCATTTGCCCAGCAACACTAAACAACCGCTCGCACTCTGCGGACATAGGCGGCACCGACAGCAAGTCGAGAGCCATTCGTGACAGCCGAGGGTAATCTTTCCGTCTCTCCCACCAATATTGGATAGGATCGGTGACAAAAGGGTCGTTCTTAGCGTCAGGACTCGACAGCCAGTGGTCATATTCATCATGGTCTGTATTCAGTGAACTTTCCAAAGAAGAACATCTGCCTGCCAGAGACGAAGTCCTGTGGGCTCGGTGTCTCTCGAGCGCACTCATTGCCTTTAAGCGCTTGAATGGAGGTTCTTCATCCGATACCGAAAGATTCGGTAGTGATTTGTACTCTTCGTCCCACAGGGTCCTCACGATTCTTTTTGCCTCGTGAAGCCACGGCAGCTGTGCTTTGTCGGTCCACGTATTCTCGAAATATCCCCAACGTGAGACTGGATTTAGAATGGCGGAAGCATAGTACGCTGGCGTCTCGTCCAGCTTCGCATAGTACTCGTTCAACTTATCCCACCCCAGGTTGATGTTTATCTTGAAGTGCTCCGGATCCGGGTAGTTCTCTGCTGCTGCTTTCCACTCCTCTAGACTGTCCATCAGGAATTCGTAGGTTGAGGCAACATCCTACATATTGCCATATGCCTCAATACGGCCTCCTTTTCGCACCCGGTTCTGAGCGTCGCCTTCAAGCATCCGGAGTGCCTCCTCAAAGTCAAGGAGCATCTTGTCCATTAACTTAATAACTTTCCAATCTTTCTCGCTAAGAAGACTCTCCTCCCGGAGACAGAGGGGCATCTCTTCCCTCCTTCTAACCCCGTTGCGACATTCCTTATTGAATTCAAGCGTGACCTTCTCAACTAGGTCTTCGAGAAACGGACGCAGCATGAGACCGCGCCGCATCATATACAGAGTCGACAACCAGCGAGTCTGGTTATCGCGGACAACGTCGACAGGCTTCCTTGCTCGAATCTTCGGGTTGTCTGAATGTTGAAAGAATTCTTCTTGTAACGCACGGAGATGGTATGTCAGCTTATCGGATCGATGGATCCAATGGACCAGGTTGTGGAGCTTTCCGATGGGGCCTTTCTTTCGCCAGATTTCGTGCTGGGCAGCGCCAAACCCAGACTCCCCATCAATCTCTGATTCGAAAGCCTCGGCCTTGTGTCCAAACAACAGAGCTTTTACCACCAAGTTGAGGACGTGGCCGAAGCATCGCACTCTCCGTTTCTTCGGATCGAAACCCAGCACCCCCGCAATCTCCTCCGTTGCTGTATCCATATTGCCAGCGTTGTCAAGTGTGATGTACCCCACCCTATCGAGTATCTCATAGCTCTCTAAGATCTCGAGGATCTGGGCTGCAATATTCTCCCCTGAATGGCAATTCTTCAACTCCGGCAGGCCAAGGACCAGCTTCGACGGAACTCCATTTTTATCAATATAAAAACAGACAATCCCATATAGAGCGTGCCGATTCCTTGAGCGCCAACCATCGAATGCAATATGGATTTGACCTGGGACGCTCCTCAGGTGGTCAATTATGCGCGTCTTTTGTCGGACATGAAGGTCGACAATTCGCCTTCGAACGGTATCGTGGGAGATATGGGCATTCGTCGCTGCAACCGATGGGTTCAGGTATTCGAATATACGTCGAAGCCGGCAATGCTCGGGCTGGCGAAAAGAGACGTTGGCGTCGACCACCCACTCGAGAAGCAGTCTCTGAAAGTGGTCCCTATCGAAGCGTTGGATGAGAGCGTTCGCGATGGCTTGCTCTTTAGGGTCTGAAGTGTCGAGATTTAACATCTCCACGATGTTCCTTGAGGGGGTCTTCTCCCTCATCCCCTTCCCAAGAGCGGGCGGCCTCTTCCCGGTCCCGTCGACGAGCTTGTGTTCTCTGAATAGATGCTTCTCGATATTCTGGGTGCCAACGGCGGAGTAGTCTGACGTTCTAGACTTCGGCTTCTTGAGGCAAGGCTTGCAAACCCATTTCCTCTCGGTGGGAGAATCGTTACGTTGAATGTCGAAACCATGCTGCCAGACCCAGGACATCTGCCTACTAGCACGCTCAGAAATCGTAAAGGCCGGGAACTTGTTCCATGGAAAGATTTTCCATTCATCTGGTAAAGAATCTAAGTTCGTAAACGGTGCGTTGGTTGAGTTGCTGTCCGAAGTTCGCCGGCGCTTCGTAGGTAGGTTGGTATCCATTTTGACCGCAGGAAAGGGATGCAATGTTTTGTTGAAGGGTTTATTTGCCGCGCGGCGACAGAGAACGCGGCGCACACGCGTTCGCTAGGCTTAAGTACTGAATACATTGATGTATGTGCAAATAGTTCGAAGTGGAAAGTACCGGTGACAAAGTCCGACGGACGCGATTTACGGGGCCGCGAATGCTACCCTGGACCACCACCCTTCTCAACCGTTTCAACCAGTGGTCAACGTTGAAGCCATCGCGATGGAATTGAGGCTGTCAACATCGAGGCGAGATTGAATTGATTGAATTGACGCACGGACCTTCCACTTCAATAATATTGAAATGGTGGAGGTGGAGGTGGAATTGATCGCCAGCCTGACTGTATTGATCTCTGACCCCCTTTTTGCCTTCTTCCTCTAGTAGCTCTTCTTATAGCCAGGTCTAGTATCCCTCCTTCCAATACCCTAGCTAGCTAGCTGTAGCTTAGCTGCTTAGGTCTAGCTAGTTTGATTGGTCTTCTTAATCCTGAGACTCCGGCCCGGCCGGTCTCTCGTAACCCGGTCGGAGCTCTCGGATCCGGCCGGTTGCGCTTAGCCCGTGTTTCATAACTCCCTCAGCCACTTGCTAGCTGAAAGCTAGATGTGGCAAACCTGCGACGTAGCTGCGACCTTGTGGCTGTTAGGCGCGGCCGCCACTGTGTGACGGTGGATTTCTGCAGTTAGGGCCCCATAGACCCTTCTTGTGGCTTTTGGCCTCTGACACCTGAGAATCCAGCAGCATAGCTGTTTGGGGGTATACAATCTGATAGCAAACCTGATGCATTCTTGGGCTTTTTTCTCCTTGCGTAGGAGGCAGAGGAGTAATCGGGCAGAATCTGCCACACATATCGATTATTGGCTGCTGCGGATACTGGGTGACGGCTTAGAAATTAGTATCTCCTTGACCTCGAAATTATTACGTTTTTAGCGGACCCACTTTTGACTTTCGGTACATGACCCCTTCAGTGTCATGGCTGGGATAAACCAACTACGAGTCAGAATAGATTTCGAAAGTGCCTGTATTTTGAGATCTTCGAGGGGTTCGGTCGGCAGGTAGCGCTTCGAAACAGCGGGCTGGCAGGTCCTGGAGAATCTACCCCTTCACAGAACTTAACCCACTTGAAGGTACATCTCACAAAAACGTGGCTTTTGTGCCTTCTGCTTTTCAAAATGACAAAACATGTCACTAAATCAACCACAACTAGTAAAACAACCATCTCAGAAACACTTTGTTATTACGGGGTGCCAAGAATGCGGCGTCGCGTTGTGTAGGAGTAATTCGAAGAGGAACTGTTAGAATCAATGGCATTCGGAAGGTTGACTTTCATTCGTGTTTGGCTTGTGGTTGTATGTACCTTTTTGTACCGGTGGGTCTATGACAAGGATTACGGCCCATCTGATTGGCCCCAAGCCTTGTGGCTGAAAAACGTAATAATTTCGAGGTCAAGGAGATAAGAATGCCCTCGTCTAAAAGTGGCTAACATAGTGCCTACTCTCAATTCAAATATGTAATTATATGCGCCGCCCCTACTATAAATATAAGATACCATGCTATTCCCCCATTCCCTATTCCATCCTCTGCTCCTATGTATATATAGCGTACTTTGGTCACAATGAAACTCAGAGCAGCATTGTTGTCATTTATCCCCTCAATTGTCGAAAGGCTCCCGCCAGGTCACTCCAGGGATGTCTGCCCAATTAAAATGCAAGAATGAAGGTACATTATTCCCTACCTAAATTAGCCCATGATAGATGTCCCAACAATATTTTGAGTTACAAATCGCGACATCACACTGCTCACACCCCCAAATTGATTGATGCCTCTTCTTCTTTAATTGAGGCCTCTTCTTCTTTAATTGAGGCCTCTTCTTATTATTGCTGACCGGCGCCAAAGGCTTTCTTGAGGTTCTTGACCTTGGCTGCCCAACCCGGTGGCCCTGACAAGCAACGCAATTAGCTTTTTTTCCCCTTCGGACAAGTTTATGCTGTGCCATAGGCGTGAATTCGTCTCCGGTCCGAAACTTCTGCCTTGACTGACTTTCCTTATGGAACGCTTTAAACAGCTCGTTATAAATACGCCGGCGCCACTCCTTTTGGCTCGTATATCGCTTCCAGTTAGGCTGCCCGTGGCGTTGCAGCAGATAACTATTCACAAGGACCACATCAAGCAGGAAGGTCCAAGTAAGAGCCTGCCAAGCGCCGCGGCGAATAGGGTGATCATAGCCCTGATATGCCCTCATCTGGTCTCCTCGATCGACATGATTCATCTCATCATTATAAGTAGCAGCGACTGTAGGGATTGATATCAGCTTGACTGCCTCATCACCAAAAAATCGCCGTATCGGCCGTGCCGTAGCCTTCTTCGTTGATGGCCTCTTCCTCCAGCGCTCACATTTCTCATCGCCTTTAAATACAGTAGATAGGAATAATACGAGGGCATTATCCTTCCATGCGATTTGGTTCACCTATTGGATAAGCAGGCATATTGGTAAGGGAAACATAGCCAAGAGTGTCAAGGGTTCCTACCTGGTTATCAGGGGTTGGCACAACCCTAATCTCATTGAATTTGAACCCTGATTTCCCTGATTGATCCTTCGTTTTGTAGTTTGCAAGCTCCTTATAGATGCCACAGTTAGGACGGGCTGTGCCTGTAGCACCGTGGCCGTGCTGACGAAGAGAGAGGAAGAGGCCCGGCGACGAGAAGAGGTTATCCACAAAGACGTGATATATCGATTGTGGTAGTAGGTTTATGAGGGCAATAACGACGCTCTGAGTCGGGTTCAACGCGATGACTTTGTCCCCGTCGTCTGTGAGGACGTGGATAACTTCCTCGACCTTACCAGCCTCCCTAGCTTCCCTCTGTTGGCGGCCTCTCGCCCTGCCTCTTCCTCTGCCGCCTCTTCCTCTGCCGCTTCTCTCTCTTTGAGCTACCGTTCTTCTTCTCGCAGTGCGTTCAATACCAACGGGGCCATATCTCGCGCCGGGTTGGTGCCAAATCCACCGTAAAAAGATACCTAACTGGGCCACAACCCATACCTTGAAGCCTGTATCAGTAGGCTTGCCGGGCACGTATGTGACCTCTGAATTCCTCCCTGTATAGCGGATCATGCCCTCATCTACAGCGAGATGAGAGCCTGGCTCACAGAGCTGCGTTGTGGCGTATTGTATGTGCTCAGACCACGGTTGTGCGCATTGGAAGACCTCAGGGAATCGCTCGTCATCCTCGAATTTAGTATAGTCAAAGGGGCGAAGGTGCCGATGAAGGAGCTGAAATCGCTTATAGGTCATAAACTTGATAATTGAGTGTTCAGGGCGCTGATCTCCCAGCTCAGGGGTTTTCCAATGGTCTTCAATCGCGATTTCTTTGTGGATTCCTATATAAATTAGGATTCCAAGCCAGACATATAATTCTGCTGCAGAGGTCGGCTTCCACTCCTGTAGTCTTGAACCCTCTCTTAACTCGTGGTTCTGGCTATCAATAATGCCCTTTTCTTGCAAGCTGTTGACCCAGCTATTGGTATACTCGGCCCAGCTGCTAACTAGGGAAAGTGGCACGAAGTGTTGGAAGAGGTATAGGGGCTCTTGGGGCAGTTGGTTGACCTTAGGATCGCGCCTTTCCACCTTGAAAGGTTGAAAATTGAAGCCTCGGTCCGTGGCGGGAGGAAAATCGGGCTGCCGCGTGCTATCCCCTTCTTGCTCGCGGCGGCTGTCATCCTCTCTGATGAAGCTGCTATCATCATATGCATTGAGGGCCTCGCCCGGTATTGATTGAGAACTCATAGATGGCTTTGAAATGATTTGTATGACGATTTTGGCGAGAATGGTTAATGATGCATCTTAGGTTCCCCTCATGTACCTGTCATGTGACAGGGGTCATGTGGGGCAAGGTACTTTCGGGAGCCTTTCGACAATTGAGGGGATAATCAAAGAGCCACCATCACTCCGAGCCCTGTGGCAGACCTTGACAAGATTCAAATTTCAGAGCCACACCATCAGTGAAAGTCAACATAACAAAAGCCTTCCAGAGAAGGATTGTGCCAATATTCAGAGCCACACCATTGGTGAAAGTCAACACGACAGAAGATGGGCCCATATCCTTCAAGGGAAGGATTGGGCCAATAAGATAAGGGACCAAGAATTGGACCTTGTCATACTGGCACAGAACATCGACGACGCACTCGACACTCAAGCACATACGTTAGGGCCGAAGCCTTATCTTGCTATTGCTGTTGTTCGCCGCCCGCAAGGCCCAACAAGCCCAAATCTATTCCTTGAAGAGTTTCCAGAGTCACTAGCTGTTGAGAACATCGCGCAGAATATCTCACACGAGACTCTAGATGTTGAATTCCCCAAATTTACGCTCAATGTGGCAGGAGTTTTTGAGTTTGGACAAGGGTTAATACTTCCCAAAATTGATCCGATAGTTAAAGATGACCGAGCCCAAGCCTTGTATTATACTAAGCCAGGTGTGCACTCTGTCGAAACCCAGTCTTATGGGAGTAATACTATATCCCTTAATTTAACCGCAGACATGGATTCGATTTTGATAAGAGACGCACCATTGCCTCATCAAAGGCGAGAAGACAGGTCTCGCATTGTTACTCATTTATTGAAAAATTAATCTTCATTATTGCGGCTAGGTGACAGGGGAGGCTTTTTACCATATTGGACTGATTGGACATGTGTGGGAATGTGTAGTATATACAACTATTAGGGACTCTTTCTCATGACATTCAACTGCTCTGTCCTATATTATCAAACGGAATGGTTCAACCTAAGATGATTTCCTTCATTTTGAAAAATCTACGACGGTAAAGTAGCTTCCACCATAATAGTTCTGTAATATACCGGTACCGGTACTTAGATATAAGAACCAAGGACTCCGCAAGACAATTATTCATAAGAAGCAAGGCAGACAGCGTTGTAAAGCTCTGAAAGATTATCTCTTCAATCGCTCAAATCCTACCGGTATGTTCTTACCCTAGCTATAGCCGATGAGATATCTCTGACGGACTGTACCCATTTTCGGTAGGAGAACCCAGAGCTTTGTGAGGGAACGAACATGTGACTTTCATACTTTATGAATAGTCTCACTTTATGAATATTGTATAAATAGCTTTAAGTCAGAGCTTTCCTTAGGAATCTCTTTCCTTGTAAACAATCATTTTGCCCAAGTCGCACTCGACCTCGTTCGTGCTCTTGTCCCGTCACAAGCTTGTAATCACCATCACACCAATTTCAGCCTGCTTCATGCAGACATAACCCCCATTTAATTTCCTAGTATATGGTACAATACATACTTGGAGACTATTCGTGAATCCGTGAATGTTTCGTTAGCCATGTGAAGAGAATGAATCATTGCTGCTTTAAGTTGTTGGATTGCGATCCTATTTTGGTCGCGTCGACAGAGACGCAAATACGGGCGTATCAGTCGTTCTGGCGATGTCATGACTTAACAAGTAGGTGTTAGTAGGGCCATACTCGCTGATCGATAATGTGGCGGGTGCAAGGACTCGATGCAGCAATGGAATGGAGGAGGAGGCGATGGACAGGGACAGGAGGATGGGGACCTTCAAATTAGATTTAACCGCTAGATCTGCGTGACACCGATTTGTCCCACGTTGGCCGTACCAGTTACCTAAAACCAATCTGATTTACGTCGCATTAGCCTTTATCACAACAGGTGAAAGGCTATTGCGACTATGAGGCTGCGTCTGATTTTCAATAACATCCACTAGTAGCCTTCATAACTAAGAATGAGGATATAAATCGAGGGTTGAAACCCTTAGGTGATCATATAGTGATCTTATTGCAGTACATTGTTGGAAAATGAAGTCATTTATTATTATGACCTTGGTCATTTTGGTCCACACCTTGTGTACTCAATGTGACGGTATAAGGGAGCCGGAGCGGGGCCGGAGCTCGGCGTTAGTAATGAAGGGGTTAGGAATGTCTACGGCCATAACGTCAACGGCGTCAGAAGCACAGGGATCAACTGACCCCACTGCAACCTCGAGTAACGCAGCTTTCGCAGAAAGCGCTCGAACAAATACAAAGTCCGCACGCATGGATGCAGAGTCCGATCAGCCGAGGACGTCGTTGCACACGGCGTCAGTAACCGAAGCAGCGGCCTCACACAATACTGATTCAACACAAGCAGGTGAAGAAGCGAAAACTTCTCTCATGGCGGAGGCAAAAACAACATTGGTAATCTCGCCATCCAAGACGACATCGGAAACCTTGACCACCACGGCAAAATGCCTTTACGATCCAGGAGCCTTGGTCGGCCGTGGACAGACGGATGGAAGGTTGGTTTCGACGATGGTAAATGCTTTCTGTAACAAGTTGGATGCCGATAAAGTCATGAAAGACGGCGATGAATGCATTGTGAATTATGAGAAAGATAGATCAAATGCTGATTATGCATTAACGATTTGTCGGAAAAAAAATTGTACAGGTGGTGCGCAGAATGTAAGGAGCCCATTTAGCCACGAAGACGTTACGTGCCCAGACATCTTATATTACAACATTTGGATGTCATGTAAGTTTTAAAGACTGTATAATTATATATCTTATAAAGCTGACGGCCCTTCAGGTTCAAAAACCAATAAAGGGAATGGGGGATGGTTCGATGCTGGATGCCTAGAATACGGCATGACGATCGGGTGACTTACTTCGAGATCAGCTCAGAAAATGTGAGGTGGTGTCAGATACGTCAGAGGCGAAAGTTGCCACCTAGTGCCACCTATTGCCACGAGGCTTAGCAATCAGCTTCTAGCTGATTCTATAAAGAAGAGAAAGGGTATATAAAGCTTGCCCTGAAACCTCAAGACATAGGGAGGGGACGCACAATACACAATTTTCACCCTAATATTTGACAGGTGGGTTGTCATGAATGAATGAAATTTATTCCGCCCGGGAGGACTAACCTCATAGGGCCAGGTGCACTAGGCTATTTACAATTCTAAGTTTGACTCTGTGTGACAGGCCCGCTTGAAGGCCAATTTCTCCAAGTGTTCAGTATCCTATTCTCAGCAGCTGAAGCTTGGTCCGTCAACCGGAAGCCGTTTCGGTGTTAGCATCGCCAGGTTTGGCTGCTAATTTGGTTAGTATGTTATCTAGTCTGGTTTGCATCAAGTCTCTTCGTGTTCATGACGAACTTAATCTCCGCCCGCACTGCCTGTAGATCAGGCGTCCATTTTGGGCCATCCGATGCCGCCTTTCCTCCCAAAAAGAACGAGAGGTTTCCCATCTTTGCATGTCCGATCCTCCGCTTGCCTTCCCGCTGTGCATCCCACTTCGTACACCGGAACAGAAAATGTTCCATCATCTCTGCTGCTTGTCCACAGTCGCACATGTCTGATTCTGCTGCTCCAATCCTGTGCAGAGTATCGAGACTGGCGACTGATTCAGTCGCCGGTGGTATTGGGCGGCCAAAACAAGTGATATTACATACGCTTCCCCTAAATGCAGGGCGCCATCTAGGCGCACAGGTCCGTACAGTCACAGGCCAACGTCCCGTTTAATAAGCTTGAGAGCCCGTATCTCCGCGAGCTCATGGGATACGCGAACAGCGCTATCATCGAGTCAGGAAGTCTCCCTACCCATACCACAATCCGTGAATGGATTGTACGGTCCTTCAATCGTCACAAAGGCGTCGTGACTGAGATTCTTGGTCGCGCACTTGGCCGCATTAATATCTCCTTTGATGCGTGGTCCTCTCGCAAGTTTACCTTCCTTGTGCGTTGCCGTGCACTTTCTTGACGACGAAGGGAAGTTTCGCACATTCCTTCTAGGCTTGCCACAAATCGAGGGTCGTCATAGTGGCGAGAACCTTGCCGATCGCGTTCGTGAAATAAGTCACGAATATGGGTTTGAGGATTGGATTGGGTACTTTGTCACAGACAATGCGGAGAGCAACGACACGTGTCTTGAAGACCTAGGCACTGAGTTCGGCTTCAACAAGCAGCACAAGGACAGTGACCACTGAGTGTGCCTCGCCGCATGGCCCGAGAGGTGCCGGAAGCCTGACGCGAGGTACCAACTATGGTCCGATGTGTGTGCCCCCCGGGAGAGTGGGACTTGACTGTTCCGGCTGGCCGTCGGGGTTACCAGGAGACTGGAGGGGCGTGCATCCCTCGGTAGTACTCAAGCACCCATGACACACGAAACTCACATTTCTAAGCAGCCAGCATAGTACGTACCCTAACTCTTTTTTCCCATGCCTCGCCTATATAAGACGCCCTTCATTTTTCTGCGTCCTTTGCTAAATCATGCTTAGAAATATCTCGGCTCTTATTTATAAAGTTTTTGTCATTTCAGTAAAGAAATTCACTACATTCACTACTTAAAATCCGTCAACCCTACAGGCAATGAAGCTTTTCACAATCGTGGTACGTTCTTCTAATACTATTCTAACCTCTCTGGCTGGTATTTAACTTAGGAGTAGCTCTCCTCTGATAATACTTCGGAGTGTGAACGAAAGATACGCTTTATCACAAGTTACTCCTTACCGGACCCAGTTTACGGCTTACGAAATCGCACTTGGGATACACCGGTTGCACCTCAGGACATAACACTCAAATCCGTGGCTGAAAAGATGTTAAACCAAAGTAACACCAACGGGTTCTCGTTTAAGCTTCACATACCTGGAGCATCCCCTCAAGTTCGGAACATACTGGAAAGCGACGAGCAGGGTTTTGCAAGGATGAAGGCATTCTTTCATAAGAAAACGATAAAGGCGATTAAAAAGATGCGCAAGGAGGAGCCCAAAGGCTACCCTTTTCTTATTGAGGTTTCCATTACGGCGATTAACTTCCAGGGCAAGACTGCGGTCATGGAAGCAACCCGCTTGGCCTTGAGGGCTCGGAAAGCATTGATATAGTAGTGCGGTCTGAAGAAGGGCAAGTGGTGCAATCAAGCTACACTGGTCATGTATCCCATTAGGAGGCAATACTCAATTGATTAACTAGGAAGCTATATGTTCTGCGTTTCCTTGGATGTATGTAGTACAAAGAGCCCTAGGTGCTATTCGCCAAACACTGTAGCAGAATTCCCAGACCAACCAACATTAAGGTTATGCCATTTCCATGCCGAGTTTTGCATTCTCGCATAATTATTTCCTAACTGAAATTATAATGTCTTGTCGGCACTGCTGTGGTGGGCCAGCTTCTTATTTCTCGAGTCGAAGTTCGAAAGCGAGCTCGACGAGATGGAAGAGGTCGGCACAGAGGTGAGAGGCCGTCTTGGCGTTCCGGAAGCACCACGCTGGGGGGCTGTGCGTTGGAACGAATACGGTCATGAGCATCGTCATCGGCTGGATGGCGTACGGCAAGAGTTGGCGGCAGAAGATGGGCGGCAAGCCGTCGATCCGGTGGTCGGATGCTAGCGAGTCGCTTTCCCAGAACGGCGAACGTCCCGAGGTCAAGGCGTTTACACAGACGCTCCGCAACGTCGTGGTCGAGGAACGGCTTGATCAAATGATTGGCGGGGCTCGGGCTATGGTTTTAGACGAAGAGGTGCAGTCGAACATGGGCCGCATCGTTGACAACTTGCTCCGGCTCGGGGCGGGCCAGTCGTTTGCGACGAACGTCAAGGTGGCATGACTCGAGCCCGGGTCTGGAAAGGCGTTGCGGCTGGCGTGGAAGACGCTGTGGAACGCGAGCGAGGAGCCAGTGGAAGCGGCCGGCCGTGCAGCGGTTCCGAGAGGTGCTCTTGGGGCTCGTCCTTACGTGGGGCGGGTAGCCGGAGCGGGGGGGGCCGGATGTGATCACGCTGTGACCCTGTTATTCGTGGCAGCTCGGGGTTGGGCGATGTCGGCCAGCAGCAGCGGCAGCAGCGGCAGAGGGCCGAAGGAACAGCAAGTAGGGCCAACCGCCCGGCAAGCGAGCCAGGCTTATGGACACCGAGATCCTCGCCGGGCTTCGTACGCTGCTGGTATTTGGCTGCTTTACAGCTACTGTCGTTATCCCTCTGAGCAGCAAGCCAGTGAGGATGAACTATTAGGTCTGTTATAGGATCCGCCTTCTCTTACGATCGTTGGTCAGTTCAATCAATCCTCTTCTCGTTCAAATCCCTTTATTTTACTCTTTTTTTTTTTTTTTCTAGTTATCGTTATTTCTTTTCTTGGTCCTCCCGGCTATATGATTGGCTACTTTCAGAACCCAACTGTCAGATATTGGGGTCAACTATGTATTCTTCATCTTCTTGTGTAACTTCTGTGTCCTGCTTGCTACTTGAGGTTTCGGAGTAAGCTCTATATACCTTTTCTGTGCTATGTGGAATCAACTGGAAGTTGCTTGCTAAGCCTGGGACAATAGGTGGCAAACTGTCATCTTTGATGACAATATCTATCAGCCTTTCAAGCTTCTTTTTGCCACTATTCAACACGAACTGTACCCCGGTCAGAAAACCCAACTGTACTTGGATTAGAGTGGGGCAGAAGACCCCAACTTTACAACAGGTGGGTTTGGCATTGATTACTAGGGTCTACTTCTTTTTGATCCGGCATCCGGGTCATAAACCGCCACACCTTTTCACGAATGATGCGGAATAACCCATCTGCCTTCTCCTTGGCCCTGCGCTTGCTCATGGTCTGTTGCAACCGCGTGATCTGGTCGTGCCGTTCCAACACGGACTGGTATAACACCAAATACCGGGTTCCCTTAACGATGGCGGATAACACTGGTGTGTAATTGGCGGCCGTAACCCACCCTCCATTGGCGTCTAACCCCATGACGGCCAACGCACTGATGACAATGCTGTCGTAATGCTGGCCGGTCTTCAACGGGGGGTCAAAAAACTCGATGACAGAGTCGACACAATACAGTACCGCTCCAACCGTTCGTCTGTGAATCGGCCAATGGTGTCGGTTCCAGTCACAACCTGCGTAACGCCCCGTTTGAATATGGCCCAAGCCTGTTCCTGTTGTATGGTCATGCAGTACGGCGGCTTTTTGTTTCGATGCTTGCGTTGGCCTCCGCCTTGGTCGTCGGGGTCATTCGAATACTCTGAATCGTCCGTGTCATCCGAACACTCTGAATCATCCGTATCCTCTGTGCCGTCCGTGTCCGTATCCTCCATGTCGTCTGTGCCCGCATCCCCTGAATCCCTCACCTTATCTTGCTTCCCCCATGACTCCAACCGCACCCAAGTACACATCATGATCCGCCACTGCTCCTTGTATCGCACCCACGCATCCGGCTCCATGATCCCCTCAAACGGCTTGTTGGGGGTAACGGTCACCTCCTTTCGTTCAATCTCAAACAACTCGGCCGTGCCTGGGCTGCAACGACTGGTGGCCACGTACGCGTTGTCCAATACGCACTCGAAAACCTCCCACATCTTCTGTATACCGACTCCTTGTCCCCAATCGGCTGCAACACCTGCTCTCGCAACCGGGTCCTGTCGATGTGGGCTAAATGCGCCGGCCATCCGGTTCGTTTCAACCACCTCTCGGCCTCCCACTTGTCACTGGCGTCCTGAATCCGGGCTTCGGCCTCGCTCTCAAACGCATGTCGGGCCTGTCGCTGTATGGTCATAACGAACTCGGCCTGGCGGCTGGCATGGTCTGCTTCGGGTCCTTCGTTGCTGGATGGGGTGCTCCGGCCGACCTCGAACCAACTGCTGACCACGCGGTTCCGGAAAAAACGCTGACATTGAACTCCTGTCCTCCAGGGAACTGGCGGTATGGCCGCTGCGGACACCTTGGTAACCCGACCTCGTTTCCGTGGATTGACCCATCTATGCTCAACTTCATAATGCTGGCGGATGCGTTGGAACTGACGGACTACGTACGGGCGCTGGTCGCATCCCAATCCGTCGTTCTTTGGCGGTGGGATAAATGGGATTGGGGCTGTTGTTGGGGGTGGTACTGACCATTGCTGTAATTCTTTTTGGTTACCCAATGATGCCGGGTATGGCTTGTACTGCGGCTTGGATCTCCTTTAACTTGCTGCTTGCTGCTGATGCTGCATGATGTGACTTTATATGGCGGGTCACTTCGTTCGCAATACATCCCACTCTGCATACCTGGCAAATTGCGAATGGGTATTCGGGCAAATGGATAAACGGCTCCATCTTAATAATATTTATATATAATACTTATGATGATTGTATGCACCTAACTCTCCTGTTTTGATCTGTTTGGTAATTGCTTTTGGCGGGTTGCTATGGTGGCATTTGGGACTCTAAATCGGACCCTTTCTACTAACGAACCCTTCCACTTGCTACCACGTCTGACCGCACTGACCCTTCCTTATACTCCACTTTCAACATCATCCGCCAAATGCATCATTAACTTCAACTACATCGCAATGCTGCAAATTGGTTTGCCTCGTCTTATAAATATATATATGATATGCCCTTACTGGTATCTTTCCGTGCATATTTTTTTTTCTTTTTTTTTCCTCTGGGTTCTAAATGAACTCTTCGTTATCGATTTTAAATGAACTCTACCCCCTCTCATCAATAGCGCGGTTTCTGTTTATATGGTATTTTAGGTGTCCGCTTCGAACTGTTTATTTACAGATTGCGGGTAGAAGACAAAGTCTAGGAGGCGGTAGGATGGGAGAATCAAAAGAAACGGAGAAGAGGCGTGAATGTATGTTCTCCTGAACCGAGTTGAGCCCGTGAAAATGCCCTGACCCTTGACCGGCGGAATGGCCAAAGGAGGCCGCCAGAGCTGAGGCATAGATCAATGATCACAAGACTGACTCTTGTCATGCCGGCCTGGCGGACCAACAGCACGGAGAGGCCGACAGGCCGGGGCAACGCCGACATGATCATGCCAAGCAAGGTGAGGTAGGAATCATGGGGGTGAAGCACCTTCTAGTTGGTTCAGCCGGTTCGGGGGTCGGTGGTATGTCTGGATGCTGTCTTTCGCCCAGGGATGTCAGACCGGCTTGCATATAGCAGCACCTTAAGCGGTGAGGACGTCGTCATAAATGGCCCCCGCGATGCAAAACAAAATGGCTGTGCGAGGAGGCTTGACCATCTTGCGGGCGCTACCTCATTGTATCAAGTAGCATCGTCATGCCCGGATCCTTTCCGCATGGGGCAAATATCCCTCTTTGAATCTCTATGCTGCCTGGCCGGGCCTGGTTATGTAGCCAGGTTGAGACGGCCTCTAGCCAGGTTGAGACGGCCTCTAGCCAGGTTGAGACGGCCTCTAGCCAGGTTGAGACGGCCTCTTTCCAGGTTCACAACATCACATATGTGGTACGCCACCTTCATGCAGGCCGCCCTGCTTGAGTGGGAGCTGCTGATGGTGAGGTACACTCTCTACTCCACACCTCCTCAACACCCAGTTTACACCAACACCCCCCGGGACAGATAACGCAACTACTATGGAAAGTAAAATGGGCTTGGACCCCAGGCTTTCAGGGATTATGGAAGAATGGAGGTAAGATTTTTGTGGGAGCCGTCCCTGCTCCCTCGGCATGCTCTTAGAGTAAAGACGGATTACTCCTCAATGTGCCCCGTGTATGCGCGGACCAAACCCACGTCGTAGAGAGCAGAGTGCCACACTTTGATCCTAAGCAAGGGTTCGGTTGACTGGAATCCTCTTCTTAGGTCTTCGACGGAGTTCCTCGAGTTACTAGGTTGGTGAAGAGGTGGTCTCGGTGGCTGAGCCGTTGATGTGAGCTGAGAGCGCGGCCCATGTCCCTTGATTCTTCTGGTTGCCACCCCTCCCTTGGCATGATCATTCCAATGTTCTCAGTCTCTCCATGACGTGACTGACGTGTTGAGGCATATTTCCTGGTTCTCAAGTCTGCCTTGCCTATACTTGTGGAGGTGCAGCGAGTGATACCAGCTTTAGACAATAAGCCAAACACACATAAGGGGAGGGGATCTAGCTATCAAGTAGCATGAGTCAAGTAAGGCAACCTGGTCAGCTTGTTAGACAAAACATGCCAAGGCATCCTCACAAAAGTGCTCTATTTGTCTGTATTATCCTGCAGATCCATTCCTATCTCTGTTGCAAGGATCTCTTTCAAGTCTTCTAGAATATGTGGAAAGCTATGTCCGAACTCTGACGGAACCTTAACGCAAACCTTGACGATGAGATCATCGGAATTGGTAACAGTGGTGTACTCTAAATCCCATCCCTCGCTGGACATTCGGCGCTTAATGCCATTGATGAAGTGTAAGGAGGTGTTAAAGGAAACCTTGTACTTCTCCTCTCGAACCAGCCTCTCTTGCCACATGATTTTCAACGGCCCTTCGACAAAGGAGCCCGCCTTCCATGGTGTAGGTAGCGAGTCTCTACAGGGCCCTTCTTTCAAACGTTTTACTGCTAAATACATTAGATTCATCACCACAGGTGAAAGGGCTTTCGTACCTGTTTGTCGCTCTTCACTTCCTCTCCGCCTCTTTCTTGTGTCCGGTGCTTCGTCGAAGGCATACGCGTCTTCTGTTTGCCGAATACCAGGAAGAATCTTAGTTGCCAACTCCCTTCCATCGATGAATGACTCCTTCACCAAGACTTGCTTGGAAGTAGGCAGGGAGGCAATAAGACGCTGTTGAGTGCTCATTTTATCGATCGTTAGAGAGCGTAAAGTGCAAGGTTTGAGATACGGCTGTTGAATGATCAGGACAGCTGGGACATTCATGGGCTTTATAGTTGCACTCAAGATTGTCAATACAGCGAGTCAAGGATGGCAGCTGTTGGTGGCAACTGATGGTAAGGCGTACTACCTACTCCACACCTTCCTCGATATTCCCTTAGCAGAAGCCTGCCCAGCATGCAGTACCAACACCCCCACCCCCCCCGGTGACACACAACACAACCACTATGCAAGGTCAAAGGGGCTGTGGCTCCCTGAATTTCCCATATGCAGGAGGCGCCCCTTTCTCCTCGACATGCTCTTAGTGGCCGCTCTGCAGTGTCTCAGCCAACAGATACCGTGGCACTAACCCGGAGGAGTGTTCCACAACGACCTTAGCGGCTATGTGTGACAGTCAGGTCATCATGCTGGATTGTTAAAGGATTACGGATCCGCTGACGGCTGAGTTCTGCCTGACTGTCCGAATGCTCCCGGAAACTATATGAGAGTTCTTTTGGCCTCAATCTGCTTCGTCAGCGGCAAAACTCTCTTCATCATCCGGAAAAGAGGAAACACTTTCAGGGCTCGGGGCGAAAGCACAGTGACGAGAGAGACGAAGAGAGCACTGGGAAAGGAAGAGGCGATAAGAACACTAATACTGTCCTGTATCCCATCTGCGATCTCACACAGTATTCAGGTAAAGCGGGAAAAGGCCACGTCCTTGGTGTGTGACTGCCTGATGATCTTCCCCCTGTGCTGGACCTCATTACAGCATACCAAATGAAGATGGTGAAAAAGCCTTGCATGGTTCGTGGTCCTCTTCAACCTTGACGCGAGAGGGGTCTGTCTGGTGGAATAGGGTGCCAATGGTGCATGGACGAGAACTACCAAATGATACAACATGGGCCGACGGGACAGGATAACAGAGGTTATGGACCTCGGTAAATGCCGCATGATCACATCTCCACCAGTCTGCATCACGATACACTTCCCATTTATGGGTCAAGGGAAACTTGATGTAGGCTCAAGGGGGGTGTTGCTGAGAATAGAAGGACACAGCCAGGTTGTTCTCTATTTATACGTCCAGTATCCCCGACTGTTCTGTCTTAGTGACTGGCAAATGGCTGTACGATATGACATCAGCCTTTATCACGATGAGTCTCACACAATTTGTATCGACCGCGTTGACCACTGCATTCGTCCTCAGTACAGCGGCGAATTTATCAACGTCTGTCACGGTCATCCTGCGATATCGAAACACTCAACGGAACCGTCGAGAGACAGGCTCAGTTTTCCGTGGCCCCTCCATTATTATCTATAAGATATCCTCGTACATTCACGGCGGTAGTGGTTGCGCACTGCGTGATTGCTATCAGTTCCGCACTTGCGTTCGCAGTTCTGATGCAAGAACGTGGAGATCCCTGGTCAACATACCTGAGCTCTTCCATCGTTCCAGCATGATTAGAGAAGCAAGTGCGTATCCTGGCTCTGGATCAATTCTAACGATCGAAAGTGCTTCTGTGTCGGCGGCTCTTGGAGCCTAGGGTAGTGTGCATTTGCTCCGTGGCCTCTAGCATTTCTCCTGGTACCCACTGGGGTGCCATTTACCGGTAGCACCTGAGTGCACTCTGTCTCTTCCGAGAACAAGAACCACGTCATTCTGCCACAGCAAGCATCCCTGCCGCCAAAGCGAAACAACCCGATGCCAACTAGTTCCCACTTCCTCCCATCCACAGCAGAGGAGACGGCCCGAGACGGGACCAACAAAGGCGAGTTTCATCCAAAAGGCCCAGGCGCTTAGACTAGGACTTTCCCCGGATCTCCCGACGAGCCACGACCGGCCGCTGCCTGAGTTTCGAATTCCTTGCGCGGGTGCTTCGTGGGCTGGCAAAACAAGCTGTCCGTATAGTAACGCAGTGTTTTCGAACCGTCCATGTTAGCTGATACGGCCTGTTACGTGCTCATCTGTCGTTTCGTTTCAAAGATGTGCAGTGAAAGGAAATTATGGAGTTAGCTACCCTAGCGCGGGTCGACCTCCACAAAGGATGCTCAGTCACATGGGAAGAGAGGGATCGTGCCGCTCTAGTGCAAGCTTGTTTGTCTTGAAGTATATACTAAGAAAGGGAAAAAGCAAAGGCGGTTCCGTTAAATAATTCCGTTGTATCATTTTTGATATGTCATGTCCTGTTTGTCTTGAAGTATATACTAAGAAGGGAAAAAGCAAAGGCGGTTCCGTTAAATAATTCCGTTGTATCATTTTTGATATGTCATGTCCTAATTCATTTCATTCATAGCGAGTCCTGTTCTAGCGCGGCGTTTTCAAGGCAGAGTCTCCGTTCTACAGAGCCACGACCACTTTGCCAGTGCCGTAGGCAATGTTGGTGACCTTGAGGCCGCTGGCCGTGCTGGCTCCGAGGCCGCTGGGGCACGAGGGCTGGTTGGAGACGGCAAGGTTGAGGGTGCAGCGCTCGTCGACGCCCCATTTGCAGATGGGATCAGCGATGTTGTAAAGGCGGTAGTTTTTGGCGACCCAGCTATTGGGCTGAGAGAGGCACGAGGCGACGTAGAGCATGCTGTTGGAGGCAGTGAGGGGCAGCTTGCCATCGTCGAGAATGTCGGCACACTTGCTGGGGTGGACGGTCTCGTACTGCATGTCGATGCCGCCACCCATCTGAGGGTCAATAGCAGCGTGCTTGCCAAAGGCAAGCCAGTTCCAGGCGGCATAGGAGATGTCGTGAGCGCCCTGGGACTGGTCGACGCGGAGCAGGTAGACCTTGCGGCCGCCATATGAGACCTTGACGCAGATGTCGTCACAACTCACGGCCTCGGGCCAGTATGCAATGTGGTTTGTATTCACTTTGCATCCCAAAACTCCGATACTTGAGGAATATTGATCGTGAGGAGTCATGGAACCAGTACTGGCACCGCGGGGAGAGAGAGCAGAAGCCGAGACCATGGTGGCTGACGCGGCGGCGGCGAGGAGAGCGGTAAGAGAGCTGAACATCTTGTAAGTTTTGGTGGGTTTTGTATGGAAAACTTTCAACTTTGTACGGTTGAAGCGTATGGAGTTGGTTTGTGCTGCCAGAGTCTGAGACTAGCTCGACTTGAGTTCTCAACGCACGGCGATGAGAGTTGAATAAAGGAGTGGTGGGCAGATCACGGATCTGTTGTAGTGAGTTGGCGCAGCCGAGGGAATGACGAAGAGAGATGAGAGAGAATGAAAGTGATATCTACAATGATACCGAGAGAATGTGGATAGCGGTGAAAAACAGAGGAGCGTGCCAGTTGGGGCGGATGTCCTGGTCTTATATAGATGGTGGGAGAGAGAGCATCTTGGGGGAGATCTGAGGGGGGGTGGCTGTTTCGACCGGGGGAAAGAGCTTGTCCAAGTTCTGGGGACGACAACATCCCCGGAGAGCTGGGGACCGAGAGTGAGGCCGCGGGCACTGACAGGCTCTTTTGAGAGGTAGACAAGGAGTGATTATAGGATACCTCGAAATGCCGAGCCTGGATTACCGTAAAAACTCAGTAAATTGGCGGACGATGGGTCCATGACCGTATACTGTGACTGGATAACCAATTAAAGTACCGTTTCCTCTTCTCTACTTGTCAGAGCGATCCTCCAATCCGAGGCCAGAATCGTACTACTAATGCTGCTTTATAGGGGGCCTACGGTCTGCCAATTTACTGAGTTGCCAATTTGCTGAGTTTTTACTATACGTAGAAACGCCCGCCAGTGACTGAGTTTGTTTCCGCGTTGTCGCTCGTTCGAGGCAAGTGGGGACCTTGCTCGGCAGCGAGCCGATGGGACAAGGTGAGATGGTGACCGACCCGGTCGCTCAAATCGTGGGATGTAACATAGAGACTTGGATTGCTACCTAGACAAAAACAGGCCAGTTGGATCACAGGGATAGAGGCAACACACCCGTGTGCGGATAACTTCGGAATCCGTCGTGACCGATGTACCCAATGTACCGTAGCATGTGCCTTGACAGATGGCATCGAAATGGACATGGAAGTTCAGGTACCCGCGGGTCCAGTCAACGGGGCTTGGTTCGGCATGGCGCCCCCCTGGCGCCCTAGGCTGGCCTTGTTTTCCCTAGCGCTTCCCCTAGGCGCTTTGCCGAGTGGTGGCCTTTGGGCAAGGAAAATGGCTTACTGTCCGACCTGCTAGACCGAGATCTGTCCAGCGCCTCCTGGGGGGGGGGCGGGGGTGGGCTTGGGGCTGCCGCGATTGCCCCTGCCCCAGTCAGGCACGGTGCATTAATGGGGACCTAAAAAACGCACACTCTCTAAGGAGCCCTGGCAAGACATGGGCAACGACGGGGTGCAACTGGTTGATCCGGGGCAGTGTTAGATTGACTGTCTCACCACTTGGTGGGCTGGAAAAGAGGGCTGGAAAAGAGGTTGAGAGGGCCCCGTCCAGTTCGCGTGTTCCACTGTGCCTGGACATGTGGCAAGAGAGCAAGGGGGCAACAATTCCTCACGAAGTACTCCGTATGAGGAGGTTTCTCGGTCGCCAGGGCTGAGTTGCACCCCGTAGATGCTAGGCCGCCTCCGCGTCGACGGCCAGGCCGAGGAAAACTCTGCTTCCCGCCGTCGCGTCCCGGGAGCCTAGTAGGCCTGGGTTTTTCAGGTACCAGCTGAGATGTACTCGACGCAAGTCCCCCGCCTCCCAGCCCCGGTGTGTGGTACCAGATGCCACTCCTGACAAAGGCAGTGGGGTTCCGCCTGTTACAAAAAGCTAATCGCCATCTTTGTGCACGGTGAGCGCGCTTGAGTGCCAAGCACTTCGGAACGCGACAGTGGCAGATGAGTTGTGCTCAAACATAGTATATTACTCTGTGGACGAGTTGAGATCATGACGCTCACGAGGTACGGGCGTTTCATTAAAGTTGTGTTCTTTATTTTACGGACCTCAGAGTCAAGACAGCATATCATCTGCAGCCGACTAGCCTTTAGGTGTCAAATGTTGATGTTAAGAGCCTAATGCTTTTGTCTTAACTGGGTTAAAAAAGTATTTTCATGAACGTATTCTCTTGCTCTGCCTTTACACAGGGGACAAGAATGCAGGCCTCGAGAAGTTTAAAGCAATCGAGTCTTGGATTCCCATCAATGGGGTTTGAAAGCTGCACCAGTGGCTTGAGAATATGCCGCGGAACGGTATACGGCCATATGCCAAACCGGGGTGTTTTTGTTGGATTTGAAACCTGCGAGTTTGCTTGTACTGTCGCAGATGATCCTTTCTGTGTTTTGATGGCCGGATTGCCTAGTTGGGCTGCTCCAGGCCTGGAAGTTGCCGGAATGTTGGCACTAACAGGGGCCTGGCTAGAGCTGCTGCACGGGGATGAGGTGTGGGCATTCCGGGGCAAGGGATGCTCCTGGCCTAGACTAATGACTACAGTTGAGACCTGAGAGGGGGGTTTGGTCGGAAGTAGCCTCAGTCCATCAGGAGAACCAATTGGTGGCAATCGACAGGTTCATTTTCGTGGCTCTGACAGGTTAAAATTGCAGGCAATTTAGGACGTCGTTCAAGTGGTAGCTGAGTCGAAACAGGGCACTCTAAATCTGATTTTTATTGGTGACCTCACGCAGTCAAGAGGGACGGAGTCAGAGCTCCTGATAGTCCAGACCGAAAACTGTACTATTAGTCCAAACTGCAGTCCAGACCAATAGTCCACGGACTATTGGTCCAGTTTGCGTCTCTCGGGCTAAACTGACGGTCCAGTCCGCGTCTCTCGGACTAGACTGACAGTCCAGTCTACGTCTCTCGGACTGG
Organism: Dactylonectria macrodidyma; assembly: GCA_020744425.1. NCBI lineage: Eukaryota > Fungi > Ascomycota > Sordariomycetes > Hypocreales > Nectriaceae > Dactylonectria > Dactylonectria macrodidyma. The sequence continues at coordinate 323,263 of JAGMUV010000034.1, forward strand.
ACTGATGGTTCAGTCTGACTTCTACCAGACCGACCAGTAGTCCAGTCCGAGGGTCGCAGACTAACAGTCTGACTATTAGTCCGTCCAAGATTCGGTATGCTTTAGGCAACGTTTTCCGAATCTGTGGCCTGCTGCAGAGTGCCAATTCAGCAACTACGCGATCCAACGCTGACATGCGTTTGGGGAAAATTTCGACGTGGCGCTAAGATATGTTAGCCGGTACAGCCCAGCACTGCGTTTGTCTACGGCAAACCAAGTATCTTGCAACTGAACCCATCGGCCTATCGGCCTAACAAGATCCCAGAATTACATGTTTCGACCTTTTCAACAGTAACCTAATTTTATAGTTTCGAATGGGCCACCTTGCCGATTTCCAGGAAGAATATCTGCAACATGAGAGATGATGAAGTGCATGTTATCTGAGGAGCGAAAACCCGTCCGGTGGCGTTAAGATAAACCAGCCCCGCCATTACAGGTAGGTGGCATGCACAGTATCCCTTATCCGGCGCGTGTAGGGTAGGTTCGCTCGCAGTCACGGATCTCAGCAAGCCAATTGAGATGCTAGTAAACACGCAGGTCTCTGCGTCAGAATCATATTTCATACTAGTTACGATATAGTCACCGTATCTACCGTGCTGAGAGCTTCCGTCTGGTATCAATTCCGTCATAATCAGAGATATATTCCCGAATCATCGATTTACCGTCGAAAGACCGATATCAGTGACGTGGCGGAGTGAGCCTATGGTTACCGTCACTGCGAGAGAACGGCCCAAAGCCCAGATTAAGCCAAGTCCAGTCCGGCCCAAGTGTAAATATGCGCTCAGCACTCATCAACCATGTGTTGCATCCACCTGAGGGATAAACATGATATTCCGACCAATGCATGGAACGGCTAATCCCGACTGCTCGAAACCCTTCATCTCTCCGATCCGGACATTATCAACCCGGCTGAAGATGCATCCCCCAAGTACACTAAGCTTCAAATATATGATGGCGTTGCCTGTTAGTTTCCAGGCGGTCCATAATCATAAGCGAGCATGACACGCAATTAGATTTCGTAGAGTTCTGAGAATGGGTGCCGCATACTTGGGGAAGGCTGGTCGCCATACAATATTCCATGTGTATAGTGTGACGTTTACCATTCATCATTAAATACCTATATACACCCACATTTCCAGATTGCCAGCCAATGTTTGCCAGAACCTATTACAGCCACTGAGGGCATTTTTTAAATTCTGAGGTATAATCTTAAAGCTACAAAGCCATAAATGTTCGAAAATGGGCCCTACTAACAATTTTCAAGCGGACTCTAATAAGAACCGATGTATCAGAACGGTTATATTCTGGACGCTCGAAACATCCGAGTATAAAGTACGCACAAGACTTTAGTGAGTAGCCACTTCCGGCTGATTCAGTAAATAAAATATATATACTGACTGTAACAAGTACCTGCAGTATATCGTATATCTTAATTTGGTCTTTGAACTACTTTTAAGAGTTATGGTAGATAAAAATTCAACAATAAGAGGGAACTGGAAGCTAGAGGAGGACGAGTTACTTATAAAACTTCGTGGGCAGAACGAAAGTTGGAGTTTTATCGCATCAAATCTCCCTGGGAGAAGTGAATGGGCATGCCAGCGACATTACCACCAAAACTTAACGCCAGAAGCGCGAAAATTCTATAGACCACGCAAGGCAATGTGGAAACGGTTCAAGTGGAACTCTGACCTCAAACTACCGCCAATATCGAGCGAACGCCAAGATCATAACCGCACGCTTCCGAGTTTTCATGAAACCTTCAGTTTTTTTGCTAAGTTAAGAGAAACGGGCAGTAAGCGCATCTTATTTGCAAAATGCCACAGTCCTGTACCTATATAACTAGGATCCGAGTTGGCGTATTGGCCTTGTTGGGCAGGGGGACAAAACCAACTCCGCCACCGGGGTAGGAGAGATGAGTAGGAGAGATGAGGGCGAGAGTGAGGGCGAGAGTGGGCAGACGAAACTACCAAAATTGAAACATCAGAAATGCCAATTGCGTCCCAACTAGGCATCTGATAGAAAGAACAATCGGACGTTCTAATTAGACAAATGAATTCGGTTACAATAACATCAAAAACTTATTCCAGAAGCTGAAATTAAGTGGCTAAGAAAACCTAACTGATGTCATCCATGTGTGGGAGGCCTCTAACTCTTCTACCTATTTACCGCTGATGCAGCTACTGGTATCATCCTAGACCTTGTCGTCAGCCCAGACCCTGCCCCCCTACGCAAAGCATCTGTGCCCGCCCAGGACGATGTCCAACTCAAGTGCTGCGGCTTCGTCCAGCTGATCACAGTCCTCGCCCCTGGAAATCCTGGTCAGACTTCGTACAGAAGTTTCCATCCCTTACAAGCTTTTGCCATCTTCCCCTCCACGCGAATCTGTGGGCCTCGCTTGACATGAAGATGGCCGAGAGGCGAGACACCCAGTTCCAGAGCTATACTTTGCTCACCTGCACCAGAAAGGTGGACGGGCCTGTTTGGCTGCCATCTCATGGTGCAGTTGCCGACTCTCGAGCAAGACTACGTCTTCATGGTTGTTTTGGACTCCTGCAACTTTCTCGACTTTCTGGGTCTGGTTCGCAAACGCCGCTGCCGGGTACTGCGACTTCAGCGATTCATTTATCATCTTCTGGCCATATGCCGTTCGAGGAGATCAAATCCAATTCACCGCTGGATCACGCACATATGCGCCATCTGCCTATTCAACTATCTTGCTGCCTGTGTCTGTAATAGCCTGTGATGTTGGACCAATAAGCAACTCATACGAGCCGAACATCTTGTCTCTGCCGGAAATCAAGAAATGAACCGACGCTGGGAGCCCTGAAGACTTATTATCCCATGTCACAGCCAAAACAGGGTGGATTTTAGGGCAATCCAGGTGCCATACTAGGTGATTATCGGAAGAATGCATTTGGGTGTTGGGGAGGCACCTGGGACAGTCAGGTAGGTGGCTGGGTACACACCTCCGTGTGAAGTCTTATTTAATAAGTCTATGACGAATGGAGAATATCGACCACTAATTAAACATGCCAAGCTCTCCCGTTTCTGACCTTTTCGAGCCGTGCCCGCTCTAAGCATGAGATTCGTTCGAGTTTCGCACTCTTCAAGACTAATTGGTTCGCTGCTAGGAAAGAATATACGACTGATATTATTTCTATTGGCGTTGTCGCCGTCCTAGTCAGGACTAATAAATGATTCCCCAACAAAGGTGTCACCTTGTCCAAACACCCCAGGGTTGACCAGTGCCATGTTTGGGACTCTGTCTTCCCTTTGTCTATTACGAATTCAACGACTTGAGACGGTCATTGAGCCTGGGAGCTTTAATGTTAATTATCTTTCGCATTTCGACGATTCTGGCAGCCTCGAATACGTTTCTTCTGTAGACGGCGGCGACATGGTATAGAAGATCCGGCCCGATCTCGTCAACAAATTGTCACATATCGGGATATCGGATTTTGCAGCTATGACAACAGTCAAGCTTTCTGCCCTTCATCATAAGGTTCCACGGCCACTTTCCTCGTCACTGGCCTCGTCATCAGCTTCGTCACAAGCTATGATCAGGAGGATAGCTAGATAAAGTCAAATAGTCCGTAGCATCCGGACTCTCTTGGCTGTCCGAGGTCATCATCAGTCTCTTCATCTATAAGACTGACCCAAAGACCCTCATTAGATAGGAAGAATAGCAAGAGCTTCTCACACACATGACCACTTCCGTCTCCTAGATGCAACACAAATCAATCATACATTGACTGTTGTAGTCGCCATCGCAGTCAGATCAGTACGGAATAGGTTTCGCTGTTGGCGCCGATATTTTGGTGTGACGCAGCTGAGGTTGCGGAATTTGAAGGGAAGCTGTCACGGTCGGAAAGCGTAGCAGCCACTCCAGAAATGTGCCTAGTTCTACTATTTCAGAGGAAGGAAGGCATAATTGCCTACCGTGGTCCGCGATGACCGGGAAGGGCATCAAAGTTCACAGCAAGTTACGACACGACGTACGGCTTGGTGACAATAAAGAACTTTCTCGTATTCTCTAACCACCTCCTCAGTTATAAAGCCCGTGGAATAACGATCTCTAATCATGGCCTTTTCATAGTCCCTCCCCAGACTTATGGGCTTAAAGTAGTAAATCTAATGGTTCATCGATCCCTTTCATTTTACAAGCTAGACACCCGCCTCTCATTCGTCTTCCTAGCATTTCACTCACCTTTTTCCTTAGTTCCTCTTCGTAATTCTGGTTGTACTCCCACATTTCAATACTCTCCTTATTACATATGGGAGTAAAAAGGTTGAACATCATAGTTCTGCAGAAGTGAATATTATTGCTTCCTGGAATGATACTTGGACCATTTATAGTGCATATCCTTGACACTGAGTCGTCATCACAGGCATTTTGGCCTAGACCAATCACGTTATCTGTAGGGTGTATTTTATGTTCACCGAAACCTAAGAACGCCGAACGTCTCCCATTGGGGATGCTGGTACTCAGACGTTCCGGCCATCGAGTAAAGATATGATGTGTCGAAATGTTAGGCTGCCGTATGGCTTGCGTGCTTAGGGTAATTTGGTGATTTGGGAAAACCAGATCCATGTAGCCAGTGGCCCTTCCATGTGTGTGGGTTTCGTGATCACGTAAGGACGCGTCAAACGTATTGTAATAGTCAAAATATGGGCAAACAAGAGCTAGGTGAGTTTTCTTGGACGTCTTTGTACCATTTTCCTTGAGGTAATATAGGTCATAACCGATTAAAAAGGGCGTAAATCCTTTGTCAAGAGCCAATTGCAACCAGTCATAATTCTTGAAGAAGGCGTCCCAAATCGAGTAAATTTTGTTTTCCTTTTCCGATAAACTGAACCTGCATGAGCGAGCGACTTTGCGAGGTATATCAGATACCGGGGCAATTTGACGAAGAATCTCAAGGGGCAACCTGAGAGCAATATGACCCATGGCTTCCAGATGCATACGAAGGAGTGAATCTCTCAGGACATGGCGAGGCCGAATCATTATATATCTTCTACACATCCTTATTATCCAGTACTGGCCCTTTTCAATTTCTGATGTGAAGGACGCGTCCTTTACAGTTCTATTCGAAGCTGGCTGCCCTTTGATAGTGAACTCCAGTTTCGGTCGGAACCTCAGTTTTGCATCTGAAAGGCGAAAGAGCTCGCCTTATTTTATCCAGAGACCTTGATACAGTACGGGATCCGAAGGCGAGCTCGTAACTTTGGGTTACATACCAGCGTGGCCCTCCTTCTGCAAGATATTTTTGTCACCGCCTTGTTCCCTTTAAGGCTCAGCCTGATGGCGATGGGATTGTACCTGCAGGGAGGGGTCGCAGCATGTGAAGCGGCTGCCTGAACATTCCGAGAGCGGCGCACCTTGAGGAGTGGGGTGGGTCTGTCGGAGGTCCAGATATCATGATTAAATTGGACATGCAATGGGAGATTCAGCTGGAAATTGTGCGCCTTGGAAGTAGTGTTCGGAGTTGGCCGAACACTTGATGTGTGGAGACTTGTGCCAAACGCGTCTTTTATTAGCTGCTGGAAGGGGTAGTTATGGAAACTTGATGGTTACGTTCAAATTCTCCTCTTAGGCGACGATGTCTATTCCTAAAAAAAAAGACAAGAATATCCCTGAAATACTGCTAAACGAATTAAAACTATGAAGCTTACCTTTACTACTCTGATTCTCGTGGCTCCCTGTCACCGTTGCATCTCCGCCCCAGTCGAGGTGCGGTCATCGCTCAACACCCCGCGACAAGGCCCCACAGATGCTGTAACCTCAGAACTCAGTGTTGAAATGAGCATATGGTGTTGATTGAAGGAGGAAAAGACTAGCGCTAACCAGCTGAAGCTATTGACAAGAAAGTGGCAGAAATGTAAATAGCATAGCGTATTCCATGGCCCTATGAGATCCGTTCTCCCGGGCGTAATAAATCTACTACTACTACTACTACTACTACTATTGACAAGAAGACATCCACATCCCAGCCACCAATGGATCGGAATAGCCATTGATCCGTTAAACAACGGATCTCAACACTCAGAACTCTACTAGAGTTCATTTCCCTGCCCCGCCTTCCCGGAGGTAGAGTTCGTTGTCTTGCACCCTAGTAGTCTTCATTTACGCTCAGCCGCTACCGGCGCTTTGCCCGGCTGCAACAGGTGCACATCGACGGCCAGCTGCGGCAGATGATGGGCGAAGACGCACGCTTCTGAGACAATCAGAAGGTAGTAATCAGGGCGATCATCCAAGGAGAGAGCCCAATCGTGTAGATCGCCGGGCCGGCGAGGGCACGAGCCTGTCGTTTATACTGCCGGCGGACTGCTCGCCCGGGAGCGCGCATGTGTGGCAGAGGCAGGGCAGCCTAAAGCCCTTGCGGTGGTTTGATGATATATCTATCCCCTTGTCCGTTGAGTCTATGATGTCGATCGACTCCAGCACTTGCCGGCGAGTCATCGTCACGCATTGGCGACCTGCCGTGCTCCCCCGGTGGAGGATCGTCTGCTCGAGACCCCTGGTTATCAGACCCAGCTACGGAGTACTGATGTCCTATTCCTTGCCGCAGCAGGGTTAGCAACAACTGTGGGACCATATTCTCGCAGCGGCACACCAAGGCAAAGGTATTTACGAAACCCGACATACGACAGGCCTTCTATCGGATGCGGATGTTCCCGGAATCCGAGGATCTCACGGCCTTCAAGACTCGGTATGGGACCTACAAGTATAAGGTGGTACCGTTTGGTCTGACCAACGGCAGTGAAGTAAATAGTGCAAAATACCGTATACGATATTTTTTCAACCCCACACTGCACTGGATTGTTTAGGAATTCGGTGCACTGCACGGCATACGGTATTACACTGTATTTAAGCAATATCATATCGTAATATCATATCGCACGGCGTGCGAAGAGCCGCATGGCCTAAGCATAAAACTAACCAAATTGAGTAAGGTTGACATTCAAGTTCGTCTCGCGGACCATAACAAGATGAAGCTATTCACCGCTAACATATAAGATTATACTATTGCCAGATAACGAGAACGCTCCGGAAACCGTTTTCCTAGACCTCACTCGCGCAGGTTAAGGGTTTATTTGAGCTACAGTCTACAGAATTGACTAATTTAACGTCACTCCTATTGCTTAGGTGTGAGAATGAAGTAGAACTAGAGGTCAAAAGAAAACTCCAGAGATTCGAGCATTTTGAGTTTGAATTGCTTGCATACTATCTATTGCTCGTAATATCAGGTATAATGTTAGAAGACCCCTGCTGTTCATCCTCTCCAATGATAGCTGTGTCCAAGACAAGCTCAACGTCGTCGACCCAAGCCAAGTTGCGAGTCTTCGACCAAGACTTTATGCACTCAATTGCCTCAATTATGTCAATCCCTAACCTGTTCCTGCGATCTTGGAGGGTGATTTTTGTATCAGAGAAGAGACGTTCTGGCTCAGCAGACATCGCAGGAATTGACAAAAGATCGAGCGCCATTTTGGAAAGGTTTGGATAGAGCGTTTGTTGTGTATTCTCAAGCCACCACTTTCGTACATCTTTGACTTTGATTCTTGGGGCTGATATATAGTTCTGATACTCATCGAATAGGGTGGGAAGCTCGGGATCCTCATGTTCGTCTTCCCATGCAAGAAACGAGTTCTTCACTAGTGGCTTTTCAACCAAGGACTGGGCTGATGACTCCGCTGACTTGGCGACTGGTGCGTAACGAGACTTCCAGAGATCTTCTACGGCAGTCTTATTGCTCTCAATCCACTCAGGATGTTCCTCCCAGGCAGTGTCAAAGTAGTGCCACTTTCGATGAGGGCTGAGGACAATAGCTGCAACATAAGCAGATGACCGCTCTGTAAGAGTGTAATATGCGTCGAGTTTCGCCCATCCAGCATCAATACAAGGCGCCATAAAAGCGTCATCTGCGTACTCGATTCGTGCAGCCTCAAATTTGCTAAGCAGGAAGTCCATTATTGGTAGCGTTCGATCGATTGTATGCGCGTGACCTTCTGCAGCCTTGGTGGCATCGGTGAATGATTTGAGGAAGTTGCAGATTTTTTTCAGCTCAGCCCAGTCTTGCTCGGAAACTAGAAACTATTAGTGTTGTCCTCTCAGTTGGATATATAGCATACGCGAATCAAGCTTAAGGTCCTTCTCCTTTGAGCAGTAGTAATCAATTTGATCTGCGAGCTCAATGGCTCTCTCAACCATGTAGTACTTTGAGTTCCATCTTGTATCGTTGTCACGAAGAAGACCCTTTTTCTCACTGATCTCTTTAAACCTCTGTATCCGTTGTGCACTACATCGGATAAAGACAACGATGTTGTGGAGCTTGCCAAGAGGACCAGTCTTCCTCCACTTCAATATATCAGCGTCTGAAGGCTTGATATATTCGCTTGTAGTGTCCTTTTTAACCTGGTTTTTCGTAGGGGCTTCGTCGGGTGCGGTTTTTGGGAACATAAACGCATGCGCTGCTAGATTGATGGTATGACCGTTACAACGAAGGCGGTGATGTTTCGCGTCGTATATGATATTGTGCCTCTCGTTCAACACTATTAATCATTAGTATTGTTCTCGCAATAAATTGATAGAGGCGTACATTTCTGTAGAGAATTCATCAACGTATCATTCGAGTCTGCATTGTCTGAAACAAAGTATCCAATCTGGGTGACAATTCCGTATTCCTCGACGACACTCATCACAATATGGGCCTGATTCTCTCCTGAATGCTTGCCATGTACCTCTCGTAAAGCAACACAATATGAAACCAGCTCGCCGTTGCTATCAATGAAGTGTGCAACAATACCAAGGATACCAAGCTTATTTGGAGAGGACCATATATCGACGGTGAAGTGTATTCTCGAGATAGCTGATTGGAGAACTTGTCGTATACGTCGCTTTTGCGTCTCAAACGTTCGCATCACCCACTCGCGAATCGTTTGATGTGATGTAGGTAAAATCGAGAGGACTCCAGGATTGAGGAATTTGAGCAAGCTAAAAGGGCATAAGATTAGTATATGAACCATTGATTTAAGTATGTTAGAGAACTTACGCTCGAAAGGTTTCTCTTGTTGCCATACGAAGTGCAATCCCGCAGTCTGCAATCCACTCCACATACAGTTGCTCAAACTTATCAGCGTCAAGATCTGTCGTTTCGTCATCGTGTCGACGGCGTTTGAGGGGATTCGCGTTCTGAGACATCCGTGAGAAGGCTTCCTCAAGGTGATTCCTTGTTTTAGCAGCCCTTTCTTCATTAGGCGTTAATATATCGAGAGTAGTGTGAGATTTGAGGTGCTTGTAGATGTGTGTCGTGCCTCCATTTTCGAGATATTCGGCAGGCTTCCCTTTACAGTACTTGCAACGCCATATAATCTGACCTTCCGTATTACGGACGATCTGATTCCTTCCGAAGGGCGTATGATCCCATATCTTCGACGTACGCTTCTTCTTCTTAAATTGAGAGGTTAGCAACGGCGAAATAGATGTCTCTCCGACGTCAGTATCTCCGTTGTCGCTGATAACCGACGAATCAGGGGCTATTGAAGTCTGGGATGATGTAGCCGTGAAGGAAGCGCTAATACCTGAGCGCTGAGAAGTCATTATTTCGTAGAATAAGACTTGTTGATGAAGTAGGTGAAAATTCAGGAGCTGACACGCTTCATGTAAGGGGCACAGGCCGTATTCATCCAAAAGCTTGCTTGGAACCAACAAATTGATTGCATTGAAGAAAAGAACTGAAAGCTCTCGGAGAGCTGGCTAGCTTGTTACATACTCAACGCTCAGGAGTTTGTGGCGAGGCCTTTATTTGGTGGCGTTATTAGCATCAGCATCAGCTGAGTGCAGATCAACGGCCCAACCGGGTTACACTTCATTAGTAAAAAGTTCTGTAAATTGGGATTTTCATAATGCCTCATGTATGGGGAGAGACCTCGTATTACTCGTATTACTCGTATTACAGAGTACTTGCACCATATTTGATATCATATTTATACGATATTTGAACGACCATGCACTGTATTACACGGTTTCCGGTGCTGCTTGCACTGCACGGTCTAAAAATACCGTGCAGGCAATACGATATTGAATATGATATCGTCTTATTTACGGCCACACTATTTACTTCACTGACCAACGGCCCTTCGCACTTCCAAGCTTACATCAACCACGTCCTGATGGATCTCCTAGACGTCTGCTGCACGGTATATATCGACGACATTCTCATTTACTCAGAAAACGTGAACCCCAATTCAGCTGGGCTATGCGCCATTTCGTCACACTGCTAAAAACGGTGAAAATTGACCCCCCCCTCCCCCCGCATCATCATAACGGACCGGGAGCTGGCCCTGATGAATGCCTTAAAAAGGAACCCCCTGTTAGACGCCGTGCCACACATTTCATGCCGGTGGCATGTCAACATGAATGTACTTGCTAAATGCAAGCAACATTTCCCTAAGGCAACACGTCAGGGAAATGCCACTATACGTAACTCGGCTTTTCAGGACTTTCTAGATGAATGGAACAGCCTCGTCAACAGCAACACAGAAGCTGACTTTCAGAAGACCTTGGCCGAGTTCCAACGCCCTGGAAAACACCCGCAAAAAGCCGTGGATTACGCCATGCACACCTGGATTACGCCATGGAAAGAGAAGCTCGTCCGCTGCTACGTCGATAAACTCCGCCACTTTGGCCACTCGACAACGTCAGTGATAGAGTCAATGCATTCTAGGGTTGCCTCGAGGTAAATTACCAGGAGGTAAATTACCAAAACCCCTAGGTAAATGACTGTCATAAACCCGAGGTTTATGACCGTCATTTATCACGTGCTTCCAAGCACTATTTGGTGACTATGGAAATATTCGTCAATGCCATGAAGTTTAGGATGGCCTCCCCGATTGGTCATATTGACTCAGTAATGACCATAAATAGTTGTTGTCGGTGAAGAAATCTCAACAGCAAAGCATCGGGGGGTGATGAAGCCTCCTCAGAGGTCGCAACAACTCATGGTCTTCCCCCGCTCCAACCCCTTTTGGGATAAGTCAGGCCACCCACTTACGGATCAGGGGTTTAGCTGACCGCCCCACTTACAACCGCGTCAACAACAACGCGTCTCTAGCCACACGCGTTTCTTCCTTCAACCACACTCAATTGGCCAATTCAACTTCATAACCTTATTTATTATGCCTAAATACACCCAAGAAGACCTTCAAGGAGCCATTCAAGATGTCAGAAATGGCATATCAATGCGAAAAGCAGCCAATCAGCGCGGAGTTCCTTATTCAACCTTACGCAACAGGCTTAATGGCGTACCTAGCCGCAACGAAGCCCACGAATGGCGCCAGGCGCTTTCCAGATACCAGGAAGACCAGCTCACTGATTGGCTTATCTTACAAGATAAGCTCGGCATGGCGTTGACTCATGGCCAGATCCGGAAGTTGGCGATTTCCTTGTTGGGCCAAAATGGCACCAACCAACGACTCGGAAAACACTGGATGACGGGCTTCCTGCGCCGCAACCCGCGAATAAAAACGCTCAAAGCAAAGAGAATCGACCGGAAAAGGATAAATGGAGCAAATCCAGCTGCTATTCGCGGGTTCTTTGGCCTAATGGACCAACCAGAGCTCGCATCGATCCCTCAACGTAACCGTTGGAATTTTGATGAAGTTGGACTCTTCCAAGGGCCCGGAACCAACGGGCTTGTTGTTGGCCAATCAGAGCTTCGATCAACGATTAAGAAACAGCCACAAAACCTTAACTGGATTACTATTCTTGAGGCTATTTCCGCAACAGGAAAGTGCCTTGACTCATTGGTCGTCTTCAAAGGCAAACACGTCCAACACCAATGGTTTCCGGAGGAATTGGACTTTCTGACCAATTGGAGGTTTACAACATCTAAAAAGGGATGGACCAATGACGAAATTGGGCTTGCGTGGCTGCAGGAAGTCTTTCTTCCGGGCTCAAAGCCTGCCCGGGCCAATGAAAAGCGGCTTCTTATCCTAGATGGGCATGGATCACACATAACGCCTGATTTTATGCGTATTTGTGTGACCAATAGGGTCCATTTACTCTATTTGCCGCCTCATACAAGCCACGTTCTTCAGCCTCTTGATATATCAGTCTTTGGGCCACTCAAAGCGGCATATCGGACCGCCTTGACACTAGCCAATCCAGTCACCGATGTTGGCCCAACTAGGAAGGAAGACTTTCTTTCTTGCTATTTTCAGGCTAGGAAGAAAGCTATTACTATTCGAAATGCCCGTTCGGGTTGGAAAGGAGCCGGGTTGTGGCCAATCAACATCTCAAAGCCAATGGGTAGTAAATTTGTTATTGAAGACCCTGATGAGTCAATTACGGTCCAATCAGGAGCCCCTCTTTCTCCAAAAACGAATCAAAGGTCCGAAATCAGCCCTTTTACAACCCCTACTACTTCGAGAGACGTTGCCTTATTGGTTCATTCTCATAAGAAGGAAATCCTAGCTAGCCCAACCACAAGGCAGCTCTTTCGGACTATTAATCGGGGATTTGATAAGCTCCACGTACGAATGGCCCAATTAGAAGATCGAATTCTAGTCCAAGACCAAAATTCGGGCCAATCAAAGGCTAAGAAGAGAGGAAGGGTTTATAAAGACCCAAATGAGGAATTTTCTAACATCCAGAATGTAAAGAGAGCAAGAAGGCGAATAGAAACGCCTGAAATTGAAGATTCAGAATAGCATGTTTTTCCTTTGTTTTTATTGGTTAGTTTTTTGATATTTAGAAAATTTATTAGCTATTTTATTAAAAATCAGTTGAAATGGACTAATTAGGCCTCTTGGTTGTTCTTTTATATATAAGTGAAGTTGAATGGGGATTTTGGTTGTTGTATAAGTGGGGCGGTCAGCTAAGCCCCTGATCCGTAAGTGGGTGGCCTGACTTACTCACTAAACCCAGTTAGGAAGGAGGTTTATGACGGTAAATTACCCGTCAGTTGGGGTTTATGACGTCAATTGGTAACTTGGGGTTTATGACGTCAAAAAGGCATCCCTAATGCATTCAGCTATGAAGAAATTCCTCTGATATCCCCCGCCCGGAACATCGGGTTCGCCTTCCATGCCGACAATGGCGTCTGATGCGGGGTTCGCAACACCAGACATCCGCCAAAGGCCTGAATCTCCGCCAAGCGGCCACCGGGTATTTCAAAAGTTATAAAGAAGATAAATAATGAGATTTCAAGAGATCCTCCCTGGCCATCAATTTGGTCAAGAAACAAACATGCCTGCGTAATATCGCATTTTTTCGCGTACGGGTATTGAGATGTGTAGCGCACACGACCGGCTCCCAGAGCCTCTTCTTGTCATGGCGGAGTTTTTCTGTCATCGATTCTTTCTCGATGAGTTGCTTGACTTGTTAGACTCACCCCAGTTCGTTCCCCCGACCAGGCGAAGGATACGCATGTGGTACAAGAAAGACGCCAGGGGGGTAATGCCCTGTCGCGAGACAAGGTTGATAGCGGAGGCTTGTCTTGTAAGCGAAATGCTTGCTCCGCTTCCCGCCACGCTGGGGCCATCGAGCTTCGTGAACCTGGAACGCATAGACAGTATCCGTAATACTGTACGCATAACGGTGGGAGCAGGTCTCGTGTCACACTGAGCGTGCTTAAACGGTAAAATTGAGATGATGAACAGCAGTGTGTTCATTGACTATTGCGTAAGGCGAGGATTACCTACTCCAGCCTGCAGATCTACTTAGGGCGTACAGCTAGATTACTTATAGTTGTCTCCTGAGGCCGTAAAGATCATGCCTACCCTGCGACATCTAGCCTGCCGGAGGGCGAAAGACGCGTTTCTGTCTGAGCAGCCTCTAGTGGAGATATCCAACTGGAATTTGAAGCTATCGGAGGGCCAAATGCAACGCGACCAAAACGCGACGGAGCCACGCGGTGTGTGCTTGGGTATAGTAGTAGTAGTAGATTTATTACGCCCGGGAGAACGGATCTCATAGGGCCATGGAACACGCTATGCTATTTACATTTCTGCCACCTTCAATCCTGACCACAAGTAAAGCCCCACTTTCTCTCCCTGGATCGCTTTCGTTTGGCCTCGCTTGACTCTCTGTGACAGGCCTGCTTGAAGGCCAATTTCTCCAAGTGTTCAGCATCCTATCCTCAGCAGCTGAAGCGTGGTCTGTCAAAATGAGGCTGTACTGTGTTAGTATTGTGCCACTGCTTCCTGGTTCCGGCTGTTAGTATGTCCCATTCTCCTACTTCACTCCCAACCTTCCTGTCTTCATCGCAAATTTGATCGTTGCTCGCACCGCCTGTAGGTTAGGTGACCACTTCGGTCCGTCCAATGCCGACTTTCCTCCCAAAAAGAACGATAGGTTTCCTATCTCGCTTTGCCTGATTTGTCTTATGCCTTCGCGTTGTGCGTCCCACTTGGTGCATCGAAAGAGAAAATGTTCCATCGTCTCGACTGCCCTTCCACAGTCGCACAAGTCTGATTCCACTGCACCGATCCTCGACAGGTAGCTGTTAATCCTCGCCATTCCCGTGCGCAACTGCGAAAGCGTGTCTGCTTCGCGCCTCTTCAGTCCGTCGTACAGCACCTTTGTGTGTTTTCCTGGTAGCGCTTTGTCAACCCTCTTGGAGAAGCCGCCCACTCTGTCCGGTAGTGTCTGGTGCTGTTGTAGCTGCTCTCTCGCTAGTCTTATCCGCGTCGATCGGGCTTGGTACGGCTGTGTCTCTGGCATGCGGCCCGATTCAGTTGCTCTCTGGGCCTGTCTCTTCGCCTTGGGCCCCAAGGGGAACGCATCATCCCGAGAGGGTACCCAAATCATCTTGACCCTGTTGTTGCCTTTTCTTAGCCGTCGGATGTGGTTGTAGATTTCTCGGATGGCGCACTGTCCCGATTGTTGTCGTGGTCGCGCGATCGCCTTCAGTGCTGACTGGCCGCTTGATAGTATGGTAAGCCTTCGGTCCCGTAATCCGTCAGGCATGCATCGCAATGCCATTGCTATCGCCCCTAGCTCGGCTGTGTAGGGGTTCTGGTCGTCTCGCGAGCCGAGAGTGACCGAGTACCTGGCCATGACCCTATTCTCTCGCCCTGCTGCTTTGTGGCTGATGATGCCTCCCATGCCCGTCATTCCTCCTCTGTCGGAAGCGCTGGTCGCGATGGTGATGTCTTCGACACTGTTGGCTGCCGCTATCGCCACCTTCCGATCTGCCTCACACACCAGTGACACGCGGGGGTGCCACGGCGGTGCTGCATAGGCTTCGATTGTTTCCATCCGCCCGATTCCGCTCTCGCCGAGGGCAAGCGCCAGTCTCTTCATCGGCGAGATGTACCTTCGACTCACTGATACTTTGAGTGTCGCTAGCGGGTGCTTCTTTGGCAGCGTGTGCATATTGATGTACAACTTCATTCCAGCCCGAGCATGTCGCTCGTGTACTGTTTGGATGCTGGCTTCCGCTTCAGCTACTGCCCTCGCCACCGTCTGGAAGGCTCCCGTGATGGCCCGCGCTCCTATTTTCTGTGCCCTGTTGAACTCTTTCAATTCCCTTTCGCCGCGCGCATGCGCCCATACGACAGACGCGTAGTCCATGGCTGGGGCCACGGTTGCGACGAAGAGTTGTCTGGCAGCTTGTGGTGGCAGCATCCTGAGTCTCCTTAGACACATGGCTGCCAAGAGACCTTTCGTGGCGGCTTTGGCCATGTGTTCCTTGAACCTGAGCTCCGTGTCCATGATTACCCCTAAGAGTTTGGCCTTCGCTTTGGGCTTGACTTCCTCTCCATTGATCGTGAACGGCGCCTCGCTGGTGCGTTCAGCTACGCGCGTGAAGTGGACAATTGCTGTCTTGTCATGCTCAAACGTCGCTCCACTGCGTTTCCCCCACGCCAGTGCCCGGTCAATGATGGCTTGTATGCCGTCCCTGTTCGCCTCCGCCGTGGGCCCCGTGACCCAGGCCGAGTAGTCGTCGACAAACGCCATCGATCCGCCTTTCGAGTTAATCTTGCTTTGCACAAGGTCTGCGTTGAAGAACAGGAAAAGCACTGGCGAAAGCGGCGATCCTTGGGGAAGGCCGGCTTGCGGCAGCTCCCGTTGCTCTGACGTGTACTCGTTCACCACAATGCTGGCCGTGCGATTGGAGCAGAACGCGCTTATCCATTGCACCAGCTTCTTGGGGATACCTCTTGCTTCCAGCCTCTGTAGCAGTCTGTCGTCGAGCACGCCGTTGTACGCGCCTTTGATGTCGAAGCTGGCCAGGCTGACCACCTTGCGGTTCCGCCATGCTTTGTATACTTGTTCTTGGAAGAGCAGCAGAGCCTGCTCCGCCGACCGCCGCTTCCTTGCCCCAAAGTGGTTTGTGGGCAGGAGCCCGAACGTCTCGGCGGCGTATGAGATCCTGTCCGCCACTACCGCCTCGAGGATCTTTCCCAGCGTCGACAACAGCGAGATTGGTCTCCATGCCTTTGCGAGTGCGTAGTCGGCCTTGTCCGGCTTCTTGAGCGGGATGATCTTTGCGCTTCTCCACTGGTCTGGTAGCTGTCCTGCATCCAGTGAGGTGCGGAACAGATGCATCACGCGTTCCTTGACCACCGGCCACAGTTGCTTCCACACCATCGCCGGCAGGCCGTCTTCTCCGGGTGCTTTCCACGCCTTGGCTGCCATGACTTTCTCCTCTACCTCCTCCAACGTCAAGTCCGGCATTGCCACTTCTCTCCGCCGCGGCCGTGGACCTTCGTCTTCGATGGTTGCTGGTAGCGGCGGGAAGAATGTCATCAGCAGTTCTTCTGCCTGTTCCGCTTTATCCTGCGTTGTCTCTCCTACCGGTACGAGATCGATGTTACAAGCTAACCTGCATTAACCTGGGCACATATTTATAACAAGCTCGCCTCTCCCGGCCCCCTATGGCGACTTGAGTCCGGGAAAAAAGTCTTTGAACTTGAACGCAAGTCGCAATACACAAACATGAGGCTCTCAACACGACTGGCACGCTTCGCTGCCCTGGCCTTCGTTGCCATCATGATATTACTGAGTACTTTATGGCTCGGATATGGCAACACTGTCCTACATTCGGCCCCTTTGTCGGGGAACAGCACCTTTCTGGATTCGTGTCCTGGTTTTAGGCCCTTTTGGACCACTGAACAGCTCGAGCCTCGCTTCGCCTACGCGCAGTATGCAACGGACCTCGACTACTTGTGCAATTGTGTAAGCCCATCTCTCTACTGAATAGTTAGCCTCATGCTGATTTCTTTAGGCCATAAATTTTGCCCGCTTGAATCGACTTGGTGCAACCTACGACAAAATCTTGATCTTTCCAGAGGATTGGTCGTCTGGTGTATGTTATTTATCCCCCAATGGACAATACGGCCATGTTAATCCGTAAAAGTCTTCGAAGGAAGCAGTCGCGATGCGCAAGTTTCATTCGGCGTACCCAGATGTAGAATTACGCCCTTTCGGCCTCCTATCGACCGCTAAAGGTGACGCAACATGGCGAAACAGCCTCACCAAGTTCCACGCATTTGCGCTTACCGATTACACGCGAGTTTTGGCATTCGACTCGGATTCGCTGGTGATCCAAAACATGGATCATTACTTCCTTGCTCCTCTGGCACCCGTCGCAGTCCCTCGCGCGTACTGGCTTAATGACAACGACGCTGCGGTTGGAAAGCAACTGGTTGGGTCGCACATCATGCTCATCGAGCCGAACCAGAACCGCTACAACCAAATCATTAACGAAGCACTGGCGTCGGGTGACTTTGACATGGAAATTGTCAACCGCATGTTCGGACGGTCGGCCATGATCCTCCCACATCGACGGTTGGCGATGCTTTCGGGGGAGTTGCGCGCTACAAACCACAGCAAGTACCTTGCGCCGGATGAAGGAGAGGAGTGGAATGCAATGGGAGAGATCTCACGGGCATATCTCGTCCACTTCAGCGATTGGCCGCTGCCGAAGCCGTGGAAGCACCGCACCCAGAAGCAGTGGGAGGCCGCGTTGCCTATTTGCCGTGACGATGATGTTGAGATTGCAGACAAGCCGCGTTGTGCAGACCGGTTTATGTGGTCTGGTTTGTACGAGGCGTATGATGATGGGAAGGAAAGGTATTGTAAATTTATCGGTTGATGGCCTTTGACTTAAAATCTAAAGGTCGCGTCTTGGTCACTGTTTCCAACCGTTTGTTAGGGAATACAAATTGTAGAATATTAAAGAAGATCAATATTTATGAGAATTCCGCTATAGAGTCTAGTGCCTTGAAACCTACATTGGTCAAGCAAAATAAATACAGTCTAATCCTTTTAAAGCACCTTATCAAGCAAAATAATTCCGTACCGCAACCTTAAGCTGGCCCGCTCGCCGTTCTCGCCGGGCTTTTCATCTGATGCACCCATTCAACATCTCCCTTGAGCGGCTCCTCACAAGGCACATAATCGAGGACCAATCCTTATTTAATTTTCCGCGCTGCAACGTACTTGAGCCACAAGTACTCCGCCAACGGAAAGGCCAGGATATACCGAGCGGCAACGAAATTGTACGAGTTTGACCAGGCGTGCATGCGCGTCTTTTGGGCTGACTGGGCGACGTCCGGCTTGAGTGCGAGGACTCGGTCGGTCTGGTACTTTTGAAAGACCCCTGTTAAAGCCTTGACGCTGGGTTGGCCGCCGGGAGTTTCGAGCACAGTCGTGCGCACACCGTTGATCAGCGCGACGACGTCTTGGATGCCATTCTGGAAACCGAGGCCGGTGTTGGGTATAAACTTGTGGCACTCATCACCTACCAGCGCGATCCGGCCCATACTCAGCGCTGCACACAATTCAATTCAATCCAAGTTGACCCTTCAACTTGGATTGCCTTGAGCAGTAGAGCCCGGGATTGGCTTGAATTGAATTGGCTTGAATGAATTGCAAGCTGAACAGGAGTCCAGGGCTTGGCAAGCAAAATTGCTAGCAGCGATCTCCTTCCTGCCTCATGTCGCCACGGACCCCATATCAAGGGGCAAAAAGGAGAAAAAAAGATGACCCGCCCGGGGTTCAAACCCGGATCTTCTAGCAGCGCTGCCTGCTGTCTCCCTGAAGCTGCTTAGATGGAGAACAGCTTGCTCAATACAAGCTAGATATCATACCACTAGATCAGGGGCCGTTGCTGGTGCCTGACGGTACCTTACCTTATGTGGCTATATGAGGATCATATCGGTACTGACGCCCGTCCTTCGTCCTCTTTGCCACTTTGAACACTAAACAAACAGCCCAAAGTTATACAAGAGCGCCGAAGCCAGTTCTTCAAGCATTGGACCGCCTCGAGCGTCGTCGGCTTCATTGATAGCCTCTGTGACGTCATCACGAGCTTTGCTTGACTGAAGGCACGCTCGCAGTCTGCTGCCATCGCTGGAATAGCAAAGATATCTAAAGCAAGTTGACTCAATCGCGGAAACAGGTTCTGCCGGTCATGCCACCATTGGATAGTGTCAGATAAACCGTTACGCCAAAAACGTAGCGCCGCTACTTATGTTACAGCTTCTCTTATCAATTGGGTATATGTGCTACCGGTACAATCTAACAGATAGGATCCTCAACTTCCTGTTGGCCGAGCCGAAAGTACCTGTCAAGCTCGCCGCCGATATTAACCCGCTGTTGCTTCGACCTGCTTTTGGCGAATTGAAGGAATCGACCCTGTCCCTTTTGCGTCCGGGGCTGTTGAGGATGAATTGGCGACGGCAAAGCTGATGAGGCTGACGCAGGATACCATTTATCGAAGTAGGATTGAAGCCCTTGTTTGGCACCTTGCAACCACTGCAACTGCTCCGGTGCTGCCCAATTCGCCTCGAGCCAAGTCAAGTTCAATGCTGGATGTAGAATAACAGCAGCAGAAAATAACGGTGACTATCCAAGCTTATCATAATACTCATTTGCCTTGACCCATGCGTTGTTGATTACGTTTGGGCATAGGCGCGGTAGTCGCCGCTTAACACAAGGGTATCACTTACAGATCTCGCCGTAGGTCACTCGAATTCAGCCAATTCGACTTGAGTATGCTGCGTCAGCACGTCTTCATCGAATCCATCATCTTCTTCCTCTTGTTGTAAAGCTCTGGGGCGGCGAGCTTGTGGTGTCGACGTTCTCTCGTTCCTGACGAACCACCGCATCTATGATGACGACCGAAAGCTGTGCCATCGCCTCCGGCGTGAAGGCGCAGTCGATGACTTCCCGTACCGCCAACCAACGATCGGCGAAGCCCATAAGTACTTCAACATCCCGAAAAGCACGATAAAAACGTGGTGGAAGAAGAAGGACAAGATTCTGCAAGGTAGCATTCCTTCCTTTCGCCCTGAGTGGCCACAGCTTGAGCAGAGACTGTACACGTTGTTCATTGAGCATCGTGGCGCCGGGAAGGTCGTCACCACCTCATGGTTCCGGCGTCATTCGAAGCGGATTTTTGCAGAGCTTGAACCGCACATACATCATCTTTTCAGAGCTGGTGGGTCAACTTTCGACGAAGATACAAAATAGTAAAGAGAAGAGTCACAAAACAGGGTACTCACCGCCCCGAAGAGTACGTCAAGTTCGTGAATTCCTTCCTGCGGTTCGTTCGACGTGTCTCACAGCCAAAGACTTGCGGGCTAGCCATCAACTAGCTCTTAACATCAACAACGCCGCTGTCCCCAACAAGAAGGCGTTTCCGGAAGTTCGCGATTCTTAACGTCGGCGAGACCCCAGTCCCGTGGGAATGCCTCGATGGATTTACGTGGGATGAGAAGGGAGTCAAGATTGTAAACGGCAAGTCTGACCGCAGTGGGTGGAACAAGAGACAAGCAACGTTAATTTTATGTATCTTTGCCGACGGAAAGGTCCGTCTCAAGCCAAAGTTGATCTTCAAGGGATCGCCAACTGGGCGGATTTTCGCTGCTGAGGGTCATCTCTATTCCCCTGATGTTACTGTCGAGTTCAACGAGACTGCATACAACAATGAGATCCTGTTCCAGCAATGGATTGAGGAGGAATTAATACCCCTAACCAAGCAGAAAGATCGCCTACTTGTTATGGATGTAGCCTCATTTCACAAAACTCCAGCTACCGGTATTCTAGACAGCCTGCGTGACAACCATATTACCTCCTGCCTCATCCCGCCGGGCCTGACAAGCTTGCTTCAACAACTAGATACAGCAGTCAACGGCCCATTCAAGAGATGGCTCCAAGATGCAACAGAGGAATACGTTGCAACCCGCGAGGCTGCGGGACTGACAGAGTGGTCTGTCTCGGATAAACGGATCATGACAACTTGGGTCGTTGTAACAGCTACAAAAAGCTTAGAAAACAGGCCAGACCTTGTCCGGAAGGCTTTCACACAATGCGGGATTAGTGTTGCACCGGACGGCTCCCAAGACGCTGCTATTCGCATCAAGGATATCCCTGCTGAGGCGATTGACCTAACTGGATAGGAGGAACAAAACGATACTTGGATCAAGGATGAAGCATTGGTTGATGCAATAGAGGACGACGAGGTTCGTGCCGGTTTATTATGCTGTACAAAGAAACAGCTACAGGAATATCTCAAAGCAGCCGAGCTTCCAGTAACCGGGCCAAAGGAACAGCTGGTTACTCGGCTTGAAGCTTTCCACCGTCATCAACGGCAACAGAGAGTCATTATCTCCTAGTAATCGATTTCTTCTCTCTTTTCCTGTTCCACGGACCAGAAAAATGCCTTGCCCTTGTACTAGGTTCGTTGGGTATTCAATCTCCCGTCAAACTGCTTGTATCTCTTTCCAGTGCGTTGAACCCGGCAAAATACACTCAGACCGCGCTGGAGGGCATTTTGGCTGCTTCAACGCAGCGAGGTGCGTGGAGGGAGGAGGTTGGATGGCATCCCTGTTCTTATTGCTGATTAAAACGAGTATTGGGGATTGGGGCTGTACTATGACTAAGCAATATACCCTTGCGAGTGTTGATGCAACTTGCTACTGTGCTAGAATCGAAGGCACCCTCATAGTGGCACAGGGCTGCTAACTGGTTACCTATATCATCACAAGGGTGCTGTTTTATCGACCGCACGGCGTAGCGCCAGCAGCTGCTCTACTGTTCCTGAGCCAACTGGTTGCAAAAAGGGTTGCCTCGGATCCGTGCGATTTTCTCTCAGTATTCCATAGCTTGTTCGTGGGCCGTCGCATGTGGCAGTCGTAAGGATCTTGCCCAATGCAAATACCCCGATGCCCCCCAAAACTAGCTTTGTTGAGTTGAATTGTTGGAAGCGTTGCAATCTACCAATCCGATTGTTAAGCAGCTTGCCCCACAATGCCAACGGGTGCCTACGCAGGTAGATGCAAAGCCGAGACTGAGAAAATCACGTCATGAATCTCTTTGACTGCACTGACGCTTGTGGAGCACCTTTGGGGCTTCTCCAAGTTGACAGGACTAAGCTATTTCAGGGTAGTTTTGGTTTTGCTGAAGTCGCCTGGGTGTTTCACAAGCATCAAGGTAGACTAGTCAAGGAAATAGGGAGATGTGGATGTGGTGGGGCGCGAACAGCTGCAAGACATGTGTCGTAATTATTTACTCATACAGGGTCTTTCCTGCTCTTGTGTTTCCTTTTTACTGCCTCCATCGGAGGACTACTTTAGACCCGGTCCCTAGGGTCGCCGTCCAGTTGAGTACAACGGAAAGACAAACTGCTACACTATTGAGCATCCAGACAACATTACCGTTAGCCAGGAGCAGTGTGGGAAATAGGCGTTCCATAATGGGCTCTTGGACTGGACCGCCTGGACCGCCCATTTAAGGCCATATTGTTAGGTGAGGAAATAGTGCAATCTGATTGGTTGAGCTTGGTGGAAAATATGATTATTTGACCAACCTAAATACCTTCGAAATCTATCCTAAAGCAGACATTGCAGAGTAAGAAGTTGGCCGTATGGCAGGCTGGCTGCGCAGGCAGCTGCTGAAGCATAACTAGGCGCAACAACACCGAAACTTCATCGCCATACCAAGTTTTAGTGTGACCTTGGTACCAGTTCAATTAAGGCAGGCGGTCCGGTCCAGCGCTTCCTGTTACGTAGGCGGTCCGGTCCGGACACCCTGGACTGGACTGAACAGCTTATTTCTCACGCTGGCCAGGAATTTTGCTACCACAGCAACGTAGAATCCAATGACGACACTGATGCACGCGCATTATTAGCTTACTGAAAGCCGGACTCCCGACCTTGAAGCCGAATGAGAACAAATGACGAGATATCCAAAAACAGATTCACCTCTTGGGTCCAGGTGAGGATGGCTCTACGACTCAGGCCCGGCCTGCGCCTATAAACGTTCTATTAGCGCCTAAGAAACCACCTAAGAAACGTAAGTTCAACGCCTCAGTCGAGGCTATGTATAAGCGACGTAAGAAGGTTGATGCAGAGCTATTTGACGTCAAGATGGTCCAGTCCACCTCGGATTTCACTTATGAGGAATTGGTCGACATTCTCCCAGATACCCGGGTCGGCGATGACATCGAATGTAGACTCTCTCGTTTGAAAACCCAATGTCAGTGGTGAGAAGGGCTCTGAAAAGAATACTAAAAAAAAAGATCTTCGAAGAGTGCGAGGCGCCGCAGCGTCAAACTTGTTAGCAGTCGTATGAACCCGTTCCACATTGCGCCAGGTCCAGGGGTGTGTGTAAGAAACCCGTGTATTCTCTACGGCAACTCAGAACAAGATCGCTAGTGCCATCCGATGTGTCGGGGCTGAGGCTCGCTAACATGGGCCGGGACTCCTTAATATATACTAAAATGACGTAGGAAATAGTTCAAAGAACTCAATGATACTATACATCGGCACAGAATTACGGGGGTTGGAACTCATAGTAGAGTTCGTCGCATAATCTTCTCTTACTTGCTTTAGGAACATGGTTGCTGACTGCACTAGTTCTTTTCCTTAGCATGCGAGAGAAAGAATTGTAGGGTACGCGACTTCTAAACATCTGGCGAGCCCGGCGGATAGGACGAATCGAATGCTTAAACCTTCCTGTAGAATTTTGTTACCATGCAATAGCTTCTCCACGGGCCTGAGGAACCTTTTTGCTTACTGAGAGATCGATGTCGATGTTGGCGTTTCCGTCGCGGTGTTGAGGCGATACCATCATTTTTATTTGCGGTGTTCACCATAGTCATGTCGGCATTTTTTTCTATCTTACTCACAGTAGGATTTATTACCATGGAATAAAGTATAAGAAATATATTTCAATAGGCTGATTTCTAACCTCTAGAGACTAGGTAGTACCGGTATATATACTCACACGCTGTACAATACTGTACTGCGCTAAACTTGGTCGTAGTTCAGTCAGAATCCGAGAACATTCCACCTAGTCCAAAGCTGGAATGCCGGCTTCCCTACTAGGTACAATTCGCCGGAGATTCTGCCAGAATCGCCCCGCCTTCCCCCACTTAGGAACATCCCACGTAGTCTAAAACTGGAATAAAACTGGAATACCCTCTACACTCACAGAACCTCAACGTTATGTCGCTATTTATCTTATATCCAGTGATAATGCAGATAGGATTGAGAATATTGTAACGGTTGTACTAGACCTCTATGCCATGAGGCAAAAGATTGGTTAATAATCGCATGAATTGCAATTACTAAGCACATTAGCTGCTGTTTTAAGCCCATCGCTGTCCCGGAAGATCAGGCCGTAACAAATATAACGTAATATAATTTATGTTAACGGTATGCTGGCCTCTTTAGGCCTAGACATACAATAGTACTACGTACTCCAGCTGCTGTGCTGCTATCTAGATAAATAGCTGATATATCCACGGCGTTAAGTAGGTATATTGTAATATATCAAGCGTCACCTGCAAGTCCATCTTGTCAAATATTAGGGTGGAAAAATTGTGTATTCTCTCTTCTGCCCCTATGTCTTGAGGTTTCAGGGCAAGCTTTATATACCCTTTCTCTTCTGTATAGAATCAGCTAGAAGCTGATTGCTAAGCCTCGTGGCAATAGGTAGCAATAGGTGGCAACTATTCCCCACGTATTGCCTAACGAAAGACAATTGCCCCTTGTTATGGAATAAGGCAGAGAACCCTGGAGGAAAAAGCAAAAAAGACCTGTTCTAACTATATTGGTCTAAAATTCAGCCACTAGCCGCCATTTGCCTCTTAGCTTAATCTATTTATAGCAGTTAATGGTCGGACCGGTCGGACCTGTCCGACCATGGTCTCGAGAAATCGCCAGACCAGACCAAGTCTTGGCGGTCTAGACCAGACCGAGACCATGACAGACCAGACCATTCCGATCACTGGACTGTACAATCCTGAGTTCGTCCACAAATTGCTAATAGGCTGCAATAGCTAAAATTGACTTCCATTATATTAGTAAATATTTTAATATATAAGGCTTCCCAGGAGCTTCTAGGCTAGATACCCAAATTCAACAGTCACTATGACATGTCTCCCATCTGAGATCTGGCATAGTATAGCAGGCAAACTTGCACCAAAAGATCTTTTCAGTTTTCTATTGACACATCGTCATGGTTACAACGCAGTCAGCCAAGATCAAGTAGACCATGTGAAGCGATGGGGCTCAATTTTCAAAAACTACGACTGGATTCATAAAATACAATCTACTGGGTCAACACCTGCTCTCATTTGCCGAGACGGAGAAAAGCCATACATCTACTTGATCTTGGTGAAGACAGAAAAAAGATTAGACGACCCTGTCTTTCTGGATATATTAACAGCATCTCTTCATGTGCAAAAGCGTGGTACATCGGCCTCTGAAGTAGACTTCGGAAAGTTCACACTGAATATTGCTGATATTCTATGCCCCGGAGTCGCAATTGGTCAAAAAGACCTTGAATGGATGCGCAATGGGGAAAAAGTACAAGTGGCAATATTTGAGAACGGTTTTTTTACAGTAAAGCCTCAGGGTGTATCTAGGTTCGGTTGGATTGAGATACCGAAATCTACATGTATGGCTCTATTTGAAGAAACTTGCATTGATGTAGTGGGGTTTGTAAATTATACCAGAAGATATGGCAGCTCGGATTAGAGCTGGAGATATACTGATAGGTAAAGAGTCTTCAACTGCTGAGACTAGGGTAGATTGCTAATAAGTTACATATACATTCTAGACTTACAGGTGTCCTGTATGAGCTGGCGTTACAAAACCGACCTGCAGAAATGGATTGATGGAAATAACTAAAGAAATGATCTGTCCAAAGGATCCATCGGCTCTCAAGAACTGTTGTAGCAGGACAGTCCAACTGCCGTCGACTCAAGACGTTCATGCGGCGTGTTGGGCAGTAGTTGCGCGGACCACCTCGCCACCAGCTCCGATCATTTCACTCTTAGCCTAACGCTCCCAAATGTCGAGCCGGCCCCAATACAGCCAGGCAAAATCCGGGTAACAACAGATGATGAGCTCAAGCACTTCGCAGAAATCGTAGAACTCGGATCGACTGGGATCCCCGTCACTGCCTCGAGCCCACTAGAACTAGACGAGCTCGCATCTGCGTTAGTGAACCTCTTACAATCAGCAGCAAAGGCGGCGGGCCGGCCTGCGAGAAAGGGAGCACGCAACGCTCCCTGATGGACCGAAGAGTGCGCCCTTGCCGCAGCCGGATACCGTGCGATCAGGCGACTTTACCCCCTCGGATTCAATCAAGAAGTCCAGCTAGCCAAACGAGATTTCCATCATGTGGTTCGCCGTGCCAAAAGACTCTACTGGCGGAACCTGATCAACAGCTTCTCAGATAGCAGCTCCGTTTTCAAGGCCGTCCGGTGGCTGAGATCACCAGGAGCCTTCCAACCGCTTCCACTGCAAGTGGACGACGTGGTCTACGAAACCCAGCTGGATAAGGCCAACGCGCTCCGGCGAGCTACTCTAGAGCGCCGAACAGCCAAAGACGACATTCAGGATCCCTGGATTCAGGTCAGCCCTCGCAGAATGATTCCGTTTTCGCAGAAAATCTCCCTAGCCAGAAGCACAGGACGCGACTCTCCGTACCGGGAATACATCCCCGGGGGCAGATAACATCACAGTCAAGCTCCTCACAGCAGTATGGCATATCGAAACACACGTTCGCCGCCTCTTCGAGGGGTGCCTGCCATAGGCCACCACCCGAAACCTTTCAGGGCGGCCGAGGTGATCATGATCGCCAAACCTGGACGTAGAGACCTGACGGAGCCGCGAGCATGGCGACCTATCTCTCTGCTTTCTTGTCTCGGCAAGGGGCTAGAACGGTTGGTCGCGCGCCATCTCGCGTGGGCATGTATTCATTACGGACTCCTTCACCCACAACAAGCTGGGGCGCTCCCGAAGAGGTCTGCGACAGACCTCGTGGCTGCCCTAGTCCACGACATCGAGAAAGCATTTGCTCGCAAGAAGGTGGCTACCCTGGTCACGATGGATATTCAAGTCGCGTTCGACACTGTTCTGCGCAACAGACTGATTTTGCGACTTCGTGAACAAGGCTGGCCCGAACACCTCGCACGATGGGCCGGATCCTTTATGGATGACCAATATGCCTGCACCAGATACCAAGACACTATCACCCCCCTCTCTCCCCTCCAGTGCGGTCTCCCTCAGGGATCGCCGGTATCGCCGATCCTCTTTCGGCTATACACAGAGCCCATCTACCAACTAAGCAATCCCCAAGGCCGGTTCGGCTATGCAGACGACACTGGCATCCTGTGCACAGGCGACACGGTAGAGAAAACAGCTGCTGCGGCATCTAGATCTGTCGAAGAAATGGTCCGTTGGGGCGCCGCAAATGGGGTATCTTTCGACCCTAAGAAGGCGGAAGTCATGCACTTCTCTCGGAGCAAGCTCGAGGCCGCACCGGAAACACGCCATGGCGATGTCGAGAAGCACCCCGAGGCAGCCATGCGCTGGCTAGGCATCTGGCTAGATAGCAGCCTGTCATTCCGAGTCCACGTAGAGAAATGGACGGCTAAAGCTCAGGCTGTCGCCTACCATCTGCGAGGACTTACCAACACGATACACGGTCCGCTGCCCAGTGCTGTGCGGAGTGCCGTTAGGGCCTGCGTCGAGCCGGTCCTGCTTCACGGCGCTGAAGTATGGTACCCAGGTCCAACCCGACCGCAGCGGAACCAACCCTCCAAAGACCGTCCGTCAAGTATTGGACATCTCCTGTGGAGAATGAACAAGGCTATCGACCAATCCATAAGAGCTATACTCCCCGTCTGGAGGATGACCCCTGTCGCCATCCTCCATCGGGAAAGCGGGATACCACCTGTCACCCAGCTCCTCGAAGCACGTCGATACCGCTTCTCCGCTCGACTGAAATCCCTCGACAAGGCCCATCCCCTCGCGAAGCGCACGATTCCACCCAAACAACCCACATACCATAAGCTCATCAAGCGGAGGTACCAAATTCCAGCAGAGAGCAGCTTCAAGACGGGTCTTCGACGGACTCACGAGCTCCTCGCACCCTGCGCACGGCCGGCTCTCATCCAAAAACGCTTCGGCAAGGAACAAGACATACCGGTACCCCTACAGATGGCTCCAAAAGAGGAATCGGCCGGGGCCTTCCTCCGGTGGGTTGAGTCAGTAGGCCCAACCACCCTGATCGTATACTCAGACGGCTCCCTGTCTTCAGGGGGAGCGGCCACCAATGGCTTCGCCATTCACCAGAAGGACCTCCCCATATCCAACGGTTCAGGCCGGCTTGGACCTGCCGAGGTCTTTGATGCGGAGGCCACAGGAGCATTGGAGGGCCTAAAGGCCGCCCTAAACCTTCCAGGATCAGCGACACAGGACATCGTAGTCTGCCTAGACAACCTGGCAGCTGCCACTTGTCTACGCGGCACACCGTCTGACTCCTCACAAGAAGTCTTCCTCGGGTTCCAGGCTCTAGCTGAATCTCAGGGAGCTACACAAGTGCGCTGGATACCTGGCCACACGAACATCCCCGGCAACGAACAAGCCGACAAACTAGCGAAAGCGGCGTCCTCGCTGCCGGAGCCGGAGGGCGCTCAACCGACGCTAGCATACCTGCGAAAGATGGCGAGGCAGAACCTAAAAGAGGCTTTCGAAGCATGGTGTTCAACTTCCGCCCCCGAGCAATATAAGAGATTCAACCTCAAAGCAATTATACGCTGCATGCCGGAGCTCTCGTTCCCTCGGGCTGCTTTGCACCATTTACTCGCAGCAAGTTCCCTCCATGGGGATTTCGCTGCATACCACGAACGATTCAACCACGACGACGCGCGAGTGGCCTGCTCGTGCGGTCGACGCAAAGCACCTGACCATGTCTTCTACTGCAGAAAAGTACCGCGGCGGTGTCGAATGAGGCTTGTCCCGTCGCCGACCGCAACAGTCAACATCGCAATAGGAAGAAATTTCGACAAGTACACCAAGCTGGCCAAATGAAGCGCCTTCTTCGAGAAGATTTGCCCTCGTCACTAGACGAGGCAGATCCGAGACGCACTCGCGTCTCCTCCTCTCCCTCTATTTTCTCCTCTCTTTTGTTCCTTTTCTTCAACTACATGGGCTCGGCCGCCTCGTGCAGCCACGCCAATGCTCTCTTCCCAGTCTCACTGAAGAAGACTGGCCCATACATAGCGGCTAGTGCTGTAATAGCCGCGCCCGGTCATCCCGCTGACGGGTAACGGGCTCGACACAATGCGCCTTTGAGCCGATGATATGCTGGATAGTGGTCTTCTCTGTATTTCGCGAAAGTATTGCGTAGATTTAGCATTAGAGACCCTAGCTCAGCACGTCCTGTGCCCCAATAGGGGACTTTATGGGCGCCACAGCCCTCCGGACGAAAAATATACAAACAAACAAACTTACACTTTCTATAGGGGACTTTATGGGCGTCACAGCCCTCCGGACGAAAATATACAAACAAACAAACAAAACTTACACTTTCTAGGCAGTGTACTATAGTTACTGCGTTGCTACTGAATCGTTCAATAGCGAGTCAAGTGGGTCCCCTATTTCCCAGTGCAGCCGTGAGCGTTTATCCCGCTAGTGTAGGCCTACGCTACCAAAAAGTATACAAAGCCATGGAGCCCGCAGTTGCTCAAACACCTTTCCTTCTCTCAAACCATATCATACAATACCAATTATGTCTGCGGCGGAAAACATGGGGGTAAGCCACGTTGATGTAGATGAAGTGGTCAATTGGGATGGTGAGGAGCCTCCCGATCCCGACGGCGATATCCCAATGGCTGAAGATAATAACCCCATGCCATCAGCCCATGTGATGAGTATTAACGCTGAAGCAACACCCGGCCCATAGCGGTTTATTCAAGTAGGTGGAGGTTGCTGCTGCCTAATGGCTCTTAGACGGCATGAGCGACGAATACGCTTTGCAGTAGAGGGAGCTCGAAGCTTTGAGTAGTACCGAAGTTGAATGCGCCTAGGGTCCGAGAAGAAGAAGTCGGTTGTGGGAGAGGAAGAGCAGTTCGAATCTCATCCCATGAAGAGCTAACCAGTTTCATTTTGTGTACTACAGCAGAGATATTTGGTCCAGAAGTCCGGCTCCAGAAGGAAGCGCGGGATCGGCTTGAGGAGCATCCGGCCCGTCGTCCAGACGAGATGCATGTCCATCCGCTCCGTGACAAAGATCTCCCGGCCTAGAAAGAGCTTGTGGTGCAGCGCACGCGGCGGCATGGGCAGACCCGCGAACCAGAGCCAGCCGTGGATGCTGGCGAGCCGCTGCAGGTCGAGCTCATTCTCGACAGAAGCCGTTACATGTCGACGCGGGCAACAGCGACAGGAGCTGGTCGCGATCGGGTCGGGACGCGTCGCCAGCGTGCTCGTTCTCGTGTTCGAGGAGCCGGAAGGAGAATGGGGGAGCCTGTTAGCAGAATTGTTAGCTCAAAACGGGGTCGCGAGGGAGAGTACGTGTCAGGGCTGGTTACACACAAGGGAGTGAAGAGGTCGGCACACTGCTAGACAGCAGCTAGATAGTAGATTGATAGGTAGGTGGTCTAAGGTGACGGGACTGATCTCTGACTCTCTCTCTCACCAAGCTGTAACAGCTGCTCTTTATGCTGCCGGGCCTGACTAGGCTGGCGGCTTCCATCGGCTTCTGCCGGCGCTTGCGGCCCGGCTAGGACCTCTTCCGGTCTCAGCTACGTCTCGGCCGGCTGTGCCCTTTGGCTCCTGACAGTACGATAGGTGAATGCCGAGCTCTGCTGGCTCCCAATTTCGCCTTCGCACTGCGGATCGTCAGTCATCGTCTGTTTAGATGCAGGAGTTGCGACTGTTCCTGTGGCGGCGTCGACTTGACGAACACATTGAACCGTCCGTCTCAGACAGCCGCTGTTGCCGTTCCGCCAGGCGATACCAGCGGCATAATGATAGGTGATGAGCACACATGGCTTGCCGCAGAGAGTTGGCGGTTGTAGAAATGATCGGCTCAACGCCGTGACGCCGAAGTGTCACGGCGCATCGTGTCAAGGATTCATTGGACCACAAAGAAGCTGTGCAAACTGTGCGGCAGGGAGGACCAACCACCTCAGCACTCGCGGATCTTGCTGTCGCGGTCTTCCTTTCCAAAAGGCGAACACGGAGCTCTACTACCTTCCTATTTCGCCTCCGCTTTGAGCGTCGTCTACCATCTTCAGAACGAGGAAGTTCTTGAGCTAGGTGTCATAGAATGGATGCAACCAGACATTGCTGCGGATTCGGGATTGGCCACGATCAATCGAGCGACACTCATAACGTTGCCCGACGCACTGCCGTTTCGCCTACCTTTGCAATCGGCAGGATAATAGGCACTGAAACTACATTACTTGTCGCTTGAGCCAGTAGACAGCGTGGATGGTTAGACGAGTGCCTCACAGAAGCGCCGTGGCGCATCAAAAGACAACGTTTAATGGGTCGCTATATGTGCCATGAAGTGTGCCATGTGTGACGGTACAAGAGCACGAACGAGGTCGGGTGCGACTTGGGTAAAATGATTGTTTACAAGGAGAGAAAGAGATTCCTAAGGAAACCTCTAACTTAAGCTATTTACACAATATTCATAAGTGGGACTATTCATAAAGTATGAAAGTCACATGACCGTTCCCTCACACCATGCAGTGTATGGAGTAGGTACAGGTCCAGTTCCTCGGCGTAGGATAACACAAGACCACTACATGGCTAATTAGCAGTGTGTCCATCAACCAAGTAAAGCAAAAATTAGACCTTTGCTTTGCTTGGTTTACTTGATGGGAGGTCCTTGCTTTACTTGGTTCGTTGACGTTGCTCGACTGACTAGTGTCTAGTTATATATATATATTCCCCCCCCTCCTTCCTTTTTTTTTTTCAACTTCACCCTGGCAGTAGACCTACGATGACATGCCATTTCGAAGCAAGTGCTTCCGGCATTCAATCGCTGCTACAGTGTCCGAACTGAGCACCATGCCCGTAGATTGCTGAAGGCTGGGACTTGGAGTTAATGGCGCGCTTATGGGGCTGGCGATATCGAATGGATATCACTGGCTTCCTATCATAGCGGATATTGTCCCCGTCGATAGGGCAAGGGCTTTGGGCGGTCTTCGGCATCTCTCTTTCATGAGAAAGCGTTGAAGGAGAAGGCCCATCATTGGACACGTTGGCCGGGCCTGAGGCGGCGCTAGGAGTGCTCGACTGGGCGGAATTGAGTGACTGAGAGGGTGCCCTAGGAGGGGGAGTCTTTCCAAGCCTTCCATGGAGCTGAAAGAATGGGTGTGAAGACATATTTTGCTCGGTGTTTGTGTGATTAGAATAATGGTTGATGGATGCTTTTCCGCCTTCCGCCCTGTAGGCTCATGGTTTGCTGCAAGTTTTTGCGAGCGAGGAGCAGAAAGATAGCAGCCAATCAGGGTGCGCAATCAAAGCAGGCGTTTTAGGAGACTTGCCTAATACGGCAACCTAGTCGAGTAACCCATGTAACTCCGAGTAAGCGAAAGGGCCTTGCTTTGC
The DNA here is from genome assembly GCA_020744425.1 of Dactylonectria macrodidyma. NCBI lineage: Eukaryota > Fungi > Ascomycota > Sordariomycetes > Hypocreales > Nectriaceae > Dactylonectria > Dactylonectria macrodidyma. The sequence goes on from JAGMUV010000034.1 coordinate 356,176, forward strand.
TTGGTTGAAGACCATCTTTACTTTACTAGGTTGTTATGTAATCAACCAATTCCAACCAACCAAGTCAAGTAACTTGGTTGTTGGACACATTGTCTGGCATATGAGAGAAGACCCATGACGTTCTGGGCTTGGTGGGGGAGGTTGTGGAGGCTGTGCGAGGTCGAGATGACTGGCATTTGGGCGTTTGGCTCTGGCCTAGGTCATTCAACTGCCGGCTGGAAAACTCCGAAACGTCGACTGAGATTGACGACTCTCTTCGTTGCGACCATTGGTCAAAAGGGAGGCGTTGTTGAGGCATGGCGGTACGGTTAGTCAGTAGGCTCGACAGTGATACCGGTATACGATTTGCGATAGCCACAGGTCGACTCGACAACAAGCAACGTTGAAGACAGATTGCGAAACCTTAACTGGCAGCGGTTCGAACTTTGCATGGCCAGAGAAGGATGTCAGAGGGAGGACCCCGCTGAGGTCACAAACGCCCAGATTTTCACAGAGATGGAGAGCAACATGATTGTACAAAGACATCTGATTCTTCCCCGTCCTCAACGGTCCCAAGATTTGGAGATGTCGCATATTTCATTTTTCCAGATAATGAATAATGAACTACTGCTGTCGAAACAGTATGCAACATGTTCTCTCTCCACCTCTAATCCCCATCTGACCGTCCAGCACACAATCTCTCACACCCTCCTGCATACACACTTACAGACAGGGGTGAGTCCACCGCAGTAGGATTCCGAGCAAGTAAAAAATTTACAGTCGCCATATTGCTTGCAGCACTGCGATATGCAACCCTCTTTTATGGTAATTGCGTTAATTCCTCGCTATTAGCTGAACAGAGAAAGATCCGACCTACGCTTGGTACAAGCCCGCTTCTCCTGCAAACCACGTATGTTAGCTAGGGTTTATATGTGTAATATGCCTTGGAGCGAGAAGAGGGGAAGAATTAGGGACGTCTGGCATACGAGGCTTTTGACTTCATCAGTCGGCGCCGCAGCGGCTAGGGCCACGAGCAGAGTTGCTACGGCGAAGAAGCGCATACTGTCAGGTGTATACTGGACGTGAAGTGATTTGTCCTGTTTTGGTGTCGTGTTTTACTTAATGCAAATTAATATCAGACAATGAGGTTACTCAAGCAAGTTAAGGATATCATAGACATTTTATATATGTGTTGCTACTTGCCAGCGGGGCACGAGAGCGGGGTACGGGTAAACTGTTCGTCTTTCAGACATCTAGATGCGGTACTATCCTAGATCTGAACGGTTCTTCCTACCTTAATTGGTACGGATGTAGGCTTCTAATGTGGTATTACAAATTAAGCCGCGCTTACGGGAGCCCCGAGGTTCCCGGACCCGCGAATCTACCGGTAATATCAAGTTTGATGGATCATCACCACAGATTGCCGCACAGCTTGATTCATCGTCTGGAGGATGGATGACTCCGCTTCCATACAGCCTGTCGCTGCTGTGGTCCGGTCGCTTGTACTTCTTCCGCAGCCGGTGTGTTTTCTCGAGAGCGACGTTGATAGCATCTTTAAGTTGATGGCCTTCCTCTTCATATTGGACCCCTAGCTCATTCACAGCTGCTCGCAGGAGTCTGCAGGAGTCTGGGAGGCTGATTCAAGAACCAGACTTGCGTATTGTGATATGCTAAAGTGATATCACACTGTGCTAAAGTGCTAAAGTGATACATATCACCGTGAATATATATCACACTTTTTTTCAGCTAAGTGTGATATCACGATAGCTAAAATGCTATCGGCCGTGTAGTACCCTTATCTGATAAGATTAGATAATCTTATCTATAGTACTTTGATTGGATCTACTGCAATGAACTTTTTCAACACTCCCTTGTTCTCGTCACATCTTTAACACAACATAGGATTTCATAGTGTATTTAGATTCGCAGAATTCCCCCATAATCTAAATACGAGTTGTTAGATTCAATATTTCTTGCTAAGTTGATCATGCACACGCCCTTCCGTGGGACGTGATAGGATGCCAACCACAGCTTCTTTAGCCTGGGCTGCAGCTCCCTACCCTATAGTGATATCAATTGTGCTAAAGTGCTATAGTGATATCAATCATGCTAAAGTGCTATAGTGATATCAATCGTGCTAAAGTGCTAGGGTGATATTCTAGCACACTTTTTGCGAATATGTGAATATGAATATGAATATCACTTTAGCACGTTATATCACAATACGCAAGTCTGTCAAGAACCCTGTTGTTCGGAATTTCTGATCTTGAATGGATTTTCCAAAGTCGTACTGGAACACCCACCCTCGCCGTCACGGGGTGCGCTGACCAGCGGATTATGTGGTAAATTGGCCGAAGTGTGCCCGCTGCCGAGGTCTACGGTCTCGGTGTAGGGGGATGAAAAGGCACTTGGATCATAGTGTGCTACACTGTAATTCAGCATGGGGGTACTGCTGACTCAGTATTTGGACATGGTCGCGTCATCCGAAAAGGGTTATGCACCTCATGTCCTACCGTGCAACCGTAGAGGTCCCGTGTGTTGGAAGGCGCCTTGTTCACCGGATCCAGCTTTGATGTCCCAGAATAGCAACGCTAGTATAGAGTCCTATGATGGCAAACTAAATACACCCAAAGTATGCATCTTCTTTCAGCCAAGCCAAGCAGAACTGAGAAGGCAGCACCTCGTGGCGTTGCATATCGCAGAGTAGGACTTTACTTAAGTATGCTACGGTAGATTATGCTTGATCCGAAAGGTTAACTACCTGTTTAAATGATGGTTATGATTAATTAGATTCAACCTTCATAGAAGAGCTTGATTCATTGAGGTAAAAGAGATTGTAGACTTTGTAGTCGCCTCTATTGAAGTAGAGCCGTCGAAGCAGTGACAGCAAGATCGGACCTCTGATTTCCCGATAGGTCTTGATACTATTCCTACCAAATAAGAGGGCTTACACCTAACGGCATTTTTATTACTCCGCTTATTACTCTCCCCGCATATACGAGAAGCCGACCTGCATTAGGAATCGATTTGATGTGCCCTTCCCCACGTTATGCATCGTAGCGTCGTATCAAATTCTTTAACAGGACTAGCGGTATATGGTGACCCCCTTTCTGAGATTTTGTTACCACAGTCATGTGTAACGGTACACGGTCTAAGTAAGGGTTTGTATGCCTCTCTTGAAATGGAACATTTTTCGTTAGGAGGGGCAAAAAAGAGGAATCGACGGAGATCGTGCATAGCTTTGTACTTTGACAGTAAATCTCAATTGGAATTGATGCGAAAAGACTAATCCAAGCCGACTGAGTCAAAAGGTCTTGCTATAACCGTGGTTGAACGATTACAGCTTGCTAGCTTTATAGGCTTAAGGTGCAATTGCCCACATTGCATGCGTTTCAGCATCAGGAATCATACTGTTTGGTATTAGGCTGTTCAATCTGAGCCGCCCCTATTCTGAAGGACCCCATTGGTGTCGCACTCTCCTCAGGCATTTGGCCGAGAGTTACACCGACAGTGGTGGCATGTGAGCACCCGGACTCTGATGACCCGACTGGCTAATGTGCGATGTTTTCGTTCGTCCGTCGTCTTGTCTTTTAGGTATAAATAACCCTAAGCAGAGATTATTTTTCAATGCTTTCATCGTCTGCTCTAGGAGTTTTCTATACTATACAACATTAACACATCTTCACCTGCCAATATGCATGTATTTAAGCTTCTCCCTCTCTTTCTGGGCCTCTCGCTTGCCCTTCCGGCTGCTGAAGCCGATCCCAATTCACTCGAGGCTCGAGCATGCACATACAGTACAATATCTTTACCCTTTCCCCTAAAAGTCGTAGACCAACTTACTCACCATTTTGCAGGTAGTTGCGTCTCGAATTGCTGTAAGGACGTTGGGTGTAATGGGTTTCTGAATTGTGGTAGATCTACGGTGGGTACCAGAGATATATGCTTGAAATTAGCAGTTGGGCTTGAATATTTGCTAAATGTCGTCAGTGCTCGGGTGGTAAATGTACATGCCACTGCCAATATAATTGAATTCATTCACCAAGGGTCGGACCAACTACACTGCATATCCACGTGGTAGGCAGGTTTTTATTCGGACACACCCCAGAGGGCCTTTGCACTTAGCTGTTTCCGTTTCGTACAGAGCTTGCATAATCACCCGAAGCCCAACAATTTTCACTTTGAATGACTGATCCAATCTGGTGTATATGCCATGACAGGCCTGCTTGAAGGCCAATTTCTCCAAGTGTTCAGCATCCTATCCTCAGCAGCTGAAGCACGGTCTGCCAAAATGAGACTGTATGTTAGTTATGGCTGCATGTCAGACCGGACCGTGGGGTGTGCCTTTTGAGACAACCCGCGCGGATATCTAAGTAGACTTAGGTTTGAATATCTGCTCTTCGGCTTCAATAAATAAGATCGATGCCAGGGAAATCTAAATTATCACATATTTCGGACATGAATCCACACGGATAATAGATCAGGGCCATCCAAGATACGTGAGTGTCTGTGGTATTGGCTCTCAACCGGGGAGCGTGAAGTTGGGTTCCAGCAGAAGCGGGGGTATCGGGGAGCAAAAACGTGGACTTAACGTACAGATGGAAGATTTAAAACAAGAAGTCACAATTTGCCCTGCTGGCCGATCGAGAACGCAGATCAGACTGGAGGCTGGTTTGTCAAGTCTGTAAATGATATTTTCAGATCCAGAGTTGAGGACGCTTCGCAATGAGAGACATGAAATGAATGCGCACATTCAATTATTATCAGGGGACTGATATGATGCCATATTATTTCGGTAACTAAAGATATTTCCTCAGTAACACTATTCTAACTGTTATTAATAGTTAGTATTTAATTGTTATATGTTAACATCTGGTAGATACTATTTATTAATATATATAACTATAATAATAAATAGAAAGTATAAGAAGTAAGCATTCGAAATATATATCTCTAAGTTGAAATATAAAGGGCTTCGCCAGTTTAGGAGCTAGGATGACGTAGACCAGGCGGATAGGGGGGGCCAGACTGAGGACAGGGCGACTCCATACATTCATGTTAATGTTGTCTTCCTTAGGCCGAGACTGTTTTCTAGCATTGAATGCTTCTTACTGTCTATCTAGATGATGCACTCTATTCGAGGGTCTATCAGTCTACGTCTTGTTTGATCCCGATCGAACAGCTCAATCAGACAGCGAATCTGCCAGTGTCGTGCCTCTGATGTTCCGTTCATGTCCATCCTCTTTTCCTGTCCTTTGCGTATGTACTACACAATCCCATTCCGTGTCTAACCGATAACCTTGTGTCCCGTTCCCGTTCCCTACAACAGCGTGACCCAGTCGAATGCTCAGTCGTCCCATATCGCCATTGTCCTTCATTTCCATCCTTAACATGCGCCGCCCTTTATCCAGTCTACGTTGACATCTTTCTTAACCTGAATTCCCCCATTTTGCTGATTCGAAGTCGTGTGATGGCGGTATTCTGATCCCAAGATTGATTCATCACTCGGGTTCTCGCCAGCGATCCGTGTGATGGTGCCGGGGCCGCGAATCCCAAGTTTTGGATCAGCGTTGGGGAAGCCGCGGCTCCTATCCTTGCTACCACTGTTTTGAGGCATCGGGCCAAGGTTGTAGTTTTGTCCGTCGCTGCCTTCGCCTTGCTTTCTGTAGTATCGATCGGAGGAGAGGTTCGATCCGTGGATGGTTCGTCGGTAGAGAGGACGGAGAATGGGAATGCCGACGCACACCAAAGTGACGGCCATTTCGGCGGCAGACCAGATAATCAACGGGACAGTGTCCACTGTTTGTCTTGTTAGCCATGGCTTCTGCAACAAGGTAGAGTACTTGTACATGTGTAGTTTGATGTGAAGCCAGTTGCAACTTCGTAGGTACGAACAATGCCACAAACGCCGGCGCTGTAAAACGTTAGTTAGGTGGCATTCAGCCGAGTTCGAATGCACACTCACATGACCCCAAAGCTCATGCTGCCAGCGATGGTGATCTTCTCCTTGTACTTCATGTTCAAGCCCCAGATGAAGATCCAAGGGAAGATGGCGAAGAAGAAATCAGCAATGGCACACCATACTTAAGGACAATTGTCAGTCAAGTACAAACAGCAAGGGCAGATTTCGAATGACACGTACCTCCCAGAAGGATAGCGAATGGTGTGACCCCAATATTGCATGAGCCTTCTGGTGTTCGCAGAGGGTCGTATATCTTCTTTGCCGGGATGCACTGGATCCAGAAGATGATGGCAGTGAGGATAGATACGGCCATGAGAGACACCATGGCAATCCAAATAGCGATCTTGTGCCAGCGCTCCATGACGATGCGCAGCAAGAACAACCCCAGAGAGATCTTTGCTACCGCCATTCCGATGACGGCGAATGTCTGCCCAATCATCTCATAGTACACCGCGCGAGCAGAGTCCTCGAGTTCGAGGGTGAGAATCGACTGGCCGAAGCCATAGGTGGCCGCGATGTTCACAAAGACGGTGTACAGAAGAATCAAAACCTAGATGCCCGAATTGTCAGTAGGGAAAGTCAAAGATTGTATGGACACCCTTGGATATCATACACCACTGAGCCAGTACGCGTGATCGTCTGGACCGACTTGCTGGAGAATGTAGATACGCGTGTAGAGCCGCAGGCAGACAAAGATCCAAGTCAATGCCGTCAAAGCCCACATAACGGCCACAGCCATTGGACCTTTACCTCCCATCATCTTGGGCAACTGGCGTATTTTTTCATAGACGACTCTTGTGCGAAGTACGGCAGGGAAGGGGTGATGTTAATATCGAAGACCGAGACACATGTCTAAGACAAGACAACGGCAGCCATGGCCGAAAATAAACCAAGGTAACGGCATTGTTGAGTTCAGTGCTCGCATCTGGCTGCAGCGACGACTCGAGCTCGAGGCAACAAAGCCATTCCGGAAACGTCACCATGGGTAAGCCGATCGGCGGTTGGTTGGGATCTGAGTCGAGTTTTGCATGGTGGCCCTGCGGAAATGCCACGCCGCACAGGGATGGCCATTATGAAATGCCGGATGAGTGCGGACCCGGACTCGAAGGAGGAGGAAAAACAAAAAACCTAAGAAGTCTTTGAGAAGGATACGACAGCTCACAACGGCTAATTGCTGACTGTTTGACCAGTCTTTGGGATAGAAAGCGCCACCAGCTAACGGCGTTGCACATCTTCCCACTTAGAAGAGAGAAAGGTTACATAGTGAGAAAGAAGAAGCAATCTCAATCTAGCTTGAAGAGTCCCTTGAGTTTGCTGTTGGTCCTAGGTACCAGTCCCCCGTTCGACTGTGTGGATACCACGTTACCCACCGGATGACGGGCCGCTGGCCGTTGGAAGCGAGGCTCTCGGCTCTCCACTTCCACCGCAGCCCGAGACGTTAGCTGCAGCGCTAGATGCGGCGATACCACGTAGCAGACGTGGCATTTCTACTCCGTACAAAATTGACAAATGTACGTACTGTAGCTCTTTAAGGGGCATGTGGTATCCAAGTACCTGGCCCTGGGAGAATCAATGCCTGGTAGAATCCCCAGTCTGTGCTTCTTTCTAAAGCATGTTCAACCCAAATGCCACTCGAACGATCCATAGAGGTATTTCCTCCCCCTCAAAGAGCCATTGCATGGTTGGAAGGCTCCGCCGGGAGAATATCATTGTAGAATCCTCCGTCGAATGGGATGCCGCGTAAACGGGTCAAGTCGATAGATCATGTTCTCTCAGCACCATAACTGTTGGCTTGGCTCTAGACAAGGGGGATCTTAATCCTTGTCGACCCACCTCTCCCTCCCACCCCCCACATGTTCAACGGGCCAACGACCTCGTCCGCAAATGAAAGCAACACCGATGCGTTATCGTAGAGACGGACCCAAGGGTCAACGCCACCTCGACGGAATCAGTTTCTGTAGCCCGTTTGTACTCGTACGATTCAGCCGTTGCGCACTTGGCGGCTCCCACCGTGTGAGGTCTGGGGTCCCATGTGTCATGATGGTGCAGTTTTATTAGCGACATATCAGCACTGCAATCCGCGTGCAAGCTTTGAACTTCCTCTTCTCTCAAGATTTGTTGAAGAGGCGACTACGCAATTATTATGACGAACCACACAGAATTCGTGCACGGCTCCATATTGGGGTCTGCAGATCTTTGGCGAGACTCGTCTTGGCTTTTTTGGCTTTTTCTCGTCCCCATCAGCACGTTCTCTCTCTGGACCATTGGTTCCTACTTTATGTCGCCACTGAAGAAGTACCCCGGACCGTTTCTCGCAAGTAGGTGTCGCGCATCTCGCGTTTCTCTTCTCCCCGCAACACAGGGCTCGGGCCGATTGCATTGCTTTTGGATCAAGCCTCTAACCGTTGTCAAGAGTTCACTAGACTGTGGTACCTGTACCAAGCGTCGACTGGAGATTCTCACCTCGTTCTCGAGAAGCTGCACCGCCAGTATGGCCCAATCGTTCGCATTACTCCAAGCATCATCGATGTCGATATTCCCGAATTGATCAAGACAATCTTCAGCATCAAAGGCGACTGGCTCAAGGTTGGTCACCGAATAATTACATCTCAAACACGTTGTCGTTGTCTGACTGAGACATGTAGACCGAGTTTTATCATGGCAGCAGTGCGTTGGTCAACGGGCAGATCGTCCTCAACCTGTTCAGCCAGACCGATCCTGTCAAACACCGCAAGGAAAGACAACCCCTCTCTAAGCACTATTCAAGCGGCGGCATAACCACTCTTGAACCGCACATGGACAAGGTCATTGCTCAATTTTGTGGGGAGCTTGAAAAGCGATTCGTCGATGGAGATAATGCTGAAAAAGTCTGCAATATTGGAGAATGGACCCTGTTCTGTAAACCTCACTTTACTCCGTCATATCTCGATCCGCAGACATGAACTGACTTGTTTCAACTAGACACTTGGGACGTCGTCGGCGCTGTGACTTTCTCTCAGCCTATCGGATATCTCGAGAAAGGATACGACTTCGACGGAACGCTGCACAATGCCGACAAGGCGATGGACTACTTCACCGTTGTCGGTACCATGCCGTTCCTTGATCGCGTCTTCGACAAGAACCCCATTTGCCACATTGGGCCCCCTGGTTTCAACACTATCGCTGGTATCTCGGTCAAGCATCTTGTCGACCGGTACCAGGGTAACGACAAGAACTACCATGACCCTGCAACCCCGGACTTTTTGGACAAATTTATCGAGGCCAAGAAGGCAGATCCCGAGAATGTGGACGATGCGCAGATTGTGTCGTGGCTAATGGTGAACATGATTGCTGGCGCCGATACAACAGCCATCACAATCCGCAGCTCCCTGTACTTTTCCCTCAAGCATCCCAGCGTCTGGAACCGTCTCACAAAAGAGATCCTTACGGCCAACTTCCGCGGCCGCACCCCGCCCAGCTACAAGGAGGTCAAGGCGTTGCCGTACGTCGATGCAGTGATCCGTGAGGCGCTTCGCATGCTCCCTGGTGTGTCCATGACCATGGAGCGATACGTTCCCCGCGGGGGCTTTGCTCTCCCCAATGGCGACTATCTTCCTCAAGGAACAATCGTCGGTATGAGCCCGTACATCTTGGCCAGGAACAAGTCCATCTATGGTGAGGACGCAGACGAATTCCGACCTGAGCGATGGATGCGTGATGAGGAGCATGGCGAGACTGAAGAAGGCTTCCAGAAGAGGCTGCTACTGATGAACCAGACAGACTTGTCGTTTGGTGGCGGAAGCAGGATTTGCATTGGCAAGCACATGGGACTTTTCCAGACGTACAAGGTCCTCGCAACGCTCGTCACATTGTATGAGATTGAGTTGGCGGATCCCAAGAAGGAGTGGAAGGTGATTAACAGCTGGTTCCCAAGACAAGAAGGGGTTGAAGTCAAGCTGAGGAAGCGGGCGCTGTAGGGGAAACATTAGTTTGTCAGACGCATTCGTTCAGAGCCATAGTGATTGAAGAACGATCCATTGACCAAGATTTGATGCGTTGCTTTCTTTGCTCATTCTAACGCAAGAAACCTACTCTCCAATTGTATGTACGTATGTATGTATGTATATTTTTCGTCCGGGGGCCGTGAGGCCCATAAAGTCCCCCATTGGGGCACAGGACGTGCTGAGCTAGAATCTAGAATGCTAAAATCTACGCAAGTGCTAAAAGGTGGGGCTGAGCTAACTCAGTCGTCTCACGAAATGAAAGCATCCCCTTCTTCTCCTTCCGTAAAATGCAAAACAGACCACTATCCAGCATATCATCGGCACACAGGCGCATTGTTTCAAGCCTGTTACCCCGTCAGCGGGATGATCAGGCACGGCTATGGCAGTGGTAGCCGCTGTATGAACCCATCTCCAAGCGGGAGACTGGGAAGAGGCCCTTGGCGTGGCTACGCGAGGCGGCGTCAGATGGTCCCAGTCAGATGAAGGGTGTAGCGGCACCCTTCATCTGGCGAGCCTAGGTAATTGAAGAAAAGGAACAAATGAGAAGAAAGAATAAAGGGAGAGGAGACGCGGGCCCGTCTCGGGTCTGCCTCGTCTAGTGACGAGGGCAAATCTTTCCAAAGAAGGCGCTTTTCCTCGCCAGACTGATGAACTTGTCGAAACTTCTACCTGTTGCGAGGTTGACCGCTGCAGTCGGTGAGTGGGCTAGCCTCATCCGACACCGCGGCGGTACCTTTCTGCAGTAGAAGATATGATCAGGTGTTTTGCGTCGGCCGCACGAGCAAATCACTTGCGCGTCGTCGTGGTTGAATCTTTCGTGATATGCGGCGAAGTCCCCGTGGAGGGACCTTGCTGCGAGCAGATCGTGCAGAGCCGCCCGAGGGAGCGACAGCTCGGTGGGCAGCGAGTGGTCACCTTGAGATTGAATCTCCTATACTGCTCAGGGACGGAAGTTGCCCACCATATTGCGAAGGCTTCCTTCGGTTTTTGCCTCGCGATCTTTCGTAGGTATGCGAGATCCTGGCTCCAATGGAGCTATTGAGCAGACATCCCAATAATGAATAAATACATAATATTGCCATATTCTAATGTATTCATAGCCGTGCCCTTATATTCTTATCTATTCTTAAGCTTATCAATAATTATTAATATAAACCTGAAGCGCCATGTGTGTCGTCGTCACCACCAGCAACATCCATGACCTTGCCACCTACTGCCACGTAGACTTTGCGGATCAGGTCATTCTTTACCCAGTTGCTCAGGCATTGAAGCTTCTCGATAGTATCAGCCGAGAGCCGTGCCCTGTCCCAAGAAATTGTCCGCCTTGCGCAGGAGAATACCCGTTCCGGGTCGTCGGACATCGCCGGCACACTTAGTATGTCAATGGCCAATTGGTGTAAACGTGGATACTCAATCCTCTGTTCTTCTCGGCACCAAGGAATGCAATTTAACCTGAAACACGCTGGGTGAATTGGCACTGGAAAATAGTGGGTCCATATTATTAATAGTTAACAATATATATTTATTGGCAGCGTCTATATTATTATCCTTATGGATAAGCTTAACAATATATATGCCCTTAACAATAAATATATATTCATTACTGGGATGTCTGCTATTGAGGGCAGCGCTGACCCCAATTCAGGTATCAAGTCAAGTATATCAAGTAAGTCAAGTAAGTTGGCCGCCCAATATATTCCAAGTAAGTAAGTCTATGATGCCCCAAACTTGATTTACTTGAAATACTACATTTTATCGGTTTTCTTGTGCGACGGCCCTAGGAGTGCCGAGGCCATTCAGAGCTCGTCGGCCCAAGGTGTAGGGTAATGAATTGGTGTCGTCTTTCCCAGCTGATTGCACCAATGATAATCCAGGGACGCAGCAGTGGTGGCGCGGATATATTGTTTGTTCGCCCGTCGAGACGCGTCGCACCTGACTCAGAACCCAAGGAGTCCCTTTGTGAGTAGCATCATCGATCCGCCAATGATCCGCGATGGCAGCACAACGGAAGTCGCTAGAAACGGTCCTGGGGATTAGCAGTCAGCGAAAATCGCTGAAACAGCAGCTTAACGCTGCGTCCATCAAGGCTGAACCTGGGAGAACGACTCTTGCTGACCTCCCAACGATCCAAATCGGCTGCAAGAAGTATGTACCAGAGGAGTATATTGCCAACAAGAATCGCAAAGGCCGGCGGAGCTGGATTTAGGCCCATGGATTCTTCCTCACGGAAGTCAGCCCTGATTTGCGGACGTTGCAGACCTACTGGGTTTGCTCGAAATGTGATGAACGCGGGAAGAGCTCGTTGTTCGTCGCGACAAACACCACGTCGCCAATTGAGCATCTCCGAAGGTATATGGCATCCGTATGAGTCCGACATTCATTATTTTCAGCGTCTTACTGGATATAGGCCCCATGTGATCACCGAGGCGGACGGCAGTGCAGATGAAGATTCGTCTCGTGCTGACATTCACCCCCTTCGAAACGGCGCTGCCTGGAGCTTCCTACTGCAAGATCCAATGTTAATGAAGCGAAGGAGCTGACGGTCGGCTGGATCGTCACTGCCAATCTTCCTTTCACGGCACCGTCGAATCCGTACCTGCGACGAATGCTTGACTTACCGGTACACGATGCGTCATTGGCAAAAGAGGTGCCGTGGAGCCGGCAGTCGGTGCGTGATACCATGCGGAAATTATTCGAGGTAAGGAAGGGAGCAATATCGAGTCAATTAGAGAAGGCAGCCACAAAGGATTAGCTTTAGCTTTGACATGTGGACTTCTCCAAACCGGTACGCTTTCCTTGGCCTCCACGCTCACTATCTCGACGCCTCCTATCAGGTCCAATCGCGACGTCACGCTTGATTATACCATAATAGCTAGTGCGAAAGGATTATCTGAGAAAGGTGGCAGATTGAGGCAGATCTATCCCTGTCTCAAGTTTATTAATAAAGCTTATGTCTTCATGAACGTGAGTTCCTACACTAACCAAGGGTGAGAAATTCAAAATATCTAACCAACAAATACTAGTATTAAGACTATAGACAAAATCCCGACACTAGCAATTGGGGTGTTTTGAGATTATATGCTTATCCATCCATTTTTGTGTATGAGCTCGAAGTGGACAATGTGGACATAGAAACATAGCGTCAGTGCCCCGCACTCTATTGCTTTGTGGGAAATCTTGCCGCGTTTGTCCATGCTGAGACTGCTGTGGTGACAAAGTTGGCGAAGGCAGGATTGGGACAATCACGGATGCCTTGAGCTGCTGTCCGTTGAGAGGTTGGTTTTGAAAAGGCCATAGATGTTGACCCGGCCCCGCCTGCATGTTTGGTAACGGGAACTGGGGAATTGGCATCGATCCAGTGTCAGGACGCAACTGGGGCGCCTCGTAGTTGATAACAGGTGGGAGACTTGGTAAATGTGGCTGGGAAAAAGACACCGGCATAGCATGATTAGGTGGTCCGGGATTTAGGGGTGGTAGTATGTTTGTGGTTGGGCCCACCAAACTTGCGTTGAGCTCCATCGGGGAAGGGAGGAAAATGCGTCGTCTGCGAGCGGGCGAGAAACCAGGCGGTGGTTGTGGTCCGACCTGGATGTTCTGGTGCCATGTCGCCGTCGTATCTATTGAAATGCTTTCCTTTCGATGGACGGAGGTCTGGTCTCTGGAAATAGGTGTAGCAGTGGTCGCATCGACTTGCCTGCCTCCAGCAGTATTGGCGAAAAACTCTTCATAAGTCTTTGGAGGTTGTACAGTGACCTGTGTTACAACCACCGGTTCTCGAGCTGCTTGGGGCGGTGCTTCCAATGGAGTTCTTTGGATTGGTGGTTGGTTGACTGGTTCTTCCCTGGTCTCCGGGGCGCCTGGCGCTGAGGTGGCAGCGGCCGAGTAGACTCCACCCCCTGGTGTTGAGCTCTGGAAGTTGTCCTCCGAAGACAGGCCTCCCGTTTGCAGCGCGTCTCTCGCCGCTTGTATCAAGTGGGCATTATCGGATAATACAGGCTGGTCGTTCTCCTGGTTTCCCTGGACTGGAGCTGGAGGAGCCGAGGGGACAGTGGCCATCTCGGGCATTGCGGAGATTGGAGGTGGGGCAACTTCTTCAAGAGGCACAGAACCTGATCTGCTCGAAGAACCGCTACCCATGGACACGACGCTCGGGGCCTGATACCCTTGAAAATTCGTTTGATCCAACTTGGGCTCGTAGCTGAAGTCATCTTCATTCGTGAATGATCTGAACAATCCACCAATCGACGTGCCTTCAGAAACCTCACGAGCCTCTGGGCGAGACTCAGCGTCTTTGTCATTGAAGGGGATGTCATTTGGCAGTGTATCCAATAGGTCATTGGTGAACCGGGGTGCTCCCACTGCCCAGTCGCTTCTTGGTGGGGATTCTAGCGGGCTCATCTCCACAAGAGGAGGAAGCGGAGAGGAGTCGATCTCTTCATGCTCCCCTTGATCGTCTTTTTCAAGGTCATTTTGAACCACTTCAGGCGGAACAGAGCCCGATTGCCCGTCCTGTTCTTGCGTGGGCTGATTCGCCTCGTTGGTGACGTCCTCACAGTTCCCCCTATTCACAGCGCTCGTGTCTCTCGGACGGTCCTCGGGATCCATAGCCTCCGGAATTTCAGCTGTTGGCTCGTCAGTCTGGTTGTTTGAACGTGTCTCCAAATATTTCAGAACTGATTTCGAATTTGGAACAAGCTTGAGCTCAGGGCCATGGACATCCATGGCTCTAAGATCTTTCGCTGGTAGCCAAGCGATGGAGTTTTTATTCGAAAAGTCCGCGACGTCGAAGAAAACGATTGGAAACTGCCGTTCAGTGACGGACTTCCCGCCGTCTTCATAGCCTTTCCGCCATTCAAGAGCGCCGGTGACGAGGTCGAGAACGAAACACCGCGGTAGATCGTCCATGAAGCCCATGTCCTTGTCCTGGATCCTCCCCGGTAGACCGGTATAAACAGCCCCCTCAACGGCCACACTAGGAAGAACTAGAACAGCATACCACTGGTTGTAGTATCCGAGATAGATCTCCCCAGGTATTGGATCAACAACCCCCACAAACTCTCCTCGAGTTCTTCGGCTCGTGGTATTCGAGTTTGACGGTTCTTCATTCCTCGAGGATTTAGTGGGTTGGAATGTGTCTGAGTCGTTAGAGAGCTCAGATGATTCTCGGGGGAACAGCCTGACTTTCTTCGGATTTTGGTGGCCATTTTTGAGCGCCTCGCGGGTGACCTCGTTATTCCTATTTGCGAATAGTGCGTTGCAATGTCGAACACGAATACCGAGGTGCTCAATAGCCTGCTGCTCGCTTCGTCCCATTCGACCGTGGGCTTCGCTGTCGAGGTGTACACCAGCACCCCTGGTGGGTCTGTTTGTGGTGAAGATCATGTCGTGCTCCTCGCACACAAGAATATACCACTCGTCATTATAATTCACGATAATGTGCTTCGTGACGGCTTTGCCACCCTGGAACACATCATTAAAATCTATGGCTCTCTCCGAGTCCGAAGGACATGTTTGGCCTGTTCGAGCGCGCTTTGATGGCTCATGAGGGCCCGCCACTGCGGATCGTCTTCTTTTGGACTGGACGTATTAGCAAAAGATTTAGTTCCATGTGTGTCTGGTCGGGCATGAAGAACTTACGGGACTGGCAGACGTGGGCAGGAGTTTCACTTCGTCAAGCTCTTGGGGATCTGGCTCTTGCATGTTGACATCAGGTTCTTGTTCGCTGGTGTCAGGAACTTGAACATCTGGATGTGTGGAGGTGTGATCAATTGCCAACTGCGTACTCTCGTCTCGTTGCGTGGCCTCTTGCGGCCGCGTGGTGTCTTCTTGTAGCGTGTTCTCTAGACACTCTCCACGTTCTTGCGACTGCGGAGTTTCGTGCGGTTCCGTAGTTTCATCTAGCTGCACGCTCTCTTTCGGCAGTGCATTCCCTTGCAACTGGATGCTCTCATCTTGTGTGGGCTCTCCTGCAACAGGGAGATTGTGGGGAGGATGTTCCGATTCCTTTGGCATGTCCTTTTTGTATTCCTCGAATAGCTTCTCCAGGGCGCGCAACTCCATTACACTGAACATATGTTTATAGAAGGTCTTGATGTGCGCGTACAATTTCAGAACGTAACTACTTTCGTCATCGGCGATAGTAGCAGCATGCTTGAGTTGCAGGTCCCTCAATTGGCCACCGAGGTTTATTGTGTTCTGCGTAGCCGCAGTGTAGTCTTGGGGGCTCGGGTTTGGCGGCATACGCGCGAACTCATTCCGAATCTTCTCCTCCAGGGCTGTCGCTTGCGCTTGGTACTTCATACGGGGCGACCGGATGGACTCACGATCGCGCATCCATTGCACCATACGCCCCTCCATCGCGTCGATGAAGCGGAGAGCGGGAGCGCCGGGGTCTTCCATGCTTTTTCCAGATGAACCAGCGTGAAATTGGGATTCCCAAGTTTGTTGTTGCGGCCGACTTGCAGGTGAAGGACCAAGTTCGTGCGACGTGGACATGGCGCGAACGTGAGGCTTCACGCCATTCAGCTGACGAGTGGACCAGGAAAGAGGGGGTGGGAGACAGGAGACAACAAGAATCCGGGGGGCGGCAGCTATTGGGGAACTGACTGTTGGGGAACTGACTGTTTTTCTGTTGTTGGTTGTGTCCCGACAGCGTGGTTGACCCAATTTGCCCCTCCCATCCATCAACTGAACAGCCTGGTTTATTGGCTTGTCTCGACATGGATGCTTAGTCTAGACGCCAACTCGCTTCCCATTCATGTCACCTGCCCAATCAGGGGCGCTAATACTCCCAATCACACCGTGATATCATGCCACGATACGGAGTACGTACTGATTACGGCTAAGGCGACCAGTCACTGGTGGCTGTCAAGTACAGCCAGGGATCTTCGCCTCTCTCCTCGCAACGCAGCACGGGGAGACGGGGGATTTGCCTTTGACATGCGGGGCCAGGGTCTTGTATTAAATAAAACCCTGACAGATCGATCACAGTAAATCGGGCGTTGGATTAGATACTATGCTTCATTATTACCCCTACGTACTATCTTAAAAAAATTAAGGCTTGTGCCAATTCACCTTTCTTGGCGGAAGATCCTCGTGTAATGCGCTTCTCCCTGTCATTTGATGACTCTTGATGACAGTGCATGCCGTCGCTCAAGGGCAGTGGATGGTGATGACTATCCTCCTATATGACAAGAATGACTTTAGGTAGTATCGGCTTAAATGTACAAAAAATACCAGGATAGCCATCCGGTATTGATGTCGAGGGACACTCCTGCGTCCAAAGAACTTTCCAACTCATCTTGAGCAGGATGCCAATTGGGCGCCTTGCAAAAGACTGCGATACTTGTTCCTGCATCCCGTGACAGCCATGGTCAACATAAAGCTCACCCTACACCTTGACACCAGGCGCAAGTCAATGACACCAATTCCTTCACCAGCCATGTTCGTTGACTAGGTACTGGTGGGCGCCTCTCGAACCCTCTCACCATGTCGCCCCTGTGGCATGAACCCTGTGGTCTCCACTCAACCAAGTTAGCCCCCTGGGTTAGCGGACGGGGCAAAGAGGAGGCTTTAACCCAGGATGAGGCCAACCGCCCGGCTTCTCGCTTCCGCGCAAGCCGGTTGACTAAAGAAAGCCTAGCCCCGCGGAACTTGAAGAGTGGTGCCGATAACCTTCAGTCTTTTTTGGAAGAGAAACGTCATCATCACAGAACTAAGAATTGACGAGACATCGTGCGCCACAAGTGGATGGCTCGTGTAACTGCCCCGCTGTAGCCCCTCACGACCGTTGGGATAAGATCTGTCGTGATCATGTGGGGCGAGGTACGCCTTGGAGGTGTTTGCGCACTCAGGAGATCAGTCGCCTATTTGCACCGGGGCCGGTGCACGAAGTCACGTGGTCTTATTTGCAACGGCCCCGGTTACCTCAGGCACTCAGGCCCACTGGGCGCGCTTAATAGCGCGACGCCTTCCCTAAAGGGGTAATGCTCCCAGAGGGCCTGAGCCCAAAACTTTAAATTTGTGTGGAATAATGCTTCGTCACCGTGACTACACCTACAAGGCTGCGTATTATTGAGAACGTGCCACGCCGCCAGTTGAAAGCATCAACTCCCCTGAACGACGCCGCGATCCAACATCCTGCGATCCACAAGATGTCCAGCACCATCAATACGTGAGTCGACTCGAACAAGGATGGAAGGAAGAATTAAACGCATAGGCTCGTTGTCAGCAGACTTGGCGTCTTTCTGTGCAGTCAGCATTGATGTCAATTAAACCAACGCGGATGAGGAAATTGAGGTACCAACGGGTCGTGGTCGCTTGCTGATGCTGGAGATTTCGCGACGCGACTGCCCTAGACGGCTACAACTCCACAGCAACACGTCACAAGGGAACAAAAGCTAGATCAATGGATATTTGAGGCTTGTGGGATCCTCCTAATATGGTTATCTTATTGATTTGTGTTGAAATTGAGGCTTTATGACGTGATGCAATTGGTAGGGTTGGGAGTCGACCCTGCGAAACATTATGGTTACCGCAAAATTGTATGGGAGCGAAGCACCATCTCACCCAATTGCCAAGTTTTGGTCTCAGGCCCACTCACAGAACCACGTGATCCGCGCGTCTGTTCGCCTAGTGAGTGGGTCTGAGTGCCTGAGGTAACGGCCCCGGTGCGGGTATGAGCTCCCCGATCTGCTGGTGGCAGAGATGTGGATATTATGTAATGAGCTGTGCTCCTCACAGACACATGTAACTTAGACCTTTTTAACATGACCTGCAACCTTTTCGTTTTATCAGCATGAGATTTCACTGGTTCTGAGTCGGACAGACCCTGCAGAGCCGAGCGCGTATGGGGGCTGAGAGGAGCCAATTCCAGGCTCCCACATCGTGACATCGAGCTTGCAGTGAACATGTCAGCGACCAGTTTTCGCTCCTGCCTAGAACAGATCAGCCAGCTGCGGGCGATAAGGAAGCCATCAACATCTCGCCTTCCCTCAAATGTATGCGACCTTGACACGACCGCCAGACTCAATGTCACCCACTAATGAAAGAGGGCTGCCAAGATGTTCTTAATGCAAATGGCACACATACAAAATGGTAGAAAATGGATTTACATCAGTCGGGGCATTGTGGACATTGTTACAGGGAAAAGTGGCCTGTTCTGACCCCCGGACCCTGCGGGGGGTCCGCTAACAAGACAACGGCCAGCGCTAAGAGCCAAAAATGTCCACGAGAAGAAAATAATATAAAGAGTACAAAACTGACACTGAATATCACCGGACTGTATATTGGACTAAAATACGATTTTCAGAAGGTGATCCTTTCTCGGAGAAGATTTTTGGAATCAGGTTCGCAATATCAACGCCCCAAAACATCGCGGAGATAACTTCGATGGACGTCGAAAGTACTGTACAGAGGTAGGTACTGCGACTAAGGATCGTCAATGAATATATGCAGCTACCATCTTCCTGTTCAGTTATTTGAGGAAACAATCTGCTGCACGCTTTATTTCCTTTTTCTCTTGGAAGACGCTTGTTGTTGCCTTTCTCGTAACAGAGAAGGCGAGTCCGAGGTGGAAATTCAAGATTGCCCCTAGGCCCCCTACTGTCAAGGCCCAAGAGCTCCATCGGTGGGTTGAGCAATACCCGTAACTCCAGGTATGCCGCATGTGTAACCGCCACTTGCAACGTCAACAATACAATGCAATAGCAAAGATTAGGGTCAATTTGAATAACAAATACATCACCATGTAGCTACAGATCTGAATATTTTACATATCTCAATTTGGTGCACATTTATGGATAAATGGTGTTGTAGTTAAGTGGCAATTTCAGACCTTTGTACGCCGCCGCGACTTTGGCACCGTTGTTAGACGAATGAGGGACGTCTAGCTGGGACCCGACAAGAACACGCCCGGCATGCCCGACTCCTCAACGTCCAGTTCTGCATGACTGAACCATGTTGCAATCTACAAGGCATGCTCTCTAGGATCCGGAGCACCCTACGCGGCATGTCGCCTCGCCCTGGAAGAGTTGATGGGACAGGCTCAAGCATGCCTTTCGTCACGTCATAGGTGATAGAGCCAGTGGCGGAATCGTGAAATTGCACATGAGCTGACGCTCACACTCTAGCGCTTGCATCCGCCCTGGTTGGAGCCGCACTTGGCGATTCAATGCCCTCGATGAAATCTCGGCTTGATCCCCTGGCTTTCTCGAAACAAAATCCAATTTGATCTCACAGCAAAATGATAGGGGAAATCTGAGGGGTCTACTTCGGCTTGAATCGCATTTGAGGGTGTACCATGCAGTACCCACCTACTGCTAACACCCACCTACTGCTAAGCAAAAAAAAAGTTCCCCATACAAAATGCACATTTTTAACCACATGAGAAAAACTTGAAAAAAAATAGTAAAAATAAAGTTACTCTCAGAATCCAGTTCAGAATTGAATAAGATTTAATATTTCCTGGGTCCTTTAACCTCACGGCCTGTGCGGGTGCGTACAACGGGTAACTCTTCCGCCTCCGAATTTGAACTTTCATCCTCGGGCTCCCCACCAACCTCGATCGTATCCTCAATGGTCCCTGTCTCTTCGGTGGCCTGAATTGGATGGTAAATACTTTCACCGGTCGCTAGAGCCTCGGCTAGTGTCATGAACTTCTTGTTAGGATTGGGTATAGCCTTTCTCTTCTTGCCTCTGCTCAACCGGCCGACTTCCTCCTCCAGACTTGTGATTCTTGCGCTTAGCGAGGCGATCTTTGACTCTTGGGCTTCAAACCCTTTCGATATCACAGAATAGCGTCTTCTGGTTGAAGGGCTCTTGTTTTTCCCCAGGTCTCTGATATGACGGCTGGTTTTTGGCGTATTATCAGAGTCGAGTTGCCCTTCCCTGAGTCCCTCTGATTCAGGCGTAGTCTCCTTCTTGTCTGGCTGAATCTCTGGATGTATGAGGGCTTTCCGTCGTGAAATTGGCCAATTTCCAGTCACTCTCCAGCCTGAGAGTATATTTTTCTTAGTCATTCCCACTTCCCTGGCTTTGGCATAAGCCTTGATGAAGTTGACCTTATCTACCGGTGCAGAATCACTCAGGCTTGTCAATTTCTGCAGTTCTTTGCGATATGCAGCCTTGGAGGCATTGAAAACGCTATTATCTAGTGGCTGTAGGCCATGAGAGCAATGAGCTGGCAGGTAACAACAATATACGTTGTTCAAAAAGCACGTAGCCATCCACTCATCCTGGATTTTAAGTTAGTGATATTTATGACTCAGACCAGTTAGATACTCACAGATATATGACTTCCATGGCCATCTAGTATAATAAGCCTGGCATCGGACTCGTCTTCTGGCCGGGTTTGAGGTAGATAGACCTCTTTGAGCCACTCAACTGCGATATGGTTGTCGGTCCAGCCGTTCTCAGAAGTGATATAATACCAGTCAGCTATCTTCTTGAACTCATCGACAAACCACTGTTGCTGAAGCTCTTTGCCTTTGAAAATAATCCCTGGTCTCAGAAGACGGCCATCTGCAGTCACGGCTTCAATAAAGCTAGTCCAAGCGCGGGACTGAGAACCTTTGAGGAAGGCCTTCCTTTTAGGATCGCTACTGCCAATAACCAAGGAATCCAAGCCTAGATTCGCAATAGATTAGTGAGATTTATAATTAAAAACGATAACTACTCACCAAATCCAGCCATGATACCGCCCTCGTCGACGTTAACTGTGTTCTCAGGATTGATCCAGCCATACTGGCTCTCGCGGATATCAAAGTACCAATTGACGGCCATTGGAGTAAAAGAATTGAATCTTGAGGCCTCCTGGCGTTTCCCTATCTTCGTCTTGATGGCCGGATTACGTTTCATGAATCTGGCTATCCAATGCACACCGATAGGCCTTTCCCGGCCCTGTTGTCTCAAGAGGGCGGCAACAGTGGCGCGAACTTGACTGTGAGAAGGAGCATAGCCCAAGGCCTCTTGTCGAAGTATCCAGGTGACTAATCTGGCCTCCTGAGACTTGGATAACAACTGGGCAGGCTGGGTGACCTCGGAGATTGACGGTAGACCTCTTAATCGGGCCGAGAGAATCGTCTGAGGGATGCCATGTTTCTGGGCGGATTTGTTCTGGGAGAGGCCGTTACCTGTGACATCCAGTATGGCCTCAATAACGCCATTCTCCGTATAAGACATTCGAGGCATTTTCAAGGCGATTGTGGAAGGCTGGTGTAGATAAAAATTCCATGAAGAGTCGAGGAGGCTGATTGAAGGAGGAGGCATTTGCAGAAATTTTACATTAGTCATAGGCGACTATACCGCATTCGTAATCTAAAAAACAATGCGATGATCTAAAATTTCATGAAACTATCAATAAAATAAGCTTCATTCCACGCAAATTACTTCAATTTTGGTCAATCACCGTATAAGTTGAAATTGGGTATTTTGTATGGGGAACATTTTTTTTTGCTTAGCAGTAGGTGGGTGTTAGCGGTAGGTGGGTAATGCATGGGTATCGACCCAGTGAGCAAGACTCGGAGTCCTGCCATCTCGGCATACGCACTCCGTTCTATAGAGACCCCATCTTCAGGTCTTGACAGGAGTTCAAGGCCTACAGGATCTTGAAAGAGGAGGCGGCGGCTGGGATCAAAAGCAGCCGGGGTTGCAGGGTCTCAAATCCAGAGTCAGATCAAGACGCTTAGTTGCTAAAATACAAGCCATTCTCGCAAATGGTGTCTTTGATACTCCCAAATTTCCTTGGAGTTTCGCCCCGTACAACGAAGAGATGCTAGAGAAACACGTCAACCCGGCAAGTCAACGACTCTCGCTGGGGCGCCTCAGATGATGGGTGCAAAGCCACGAGGCACATAGTCGACGGTGTCGCCACTGGAGATCTCCTGGTGCGGCCAGGAACTAGAAAACCTCACCCTCGATATTGCAAAAGCAATAAATCCGGACCATTTTACCACCAGCGACACCTCAACCTACCCTTTTCATGCCCACCCCAGATTGCACCCCAACAGAGCCACAGCACGTCCTTGACAAGCATCTCCTAAACCCGAAAAAGAAACAACATCACAACCTCCTCCGCTCCATCCTCGAGAGCCCAGGCTCGGCCTCAGTCGCACGGTTCATGTTTCCTGCCCAGCAAACCTCCACTATACCGGGAAGAGCTTCGTCGGCACGCAACTCCCAGCCGAGAAGACGGTTGATATCATCAGCACATGGCTGACAACTATTCCCGGCTCACAACTGAGAAGAAGGCAGTTCTATGTCAGTGCTGTAGTATTCCAAGGTTCATCAATCCGACTACTAATACAGAACCAAAGTATCCCTCTTCAACCTGCACTGATGTCCAACACGCTTTGGTACCCGTAGAAACTCGACCAAAGTTGACGCACCTGGCCAAACATGAGCCCAAGCCGAGGTCGAAGCAGGGTTGGAAATCGATCGACTAATCGATTTGATCCATTCGATTTCGATTTCGATCGATCGATCCAACCTGTCAATCGATCGATATCGTATCGATCAAACCTCCAATCGATCGATTTGATCGTCGATCACCACGTACTTCGGTGGTGTCCCGGGTAGGTTGCGCATGGCAGCTCATAGTATGATACGCGACGAATCTGTCGCCGGACGCGTCTATCCTGGCAAGTCATCAGAGGCCCCAGGCAGCTACACGCGACGCGTGGCAGCAGGAAATGACCCAACGTATGAGCTGTCCTCTCTGTCTCGTGCCATTTGCAATTCGGCCAATGCCTGGTTCAATGGACTCTGTACGCGTCGCAACCATGAATTATCTCGGGTCTTGGCTTGTCAGAGTAGAGCATATACAGGTTCGACCTTATCAGCCTCGCAGCATTCGATTTGACCTCCCCTACACGGTTTGCGGACTCTTCCCATCACTATGGACTCGTTTGATGAGGACATAGAGACTGCCTCCTCCACGCCGCCGCCTTCCGAGCCGTCAACTAGTTCAGCCTCAACGAAATATGCACCCATCAGATTTCCAGATTACGAGGCTTGGACGACTGATAAATTCAGGCGGTTCCCCGGTTTCACGATAGGTCACGACCCTTCTCGAGAGCGGACATGGTGGTGGCAGTTTGGATTCAGAATGAAGGACAACAGGTCACGGCCCCACAAGATCGTATGGCTCTGCGAGAGATGTTTCCTCCGGAACAGGCCGAAGACTACAGATTATGTCTACATCGCTTCAACTGGCGGAGGCATTGTCCGACATCTGAGAAAGGAGCACAAGGTCGTGGTTTGTGTCATCCCTCCGTGTCCCATGTCCACGTCGTTCGATAATGCCCGCTAACTTGTCAGCCACCTTCGCAATGTGCAGGCCCCGTTGCCGGAAGTGGAGGTACAGAACGGAATCTACTTGATATGCTTCGCGCCGATCCAACGAACCCTCGGGATCAAAGCCTTCTCGGCAATCTGCATACGCTGTTCGATCCGAAGATGAATCAACTACTCCTGCTCGACTGGCTTACATACCATAACCTCCCGTTCAATCTCGTAAACTCTGAGCGCTTCAGACGACTGCTTCTCTACAACAACCCGTCTCTCCAGGAAGGGCAGATACCGAGCGCAAGACGCTCGTGAATCTGCTAATAAACGAGTATAATCGCGCTCTTGGCCCGCTTTACGAGCTGCTTCAAAGAGCGAGAAGTATGATTTCACCTTACCTTTGATGGCTGGACTTCCCGACAAAACACATCATTCCTTGGTATCAACGCCAACTTTATCGACCAAGATTGGAAACAATGGAGAATACTTTTGGCTTTGCCAGGTCTCAGGAAGCGCCATACCGGAGCAGCGCTTGCAGATGAAGTTGCAGATACAATATGCGCATTTGGTCTTCAAGACAGGTACAAAACCAAGGCCAAAAATCTTGAGTCGTGGTCGGTCCCCTCCCACGGGGTCAATGACTCGCAAAAGGTGCCCTTGATTCGCAAAATTCGATACCTAGCCCTAGGCTTATTATAGTAAGACGGGAAGTAGATTAACCCTAACCCTAACCCTCTAAAATCCCCCCTGAAGCTTTAAAGGCTAATATTAATATTAAGAAAAATAGTTTCTGATATTTTTTTTTAGCTAATAATATAAAAGAAGATATTCTCTAACTTTTATATCTGAACGAACTTTTCTTTTAGCTAGCTATTTAAGTAGAAATCCTGAATTTTGCGAATCAAGGGGACCTTTTGCGAGTCATTGACCCCCCCGTGGGTGCGGAGCACCACGCACGGGGGGCCGGACTAGAGGCGCCACCCAGTAATCGTGATGAGAAGATCAGGCCCCAATAATTATAGCATCTTGGCATTCAGGCCTGTTTTGGCCCTGAAACTTTTGCTGGTCGTAGTGACGAACAACGCCAGAGATCGCGTGTTTTATCACGCCCTCCTGCGCCGCAATGTCATCGAGGGAAATACCAGATTTTGTACATGCTTACAATCTTTGTCCTCTCATGAGGACTACGATGCTTTTTTCCATACGCAGTCGGCATCATGTGGTAAAGTATTTGCGTGATAAAGATACTGTATTATTACAGTGGTTGCGTCATAGCTTGAGATGTAAATTGTCGGAACTTTTGCACACAAACTGTACATCTTTCTAGGAGTTAAGGTGGGCGCCACCCGGCCAAGCAACCCTCATCCTGGATAACGGGACTCGCAATCAGCTTGAGTGTCGCAAGGCCGATAAGGTGATTCGAATTTGGCTCCCTCGCTATACTCTCCGGCGGCAAGTCAAGCAGATGTAGGCTTATAGGGTCATTGGTCGAGATTTTGCTTTCCTTTCCAAGTTCAATGCATAGTTCTTCGACAGGATGCTCGCTTTCTCTGGCGACCGTAAGCACGACATCTATGAAATGCTTTACAAACGACTCATCGCCAATCATATCGCGCGCTAGGCCTCTCCCTAGCTCACCCACTTCCCTTTCCATACGCACGGCGTCCCACGGAGGATAGGCGTCTGTCAGAAGAAGGGTCTTGTAGTTGTAGAGCCCACTCATGGCTCGCGTAAGGGCTGCGACATCCGGACCGTGTTCAATACCTAGAACCCTACTCTTCT
Source organism: Dactylonectria macrodidyma (assembly GCA_020744425.1). Taxonomy (NCBI): domain Eukaryota; kingdom Fungi; phylum Ascomycota; class Sordariomycetes; order Hypocreales; family Nectriaceae; genus Dactylonectria; species Dactylonectria macrodidyma. The sequence continues at coordinate 382,165 of JAGMUV010000034.1, forward strand.
AGTCTTAAGTCGCCCACCCTAGTTATGGCCCACCCCTGGCTTTGGCCCACCCCAAAAACGCGCTCCGCCGCACGCGTCAGATCCGCGCTACCACCTACAATAAATTGTTAAAAATCGGATTTTTCACCAATTGACTTACTTTCTTTTGTATTTTCCTCTCCGTGTTCGAAATGCCTGAATATACAGAGCAGGACCTACAAAACGCCATCGTGGACGTCAGGAATGGTGTTGCCGTCAGGACCGCTGCCACACGCCATGGAGTACCAAGAGGGACACTTCGCGCCCGCCTTAATGGTGCCCAACCTCAACGTACGGCACACGACGACCAGCAGCGGCTCACAGCCAATCAGGAAGAACATCTTAAGCAATGGATTTTGCGGCAGGAGGCCCTCGGTTACGCGCCAACACACGCACAAGTGCGAGCAATCGCTAGCAGCGTGCTTAAACAACAAGGTGACCACAAGCCCCTAGGGAGGAAGTGGTCCAGTCACTTCGTGGAGCGCCATTTAGCCGTCAAGACAAAGTTAGGCCGTCGAACTGACTGGAAACGTATAAATGCGGCCGCTCCGGATAATATCAGGCACTTGTTCAACCTATACGAGACTGTGAGCTGGATCCCTCCCCGGCGGAGGTACAACGCCGACGAGGGCGGCATTATGGAGGGCCAAGGCATTAACGGGCTTGTTATCGGCTCCTCGCAGGAGAATCCTAACGCGGTACCAGTCAAAACGATAAATGCCCGGACTTGGACGTCTATTGTGGAGTGCATCTCGGCGCTCGGGGTCGCTTTGAACCCCCAGCCGATAGTCGCCTACTTATCGTCGACGGTCACGGCAGTCATACCTCGGACGAATTTATGACTATGTGTTACCTAAACAACGTTCACTTACTCTTTTTCCCTGCTCATACTTCCCATGTCCTCCAGCCCTTGGATCTCGGCTGCTTTTCCAGTTTAAAAACGGCCTATCGTAGGCTAGTTGGCGAGCATACGGCTTTGACAGATACGACAAAGGTTGGAAAGGCAAACTTTCTCGAATTTTATGCGAAAGCTCGAGAAATTGGTCTTCGAAAGGAAAACGTTCAATCCGGGTGGAAGGCGACAGGCTTATACCCTAAAAACGTAGCCAAACCTCTAAATTCTCGATGGGTCGTGGTGGCTAAACGGCCAGCTATACCACTACGTGTCACCTCGGATATTTCAACACCAAAACGCGGCGGCGACGTCGTAAAGCTATTTGCTGAGAAGAGCGGCTCTCCCACTTCACGACTGTCTATTCGAAAAGCCGCTGCGGCGTTGGATAAGGTTGCGATGGAGGTTATACTAAGGGACCGTGAGATCGAACGCTTGCGGGTGCAACTCGCCCAGGCAAAACCGCCTAAACGTCGCAAAATCGTCCAAGATCCGAACGAGCGCTTTGCAAGCCTTGCGCAGATACTTGCACAAGCTAATCGAGAGCCTCAACAACGTGTTCGGAAGGCAAGAAATGCGGTACAAGAGGTCATTATCGTGGGGGGGGAGAGTAGCTCTGAGTCGGAAGAGGAGCCGGCACTGGCTCGACGGTCGGGACGCAATCGGCGACCAACAAAACGCTATATGGAGCGAGATTCAAGTGCAGACGAAGAAAGCGACTAAAGAGCGCCAATGCGATTTTCCTTGTATTTTTACCATTTAATTTGACTTTGTTGCGACCTAGTTACGTCGATGTACCAGTTGTGCGATGTAGGCTAAATAGAGCGGGCCAAAGCCAGGGGTGGGCCAAAACTAGGGTGGGCGACTTAATTGCTGTGTGCCCTTGATTGTTACTTAGCCTTGTGAAATTCTTAATCGGCCTCTAAATCCGGTCTGTTTCTGCCAGTTCTGTCCTTGTTTGGGGGGCTAGCGAGCATTTTTATTGCACAAAGCACTAAGTAGAGAGAAGTTGAGGTAGAAAGCGTAACTTCATAATTAAAACTGTCCCTTTATCAGGAAATATTTGCCGCGTTATGTATCCTGGCCACTGTTAAGATAGACCTAATTTGGCTGGAAGTCCCAAATCGACTGAAGATGGTAGTTGAAATGCAGACCAAGAGATATCGCAATGTGGGACTACGTCAGCACACCCTCCCTCTCAAGACCTTCGGAAAGCTAAACCTTATACCCTAACTTAAATTCTACTATTGGCGATTGATCTACAGGTCTGCACCCGGGGGTATCTAACGCTCTATGTTGAAAATTTTTGTGCAGGAGCAACGTGATATAGTGTAACCTCACTACCGACTCCTGTTTCCAATAATCTTACAGTGTAAGGGTGGCATATCAGAGTTTTACCTTGGTAATGTGTGATTTACCCCTTTACAGTTCGTCTAATTGGTCCTAGATCTGCTGAAGTGTGCTTAACCCGGGATGCTCGAAGCGAGTTAAGAAGGAGGACTCAGTAACCGGGCAAAAAGCTTTGGACCGAGGGCCATGGCTAGTCTGAATTCTGTTTCGGGCAGTTATCACGAGTCACTATAGTCGGCTAATTATTTTGTAGCCAAAAGAACATCTTTGCAAGGGTTTCCCGTTATTAAGAACGAAAGACAAGATCTATGCAAACGGAGTAAGGACACGCCAAATAGCAGTGGTTTCTTGCAAGGCTTGTTATAAGCTTAAAAATAGGAGATTGGTTTCACATTAGCCAATTGAGATGCGTTGCTCAAGTCACATATACAGTAGCCCCTCGAATTTTATATCAAGATATCTCAGTTACATTATTTCGTCCTACATATTTCCATTCTAGAACCTATATTAAATCAATTAACAAGCTTAAATCCATAGTGCCCTATACTCCACTCGGTCCAAAATCCCTCTATTCTAGGGCATTCCGGTTTGTTGAATGTCTGGTAATGAAATTTACCGTTCCCAAGCTTCAATCTGACAGAACAAACGGTTTCGACGTGTTTTAGTTCGGGTAACGCAGGGCACAATCCACCGATCAGGTCAGGCCCGATGTCTTGAAGTCTTGCCTCAGGCTCAAAATAGAGAATAGTCGTGCTCAAATGGTCAACAAATTTGAATAGTTTTGTTGGGTCCCGTAGCACAACTTCTTCCTCAACATTAAGTGCAGCGATATTGATAACAAGATTGTATTTTTCGCTCCAGATTTCATTGGCTTCTTCGTTGTATTTGAAATGACTTTGTAGAGACTGGAGAAATAGCTCTTTCGTATACATAATATCTGGATCCTCAACAGGCACAGCAAGAGCAAGAAATTTCGGATCTTTCGTATTTGCAAAAACGGAATGTAAATCATTTCCAATTAATGCTGGAAGCACCCCCAATTCACTTGCCTTAGTCAACCATGCATCGACTTTAAAAATGATATCAGTCCATATATTCACGGCAATTGGGCCGAGTTTATGGTACGTAGACTCTTCAATTGGCTTCTCCTTGGCAATTTTTAATGCCCACCTAGCGCGATTGCGGGCCTTTTTGGATATTAGAATTTGATACAAGCGCCAAACAACGTGATATGCAGTCCAATTTAGCATTTTGAGAATATAAAATGGAAAAACTAAATGTAGATCTAAAGTACAGTATGTATATATTTATATTTATGTAAAGCTACTTAATTTCACTGCCATATTTTGACTACGGTGGCATTTGAGGATGATTCTAGTTGTGGATGATTCAAGTCGATACCGGCTATCAAAGGCCACCCCGTCTACCAAGGTATTTCGTACACGGTGTGAGTATTTACGACTAGAATTTGGCCGAAGGAAAAGCAGCCCAGGCTGGCGGTCCATTCCATTTCCATCCACGCAGCCTCTTGTAGAATGGATGGACGTCCATTTAGGCCCACCTTGAATGGAATGGATGGAAATGGACGCTAAGAGTGGGCCCGTGGAATGGATGGACGTGGAAATGGAAATGCGTGGACGCTATAAAGGGACAGTACACGTGATCCTCCCACCCGTTGCCTCCCGGGCTTCCGCAAAGCTCATTTCAGCTAACAGATCAGTCCCTGGCACCTTGACATCTTCAAGGAGCTTCTCCGTGCTCTTAATATAGCCTCCGCAAAGCCATGATCTCACCGTCTGTGTCATCCCGATCGTACTAGCGTCCAGCCTGGCCCGATCGTCTCGAACCATTCGACCGCATGTTGAGAAGAGCCTCTCAACATCAGCAGACATAGGAAGGACAGAGAGCACATCGAGAGCCATTTGTGACAGACGTGGATACTCTTCCCGTCTCTCATACCAATAGCTAATAGGATCTAGGATATTCTGGTCGGACTTGTGGACGTCACGGAACCAATCGCTGTATTCGTCGCCAACAGCATGTGTAGAACTGCTAGCCGCGTCCTCGGCTTGCAACAAGGTAGTCATCGATGAAGGTGGTTGTAATAGATTCGGGGCCTGACGAGATTCTTCACGATACTCGTCAAAGGGGTTCCGATATATGCGCCGCTTCTTCGTGACCGGCTCCCCGCGTTCTCGATCTCGAGAGATAATTCGCGGCTCGTAGTGAGACCGGTATAGTTCTTCTACAAGGGACTTTGCAGTTTGGATCCAGTCTGGGCGGTCCGCCCACACGTCCTCGAAATATCCCCAACGATACGCTGGGTGAGGTGCAATGGCGGCATAATAAACCGGCGTCTCGTCAAGCCGCGAGTAGTACTTGTCAAGCTTTTTCCAACAGAGGTTAATGTTAACCTTGAAGTGCTCGGGATCGGGATATCGATGGGCAGCAGCCTTATATACCTCCATTTTGCCAAGGAGGTATTCATAGCCAAGCAGGATATCCCACGAACACCCATATGCATCAATGTATCCTTCCTTCCGCTTGCGCTGCTGACCGTCGCCTTCGAGAGTAATCAGGACATGTTCGAAGTGTTGAAGGACCTCGTTAAATAAGGAAATAATAGCCCAGTCCTTCTCCTCGATTTTGTTCTCGTCCCTGAGGCAGAACGGCACCTCGCTGCTTGACTTCTTTCCCCTCAATACCAACCCGTCCCACTCGCTCTTCAGCTCATACCAAAGGTCCTCGAGGAAGTCCTTAAGGAGAAGGGCACGCCGAATCATATAAAGAGTGGAAATCCAACGGGTAACCACATCAATGATAACATCTAGAGGTTTCTTCCCCCGAACCACCGGATCGTCAGACTTGCTGTACGCGGTAAGCTGAAGAGACCGGAGGAGATTGGTAAGCGAGTCTGAGCGGTGGATCCAGAGGATGAGGTTATGAAGTTTCCCAACTGGTCCTTTCCGTCTCCATAGCTCGTGGGCCTTCGCGTCAAGGGTCTCGTTCCCTTGGATATCGTCAGGGTAGGGAATCAATCCACGACTTCCACGGTATTGATCAATATATTGACTTCAATCCACGTCAACGTCAATCCACGAGACCTGCTGTTATGTAATCAATCCACCCACCGTTGGGGGCTCGTGGATTGAGATGTGGATTGACGTGGACGCTAGTCAGGGGTATGGGTGCCCTGATATATTTCGTTAATATTTGCTACGTATCTCTGCGCAACCACTAACAGTTCTAATCAGTCAATACCTCAGACGCGTTCTGACACGTCGTGACGCGTTATAACGCCTGAGCCCAAAATGTCTCCTCATTTACCTGATTCATACGGTCAGTGAACCTTCAATCTCGAGATGGCGGACTTCCCTTTTGACCCTAAACTACCGACCAACAACGACGGGCATACTGAGGTCCCTCGGCCTAGTCTGGATCCGGACCCCGAAGTCCGCCAGCCTTCTACTTGGGCACCAACAAGTGATGAGGAGCGGAGGATCTTCCGCGTCTGGAAGGAATTCACGCTGGCCGAGCGCAGCAAAGATACCCTATCATGGGTATGGAATTACGGAGTCGAGATTCAATCCAAAACATCTCGACGATGGATCTGTATGCCATGTGTGCGCCAGAAGACCCCCACGCCGCAGTCATATGAATCCAAAGGCACCCAAAACGCTGAACTCCACCTCTGGAAAGCTCACGGCTACTGGGATCCATCAGGACGACGATCAACACCGTCAGAGAAGAAAGGAGGCAAGAGGGTGCTTGCTTCTATTTCGGACTTCATGAGCCTCAAACGCTCCGATCCAAAGGATCAAGCGCTGGCCAATAGCTTGATCAAACGCTTCGATCGAGGAGAGTTCCAGAAGCTCATTGTCAACTGGATAGTCGAAAGCCAGCAATCGTTCAAGCAGGTTGAACACCCTCGATTGCAACATATTTTCGAATACCTCAATCCAGCGGTCAAGGTTACGAGTGCGCACATTACGGCGAAGACCGTGCACAGACTGGCGGTTCAACAATTCGAGCGATATCATTGCACGGTCCAACAGGTCTTGAAGAGGTCGCCGGGTCAGATCCACATTGCTTTTGACGGCGCAAGGACTAGGAATCGTCACGCATTATATGGCGTGACGGCTGTCTTCAGAGACCACGAGAATCAGCTCCAAAAAGTCGTGCTCGGCATTCCGGAGCTGGTAGAACGACATACTGGCGAGAACATTGCCGCCGAGATCCTCGAGATCATTAAGTCGTTTGGCATCGAGGACAAAGTCGGTTACTTCACTCTCGATAATGCAACAAATAATGACACGGCAATGGCAGAGATTGCAGAAGAGCTGAAGTTCGACCCGGTTCAACGACGCGTTCGATGCATGGGACACATCCTTAACCTTGTTGTTAAATCCCTTCTCTTTGGAAAGGATGTTGATGCGTTTGAGAAGTCTCTCGTCAAGGGGGAACCTTTGGCGAGAGCGACCCATGACGAGTGGATGCGGAAGGGTCCTGTCGGGAAAGCGCACAACTTCGTCGTTTGGGTCCATCGGTCCGACTTACTGACTCAGTTGCTTCGTCAACTGCAACAAGACTCATTTGCAGCTTCCGGCGATCCTGAAGGAGGAAAGCAACGGCCAGTTGACGTTGTCCTTGACAACGATACTAGATGGCTATCCCAATACTACATGATAAAACGAATGCTTCGCTTGCAGCCCTTCTACGAAGAATTCATCGCCAAAGCCAAGAGGCTATCCAGAGACGCTCGGAAGGGTGAGGGAGGACAGAAGTTTCCTCCCTGCCTCGAGGAGTCGAGCTTCATCAACGAGAGCGATTGGGCGGTGCTGAGGACGTTTGATGAGATCCTCTCCGACTTTCACGTCGTTGTGCAAGTACTTCAGGGAGACGGACAGCCGCGATATCGATCGTCTGGAGTTAGGGAAACGTTTGGCTCTATGATCGATGTGCTGGAGGCGTTCGAATTCCTACTTGGGAAACTCGAGGACGCAAAATCGCATATTGAGAGTCATCCTGAGCCGGAGCAATTCGGTGTCAATATCAACCTTGGCTGGAAGAAGCTTGATAAATATTACAATACTTTGAGGGATTCGCCAGTATACTACACTGCTGCCGCCTTACACCCAGGCCTACGATGGGACTATTTCGATGAGGTTTGGGGTCAACAGCATCCGGGTTGGGTCGATGAAGCGAAGGATATCGTGCAACGTCTTTGGGATACGGAATACAGAGACCTACAGATCACAGTCACTTCTCCTGAAGGTCCGGTTGTAAAGAGGCGAAAGACGACCTTGTCCTCCTTTGATCGGTATCGTAACCGCTACCGTCAAAGCCAACCGTCCGTTGCTCAAGCGGATGAATATATCCGCTGGCAGGCCAGTGTGTCTGGGAGCGACAAGGACATCGCAGACCCAGTTGAGTATTGGATTCTCAAGAGGTTTGAGTACCCGAGGCTATCTCGAATGGCCCTTGACGTCATGACAGTGCCGGCCATGAGCTCGGAGTGCGAGAGACTGTTCTCTGCCACCGGGTTGATGGCCACGCCCCTCCGAAACCGCTTAGACGCTGGGACGATTGGACTAATCCAAACGCTGCGATCTTGGTTACGCGCAGGCATTATCGAAGATGTCGATAACATACTGCTTGACAATACAGCGCTGGAGGAGTCTGTTGAACGGGCTTGTTCGGATGAATGTGAGGAGTGAGGCAATATACAGGTTGGGCGGTAGCTTCAAAAATTGCCCGAATAGGAAACCCGATTTATGTGACAGGGGTCTTCCACGGGTTCAATATTATGGACATCAATCCACGGATAGCCCCGTGGACATCAATCCACGAGCACTCTGCTGAGTAAGCCGTCAATTCAATCCACAAAGTCGGATATTGACGTGGATGGATTGATTCCCTACCCTGGATATCGTCCTCGAAAGCCTCGGAATTATGGCCAAAAAGAAGTGCCTTAACGGCGAGATTGAGGATATGGCCAAAGCAGCGCAATCGCCGAGTATTACCCTCGAAACCGAGCGCCTTCCCAATTTCTTCCATCGCCGTGTCAGATCTGCGCCGTGTCGTTATTGCTGGCGTTATCGAGTGTGAAATATCCCACCTTGTGGGTTATGCCGTAGCTTCGAAGGACCTCGACCACGTGGGCGGCGATATTGTCCCCAGAATGGCGGTCGACAAGCTCAGGAAGGCCAAGCATGAGTTTTTCTGGCTGGCCAAGGGTGTTGAGAAAGTAGCAACAGATTCCATACAAAGCGTGGCGATTATTGGACCTCCAACCATCGAATGCAATATGAAGTAACCCTGGAGCTGTCGCTAATACTCGCTTGATCTCAGCCTTGTTTTCCTCATACACCTGAAGAATACGCCTGCGGACGGTATTGTGGGTAATATGCGCTTCGGTTGTCTTCACCAGTGGATTGAGATATTCGAAAGCGGCGCGGAGGTATGGATCTTCACTTTGTCGGAAAGAAGAGTTGCTGTTGATGATCCACGAGACTACCAAACGCTGGAAGACTTGCCGATCAAAACGGCCAATGATCTGGTTTGCAATCTGCTGCTCTCGCGCGTCACGGGTATTCAACTTCATCATCTCGGCGATATTCCTCGATGGTGTCTTCTCCTTTGCTTTGCTGGGCGGCTTCCGTCTTCCGGAAGGGTCCCAGACCAGGCTTGTCAACAAATAAATCAAATCAAATTGAGCCTCCGATTTGATTTGATTTGGATACAAAAAGACTCGATTTGATTTGATTTGATTTGATTTGGATCGATTTGGATCGATTTGGATATTTGGATAGTCCCACTTTTCCCCACGATGAGATGCATTGATCTGCTCCCACGTCCGCCTGGAGTTGGCCTCTCTGAGCTGTAACCATCTGCCCTGCGAGACTGATATTGGCTCTGGCTCGGAAGCCATCGCAGGAATTGAAAAGAGATCAATTGCCATTCGCGACAGACGTAGATACTTGGCCATTTCCTGTAGTCTCACGTTGCAATGCGCGGCACGCACAAAGGCCAAAAACTAATGGCCAGGTAAATTGGGGAAGTGCGAGCCCAGTTACCAAAACAGGCAGGATCTCGGCACAAAAGTGGGGCTGCGAGCCCTCCTGCCACGATCGCTGATTGGACAATGCCTTATCCAAATGAATTCAAATATCCAAATAAATCTGGACGGCCCGAATTGATTTAATTTGGATAAATTTTTCCTTGATTTGATTTGATTTGATTTGGATTTATTTGGATTCATTTGAATTCGATTTATTTGTTGACAAGCCTGTCCCAGACCTTGTGGTCATTCCAGAGATGGATCTCCGCGTTCTGCGTACCGCTTGAGGCCGTCGAATGAGGGTTTGGCCTGCGACTGTCAACACAGACCTTGCAAACCCATCGCCGCTTTGTATCGTCATCACTCTTCTCGATATCGTAACCGAATTGCCATATCCACGACGATGTAGGCGCACAGCGTTGGGATTGCGTGTAGCCAGGGAAGTCTTTCCAAGGGAAGAGGTCCCACGAGTTCTTCTTACCCTCTTGGTCCGGCGGCTCGAGCACCATAGAGCTGATAATTGGGCTCTCAGCCATTCTACGCGGTACAGAATGCAGTTGCGAGAATGCAGTTGCATGGAGACGCTCGAACGCGGCACCGTGACGCGAAATGTCCACGACCCCATGGCTGTTATGTTCTGTTTAAAGATACCTTAATTTGTATGTAAAAATGCCTGGTATATAGGTACTTGAGATCTCTACCGACCATTACCAAGTTCGTCCACCCTGAATTACAGGGTACTTTGGGGACTAGGCTAGGAATCCCCCTGCCAGCCCATACCCCTGCTTCCATTTCCACGCATCCATTCCACGGAACCCTGGCGTGGACTATCTCCTTGACCTCGAAATTATTACGTTTTTAGCGGACCCACTTTTGACATTCGGTACGTGACCCGTTCAGTGTCATGGCTGGGATAAACCAACTACGAGTCAGAATAGATTTCGAAAGTGCCTGTATTTCGAGACCTTCGAGGGGTTCGGTCGGCAGGTAGCGCTTCGAAACAGCAGGCTGGCAGGTCCTGGAGAATCTACCCCTTCACAGAACTCAACCCACTTGAAGGTACATCTCACGAAAACGTGGCTTTTGTGCCTTCTGCTCTTCAAAACGACAAAACATGTCACTAAATCAACCACAACTAGTAAAACGACCATCTCAGAAACACTTTGTTATTACGGGGTGCCAAGAATGCGGCGTCGCGTTGTGTAGTAGTAATTCGAAGAGGAACTGTTAGAATCAAGGAAGGTTGACTTTCACTCGTGTTTGGCTTGTGGTTGTACGTACCTTTTTGTACCGGTGGGTCTATGACAAGGATTATGGCCCATCTGATTGGCCCCAAGCCTTGTGGCTGAAAAACGTAATAATTTCGAGGTCAAGGAGATAAATTTATTATTCGCCGCTCACGCTCATTTTGGCAAGGCTCTGAGCGACCTACTGTTTTATATGCTTGCAATCGCTGGCGTCAAGGCTGCCAATTTTCAATTCTAGCAAAGGAAGACTCTTACGAATTGTGGCATCTCAAACATCGCACTGAAACCCGATTTTCTCACCACAACCACGGGCCTCAGCAGCCCCGAGAACCCCCCCGCCAGCAGCCTCAAGAGCCCCAGCAGCCCCAGCAGCCCGAGCAGCCCCAGCAGCCCCAAGAGCCCGAGCTGCAGGAGCCGCTAGAAAAGAAATTACCTACCTGTAGCAAATGTCATATAGAGGGCCATAGAAGGGGTGCAAAATGCTGTATTTTGCGTGGTCAAGATAGCCCATAAATACAGGGCCCTTAGGGCACTTAGGGAGGGGATTTATAGTGGGCGACTGATACATGGGCATCCCCGTACACGCGCATCCCCCCTGCTTAGTCAGCAACACATACTATGATTGGCTTATGGACGTGGGTCAGCAACACCACTAGAATTGGGCAACATCCACTGTAATTAAGTAATACTACTGAATAGATGTAATTTTCCTCCAGTCTGTAACTAAGGGCTGCTTTTATATTTTAATGCGCATAATTTTGCACCTCTTCTATGGCCTACTATATGACACTTGCTGCATGTAGGTAGTCTTTTTGCTTCTAAAGGCTGGTCCTGAAGCTGGTCCTGAAGCTGGTCCTGAAGCTGGTCCTGAAGCTGGTCCTGAAGCTGGTCCTGAAGCTGGTCCTGAAGCTGGTCCTGAAGCTGGTCCTGAAGCTGGTCCTGAAGCTGATCTTGAGGTTGGTCTTGAGGCTGGTCTCGAGGTTGGTCTTGAGGCTCGTCCTGAGTCGATTTAGGTCGGCCTAGCTCGTGATTGTGTTGAGAAAACCGGGTTTCCATACGGTATTTAAGAAGCCAATATTCATACCATTCTTCCTTTGCCAGTACTGAGAATTGGCAACCAGAGCGGAATCGATTGCATGAGTATGTAACTGTACGCCGACCAGAATTGCCAACAGCTGACCGTCTGATAATAAATCTGAATCCTCGAACTGCTGCCCATATACTGATATCCATAAATAAATCTTCTTGCGACTTATAGAGGCCATAAGGAGGAAGGTTATTATGAATAGAAGGTGCTGGATTGGAATCCATTGTGTTATGATCCTTGAGATGGAGGAATTATAGGGCAGTCAGCGGAAAGGAGGAAAATTCCAGTGGTGTTGCTGACCCACGTCCATAAGCCAATCATAGTATGTGTTGCTGACTAAGCAGGGGGGATGCGCGTGTACGGGGATGCCCATGTATCAGTCGCCTTTATAGTGCTATTGCTGACTAATAGACCAGTGGTGCGTGTACGGGGCGGTGCATGTATGGCTCGCCGGCGTGGATGGATGGATTATGTAACGGCCAGCTGCATGGAATGGATGGAAATGGATGCACGGACCATCCATTTCCACGGCGTGGATGCATGGACGGTGGACGTGGAATGGATCGCCAGCCTGCAGTTACATTTTCTGTTCCGGTGTACGAAGTGGGATGCACAGCGGGAAGGCAAGCGGAGGATCGGACATGCAAAGATGGGAAACCTCTCGTTCTTTTTGGGAGGAAAGGCGGCATCGGATGGCCCAAAATGGACGCCTGATCTACAGGCGGTGCGGACAGCGATTGAGTTCGCCATGAACACGAAGAGACTTGATGCAAACCAGACTAGATAACATACTAACCAAATTAGCAGCCAAACCTGGCGATACTAACACCAAACAGCCTCCAGTTGGCAGACCAAGCTTCAGCTGCTGAGAATAGAATACTGAACACTTGGAGAAATTGGCCTTCAAGCGGGCCTGTCACACAGAGTCAAGCGAGGCAAGACCGATCAGCGGACGAGCAAGAATGTGGGGCTTCTGGGAGACGCGAAGATAAACTTAGAATTGTAAATAGCCTAGTGCACCTGGCCCTACAGTATGAGGTTAGTCCTCCCGGGCGGAATAAATTTCATTCATTCATTCATCACAACCCACCCCACATTTTCTGAGCTGATCCCGAAGTAAGTCACCCGATCGTCATGCCGTATTCTAGGCATCCGGCATCGAACCATCCCCCATTCCCTTTATTGGTTTTTGAACCTGAAGGGCCGTCAGCTTAATAAGATATATATACAGTCTTCAAAACTTACATGACATCCAAATCTTGTAATATAAGATGTCTGGGCACGTAACGCCTTCGTGGCTAAATGGGCTCCTTACATTCTGCGCACCACCTGTACAGTTCTTTTTCCGACAAATCGTTAATGCATAATCAGCATTTGATCTATCTTTCTCATAATTCACAATGCATTCATCGCCGTCTTTCATGACTTTATCGGCATCCAACTTGTTACAGAAAGCATTTACCATCGTCGAAACCAACCTTCCATCCGTCTGTCCACGGCCGACCAAGGCTCCTGGATCGTAAAGGCATTTTGCCGTGGTGGTCAAGGTTTCCGATGCCGTCTTGGATGGCGAGATTACCAATGTTGTTTTTGTCTCCGCCATGAGAGAAGTTTTCGCTTCTTCACCTGCTTGTGTTGAATCAGTATTGTGTGAGGCCGCGGCTTCGGTTACTGACGCCGTGTGCAACGACGTCCTCGGCTGATCAAACTCTGCATCCATGCGTGCGGACTTTGTATTTGTTCTAGCGCTTTCTGCGAAAGCTGCGTTACTCGAGGTTGCAGGCAGGTCATTTGATCCCAGTGCTTCTGACGCCGTTGACGCTATGGCCGTAGACATTCCTAACCCCTTCATTACTAACGCCGAGCTCCGGCCCCGCTCCGGCTCCATTATACCGTCACATTGAGTACACAAGGTGTGGACCAAAATGACCAAGGTCATAATAATAAATGACTTCATTTTTCCAACAATGTACTGCAATAAGATCACTATATGATCACCTAAGGGTTTCAACCCTCGATTTATATCCTCATTCTTAGTTATGAAGGCTACTAGTGGATGTTATTGAAAATCAGACGCAGCCTCATAGTCGCAATAACCTTTCACCTGTTGTGATTAAAGGCTAATGCGACGTAAATCAGATTGGTTTTAGGTAACTGGTACGACCAATGTGGCACAAATCGGCGTCACGCAGATCTAGCAGTTAAATCTAATTTGAAGGTCCCCATCGTCCTGTCCTTGTCTATCGCCTCCTCCTCCATTCCATTGCTGTATCGAGTCCTTGCACCCGCCTCATTATCGATCAGCGGGTATGGCCCTACTAACATCTACTTGTTAAGTCATGACATCGCCAGGACGACTGATACGCCCGTATTTGCGGCTCTGTCGACGCGATCAAATTAGGATCGCAACCCGACAACTTAAAGCAGCGATGATTCATTCTCTTCACATGGCTAACGAAACATTCGCGGATACACGAACAGTCTCCAAGGATGTATTGTACCATATATTAGGAAATTAAATGGGGGTTATGTCTGCATGAAGCAGGCTGAAATTGGTGTGATGGTGATTACAAGCTCTGGGTTCTCCTACCGAAAATGGGTACAGTCTGTCAGATATCTCATCGGCTATGGCTAGGGTAAGAACGTACCGGTATCACGTTATCCTACTACTACTACTACTACTCTTACTGCGACTACATAATGGGCTGGCGCCTATCCTTTCTCCAGAATAACAAGCGGTAGTGATGTAGTCCGGTAAAAGTTCAGTTGTTATTATATGACGTTGCTTTTTTAGGAGAGCGAACGGACGAAATGTGGAGAGAAAACGAGAGGTCCTCTGCACAATAGTAGTAGTAGTAGTAGTAGTAGTAGTAGTAGTAGTAGTAGTAGTAGTAGTAGTAGTAGTAGTAGTAGTAGTAGTAGTAGTAGTAGTAGTAGTAGTAGTAGTAGTAGTAGTAGTAGTAGTAGTAGTAGTAGTAGTAGTGTAGTACCAGAAATGAATCGCTTTATGTATTAAGTTGAACATTTTAAATTTTAAATTAAATGTAGTTTCTAGCATGCGCGGGAGAGTTAACTTTCCAATGATGTATTTATCTAAAGAGCTGTAATTCGTCTACCATGACCTTTGATATTCTTATAGAGTAAGCTTAATGGTACTAGACTCGGTTCGGCGGGTGAAGAGACCAAGGGAGTGGGTGATTAAGTTCGACATGCGAGTAGAGTTACAACACCGAGTTTCATTTTCCTCAGGCTAGTGATCGTTGGCGAAGAGGCTTTCTACAGCAACTTTCTGTAAAGGCTAGTCTTCCCATTCGTCTGCCAGTTGTGCTCGCATTTGTTCAATACTTGGAAGTTGCTCCCTGCGTTGACGCTGCTGTGATATCGGGTTCAGTTTTAAATGAAAACTCAATAGGTATAGTTTATAAAATTTCGAGCGGACCGTTTTTCCTGTCAGGTATTGATGGTAGCGTCGAGAACAAGCGTCCGTGGTTCTACCCTCGAGCTGAGTCGAGATATAGTCCCACGTATTTCCTTTTTTCTGAAGTCGAATGATCCGCCTATCTTCCTCTTTCTTCCAATTACCTCTCTTCTTCTCTCTGTGGTTTCTCATACGGTAATCCTTGTCAACCCATCGTGCACATACTGCTAGTACACCATGGCGATGTGGCGATGTCCAGAGATCAGATGAGATGTGGACCTTCGAAACGGCGCTCTGTAGCTTCACCTTCAACTGTGACTGATATGGGCTAAAGTTTGCAGTAATATGACGCATTGCTTCATGTCGTGATGTCATGATAAGGTTCTCAATCGCGGGATTACAGGTTAGCATGATGTCTTGCATCCCATCCCATGTAACTGCCGAAAAGGGTAGTCGACGACGTGTGAGAAGGGCAACCATGCTCTCAGTATAGCGCTGGGGATTGAACACTCTACGGAGGGCTGATTCTGGTGGGTTTGCTATATAGTAATCGCCGAGCCTAGCTTACTTTAATGGAGGACCAATGTCTGAGGATCGTTCCAGTACCGTATTATCCGAAGAGTTAATGATGTCGCTGTGTTTGCGCTTCGCATAGTATATGGTGTTGTCTCGTTTCGGATTTGACCAGGCCTGATCAGAGGAACAGAGAAGACATTCATAGACAACTGCTCCCTTCGTTCTGCGCTTCCCCGATGGTCCTACCTGGCCCTAATTCGGATATGTCGCGCGGAATATGCAATTGAAGTTCAGGACCTCAGACGGTGCTGACTCTGCATCGACAGCAGGATCAATACTCACCTGAGACTGTGAGGTGCAATTCGCCGGTTGATCTGAGGAAGAGGCCATAATAAAGACAGTAGAGGTCCGAAATAATAGAGCATATTATATCTACACACTTGAGTTAGCCTGTAAAGCTGAGAGATTTAAAGACTCCGCAAACACAAAGTAGCTTCTTGTCAGCCGATAAGTTGAAATTTGGCCAATCAGAGCCAGCAGCTTATCCTGATATCAGGATAAGGTGCCCTAGCTTTATCCGATATCCGATATATATCATATATCGGATATAGCAGGATAGCAGAGATGATATCAGGATAGCATATCAGGATAGGCAAGTCTGAGAGAGTCAGGGGTCGGCTTTTGGGGCCGACCACTTATATATATTTCTCTAGACTTTGGCTGCCTGGCCCAAAAAGCCTGGAAAAGCTTGATTTTTGGCAACTGGCGAAGTCTACTTTATCAACCCCCCAGGTATCTTCCACAAGACCACTTCCTACTCTTTAATCACCTCTCCACTAGGTTCTACTTGCCCGACGTTATCTCTAGAAGAGGTGTGTTTTTAAGTAAGCTCGGAATGACCATGCTCTATTAGTTTGAACTTGGGCAGGTTCCACATGTCTTACTGCTTCTTGAACTCCCCGTTCTGCTGATTTTGGTCGGCCACTTGCGTCTTGTGTCATTAGATTAGAAGGAATCCATTGGGGTAATCCGACAAATGGCCCGGTTTTAGAATCCCCAAGATCTTCTAGATAATCTCTCGGCACCACAGATATCTCCAAAGTAAGGTTATCCACATCTGGACATGGGTCTATCGTAGCCCAACAAGTTTCCCTTCCAGGCAGCATAGTCCCCACCAAGTATAAGTCACCCATACAAACCCCTTTCGTTGTATAGCTTCTGATAATAATTCCTGTGGTATCATCGATGTCACATTCAGGGATTAACTTAATAGTAATAGCAGAGCGGTAATGGCTGTGTTTATATAAACCAACATATTGGTATGTTGTTAAATATTCGGTCACCTTATACCTGTTAACTAGCCTTGGAGTATATCCTCCTGCAATATCAATCAAGAATGGGTTTTGACTTTCTTCTACCTTCATTATTAAGTAAGAGATGATATGTAGTGAGAACGAGAGAAGGCCAATCTACTGAGCCCGCCGTGTCTTTTATATTAGAGAGAGGTCCAGATCCAACCGCAATTAGTCGCGCATTCAGCTGGATGCTTGAAACGCACTTGATGCACTGCAGCCAATTAGCGCCTTTTCTTCGAAATTAACTGCCCCCACCGTTGATTACTCGGTATTTGGACAGCCCGTTCGCCGCCCTACTGTAAAGAGAGTGACCAGTATCATTGTGAAAGGCCGTTCGAAAGCACTCAGACCGACCACCAGGCTTTCTAACCATACGCGTATGGTTTAGTTAAACCATATATTACTCACATATTGCCCATATACCTATACCATACGGTCTGAGGCGTATGGCCATATATGATCATACGCGGCATAAAGTTGCTCCGAGTCAAATATAGTCAGGTAAGGAAATCGGCGGCGCTAAAAACACCTTGACCATCCTCCTGGTCCTGAAAGGCTTCCCTTTTCAATAGATCCATAAGGTAGAAAGGATACTTGAATGGCAAATCGGTTGCTTAAGCTATGCGTGGGCAACTTGGACTGCCGTGCAACGTCTCCGTAGCTCCAATCCTAAGGCAACTATCAAGATCGCTTCGAGTCACATTGTCAGACTTCATGTCAAGATCAAGTCGCTCAATTATAGCAAACAGTTAGCCGTTTTGGAAAATAACTCTCCTTACTGAGGGATATCGTTCAACGCTCGATCGTACATTATTTACGATGGACGTCCTTCACAAGCATTACCAGCAGGCATTCAACAAATACAAGATGAACCAACAGCTACCTGGTCCAGTACTGACGAGCTGGCATGTCTTCGACAAATACTACCAGCTCTCCGATGAGAGCCCGGCATACGGTGCAGCGCTTATTCTCCATCCATCCCGAGGAAAGGCTCATATACAGAAAAATTGGCCAAAGGCATGGCATAAGAAGATCTTTACAGGAGTGAAGAAGTTGTGGGAAGACGAATACAAGAACCTGCCAACCGTTTATACTACTCCTTCCATTGTTCCGGCGCTGGAACTGGATGAGTATGACCTGCTTGCACAGGAGCTTAATGTCATAGGCACAGAGCCCGACGTTGACGAATACGAAACCTACACCTCCCAGCCACCCATTCCAATCGACTGCTTCCCCCTTGCCTGGTGGCTCCGCGATGAGCAGAAGGAGCGCTTTCCTCGACTGTCAAAGATGGCAATAGACATTCTCTCAATACCCGCCATGTCTGCTGACCCTGAGCGTACATTCTCTGGAACACGGCGTACAATTTCGTGGGATCGAATTCTCCTTGGAGCATCGACAATTGAAAAGGGGGAGTGCTTAAAGAGCTGGATTCGCAGCGGTATAACGGCAGGGCTACAAGTAGACGAGGTTGAACAATACGAGTACATGGCAGAGGAGGGAAGCACCACCGCTCTAGAGGAAAATGTGGGCCCTTGACGGGTTTGACGTCATTTGCCGTATGGGCAATATATGGTTTAGTTCGCCATACGAGAATAAATCATACACCATAAACCATTCAGGTCCGTATGGCGTATGGCGTATGGTTAGAAAGCCTGGCGCTGGGACGTGT
Source organism: Dactylonectria macrodidyma (assembly GCA_020744425.1). Taxonomy (NCBI): domain Eukaryota; kingdom Fungi; phylum Ascomycota; class Sordariomycetes; order Hypocreales; family Nectriaceae; genus Dactylonectria; species Dactylonectria macrodidyma. The sequence goes on from JAGMUV010000034.1 coordinate 400,780, forward strand.
TGAGACGAGGAAATAAATAATCAAGAAGAAGCGATAAGGGCACGAGATAATGATACAGTAAGAGAGAAAAGTACATGCACAGTAGTGAGCAGCTTTAGTCTATCCCTTTCACCTGGGTCTCTCTCCCTTTTTAAGACCTTACGAGCCTCGCACCCGTAAGCACATCGGGGTCAAGTACCTGTAATTTGCACCAGCCGTCTCGTTCTCATGATCATCCTGAACCGGGATTGGATCAGGCTCGTTGGGATGATATGGCTTGACCTCCCTGGAACACAGGGACTCAAGATCATGGCAGTGAGACCATTCAATTTGACATTCCTGTAGTTCGTCCTCGAGGGTCTGCTTCGAACGAGACAAGTCGGCAGCCTGTCGGAAAAGGAAATCTCTGACGACAACTTTTCTCAGGGTTTTTCGGTGGTTCGTGATCACCTGGATTGATGTATCAGGCGAAGCGCACCAGACTCCACTCAGTCCGAGAAAGCTCAAGTGCTCCAAACGAAGCGACCCAAGCGTCTTGTTGAATACTTGGTTATCGTAGCCGGAGAAACGAACATTTAGGGCTGATAAGTTCTGAAACTTATTCAGAAAGTCGCCGAAAGGCTGACACGATGGCGCAGTGGCTCTCTCAGAATTGGGGTCCACGACTAGAGCCAGGCGTTTCAGCTGTTCTTGGATACCAGGTCGAGCGTTCATTGACTCCATGAGCACATCAAGGGCAACGGAATGCGTGTCGCGGCCTGCTAAGCCACCCACGGAAATGGCGAGTTCCTCGATACGAGTAAATGCTGCTGTCAATGCCACCGTGACACCAACAGCCCGATTCAGAAAAGTATTATGCTCTTCCAGAAATGGCTTCTCCCCGGGGAGAAACCCAATATTAGATGCGAGGCCGGCTGGCGGCCTGTCTCCAATGTCCTTGGACAACTGACGTGGTCTGTTCACTGTCAGAACCTTCGAAGACTTTACCACATCATACCCAATCTGGACATCAGGAATATCAAGGCCTGTTCCTGGTGCTTACGCGATAAACCGCTTCAATCTCTACACTGCAAGCATCAGATTTGCTGGGGATGCGCAGAACTTGTAGGTGATTCCCAATTCGAGGCCGGTGGTGAGGTGCTGGTGGCAATTCGGAGCTGTGGCTTTCATCGAAATGTGATTGTTTTCGAGAGACCGAACTATGTGACTAACAGGTTGTGATTTTGGAGGTGTGGTGGGTGGCGCGTGGAGGACGCTCGGAGAAGTGGTATTGTAGGTTGTATTGAGACGCCCTGCTTCTGTTGGATAGCTCGTATGACCACTTGATGACATTGAACATGTGTGTGTATTCTGTATCTGTTGTTCTCCTCAGGGGCAGTCTATGCCCCGGGTCTATAGGTGGAGCTCTGAGATTACTGCCTTTCCTGACCGTCTTCCTCATATGGCCTGACGGGCCCGAGGGCTCGGCGAGCCCCCGGCGACTGGGGGCCGAAGGGCCCCCTTATTCCACACGTGACATCCTGGACCCCTGATGTTCCATGCCTCCAATTTAACATGCCCCTTCAGCTCGAAGGCACCGCCTTTGAGCTGACCTCCGGGATTATAAGAGCTTCTTTTTCTTCTTCTAGTGTGACGGGAGCGTCTGGAGTGCTGGACCCAGGGTGGGGTCGATACGTAACTAGGACGCACGGGGCAGGCGTCTACGCGTCTACGCGCCTGCCCGCTTTCTCTCTTTCCTCTTCATCGTAGTATTCTCGCAATACAGTGGCATTACCTCTTGAGTTGATCTCATATGGCCCGTGACATCTAGTTCCTATTCCCAGTTTCGGGCCAAGATCGCCGAGAGGTCGGCGAGTCTTAGCTGTTAAATAAAGGTCTTAAAAGCCTCTTGTAGAAGGTTTTTTATAAATCTATCTGCTAGTAATTAGGCTAATAGGATATAGATAATATTGATCTGGCCTTATATGATTTCCTGTTAAAGCTAGTAACGTAGTTATATATATTAATATATTATAGCTTTATATACCATGCGATACCCCTCCACCGATAAGACCCCTCTACCGATAAGCCAAAAAAAAGTTTCCCCATACAAAATGCCCAATTTCACTTATACGGTGCTTGGCCAAAATTGAAGTTATTTACATGAAACAAGCTGTGTCTTATTGAGAGTTTCATGCTGTTTCGTATTATGCTATTCTTTTTTTACGTTATATAGGCGGTTTGGCCGCATGGCACTATTGCAAAATTTCTATCAATGCCTCCTCCACGAACAGTCCTCCCCAAAGCTTGTTACGCCTCTGGAGACCAACCTCTGTTGCAGAAGTCTACATATGGGTCGCAATCCTTATTTACTTAGGGATTCACACTGAACTTGACCTCGAAGACCATTGGGAGACTTCTCGGCCGGGGCACCAACACTCTACTCACTCTATCATCAAATATATGACCTATGACCGATTTCAGCAGCTACATCGTCACATTCGCATTTTCAGCCCTCACATCACCATAAGCAGCAACAGCGCCCTCACCTATGACCGTGTGACGCCGTGGTCTGACCACATACAGCGCGTGTCTACGGATTTCTATGTTCCAGGCATTTGCATCGCTGTAGATGAGTGTATGGCCCGCTATACAGGGAGGTCAAAAGAGACAACAAGAGTCCCTAACAAGCCGATCCCCGTCGGCTTCAAAGTTTGGGTTGCAGCACAGCAGGGCTATTTCCTACGTTGGATTTGGCATAGGCCCGGACCTAGGTTTGGACCTGTTGGTCTCAAGCCTGCCCGGCAACGGCGGCGTGAGGCCAAGCAGGAGAAGACAGTCTATCTGAACCCGACGCAGGCTGTGGTTGTTGCCCTACTAAACTTGCTGCCAGAAGCCAACTATCACGTCTTTATCGATAACCTCTTTTCCTCTCCCGACCTCCTACGCAGCCTCCGCGAGCACGGCCACGGCGCTACGGGTACAGCCCGAGTCAACTGTGGCATCTACAAGCCCTTAGTCAAGCTCAAAAATGACGATAACACAGCTGCCGCAAATATCAAATTCAACGAAATCAGGACCGTCCCAACTAAGGATAATAAGGTCAGTCAAGCAGACAGCTTTAGCTGTAAATGCCCTACTAATTTGTCCTGGGCCAGGTAAATCAGATCGCGTGGAAAGACAACGCCCTTGTGTTGTTCTTATCTACTGTGTACGCAGGCGACGAGACCGTCCTTCGGTTACGCAAGAGGCCGACAACAGACCAAATTCGAGCACGCCCAATACAGCGATTTTTCGGTGACGAGCCAGTGAAAGAGATTATTATCCCGTCTGTTGCTGCCTTCTACAATGACGAGATGAACGGGGTAGACCGCGGTGACCAACTGAGGTCATATTTGGGCTTCGAACACGTGTGCGCCGAGGGGGTTGGCAAGCCCTAGCTTGGTCCTACCTAATTGACGTCATTGTAGTCAACAGTTACCTTCTTCAGCTACGCGGCAAGCCTATTTGGAAGTCATATACACGTCAGGCTAAGTGGCGAGGGCGCCTTGTTGATGACCTCGTCCAGGCGTACAGCGGTCAATCTGACTCTAGGCAGAGGTTTCGGGCGGGAGACGAATTTACGCCTCTGTCACAGCATAAATACGTCCAGCGAGGGAAAAAGGGTAACTGCCTCGCATGTCAGGGCGTACGGCATGGAGAGGTCGGGTCACGAAGCTCGCGGCGGCCGTTGAGTGAGGCCGACGGCAACAGGGTCCGGATCCGGCGGCAGTCTCGCGGTGGCTGTGACCAGTGCGATGTAGCTCTTTGTAGCTCGCAGGATTGCTGGGACTTCTATCACCATACAAAATAGGTGGGAATTGATGTACCTCTGAACGCTCGTTCCCTAATTGGGCCGACCCCCCTGCGACCCCCTGTCTGGAGCCTTAACACAGTCAAAGGGATAGGGGGGAATCTCGTATTGAGGGGAAAATGAGACATGCAGCCAGTGGAATACGTGCAGGAGATAGTTGGTCAGGCTGAAAGGACACCAGGAGCTGGTGGAGGTGAAGGAGGGTGTGCAAACGCTTCGTCAAACGGGTGCGGAGGCTTCATGCTGAAGGATGGTGTGGAGAGGGATCCATGGACAGATTCGGGTCTCGGTTGATCTCGCTGAAGCTATGGGGGACGATCAGCGAGAGGAGCATGGATATTCGCGAATATCCATGGCCATCCGGGGTGGGCCAGCGCCACGGTCGCATGTGGATATACCGGGATAACATTGGCCTGGCGCCGGTTCTGGATCAGCCGGTGGGGGCCACGCCTCGCCCCAGTGAAATCAGCGAGGGTTCAGCGGCGCCACGGATACCATGGTATTGAGATTTCTTCAAACCATACCAAGTCTTGGCGGTATATACCATACCAATACTGTACCAACTCATACCGGACCATTCCGATCACTGCCAGAGCCAGATATGTTAAGAGCAGATTTCCGATGGCGCGGGGCAAGAAGCGGATGTTCTCCGTCTCGGCACCAACCTGTTCCTGGCTCTTGTGATACCGCACGTACACCATGACCATCTTCTCCCATATCAATATGCATCGACGACGACCTGTGTTGGTGTAGGTGATGGAAAGCAGCTCCGGTGCCCGCAACGGCGGAGCCGGCGGAACATGGATGATCGTCACCATCCGCTTCAAGAACTCTTGCACGTGCGCCTCGTAGCAGGCTATTGCCTTCGGACATAGGCGCAACCCGCCACCTTGATCGGTCCGTACGTAGACCCCTCGCAGCTCAGCCCTCTCCTCGATGTGGCGGAGTAGAGCATGCTGCGTACCACTCAGGATCTCGGCGTTCCTTTCGTCCGTCAGCCACGAGCCGCCGTAGTCGTCGAGGTCGAGGTCATCGCGTAGTCTCCACGCTTCGATTGGTGTAATATTATTCGCACCGAATAACAGCTCACCATACAAAAGCGAATGCGCCTGGCGAAACTCCGACACAACCAGCTGTGACACCTGTTCCATGTGCAGCTTGGTTCCCTTGTAGTCGATCGTCTGGCCGTCAAGGCTCGAAACCACTACATCCACTCCACTTTTGGACCAAGTAGAGTGGATGGACCATTTTTAGGCAATTACAAAGTGGATGTAGCACACTTTCGACCGGAGTCGAATGGATGTACACGTGGATTTATAAGTGGATTTTTGTAAGTGGACTTTTGAGGCTATTCACAACCTCGTCGACGCCTCTTCAGCCTCACTTTCAGAGGTTGACACTAACTCTTCAGCCTCTTGCTGCTGTGATGAATCGTCAACCTCGCTGGCGCTGTCCTCGCCCTCGAATAGCCATTTTGACTCAGCAAGAGCCAGCTCGTCGTCGCTTAGAGTCCCACAGCCGGCATCCAGCTTACTTTCGAGGTGTGACTTAAGCAATGGATCCAGGTCCTTGATAAGGCCAGCACGGTACCAAGAGCGTAAGACCTGACAAATGGCGATAATCTCAGCATCTAGGTTCGTACGCAACCCCGAGACCATCTTGCCAGCAGCTGAAAATAACCTCTCACACTCGGCTGACATCGGCTGGATCGTCAGGAAGTCCAAGGCCATCCTGGATAACCGAGGATATCTGCCTTGCTTAGTGATCCAATAACCAATTGGATCACGAACGTTGCCGTCGCTGGCCTCACGATCCGTCCGCCACGCTTGGTACTCGTCACCCACAATAGCTGCTGCGTAGGCTGGTATTGAGCTTGGCAGACGACTGTTCTTCTCGAAGGGATTGAAAAACCGAGGTCTTTTTGCTGGTGGCTCGTCGTCGCCTCTGCTGCTGCTGGTTCTAACCTCGAGACGAGCGTAATCGGACAGCCAGACGTCGGCAACCATCTCTTTTGCCTTTTCAACCCAGCTAGGCTTATGAGCCCACGTTTCATCAAACCAGTCCCAACGATAAGCTGGATGGAGCGCCATAGCCGTATAGTAGATGGGCGTCTCATCCAGCCGCCGATAATATTCATCCAGCTTATCCCAAGCAAGGTTGATTCCGATGCGGAAGTGCTCTGGATCAGGAAAATCAGCAGCAAGCTGCTTATATTCTTCCAGTGTGTTAAGCAGCAACTCATAGCCAAGCACCACGTCCCAGATATTGCCATAGGAGCCGGTCCAGCCTTGCTTACGCCTGCGGATGTGTCCATCACCCTCAAGCGTCTTTACCACGGTCTCAAAAACAGTCAGAATAGCCTCCAAATGGTAAAGAACCTCCCAGTCTTTGTCCGTTAGCTGATTCTCGTCTCGGAGGATGCGTGGTTTTTTCGCCAACTTGGCTTGTGTCACTTGGCCAGTCTTTTTAGACCGATTTTCGTCCTCCCATTGCGCCTTATACTAGATCAGTAGGAGTTCGATAGAGGTTTTCAACCGTAGAGCCCTGCGGATCATGTAGAGTTGTGACAGCCAACGCGTGTCGTTGTCGATAATTAGCTTGAGTGGTTTCTTCGATCGGAGTTTAAGGGTGGTGGCGCGATTAATTTCGTCCTGTTAGATATACCGAGTTAATATGAGACGAATAGGATTTAGTTAAACCGCTTACCCTCTGGACCTCCTTGAACAAGTAAATCAGCCGGCGGCTAATACGCACATCAACTACGATATTATGTAACTTGCCAACTGGTCCTTTTTTGCGCCATTGAGCGTATTCAGTATCAGATAACGCTTCTGCGCCTGACAATTGCTTCTCAAACGCGTCGGCGTTTTTGCCAAATAAGAGCGCCTTGGCTGACAAGTTAATTGTGTGGCCAATACAGCGTCCTCGGCGCAGTCGGCCATCGAACCCAAGTTCAGCACCAATGACCTCCATAGCAGTATCGTTATTTTCTGCATTGTCAAGCGTGAAATAGCCAACCTTCTCTGGACCCACGCCAAGAGTGTGTAGGACGTCGAGAACCTCCCCACCGATCGTTGAGCCGAAGTGACGATGAGCCTCTGGAACTCCAATCATGATTTTGCATGGCCGATTCTTCTCGTCTCTGAAAAAAACAAGCAATACCGTAGAGGGCAAGCTTATTTCGAGACGTCCAGCCATCAAATGAAATATGAAGGGCTCCAGGGGAGTTCCTCAGCACCTCGATAACCGTCTGCTTGTGGCGGTTATACTCTTGAATGATCTTATATCGGACAGCCGTGGCAGTCAAATTGGCGTGTTGGATGGAAACGGAGGGATTCAAATAGTCGAAGATTTCGCGGAGGATGGGGTTCTCGGCGAAGGAAAAGGACTGGTTGCTACTGACGATTAACTCGACTAGCATACGCTGAAAGTGTTGCTTATCAAAGCGTGAGATGAAGCTATTCGCGATATTCTGTTCCGCAGGCTTGTTGACGTCCAGTTTCAAAACAGAGGCAATAGTCGGCTGGTTCGATTTCAGTGCGCCTTCGGATTTGAGCTGTGCTGTGCTCTTTTTCTCTCCCTCTGGTGCTGGTGTTTTGTGCTCACGCCATAGATGATTTGCCGCGTTCTGGAGACCTGAAGAGGTAAAACTCGCGATAATGGGACGATTTCTGAGGATACAGTCCTTGCAAGCCCATTTGCGTAAGCCATGACGTTGAATATCATAGCCAAAGTCCCACAGCCAAGAGCTAGTATCACGAGCGCGTTCTGACCAATTCCAGCCTCTGAAATGGCGAAAAAGACGGTCTTCGAGCTGCTGCTGTTGGCCTGGTTGGCCTGGCTGGTTGGCTGACATCAATTTTTTTTTTTGGCAAAAACAAAGCAGGAAATCTGTAGAAAACGCACTCAATAGGGGTAGTTTCTCGTCAATATTATTAGATTAGCTGTAGGGGTGATCGACCTCGGCTAACTTGGGTCCAGGTACCTCGATTTAATGGGCAGTCATATACAAAAATAAGTACTATGAACCATACAGGGTCAGGGAATATCCTACTGTACCTAAATCCACCTAAATCCACTCCATTACATCCACTTTCGTGTCCAAGTGTAGTGGATTATTACGTAATCTGAGTGCCGACAAGTGGATGTAATAGAGATGGGCCACTTATATGTGGTCCACGTGGATTTACAGTGTAGTGGGTTCGAGCCTTGCTGGCCGTCGAGAGACCAGCGAGCCTGATTCTTAGTAAAAGCGGTTCTAGAGGCAGCGAAAAGGTAGAGCCGCCACTGCAGGATATGACCGAATGGCGTCTCTGCCATCTGCTGGAAGTACCTTTTGCACATCTTCTCAAGCAGTTCGGGTATCCCGTCCTCATCGTCCTGCTTGTGGAAGCACACGAAGTCGAACAAGACGAGCTGCGCAGTCCAAGTGAGTGCGGATAAGTTGCTATTGAAGTTCCCTGGCTCGTGCCAGACGCCCTGCTTGAGCAGCTCACCATCCTTCACCTCCTTCCGTTTCAAGACCTTCTTCCGGCTGAGCATGGCGCAGAAGCTTAGTACGGTGGACCGAAACGGCCTGCTCCCGACCGTCTGGCAGATCAGGGCTACGTAGAAGTTGCGAATGGCATGCTTCAGCTCAGCGTCGCGCTCGTCGTCGTCTTGCTCTCTGTTGGCTGGCTTTTCCTTCGCCCTCTCGTCTTGCTCTCGCAGGGCGCCGATGGTGCCTTGCATGGCCGGCTCCTGCTGAGGTGTTGGTTCGATGACGTCCCGCGGCAACACTTGGTCTTCATTCTCCCTCGTGAAGTGGCCGTCCTCGTAGAACACGACCCGATAATAGTAAACGAGAAGTTGCTTCATCCTCCGGAAGTATGAGGTCAGCGAGGATTCGTTCTTAAAACTGCGGGACCCGCCGGGCTTGCCGTTGCTCGAGCCGCCGGCATCACGAAACTCGTTCAACCTCTTGGCCCGTTGCTGTGCCATCTTCCTATCGAGTGACTTGTCGCTGCAGAGCCTATACGCGTCCCTGAGGGTGGCCTCGGTCGCGATAAGGATGCGAATGAGGTCTGAGTCGTCCTCCCCTTCACCGCCACCGTCCCCGTCCAGGAGCTTCTTCGGAGGCAGCGAGTACGGCGACTGGATCTCGGCATCCCGGAGCTCCCGCATGTGGGTAGGGAACCCGGTATGGACGAGCCACGGGACTCGATCTGCTCGTGACTCCTCGACGTCCTGCACGACCCCGGCCTTTTCATCCAGGTCGCGTGATGCCTGGTCAATATCTGCCTTTAACCCATTAAACAGATTCCCCTCCTCCTGTGACAACGGCGGCGTGAGGAGGCCCAGTGTTGAACCCCCCCGGCTGGAGATGGGCGTTGACGGTGATGGTGATGGACCCTCGATTACAAAGTAATCAATGCGGCCCTTGGCGGTGAAATACGTCCAGAGACGGCACGCGGTCCAGAGCGGCGTATCGCAGTTGCGTTGCGAGGCCTTCTTCTTATGCATTGGCATAACTTGATTTCGGTGTCTTGGAGCCCCCGTAGGTACGCTAGAAATCCGGTGTAGACCAGCAACCGCTCCCGATCTGCCCTGTCCCTGACAGCATCCTCAATCACCGCTGCCTTATCCTCTAGATCGCGTGCTGCCTGCTGCCGTTATACTCAGTAGCCAATAAAGGTGCCATGATCTCAAAGTAGACGATTCGCCCTTTGGCAGACGAGAAAGTCTGTGCATTACACCTGCTGATCAGTCCCCTCTCCCAAGCTAGTAAAGGACGCATGCCAAGCTTATGTGTTGATATATGATTAAGAATAGAGCCCCAACGGGACGTCAAATGCTGGCAGACGTTACATCGAAATACTATAAAAACCTGGAGGCCAGGAATGGCCGGGATCTTCTCACGTGGAAGAACAAGCTCGCTCAGCGGCAAGAGCTGGAGGGTACTAAAGCGCTGGATGTAAGCCTTGCAGGTAGGTCCTAGGATACGGTGGGTGCGGTTGAGGTGGCTGTAAAGTGGCTTTTTCCCCGGGCTAATAGCAGACTTACACGCGACGCATATGAGGATCTGATGCTCCGCGTTGTAGATAAAGCCTGGGGGCAGTTGCGCCGTCATGACTCCAGAGGTTGATTGGATATCGAAGGTGACACAGCTCGCACTAGTTCCTTTCACTTCTTCTCGTAGCGCTTCATATCTGACAACTATCCCTCGTCCTTTCTTTCGACGCGCTGGATTGGGCGTCCATACACCTGCTGGGCTACATTGTGATATAGCCTCAGATTCTACGCTCTCCTTTGCTACACAATGACGGTTATAGTATTCCTGGTTCCAGCTTTGCCACAGAGTCGATAGCTGGCGGTACATCTCGAGGAGCTCGGCCTGGAGTCGACTCGGGAGGGCTGTGTCGATGGCATAGCCTGTCAGAAGCATCCTTGGCCGGTGTCCGACTCCGGCCGCCAGGACCCGAATCGGATCGCTACCTTCGCTCGGGTGGTAGCAGTTCCTCTTCTTGATCAGGTCGCGGATATGACGCTTTGCAATAGCGATCGCCGCCTGGCGGTAGAGCTGAATGGCCCAGGGTGTCTGCAAAGTTCGAGTCAGTTCCTTGAGAGCCTCTGTCGCCTGCGAGGGAGACATGTGCCTCCTCTTGTGCCTAGGGTCTGAGAAGAGAAATTCGTTGCTGTGATAGTGCGGCAGCTCGAGTTGAGCGGCGAGGAAGTCCAGAAAGGGGCGGATGTATGCGACATAGGTCACAAACGATATGCCGAGCTCATCTGGCAGGTAATGGACAACGTAAAACGCGTGATTGGTTGAGGCGCGAGCTTTGTTATACCGTAGCTGATGATGATCATGACCTGCCCTTCGCGGATGCACATATTTCTGATGGCTAACCTGGTATTGCGGAAGCGGATGCCCGTGGTCTCTGTAGCCCGACCCGGAAGCCCAGACGTGATGTGGAATGCAGAGAAGCCCTGTTTGGACATCTTGGCTCCTGCCTCTAGGTAAGCTAAGCATGGCCCTGGTAGCCAGTGACCTGACTCAGCCAGTGCTTTGCCGCGGAATGTGGATGACCAAGCACGACGTGCCATCGCCTTGTATGTCCCTGACAGTCGGTTTTCCGAGTGATCAACGAAACTCCACCCAGGCGTCTGACAAGTCAGGTCGTCGCGAATTGCAGAAAGATCGATTACAGGGTCCCAGCCCAGCATCAGCTCGGCAACTAACTCCTGAACCTGTGTAATTGCTGCCCGATATGTCGTACAGAACTCGGACAATCGTATCACTTTGTGATTGCCAATCGTGAACGAGCCCCCATCCGGTGCCCAGGTAAGCGTCGCGCTCGCCCCCTCCCTCCGCACTATGCTCTTGCCGAAAGCTTTGAGCTCGATCAACTCGGCCAGCGGTGAGTAGCATCCCCTAAGCATATACTTGGTCCGAATCGCCTCTAGGCGCTCCGGGCGTGACGGGTACGCAGCTCGGCACGGCCAGCGGTATACAAGCGTATCGTAGCTGAACCTCGGTAGGCTGTACCCGAGGAACAACAGCCGGCCAACCCAGACCAGGGCTGCGAGATCTGGGGTGTAGTCGTATGCGTTGCGGTACGCCAAGGACGATGGGTGAATACCCAAAACGGCTGCAAAGTGTACGATAGTGGAGCACGTCATGGCTCCATCTTGGCTCTGGTAGGTCCAGAACATCATCGAGAGCTGCAATAAAGCCTCTGACAACTCCAGACGGATACCTTGGGGAAGGCGGAAGGCGGCCTGACTCGCCCTAAGGTCCGGGACATAGCCAGATTGCATCACCTCGTTATCGTCATTGTCCTGAGACCTATCGCCGCTATCCTCTTCCTTCTTGTTGTCGTTATCGCTTCGATCATCTGTGTAGTCGCTGTTGCTATCATCTGTGTAGTCGCTTTCGCTATAATTTTCGCTGTCGCTTTCGCTCTGGCTGTCCTCCTCCTCTTCATCATTGTTGTCGCGATCGCGAGGTTCACCGCTCTCGCCCGTAGCTTGGTCGCCCTTTTCTCTAGCTCTCACCATCTCCGATGCCAAGTTCAATATGTGCCTCATTATCTGCACGTCATCGCTACGCAGCGGCATGTGATGTATATCCCGGCGTAATGATGGGCTCATCTTGAAAGCCCGGAATATGTAGCAGATGAACTTCTTCCACTTCGACTTATACCCTCGAGTTGTAGCAGCTGACATGACACGTAGGGGGCGATGTCGAAACATGCCCTGCTGGTAGCTCGTGAGCCAGCAACGCGATTGGTAGGGAGTACATGCGAGTGTATCCTCGGCCCGGTCAAACATGTCGTCCACGGCGTGCATCAGCACTCGCATCCGGGCTTCGCTTGCTGCTGTGCTGCGTAGCAATTCCCCTCTCCTCCTCCCAAGCACAAGATCCTCCTTATACCTATTGGGGCCCAGAACAGGCAGTCTCGCAGATGCGGTGATGATATCAAGCGGTCGGTTACAAAACCGTTGCGGCCACCCCGTATGCTTCAACCAGGGCGTCGTCTCGCTATCATCAGTACAGGAGTGCTCCTGGCCCTCTCGCTGCATACGCAGCTCCCTTAGTCGTATACGTTTATCCTCGGCAATCTCCTGGGCGTGGAGGATATGGTCATGGAGTTCCCGTGCGGGCTGGGGTGGCGACATCCATAGCTCGAGCGGACCGTCTCTCAGCGGCTTATAAGATGGAGGGGGGGAGCTCGTGGCCGGTGGCGTTGCCAGTTGCAGGGCCGAGTGCTTGCCTATATCGGACTCTGGCCGTAACGCAAGGAGGGACATGACGATGATGATAGTGTCTTAAGGGTATGAAATGCTGTTATGATGAAAGGAGAGAAATCGTTTCTCCTCCCGTACAGGTATAGATAGGGCCTACTCCTATTGGCGTCCGGTGCTACCGTGGGTCAGCACCATCACCATCACAGCCTTCCTGCCGCATCACCGCCGCCTAGCCCTTTTTGTGGGCTTGGGGCGCTGCTCCGAGTCCACGGACGCCGTCCCCCACCACGACGCCGCCAACGTTTCCCGTCTCTCAAGCCTTTTTGATTATGGCTAGATCTTGTGAGCCGATGCATCAACAAGGCAATGATACAATGGTACACAAAGGGAAAGCGGATCCACTACGTACCTAATTAGATTTACCACAATGTTCGCAAATAGCGTCAGCGACAGCTGGCCCACCGCAGTGTGCGCAGTCAATGTCGAGTTGGTTGAAAGGTCGTTCCTGATCCAGATTCATATTGGAGAAAGATGTGATAATAAAAACAAATGTAAGGTTGAATCAACTTAGAGACTCAGGGTTACGAGATTGGTAAAACACAAATGTTTGGAGGGGCAGTTTGTGGCGCGCTGACATTATATACGTAGCACCTTGAGACTAAGAAGCCGTGTCCGATCGATGGATAAGAGAAACCCCTCGTTCAACAGACGGCAGCCTTATCGTACAACATTCTAGCCAGCAGTCTTGCCCCGGTTACATTGCAGACCAGCCACTCAATATACTCCAATGGAAAGAGTGACGGCACGCGGGGATTTACCGGGCCGTGCCCAGACTCTCTTTTTTGGCGTTTTAACTCGATTTAGGATAGGTGCAAGGAATGAGCTAGTTAGACTCGTCATAAGTATGTTCAACTTATGTGTGGCGCATGCACATGACCTAGAAATGCGACCGACATCCATGTTGATTCAGGATAGAGCAAAGGCAGACCCAAAGCGGGGTAGAGGTTGAACCGAAGTGCGAAAACCCAGACATTTGACCTGTACTAGTGCCATGGAGAAAAGGCAATGGCGATGTATTAATCCGCACACAACGTGTAGTTAGGACAACAGATGATACCAAGCTCTCCCGGCGACTAGGATACACGACAAATCGGCTTAAAGCAGTCTCACTTTCCATGTATATTACCTGGCGCACATGTCTGGCGCCCGATGAATCACCGCCATGCATGCCTCCTCCACTTTACCGGACAACTAGTGGCAACCTACGGCCCGGTCCGCAGCTTAAGACGAGCACTCTTTGCCTTCGTCATTCAATGCTTCGCTGACCAGTGGCCAGCCCAGTCCTGCGCAAAGGAAGTGCAAGCGCGGGACTAGGGTTTCGGTAGGATGGGACAACGGCGGGATGAGCTCTGGATCGGAAGAATGGTTAATATCTTTGCGAAAGGCGGGGTACGCAAAAACACCCCCATCGGCCCGAAGCCGACGGGATGACGCGTATCCGTCCGTACCACCATGTCAGAAAGTGGGGTAAGACGCTTGTCTGTCGGAGTGACGTGACTGTTGGCAAAAACAGTGCTTACGTGTCAACGGCCCATAGATACCCGGCCTTTTTGATGGCAGGAGATGTTGGTTCAGAACCGACGACGCGACGAGGGATTACATAAGGGCAGACCGCAGTACGTTGAGTTGCAGGAGGGTAGGAGTAGCTGCCCTGGGGGGGTCTAGATACGTACGCTAAATACGGCTAGGATGATGCTGATGAGGGGATGGATGCCCCCTGTCCCTTTATCCCTCAATCTGGCCAAAATGGCGTATTGTATCTGTCCACAACAGAAGACACACGTATATATTACGAAGAGGCCTCTCAATTCTTTGCTTGTCTACTCAGTCTACTGCGCTCTCATCCGCGAATGCATGCTCCTTTCAGAAACCACCATCGTCATCTGCAGTAACCATGGCAGTTGTTGCATCTAACCGCCACATCCCAGGCTTCCATTGCCAGCCAACTCTGACTGATCTTCAAGCCTCGGCTGACACGTAAGTCAACAACCTCGACGTGTCGGCTAAGGTATCGTAGCTGGGCACTAAGCTGATGAAAATCAGGTATAATTCTCTCGTTGATAGCGAGGAACTGGAGACTGAAATATCTTCCGCGCATCTCCAGAACCTTGCCAAAATCTTCGTCAAGTATGATGTGCACGACAGGCTCGGCATCCATCTGATTCATGGTCACGCCAAAGTCGCACCCGGCAGCGTGACGCTGGGACACACTTTGGCAGAACCTTCAGGTTGTTGGACGAAACCAGTTGCCATAGAAGAGGTTGATCTTACAGCGGTGCACGGTCGTATATTCAAACTCGTCGCTGGAGATCGTTTTGTGGCTTACGAGTATGCTGAAGGCAGGGTGAACAATCTGGCCGATGTCAGTCCCCGCTTTATCAAAGAGCTGGCGGAGTATCTGCATTCCAACCGCTTGGAAGAAACCGTTGGGCTCCAAATTCTCGGTCAGGCTGATGAAAACATGGTCGAGTTCGACCTAGGAGACTGCGGAACGGTCATGTTGAACGAGCAAGACACCCGTCACGGAGATCCTTTCAGGACCACGGGGTGGGTCTTCACTTTGGAAAAGGGTGTGATTTCTTTCAAGGGCGTAGAGTCACATGCACCAACGGTCCAAGGGCCTCACAAGGTCTTCGTCGACGGGAAGCTCGCTCCGGACATTCCTGCTCTCAAAGGCATTTTGAAGCAGCTTGAAGTTATCAGCTAGGTGGATTATTGAACATTTCAGACAGGTACAGGGAAATGTTATCGATCTCTCATTCATTTGATAACCCACCTTCGCGCGATTCGTAAGATCCAAACTCCGTGACCATCTGCATTAATTCGCTTCCGAGAAACACGTCAAGGAGAGAAGTATCTTCAACTGGCTTTTCCACCCCAGTTTCCCATGTAAAACCATATCGAAGTAGTATCCCAAGGGCCCGGACTTCATCTATAGCTCTGCAAGTCTGATCCGAAAGTGTTTCTCCAATTTCTGCCAAGAAAGCTTGCCGAAACAGCAACCGTGAATGTGAAGGATCATGCCCAAAGTATGACCAGCCGCCAGGGCCGCTGCAACCAAGAACACTCTCGAGTCCCCAAAGCGCGATTCCGAATGGTTCGATGGTAGCATCCGCCCAATCAACGACACCCGTGAGATGGCCAGAATCAGGATCAACGAGTATGTTCATATTCGAAAGGTCTTTGTGTGTCAAAACCCAAGGCACTTGATCGATCGTCTCTGCTATTCGACTCTGGATTTGTTCAATAACCGGCGTGAACCTAGCAGGTAGGGCGTAAAGGAGTTTCTTGAGCTTCGTATCGTAGAGATGTTGTTTGTCCGTTATGGGGGTTTGAGGATTTCTCCACGACTTTGCGTAAAACCTGTACCATAATGTTAACAACAATTGCGTAGAGAAAAGGGAAGCCAGTGCTAGTAACCTACTTGGCCAAGTCTGTTATTATCGCATCTTGCTTAGCTAGTGTGAGGCTGCTAGCTGTGAATAGATATCCGGTGCCTGGAAGGGCCTCCATCACCCAAATGGTGATTGAAGAATTAGGTATAGAACCATGGTAAGTAGTAGTTGGAGCTACGTGACCATGAATGGCTTTGGCGATCTTGACCGTTGAACTATTGAGAGGCGAAGCTTCGGATCGAAATTGGACGATAATACCAGAGGCAGAGAGTAGTGTGTAGCTGTGAAATCCTTGCCAAGGCACTGGTGTCACGGAGCTCTTCGTAAGGCTGCGCGCATATGCATCACATTCGCCTTGGGTGACCTTGTGCTGCGTTTTAAACAGATCCGACATTGGGTATTTTGATGGCGTAGCAGGTGTTGGCTGAGCTGCCGAGAAGAGCTTTCTTTGTTAGGTTGACGACTTGAGGGAAACAGAGGGAAACAGGTAGGGAAGGTTTTGCGAAACGCACTAAGTACAGGTGCCTGTCTTGTGCCCTAACATATTACATAAGATACCGCCAGCACCAGCTATAGAGGACACCCACGGAGTCTTGGTGGAGTTCTCGCAGGAAGTCGACGGGGACATTTTATTTCATCAAAATTCAAACACACCGATGCATCCAGCAATACCTATATGAAAAGATAGAGAAGGGCGTAATTAATTGAATGATCCTAAGAATATTATTTTTTCTTTACTCTTGACCAAGAAACTCGCAATAGAAGGCATGCATCCCGTTGTCAAGACGAGAGCAAGGTCTGAGCTCAGAGAGACGATTAGTTGGCAATTGCAACTTAGGTCTTCAGAGCCACAACCAGAATTCCCCGTCTTGTATAGTTTTATTGGGTAGTTAGATGCCTAAATAATATAGAAACGCACTCTTTTTGTCATTAGATCTATGCTGCTGTTGCAGCTCATGGTGTCAAACTGGAATACCTCCAAGGCAATCAGCAGCAGAGCACGGTTGAGCGTTACACTTTCCTAATCAGGTTGGGAAACCCTTATGCGTCGGCGTTCCTTGATGAAAGGTGAAAATGCGGCATTGTGATTGACCCCCGCTCTCTCTCAATCCCTGTTAGTGCCAGCTTGATCAAGACCCTTTTGTTGGCCATTGGGTTTGGCCTGCGCCTTGATGAGTGCACGCTAGCGGGCCTTAGGGCTTGTTTGTGTAATCGCGGACGCGCTGTTGTGATCTGAACCCCACTTGCGGTCTGGCCTCATTCCTCCTTACCCCAGAGATCGATCCACAATAATAATCCACAACACCAAGAGCTATCCGGCTGCAATAACGACGGAATGGTCTCCCCTCCCGGGTCCACCCCCACAACCCCCGTAAGCCACCTCAGCTCGACCGAGGCAACGTGCGGTTCGGATGGCAAAATGCATGACTGTTTTGGTGTTGCTGCAGGTTTGATTTCCGGCAACGTTGGCTGAGAAAACACCGCACCCTGCCGGTTTTATCCGCCTTGGCTGGTGCCGGTAGACAAGCAACTCATGGGTCTACTTTCGAGGCGGCCACGTCAACTCGACATCAACAGGATGTTGACTGGGGTAATGTATAACTCGGATGGTAAAGTGTATTGCCGTCTTGGTATTAGTGCAGGCTGCATGTTAGGCAGCAACGGCCCAAGATAGGACAGCAAAGGTCCGATTATAGCCAATACCTGTAATACAATTAACAACAAAAAAATCTCTTTCTGCGAGGAAAGAGATAACGCGGATCATCCAATCAGCGCTAAGGGATCGGCCCGCTCCGCGCCCATAAAACTCAAGAAGTCGATTCAAGTCTGACTAGGGTCGCTACAATTACCCATTGGTTAGTGCGACCTTCCACACAATAAGTCACGGACATTATGCCCAGTCTAGTCGCAATCGTGTGAGGTAAGACAAGCTCGGTTACAACCAACACCTGCAATGTAACGGCAAGTTTTTTCCTCTGAGGGCGAGAGATAACGCAGATCATCCAGTCAGCTCTTAGTGATCTGCGCAGAGCGGACCGGTCTGCCCTGCTACGATTTGATGCTGACAGGGTGTGTGCGGGGCAAGCGATACAAATTCAGCGACCCACCGCTGCAAGCTTCCGTGTCACCTCACAACTGAGGCAAGATACCACGGCCAATGATCCCCAATCCGCCCTTGCTGCTGAATCAACAGTTTCTCCCCTCACTGCCCCACCACGATTTCATGCATCTTATTTCAAGGCAACCGCGTCTTGCCCTTCTCGCACCGGTAAGTGACCCGCCAAGCTGAATAAACGCCGTCTTGGCTTTAGGGTTGCTCACCTCTACATTTGCCTGTCTATCAAGCGTCACCGACGGTCTGATAGCCATGTGTCCCTGCCACGGCATGATCAGGTGCCCGTAATTAGACACCTGTCCGGTGTGTGCCCATATCTGCCCCACCCGTAAGACTCGGCCCCTACGACGGGCCTATTGTGGCTGCAGCTGGTCAACCAAGCCGTTAATGGCGGTCTTCGACAAGGGTTTCCATAAAACCAAGAACGACAATGGATCGACGCAGATTTCTCTTTCCCCCGATGAGATAACGTAGATCATCTCATCAGGGATGCCCCGCTCCGCCTCGAAGCCAAGGCCTGAGAACTTTGGAATCTGGCCATCCCTTTGACCATGGTAAGACTACACTTGCGCTAGTGACGGGGGGTTAGGCCAACAAAAATTGCTGGTAGAAGAAGTCGATCAATCCATATCCGTCGTCCATCGGTCGTAAGATATGTGATCGATCGATAGATGTGAGAAATTTCAGAGGAAAAAAACACACACATCAAATTGTGGTGATTGCTGCCCGTTTCCAATTGGTAGGTTTGTCTGAGTACCAATACTTAGGTGCGAAAGGTCATTTTCTGTCTTTAGTTTTCTCTACTTCTCTCTTTTTTATATTCTTTATTGAATAACGTACTTATGATAAGTTAAATAAAACTGCCAAGATGATAGAATCCATACCATTGCGCCATTAGGACCATATATTCCCCTAATAAATCTAATTTTTGCTTACTTGAAAGCGGAATCTTTCACCACTAAAGGCAACTATAATTTCCGTCTTGTCCCATGCAGGAAACTCATAACGCCTTACCCGAGCAGGTATCATGTCTGAATTACAATAGTGTAAAGCATAAACTGGCTCAGTAGACCATTTGAGTTCTTGATCCTTCCGCATTTTGATCCGGGTCGAAAAGTTGAATACACCTCCAAGGTTGAGTGTGAAGTTGTCAAAGTCCTTCTCAATTCCATTTGCGATATTTAAAGGCAATTCCTCGCCTTTACCTCTAAGGGCGTTCCAAAGAATTTGCTCATCTTGATGATTAGTTGTTGTATAGGGAGGAAAGGTCACCAGATACAAGTATGGTTTGTCAGAACCTCCCTTTCCTAATTTATCAAGAGGACCGAGCAAAACGAGATCCATGCCTTGCTTGTTGGCTTTATCAAACCACTGATTCTCTTTTACTATTTTCCCCCACAAGGCAGTACTCACTTTGTCTGATGGATTGACAAGTGAATGGGCGTCCTTGCGAATTTTCATCAGTCTCAGACGATCTAGAGGTAACAGCCATTTCGTGATCTGGCCCCATATTTCAACTGGAAACAAATCAATTGGATGCCGCATACTTGATAAATGTGACTTAGAATCTCGTACTCCATTTTACAGCATGGTTGGGGGCTTGCCGTGCATTTTATATCTGCAATGCGTCCAAATTTGTTTCTTTGACTACCATCCACCACCACTTAAAGAATCACCCCACTTAAAGCATAGCATAAAAAATCGTCGCCCCATACAAAATTCCAGTGGTAAAACTGCTCTTACCCTGGGGTTCGTACTGTGATCCTGGACGATGGTGTCCACTTTTGTCGCAAAGGCTCTTTCAGCTGCCCTGATCAATGGTATGACTGCGGTATCAGGTAATCATGCGAATTTCAAGAGCCCTCAAGAGGCCGCTCAAGCGTTATTCGGGTTTAATGATGGTCGGCTGCGAGACCATTGGGAAAATAAACCTTTTCGAAAGCTTCATCAGTGGATATGTGCTGCATTGCAGCACTTTCCAGCAGAGCGTAGGCTATCACAGGTATTCGCACGTCGACTTCAATGCTACCTTTTTGCATACCATTGGGTATTGCCATACCCTTCGCCAGGAGGGCTAGCGCCGAGGACTAAAGATGGGAAGCGTCGGTGGTTTTCGATAGATACCCAGGACGAAATCGGACTCACGGTAGAGAACGCTTCTTTGGAAAGCTGGTGCTGGGCGAGAACCCGCTGGCGGCCGGGGTACCCTGCACCCGTCCCTCAATACCTCGATTGGAGCCAAGATTAATGGCAGTCTTGGATTGATCGACATATCGGCCAAGCGTTGCCGTATGAGGCTTGGGAACCCTGCCGCGATCAGGAGAACCTGGTCTCCAGCTCATCAGAGAAATCAAGCGGCATACGCCGGAATCCTTTACGGAGTGCTCGCCACTCTGTTATTCAGGATTCAGGGAACAGTCGTGATATCAACTCCTCGATCTCAATTCCATCTGGTGTTGGAAGCGAAGCGCACATTTCGACGAGTCCCGGAGTAGTAATTGCAAGCCAATTGCAAACCGAATTTGACTTTCATGTGTACCAACGGGTCGAGCAGCACATAGCAAGTCTTCGGAAACAGATTGCATATGGATGTGGACAAACTTTTAAGTCGCAACAAGTCACCATGCCTCGGTTGATACATGAAGACGTGATAAGCTACCGTGCACCACCACCGACTGTCCAACCGCGACTTGCCCCAAGGCCACTACTACCTAAACAAATGCCCCTTGTTCCGGGACCACAAATTACCTCAAGACTACCCCAGCCAACTTTGCAAATACATCACATGACTTGCACCAACCAACAACCACCTCGCCGCACAGAAAATAGACATCTACCAGCCCGGAAACGAGGCCGACCTGCAAAGTATGCAAATCGAGAAGAAAAGGCGGCGGCTGATGCTACCCAAAGACGAGCCAGAAGACGAGCCCAGCGGCACATGGCTTTTGATCGATGCGCAGAGGAGATTCCTCGATTCTACCAAGTCACCTGGGTTGAATATGATATAAATTATAGGAACTCTAGAGGCGGCAATCAATTAATACATATACGAAATTAGGTAGATGTCGTAACAAGAAAGAAAGGACGTCAGCGTGGTAGGCCTCGAAAATATCCCACATCTGAAGCCAAGGCTGCGGCGGATGTAGAGCGGAGACGGGCGAGGCGGCAGGATGCGGCCCCTGTGCAACGCGATACGGTACATGCCAACTTTCACAACTCAATTTTTCCTCTACTTCCCCTACAATCAGGAGGAGATGCCGGGTGGGTGAATGTATTCAGCGGCTCCTATTCTCCGGCTAATCCCACTGATGCGCCGGAACCGGACAACACGGACATCTCACAGTTCCTACCTACAGTCGATCCTGAACTACCAGAAGACATAGAAGAGCAGGCTATGTTCGATATTGGCACTTTCACAGGCGCTGTAGATTCGGTATCCATTTCGAATCATGAGAGTCCTGATCCAGGCCAGGCCATTACCTTCGACACAGCCTTGGAAACCTCGCCCCAGGCAGAGAACGACGAGCCAGATCCAGTTGGGCACCTCGCACAAGAGCTGGCAAAACAACTCGTTAAATTTCGAGGATGCTGCAATGACTGTCATCAAGCAGCACAACGTAACCACATGGAAGATCCGAACGAACAAATCGGTCTCGCTATGTACCTGGAGCTTGTACCCGATTTGGGTCCTTACGTCCTTGGCACTGAGACTATCGCACGCCAGAAAGATGACCTAGCTGGAAAAATGAGCCCTGAATCCAGAAGAGAGGCCTTTTGTGGCCTTGACTCTAGAGCTGAGATACCCCACATTTGCTTAGACGAAGACGAGAGGGTTTCGAACGATGCCGGGGTTACCTTCGATGTGGATAGCATCATCGCCTTCCCAAGTAACCTTGCTGTCGCCAAGCGAGGTATTCGCTGGTCTCCTACCCGGATGACCGTATCTGATCTTCAGTCTGATCTTCACCTTCGATCAATCCCGGTCACATATTTCGATATGAATGGAATGCAACATCAAGTCCACCGGCCCGTGCACCAGATTCCTCACTACACATTCGGCCGCGTTGTTGGATTTGAAGATATATCTTTGTATTTTCTGTTTCCCAACTTATATCAAGAAGAGCAGAAGTGTAGTAAGCTCAGGGATGAAGACTTTCGACTCTGGATGGATGGCATTCTCCTTCCTGCGATATACCAATGCTACAGCAGCGCCCATGTCCAGCATTATCCATCGAGCTATGACCACAGTCGTTGCAACTCTACCGCTCGTGGAGTGGAGACACTTTCTCAACGTGTGGATCCGGTGGCACGAGAACAACAATTGGTATACTATCTGTCACCAGAGGCACTAGCGGATGTTTGGGCCAATATCCTTGCAAGTGTTCAAGATCCAGGATTCCAACAGTTCCAGGACGTTTCTAGTAAGCAATTGCGACTTAGGTTTTCAGCACCACAACATGAATTTCCAGTCTTCTGTAGATTTATTGAATATATATTTGTATCACTAATATGCCAACGCATTCATTTCGGCCATTACGTCCATGTTGCTGTTGCAGGTCGCGGTCAAAGTAGAATCCTCGACGGCCATCATTCGCGGAGCACTGTGAGCGTTACACTTTCCGTTTCTGGACTAGTGGAGCGTTACACCTTCCTGATCTGGTTAGCGCATTTCAAATTCCCCAATCTCAGTTCACAAAGCCAGTCTCTGTCAGGCAGAGTTCTCAACAAACAGTCAGTTATCAAGCAGTACTGATTACTGATTGGTACTGATATCATATCAGTATCAGTAAGCTTCTAATCAATCAATCAGTAATCAGTAACTCACGTGACAATGTTATATTTGGTGTCGAGATTTATACTGGAGACGCAAACCGCAGGCGGTTTGCCCAGAAGAGCCTTGAGGAACGAAGTTAGAGACGAAAATCGGCCGACGTACCTTGAGCAAATTGTATTATTTTGAGCTGACATGAATTTAGTTAAAGCAAGATCGGCAGCTCGGCTATTGTGGCGTCGTTGCAAACTCGACCTGTGTGAGGTGTGATTGGCATGTCGGGATCATGAAACATATCCATGGCTCTCTGTAAAACCTCATAAAAACCTTAGTAGCAACCCGGGCGGAGTCATTTACAGAGGCATGAGTGACCCTATGCTTTCGGCATTGATTGAAATGCCTGACTCGTGGTCCGGCCACGCAGCTCGCATGCGGTTCTTAGTCGTCAAAGCGCAGACGAATTAGAGGAAACCATCAGTTCAGCAGAAGATGAGCAAAAAATCGCTGCTAGTCTCGGCCTCTTCGATAACAGGGCGCAAACTGCTACGTCGCCTTCTTCCTCCACCTCAGCCAGTACCCTGCAGATAATCACAAAATCCTCTTCACGCCCCAGGCTTCAACCCTAAAGTCATTCATCATGCAACTGTACAATGCTTCCACCGGACACGCCTCATCAAACACAACAGACGTGAACATACAACTGGCACCACTAACCTCAGGCTTTCGCCAGCACCAACCCGTCTCCATCACTCAGGAAACCCCTTTTTCTGAACTCTGTCTGGATGAGCGACACTATGAATTCCTCTAAATCTTCGTAAAAGCCCATGAGCTCGTACCCCCAATCAAAAGGATTCAAAACCCAATTTGCAAATATATTTACATCCAGTCGTTTCACATCGTCCCAAGACGAAAGATTGGAGAAGATTCGTAGTAAAAATCTCGATGCACGGTCTGTATACTCTTCAAGTGAGATTCGCTCGCGACCGCGTCGCCTCATATGGGCGAGATTGTCTGCACTCACAAACTCCTTCCTCAGAAAAGCTTTCCCATTATCATCAAGCTGCTGAGTTAGATCGGACACAGAAACAAAGGCGACTAAAGCGTCGCGGGGAACAAATACCCAACAAACATATTCGTCGGCGTTCATCGCCCAACGGCGGAGTTGGGAGGAAATAGTCAAGGAATCCTTGAGTCTGCTGTTGTTGAAGAAGGCCAGCATATCTTTCACTCGCCAAATATGCACACCGCTCGTTTTGATCACAGAGCTTTCGAAAAGAGCTAAGCCGGGGACCTGATCGGCTCCGGTCGTCTCGCCGAGTTTGCAAATCTTCTGTGTCGTCCAGTCGAAGTGCCCACTAAGAGAGACGAGGCGAGTGTAAAGTGGTTCCTCGCCACTCTGCTGCTGTTGGAGGCATATTTGGGTCTTGTTCAAGTGCTGGCCGAGCTCTGAAAATAGGTCATCGATCGTATAATATTCCACGGGGTCGCACATGAGTACATGAATCTCTGTTCTAGCATCCTGTTCTGCCCAGCTATGAAGATCAGAGGCATAGTTATCGCAATACTCCCCGTTAAATTCATCTATCCATCGAGGAAAAGGGTGGCCGTGAACATGGGCTCGGTAAAGGTATGTTGGGTAAGGATATTCCTTAGCTCGGAACTCCATGAAATCAAGAACTGTTTGTTATCCGTCAAAGGC
The DNA here is from genome assembly GCA_020744425.1 of Dactylonectria macrodidyma. Taxonomy (NCBI): domain Eukaryota; kingdom Fungi; phylum Ascomycota; class Sordariomycetes; order Hypocreales; family Nectriaceae; genus Dactylonectria; species Dactylonectria macrodidyma. The sequence goes on from JAGMUV010000034.1 coordinate 425,359, forward strand.
TTTGGGCGTGGAGAGAAGGAATTCATACAGTCTGTCCACTCTGCTTTGTCAACCATGCTTATTCCGAAGTCGTTCCATTCCGAAACAGGATCTGTGGTATGAGAAGAGACGACGGACATGTTGCTCTCCGCTACGTGCAGCGTTGGTTCGTGGCTGTTTGTGAGACGTTGTATTTCTGCCGCTCGCGCACTTGATAGCGCGTCAAAGTCTTCCACGCAAGCTGCTCTATCGGCCCTCACCGAGATTGCTGAGTAGGCGTGGACACAAACGTGCATGTGGTGTGGTGATGCCGAGTCTTGATGAAGTGGGCTCCCGGTCACGACTTTATTGCGGGGTATTGAGCACTCGGAGGAGGAAAACCAACAACACAGTTGCCCAGGATGAGGTTCTGTCCTTGGCAATAACGGCTGAATAGCATCCCCTTTCGGACCCAATATCCCATCAGAATGCATATCTTGATCAACACAAAGAGGGTGGTTTGATCACTGACCACCGCTCGGGCCTCCCCCTCAAACATAGCACAGCCGATCACGAGCCCCGCAACCCCGCAGTAAGCCACCTCAGCTCGACCGAGGCAACGTGCAGTTCGGATGGCAAAGTGCATGACTGTTTTGGTGATGCTGCAGGTTTGAGCATTAGGCAGCAATGGGTCAATGCATTTCCGGCAACGTTAGCTAAGAAAACCCCAGCACTGATTCCCTGTCGCCGCAAATAGGAAGCAGCTGATCGGCTCAATTTTTAAAATGGAAGAGAAATCACCGGATGATCCCTTGGTTTGGAGGTCATTGCCCTCACAATCGTACCATTGCTCAAGTGCCTTTTAGCCAGCTTCCAAAGCTCAAGTACCATGGACCTTGAGGGGATGATCTGCTGCGTTATCTCCTCTCCGAGGAAAGAGAAAACTGCGTCGATCCATTGCCGCTTTTGGTTTTGATGGGAACCCTTGTCGTATACCCCATTGATGGCTTGTTTGACTGGCTGCAGCCACTACAGCCCCTGGTAGGGGTCGAGTCTTACAAGCAGGGCGGATATGAGCACACGCCAGATAGGCGCCCAATTGCAGGCAGCTGATCAAGTCGTGGCGGGAACACGTGGATTAGACCTTCGGTGGCTATTGATCAACAGACAAATGTACTCCGTAGAGGCAAGACGGCGTTTATTCAGCTTGGCGGGTCACTTACCGGTGCGAGAGGGGCAAGACGCAGTTGCCTTGAAAGGAGATGCATGAGAAATTGTGGTGGGGCAGTGAGGAGAGAAGCTGTCAACTCAGCAGCAAGTGCGACTGGATTGGGAATTATTGGACGTGATATCTTGCCTCAGTTTGAGGTGACACGGAAGGTTGCAGCAGTGAGTAGCTGAAAGGGTGTCGCTTGCCCCGCACACCCCGGCAGCATCAAATCGTAGTAGGGCAGACTGGTCCGCTCCCGCGCAGATCGCTTGGAGCTGACTAAATGATCTGCGTTTTCTATTCGTCATTAGAGGAGAAAAGTTGCTGTTGCATTGCAGATGTTGGTTGTAACCGAGCCTCCTGTCATGCCTCACACGATCCGAAGACCAATGAGTTTCTTGTCTGCCGGCAGCAGCCAAGGCGGATAAAACCGGCAAGATGCGGTATTGCTGCCTGATGCTCAAACCTGCAGCAGCGCCAAAACAATCGTGCACTTTGCCGTCCGAACTGCACGTTGCCTTGGTCGAGCTGGGGTTGCTTACTGGGGGTTGCGGGGGTGCGTGATCGGCCGTGCTAAGTTTGAGGGGGGCCCGACTGGTCGTCAGTGATCAAATAACCCTCTTTGTATTGCTCAAGATGTGCATCTTGACGAGACATTGGATCCTGGGAGGGAGACCATTCCGTTGTTACCGCAGCCTGATTCTTGGTGCTGTGCATCATTATTGTGGATCACTCTCGGCGGTATAGATGGAGGAATGAGGCCAGGCGTAAGTGGGGCACAGGCACAGATCACAACAGCGTGTCCGCGATTACGGTGAAAAGGAAAGTGTAGAAGTCAGGGGTTTATAATTGGCTGGGATGGCGTAGTGGCGCATGGTAGCGACGCGATAGGGGCCAGGGCACGCCTTCACGGCGAAAAAGTCAGTGTCGATACATAAAGTAGGTTTAGATCTGTCGAGGAAATCCAGCAACGATGACTAAGCCGGTCCATGACAAGAGAGACTCGAAAAATGTTGATTTCAATGTTGTTTATCAAGACAAGGTAATTAGGTATAGATGTAAAAAACTGGTATGCAGTTTATAAGTGATGATTCTACACTGTGTCAGGCTTTCTATCCATACTCCATACTCCATACAGACCCGTATGGAATATGGAATATGGAATGCGCCTCGTATGGAAGCTTATTCCATACGTATGGAATACAAAAAATGACGTCATCTCACACTAAGTTACCACTATCGTAAAGAACCGGGTTTGGGAGCTCTGCAATTCAGTAATTGTACAGTGATTTGCCTGCCGTCGGCTGCAGACAGCGCTGACATTGAAGTATGAACCAGCAAAGACGAAGGTTTGGGATCACTCTGAAACAGACTACAATAGCGGGAATAATATTTTTACTTTTCAGTCTTGAAAAGAATCAGGTGTTGAGCCCCGCCACCTTTCCATACTACCACCTTCCTCCTCGTTCTCCCCCTCTTCGACCAAGTCGACCGGAATTCCCTGGGTGATGCCGCTCTTAATCCAGCTCTTCATGCACTCTCCTCTCTCAATTGTACGACTTCCCAGCCGACATCGATCCCATGATATTGTGCGTCGTGCGCCAGAAAAGACGCGCTCTGGCTCGGCCGACATAGCGGGTATTGAGAGGATATCGACGGCCATTTTGGATAGACGGGGGTATCGTTGTTGCTGCTCCTCTCTAAGCCACCAAGCAAGCGGGGAACAGTCGATGGCGACAGGAGTTTCCGCGGTGAAGGACTTGTATTCGTCGAGATCACTCATCGCTGGGCTAACGACATCGAGCTCTCGAGCAAGCAGGTCATACTCGTCGAGTGGCTGTAGGCTATTTCGTAGCTCAGGCGTTGTGGTGGTAATCGGTAACCCCTGGTAGTAATCCTCCCAATACTTCTTCACGCCATCGAGGACTGGTTTGTGCCACGATTTGGGCCAGTTCTTCTTAACATGGGCCATACGCCGCGACGGATGAAGTATCATGGCTGCGCCATAGGCAGGGCTCTCATCTGTAAGCTGGTAATACTTGTCAAATATAGCCCATGAGGCTGCAATGCAACTTCGGAGGGAATGATTGTCGGATTGCTTTTGGAAGGCTTGTGTGTAATGCTTGTGAAGAACGTCCATGGTGAAGAGCGTGCGGTCCAGAGTGGCATAGCGGCCCTCCGTGAGTTGAGTAATCTTCCAGAAGGGTTGAAGGAAAGCGCGTGTTTCCCGTAGGGCTCGCCACTCATTAGGGGTGAGATAATCGTCCTGCGTGTCCTCATAGTACTTTCTCTGATACCACTCCACGTGCTCCTGGAGATCAAGGACAACGTCTAGAAGAAGGAACCATGAGTTCCAGCGCGTATCATTGTCAAGGCCCAACGACCTTCCAGCGCGCTTCTTAAATAGATTCCACCGATAATCATTCTCGCGCATGTGCACTGAGATATTGTGGACTTTGCCAAGTGGCCCCAGTCGACGCCAACCAAGCGCTTTTTGCGCCTTGACCCGTTCAGCAAAGTCACTGCCAAACGCAACTTCGTCGTCGCCCTCAATCTGTTCCAGAGCTGCTCGTGCGGCTTCTTTGGAGTCCATGAAGAGGAAGGCTTGAACAGCGAGGTTGATGACATGGCCATGGCATCGAATCCTCTGCTTCTTTGCCTCCCAGTTGATGCCTTTCCCTTGAAGATATTTGCCCAGCAAACGGCAGAGCTTGTCGTTTGAACCATGGTTATCACCGGTATAGAAGCCGATCTTATTCCAGATGTTATAGTCTTCGAGGACATGCTGGAGAAGCTTCCACTGCTCAGCTCCGCCATGGCTACCCGGCCCATCGAGGCCCGGTAGCTCTGATAGAGCAAGCAGCGCTTGCAGTGTCTCCTTAGCGTCCGTGTCGACAAATTTGACGCAAATTCCAAGGAAGGCTTTGTGATTCGGAGCCGACCAAACATCTACAGAGAGATGGAGCTTCGACGACGAGGATTGCAGCTTTCTCCGCAGGACATCCTTGTGCACACAATAAGAATTGGAGACAAGCTTTTGAATGGAGCCGTGGGAGAGGCTAATTAGGTCCTCCGCAGTGTAGTTCACCGCGCAAATAAGCGCGTGTAATTCTGGCCAAGAGCTGCAGTTGTAGGAGAGATTGCGGACGGTAACGAGCTGTACCAGGGCCTCAAGTGCGGCCTTCCGATTGACTGCAGCTCTAAGAGTTTCCTCTTGCCTCGCCAATTGCTTCGTAGTATTCGCCTCACCAGCCTTGGCGAAAGCATCCTGAATAAGGTTGTCGCGTTGTTTCTTGATCGGATGGTCGTGGGCAACTAACTCAATTCCGTGGATTTTGAGCAAATGGCGTCGAAACGTGGTTGAGACAGTGGTGGAATAGGTCGGATCTCTGCAATGCATACAATAATAGAACTTCTCATTTTTCCGAGGGCAGCGCGCAGGCTCCGAGTTCTGTGGCTCACGGGCATGTGCCCAAGTATTTGCAGTTGACTTGCGTTTTCGAGTCTTGCGGCCGCTGATGTCGGATGGATCTTGCGGAGCAGAACTTGGAGATGAGCGAAGCCCAGTGGTGGACGAAGCCGACCCCGCACGGTCAGTGGAATGATTTGAAGCGAGGGAGGACGGTTGGAACATTTCCGGGCCGATCGCATCACGACGCGCCTTTTCGTTGCTGATGTCGAAGCGGAAACCTGATGAAAGTGCCTGGTAATTACACAGCCCCTGAATTGGCTGCGGCTGGATTAATATTCTTCCGGCCTTATTCCATACGTATGGAATACGGACGGCCCGTATGGAATATGGAGTATGGAGTATGGAATATTCCATACTCCATCACTTATTCCATACGAGTATGGATAGAAAGCCTGCGGGATATGGCCTATGGCTTACAGCCTGGCGTAACAGCAAACGAGGGCTGACTCTTCAGAATCAGGTTATTGACGAGTCTGCCGGGGCATCTCCTTCGTCATTGTACAGAGGGTTGGATCTCGATGAGTACGATCAGTGGCAACGCAATATCGACGATTCTGACGCCCTAGTTACTGACCCATACGAATACTGGCACACCAGGCGGTTCAAGTACCCCAAATTGAGTAGGATGGCCCTGGATTTTCTGACTGTGGCCCCTATGTCAGCAGAGTGTGAGAGGTTATTTTCAGTGGCCGGGCAGATGGTTACGAGGCTTAGGAATCGGCTAGATGCTTCAAATATCGGCCTGTGCCAGACTTTACGTAGTTGGCTACGTGCAGGATTGATCGGGCAGTTGGATCAGATACTGACAGAACCTTCGAGGGAATGATGGCGATATGCCAGGGGTTGAGTTATGCAAGGGAGTAAGTCCCTTGCTCGTCATGTGGAAATCCTTTCTTCATTTTGGATTCACATCCATAATAGATCCATATCCATCCATTCCGCCGCCGTGATCTTAGTCATCATCCACATCAATTCCATATCTTCGAATGTGTAGTGGAGTGTAGTGGCTTTGAACCTTGAAGGCGCCCGTTCTGGAGTCCCCTCTGAACTGCCCGTTGCTTTGTCCTCTTGAATTTCTGGATGCCGCAATGCTTTTTCTCGCGAGATTGGCCAATTTCCAGTAGTTCTCCAGCCGGAGAGTATATTCTTCTTAGTCATTCCCACTTCACGAGCCCTGGCGTAGGCTCAGATGAAATTGACTTTATCCACCGGCGTGGATTCAGTCAGGGAAGCGATCTTTTCCAACTCTCGTCGATATGCAGCCTTGGAGGCATTAAATACTCCATTACCTAATGGCTGGAGACCGTGAGAGCAGTGTGCTAGAATGTAGCAACAATAAACCTTGTTTAAAAAACACCTGGCCATCCATTCATCTTGCCTCTCGTTAGCGGTGACCCCTGGCTAATTATTCAAATAACGCACCGTCGCATGACTCCCATGACCGTCTAGAATGATTAATCTGGCATCAGACTCGTCGGCAGGTTTAGTCTGAGGCAAATAGACTCTTTCAAGCCACTCAACGCCAATGTGGTCGTCAGTCCACCCGTTAGGTGACGTTATATAATGCCAGTCTGCTATCTTCTTGCATTCCTTAAGGAACCACTGTTGTTGGAGTTCCTTTCCCTTGAATATAATGCCAGGAGTTAAGGCACGGCTGTCAGCGGTAATAGCTTCGATAAGTGGAGTCCAACTTCGAGTTTGTTGTCCGTTGAAAAGAGCCTTCCGCTTTGGGTTTACGCTTCCGACCACCAAACTATCTAGCCCTGGCGAAAAGAGTTTGGTTAGTTAAATTTTGAATAGAAAGGGAATAAAGAGATAAAGGCTTGCCAAAACCAATCATGATACAGTACCTCCTTCGTCGACGTTAACAGTGTTTTCAGGCTTAATCCAGCCATACTGGTCCTCCGTGATATCGAAGTACCAATGAACCGCCTTGGGCGTGAAAGAATCGAATCTATTGGCTTCTTGACGTCTCCCAACTTTAGTCCTAAGGTCTAGACGACGTTTAATGAATTTGGCTACCCAATTACGTCATAATGTTCGTCATGGCCTTGCTGTCTCAACAAGGCCATGACGCAGGCGCGAATCTGATTGTGAGACGGAGCATATCCCAAAGACTCCTGACGAATAACCCAAAAGGCTAATTTGTCTTCCCGATTCTTAGATAAACGTTGTCCAGGCTGAGTTTGCTCCTCCGCAGCCAACCGACCACTAAGTCTGGCGGAAAGAATCCTGCGAGGGACTCCCCATCACTGAGCCGCTTGATGGTGTGGAAGGCCATTATCCGTAATATCCAATATAGCGTCAGCCATATCGTCTTCTGTATATTGCCAACGACGCTTTGTTGAAAGCATTTTTATTGCATTGTGAGAGACTGGCATAAGAAAGAGTGGGAAAGAGCGGTGAAGATTTGGCGATTGATTTGGTGATATTTTAGTACAGCGGTCTGCATATATCACGTGCCCCACGCAACTGCACGAAACCAGAAAAATAAACTCCATTCAATTCTCTACTTATGAGAACCGACCGCTTGCGAATAACTTCTATTTTGGCCCGATTCCGTATAAGTGAAATAGTTGAGTTTTGGTGGGGATATTTTCATTTTGCTGGGCCGAAGGGGGGGTTGGGCCGAAGGAGGGTGGGGCATGGTACTACTCCTGTTGGTGGCTATAACGCACGTTAATCCATGCAATCTGCATGGGGCTCCTATTTTGCAGATTTCAACAACTCCCTATACTCTACCCCCTGCAAAATGCTAGTCCCTCGACAATATCTTTGTTCACATATCCACTCATACTATCACAAACCCTCCCCCGCTATCTGTCGTGCGGCCGGGTTGTTAAAGTACTCCTTTTCGTCCTCAAAAAAGCGTATCTGCTCTTCCTCCTTGCGCGCGAGCAAAGCCTTCCGCTCTGGGTGTTCCATAAAGGCTGTCAGGCGTGGGTGGATAGCCCTCATGTAAAACGCCCTAAAGTCGAAGCCGGGGTCCCGCGGCCTCGGCTCTTCAGCTTCGTAGAATACGAAGTCCCAGTAGACGTCGTAGGTCAGGTCTGGGCTCAACAGGGCTACCACTACGGCGGTATGGCACCACGCTTCCAACTTGGCCCATTCTTGAGAAAGTCGTGGTGGGACCTGGAGGGCTCGCTCGCGGTCTTTGACGGCGGCGACAAGACGGCCAACCTCGTTGTAGAATAGATTAGTGCCGATGAGCATCCATTCGGGGCCGCCGCCGGTCAGCCAGACAGGCGGTACTAGCATCTGTGCCGGAACAACGAAGCTCCATTCCCAGTCCAGGGCGCCCACAAGGTTGAGGTCGTCATCAAATAGTAGGTTACTCATCAGCATAAGTATATCCCCGTGCATCAGCACAAAGGGTCCCTTATCGGCGGTGGAGTCAAGCCAGGAATCAAGGACAAACCGGTGAAAATGGTGTCTGGCGTAAAGGGTATTCCGTTGCCCGCGCGTGTCGAATCCTGGGTCGGGGGATTTGTCGAATTCGTTCTCGGACAGCCAGAACAGAGCATCTACGAAGCTCCTGGCTGTCGAAAAGGTGGCCCGCGGCTTGATCCTGGCACCGGGATTCATCCCTTCGAGCTCCTGCATTATGATCTCAATTGAAATTGGCCGGTGGCACACGCGGATGTCATCGGGGTCGCAATCATACGACGGCTTCCCATCGACGACGGGGAGACCAAGGGCGCCAATTTCGGGGAATTCGAGCTGACGGAGTTGGACATAGAAGTCGGCGAGCTGCTCGTGAAGTTTCGTTGTTGCCTCAGTTGGGCTAGTGTAGCTACGCCACCGTTTCCCCTTCTTGAAGCCAAGGTCCTTGAGAGTCTGTCCTTGAATATAGTCCATCATGATAAAAGCCGTCTGGATTGGACTGCCCTCAGTGAAGGAGTAGGCGTGCACGCGGGGCACGGGGATAGTGGTGTTAGCCGCGACATATCTATTTATCGGCACGTCTTCTGTCAGAGGAACGATGCCTAGAGTGCTTCACATTGGCCAAAAGCTCAGAGGCAGGCTTACCTCATGGTAGCCAGCTCAGTCTCGATCCTCTCATCAATCCAGGCGGCGCGCGCCGGGAGGGGCATTCGGACAGCCCATCTCTCCGGGGGGTTTGTCTCAAACTCGACAAAGATGCAGACATTGAATGAGCCATGTTTTGGAGACGCGAACGTCGTGCAAGGAATGCCTCCATGATAGGATGAAGCGAGACGGCATATGGCTTCGGTGTCGAGAGAATCGATGAAGCGCTGGCGATCCTTCTCGGCCTTGTCTTTGAGTATGGCATTCCTCATGGTAGGTGGATTAGAAGGATGAGTCCCGTCTTTCTGGGCATTTCAACGGCGCGTCTTATGTGGGGTTGATCACGTGCAGCTCAGTCGCACAGTCACAATAAGGCAGCCCTACCGGTAAGGCACAACAGACCACTACGAATAACATGCAGCCAACAAACGAACCAACACCTGCAAGTCGAGCTCACGAGATAATACAAATGGAGCGCTGCTGCCTAAATCACAAGTGGCTTGGTGCCTCACCGTCTGTGCGGGGTATGCACATTGCACGTATTTTGATGGGCACAACATTCCGCAGAGGAGTCCGCAACGCCCAGCAGCAACGAAGACAACTCGCACAATGGGTCACTCATCCAAACACGAAAAATCGAAGCGGCATGGAAGAAAGGGGACCAGAAGTGACAAGAACGGTCCTCGTCCTTCTACCACTCAGCTACAGGCTCTGATCACGGACGTAGAGGAGAGACAACAGAGTCTCGCACGACTGCACGACGAGTACAGTCACCTCCGGGAACAAGCCGACAATCTCTATGAGCGCCTTCAAGACGCCGAACAGACCCTCGAACTGCTCTCGTCGACTAGTCTAGCGGCGCAGCAAGCCCGCGGAGTTGCTTCGTTATCCGGTCACCCCGGCCAGGAGACTATTGACCGGAGCTCGCGCAAGCAACATCTGCTACTCGAGGTCCAAAACCTGCCCGCATCAATCGGCGAGTACAACCGCCGTGCCGATGCTATGGCGGAGCTCATTGCTCGTAACCAACATGAGATCGAGAGCCTCCAGGCCCGCATCGACGAGATCCGCGCCGTCGAGGAGGCCGAGGCCGAGGCTGCATGGTATGGGGAACAACAGGGCGGACCTGACCAGGGCTGGGGGGGAGACCCAAGCTCCGGCGGCGGCGGCGGATCATATGGTTACTCTGGTGGCGGTCAGGCGTCATCCTCCGCCTCTTATGGCCACTATGGTGGTGCATACACTTGAGGAGATAGGTATTCCAGGTGATCAGTCACGCTTTGGGTGGTTAGAACTGAGGCTGTGAGCCACTCCCAGTTAGGTAGCACCAGCGCTGCCACCAAGTCAAGTAAGTCAAGTTAGGCCCCCAACTTGACTTGCCTGACTCCTCACGAGCCCCAACTTACATGAACTTGACTTTCTTGATTCAACTTGACAACTTGACGTAGTGTGACAGTAAGAGTAGCTTTCTGACCCGAATTGACCCTAATTGTCACATTTCTAGCCCACTGCTTGACGACTAAATGGTAACTCGCCTCCTCGGTCGCTGCTAGCGGCTCGCCTAGCGCATTTTGCTGCTTCTCCCGATTGAAGTCTATCTGAGACGTCAATTCGTCTCCGAGCGTGCCGACAGCGCCAGCCCATATGGCCAAAATAGACGGTTTTTCCAGCGAACAGAGAGAAAAAAATGGAAGGTTTATTGGGGCGAACGGATTGATTGGTCGCGAACCGAGGTCTCAGCACGGGGGCTGCTTTAGACAGGTAAGCCGAGGGCCATTTTAGTCCGTCGTCTCAAAAGAGGATACAGAGTCTGCCGAAGTCCAATTTACACCTTCACACAAGAAGATACCTAGTCCAGCTCTTCGCCTCATTGCCAAGTGTCCTAAAATGACTAGCGATTTCGCTATATATATCTACTCGGGCTTGCCTCCAACATTCGCTGCCTCTACTCAGAGTGTATCCAAGGATGAATGTGGATTCATCGTGATTTCGAATTGAAGACATGTCAAATGACTTGTCCTAAGTTTGGCTAGCTGAATGATGGAAGCATGATAATCAACAACAAGCGAAGTTTTGCCTTGATTCCCTTGTACTGCAGGCAAGGGTAGGAGTGACAAAAAGCCTTTGGCTTCTTAGGAGTACACGCTCATCGCTTAGTTCCTCCCGGTGACTGAGGCTAGACTATGGGCCACTCGGCTCACTCACTCACGGGACGGGTAAGGTCTTGTGCTTACCCCTTGGTACGGATGGACAGGAGAGTGAGGGAATCACTTGCCTTATCTTCGAGACGCAAGCGTCTTGTATCACTTCACTCTCTCCAGTTTTATTTTATTTTATTTTGTTTTGTTTTGATTTCATATCTCCCCTCTCATCGTGAGAAACGCAGCTCTTTGCCAACCTTCCTTTATGGGGGCCGCAGCTTTCATTGCCACTATTTGCTAAAGCGAAAGGGGGCGATACAAACGAGAGGACACTCCTTTTCTTAAACAAGGGTCAAGTGCCATGGCTCGGAACAAATAGAATTGTTAGAGGGCAATACATCGTCCATAATCTCATTGCACACATCAACAAGGCAAAAACTGACTATAGGATACCTTACAAGCCCTGCCACCGTTGACGCCAGGGCGGGTTGCTCCGTCCATTACCTTTCTACAATCTTAACAGTCTGAGTATCGATCTACACAATCGCAAGAGGAGGTAAAACACACCAAGTTCTCCCGCAAAGCTCGAATGGGAAAAGTTCATATCGGTTGTTGTGGCAGCCTCTTCGAAAACGGAAAGCCCTACCTTATATCAAAGGCCCTGTTCAAGACTTGTCCATCTTCCTGTGAGTCTTTCAACCCTACTATGTGACAGAAATCATGACTGGATCGCCTCCGTTCGAGCTACTCGGCCAAAATTTCAGACGTAGGTGCGTAGCCGGATCTCAAAAAACACAAAATGCTCGCCTTCATGTCATGTAGCAAGCTCCGTTGTATCGATAATGAGCTCCTGACGACTAGGCTTCCGGATGATAGGCCATTCTTCTTGAGCAATTCCGTGTCACAAAGTTCGCCAAAGAGGTCGACTCCACCCCTACCGCAAAGCTGCAGGTCCAAGGAGGCTCGCAAATTGTATTATCCTTCTCAAAGACAGAAAAGAGAGATAACCATCCTTGTTGGAAAGTACTTGTAGCCAATGAATTCGTCCGGAAGGGCTAAGGGTATGCAACGTGGGGTTGCCCACCTGAACTCGTCCTCTCGGCTAGAAAGGCAGCGAGAACACACGCCCGGTGGCGATGACATTTATCTTCTGCATCACGTTTCAAACGCTTACGTGCTTTTCATAGTGACAAAGAGGGCTTCCCTTCATCACGCGGCGATCACTCGATGGGAAAACACGATTCTAATAACTTCCAGCAGCTTGCTAGACGTACCGTCCGGGGCTCGATTTTTAAGTTGCCCACGCTGGAATCGTAGTCATTTCGATACTGCTGTGTGCTGACGATCCAGTACCCGAAGATGATTGTAGGGCTATTGCCGGTAATCACGTAGATCGTCGTAACCCTAACCCTACGAGGATCCCAGGCAGAAAAGTTACTGACATTGTCACAGGTTGGGAATATCCCAGAGCTGCCCACTATGACGACTAAGACGGGGATGGCAAGAACTATGTAGCTCTCATGAAAGAGCCGCGAGTGGCCATTAACGCGAGCGGTGGCGACTCCATTGTCACTTTTAATGCGCCCTCTTTCACGGTACCTTCGTCGTTTCGATTTTACTGGCATCGGGGCCCATGTCGATTGGATAAACCTCATGTCCTACGACTTGCACAACGGCTGGGATAGCGACAACCCTTTCGGAAGCCCGATTTTGTCGCATACCAACCTGTCCGAAATCAACTACGCCTTGGACGAGGTAAGCGTCACTGAAAGAGTTAGTATCTATCTGGCACCTTTTACTGACACACAAATCTCTTGCAGTTCTAGTGCATTGGCGTTGAGCCTTCTAGCATGGACTCGTTTGATGAGGACATGGAGACTGCCTCCTCTACGCAGCCACCCTCTGAACTGTTAACCAGTTCAGCCTCAACGAAATATACACCCGTCAGATTTCCAGATTATGAGGCTTGGACGACGGATAAATTCAGCTGTTTCCCCGGATTTACAATAGGCCACGATCCCTGTCGAGAACGGACATGGTGGTGGCAGTTTGGATTCAGAATGAAAGACAACCGGTCACGGCCCTACAAGATCGTATGGGCCTGCGAGAGATGTTTCCTCGGAGAGAGACTTCAGCAGTTGCGGGAGGATGGTAACACCGCTTAGGTCCCGCCTGCGATCTGCGGGGGGGAGCGGTTTGTCTCGCCTGTGTCCATTCGGCAATGCCAGCATGTCATTCCAAGGGCGCGCCACCTGACTGCGTGTGCGGCTGGCGTTAAAAGAAAGTCACGACTCCCCCATTCCACCGCGTTATCCCACGCTCGAATCCATCCCTTTGGTTGTAATTACAAGACCAACTAGCTTCTTCTTGAGGATCAAATAATGGCCCACGAAAACATCAGCAGCGATGAAGACCTGCAGATCACCGTCATTGGTGCTGGCACAATAGGGCTGTCTCTTGCCGCTCTACACCTCACATACTTGACAGTTCCTTCGAACCTCACGATCGTGGACGTTCGGCCTGACCTCAAGTCTCACCTTCAAGAGAATCTGCCGAAATTTTTACCGGAGAGCCTACACATGAGCATCTCACAAATAAAGATGGCATCCTCAGTGCCGTCCGCCGTCAGGGGCAGCGCCATAGTCCAAGAATGCGGACCCGAGAGTATCGACTTCAAAGCTGCTCTCTGGGCTGAAGTCGAGCAGCACGCTCCGCCGGACGCTCTCTTCTGGACCAGCACCTCTGGTATCCCGGCCTCTCGGCAAAATGCCCTAATGCAAGACAAGTCTCGCCTCATCGTCGTGCATCCTTTCAATCCCCCTCATATCCTGCCCCTCTTGGAGATTGTGCCCTCCCCGCAGACGGCACAGTCCGTCATTAGCCGAACGCTCGAGTTCTGGCGCAGGAGAGGCCGCGAGCCCGTTCTTCTCCAGAAGGAAGTCACCGGCTTCGTCGCGGGCAGGCTCGCGTGGGTGCTGCTCCGTGAGGCGATTCACCTGGTGGACCAGGGTGTCGTGACGGTGGAACAGCTTGACAGGATCATGGAGACTAGCATGGGGCCACGTTGGGCGTATGCCGGCCCTTTCAAGAGTTTCCATGCTGGCGGCGGCTCTGGCGGACTAGAAGCGTTGTTCAGGAATGTTGGTCCCACTGTGCAGGCTTGCTGGGACGATGCCGGGAAGTTGAACTTCCACGAAGGATGGGAAGACAATATTTACAGACAGGCACGGGAGGCATATCAGGTCCCCAACCTGGAAGAGCGAGATCGGGCCAATCGAGGGGTGCTGCAAACCGTGCAGGAAGTGAAAAGAGAGACACGCGCCGAAGACTGAGATATTATCGATCAGGCGTGATATGCAACATCTTGCGAGATCTACCAAAGGTATCTGGTATCTCATTAGCTATATCAGGCTCCACATTTAGCAAAAGTCGTATTATGTCGATATGTTTCTTTTAGTAGGTAATAATATAAGGGGTAAGGATTGAGGCCATTTCTCTAGTACTGGTGGGCGCAAACCACTCAACACTGTTCAACCGCGTTGACTAAATTGACCATCTACGTCAACTTAACTCAATTAATATCAGGCTTGCTTAACTAATACGTCAGTCCATTTGATGTCCAGTTGATTGTGTGTGTGTGTGTGTGTATTTAACGTCCAGCGCCGCTCAGGTAAGACATAGCTATTAAGGAAAGCCAGAATTGACCCCTGCATCTTAATCACACATGCAAGCCACTGGCTTTTCGTTCTTAAATTTCTCTCCAGAGCCGCCGGCGTCGCGAAGTCGTGTGTTGGGTCAACTGTTGAACGAGCTTACGCAGTGCCTGCTACGTCATGAGAATGAATGCACGATTAATGAAATTATGTTCTTCATTGCCCTATCTCACTAGATCTAGACCATTTATAAATTTCTCACGATCTCTCTACCCTAAGGTTGTTACCACGTCATGCGAGTTGGGGGCAACGTTTAAGCTCGCCATTGCGCGGCACACATAAAAACAAGCCTGCTATTGGTGGCGTTCCTGCTGAGCCAGCCATTGGCAGACCTTGTGTAGAATGCCGTGGCCCTTGATGCGGCCGATTGTCTCTCCCGCCTGCGACGGTTTCTTTGTCGCTGGCCTTGATATCTTGGGAGGGAGTGTCTCAGCCCTTGCTGCGGTAGACGAATCCCCTGACCTGCCAACACCGACAACGTCGAGGTGCGAGAGCAGATCATGGTTCATCTGTGGTCGCGTTTGACTTTGTGTCCTTGGAAGCGTCTGGGTCCCTGCTGCTCTTGATCTGTCCACCAGAGATTACTTATTGCCTCCCATTCTTCACGGTTACTTCTGTCGCATTCCTTCTCCTCACGCCATGATCTGATCGTGTCTGCCATCTTGAGCTTCCGTTCTTTGTACACCACCTCAGATATCGGTTGGCGGCGAGCCTCGGTAGGGGTAGGGGGCAGGTACTTGATCAAACCTTTCTCAAGTTTTCCCAGCTGCCAGCCGCGATGCGCCTGCAAATATGGGGGGTACACGTGGCCGAAACCTCGAGTTATTTTACGGTTCATACGGTAAACGTCCAGAAGAGTCAGATCTAGACGAAGGATGCTCGGACTCGGACGGCTTTGCCGAGCCCCTTACCTGCGCTCGACATGCCGCTTGTCAACTTGGCTGCAGCACGATTACGACGGTATCGGCTCGCGACGTCGGGAAGAAGACGATCCGTGCTTGTCCACGTCATCATTTACTTCTTATCTGCCATCTACTTCTAATTAGCCAATCTATCAGCAGAATCGGCCGAGTCTTAACCTGAGGTCTCTGTTTGAGCATCAAGCTCACCCGAGGCAGTCCTACGCTCCCAGATTTACTATGGATCCTTTCGTTGGCTTATCAAGATAATGAATCATGTATAAGAGATTCGCTTTTGGCTGCGTATCCGTTGCATAGCGGTCTTTTTCCTACTCAGCGGCCCTCCCGTGTTGATGAAGGAAGTAACTGGGTTGGGGTGTAACAGCCCCTAGAAGGCCCTCGTGCCGTCTCTCATAGCATTTTTCTCTGTCCCAATAAATTTGACGTGTTTCTCATAAAACTGGAGCATCTGGGTCGTGTCAACACGGAAACCGACAAGCTAATGGTATGACGAAGGGATAGACTACCTTCTGCGGACACTTCTTGTAGATGATCTGCGTCTCATGCTTGGTCTTCTGGCCATTCTTCCAAATAAGATAAACGATCAGCTTTCCATTATCGTCCTCCTCACAAGCGCCAATCGTCTCAACTTCATCCTCCCACGACCCTGACGGAGGATTCCATGGCTTCGTTGTCGCAAGCAAAGTCTCATCGCCAACATGCGCCTCGTTTCGTTGCAATCGCTTGGGCCTTGTGCTGAAAGTGCCATTTGACGTCTGTCTACCCTTTTTGGTCTTGGCCGCTCTGTCTGATTCATCGAAGATCTTGTCCCTCCCACCTATCGTGTCAAAATACTGGTTGAGAATTTCGTCACCCGATACGCTTAAGAAAACGCGCTGGTTAGAGAATGGAAGGACAAAGCGGAGATGCCTAGTACGTACTTAAGATTGTCCTCGGGTTCCCAAGTTAAGTCTTTCTTGCTCTCAAAACCCTTCCACTTAACCTGAAACATGAGATTGCCCTAAAAAGTCGTCAGTCATGGACGCAGCTAAGATTTACGAAACGTGGTCACATTTTTGTCGATCACGTGGTTCTTGATCGTCTCTACAATAAAACTGAGATTCGTGAGTATCATATAAGGCTGGTGGCAGACAAACAGCTTACAGGCCATCCTCGAGTTCGCCATCAACTTCATTGTCATCACTCTCGCCCATAGTAACGCCTTTGGGAGCTTCGACTTCGTCCCGGTTGCAACCAATAGCGGGCTGTCTGAGATTGACCTTCGGCTCCCCTGAGTGAGGGCCGTAAACTTGCCCTGATTCGAAGATTTGTCGACGCTGTTGTCGCCGGGTGGTGCAGGATATTAGCTCTCGTCTTGTCCGGCATGCGGCAGGAGCTGGCGTTGCGTTGGCGGGATTGGGTTTGGAGCGCAAACGCGACGCGCTCTCTATCGTGCCTTGTGGCGAAACGCTTAGGAGAGGTCGATGAAGGTGATTGTAAACAGAATCTTACCTGGAGGCAACCTGAGAGCCTATGAACTGGCGACTTTGCCTTTCGGAACGAAAGGTTCTTCCTTCCGCGCCCACTCTCCGCCCTGGACGCACGGTTCACTGAACGATCTGATACTTTGCCTTGAGGAACGAAAGGTCAGCACTCCTAATAGTCCAGACTGCCAGACACTACCGGACAGAGTGGGCGGCTTCTCCAAGAGGGTTGACAAAGCGCTACCAGGCATGCACACAAAGGTTTTATACGGCGGACTGAAGAGACGCGAAGCAGATACGCTTTCGCAGTTGCGCACGGGGATGGCGAGGATTAACAGCTACCTGTCGAGGATCGGTGCAGTGGAATCAGACTTGTGCGACTGTGGAAGGGCAGTCGAGACGATGGAACATTTTCTCTTTCGCTGCGGCGGGTGGGATGCACAACGCGAAGGCATGCGGCGAATCGGACAAAGCGAGATGGGAAACCTCTCATTCTTTCTGGGAGGAAAGTCGGCATCGGACGGACCGAAGTGGTCACCTAACCTACAGGCGGTGGGAGCAACGATCAAATTTGCGATGAAGACAGGAAGGTTGGGAGTGAAATAGGAGAATGGGACATACTAACAGCCGGAACCAGGAAACAGTGGCACAATACTAACACAATACAGCCTCATTTTGACAGACCACGCTTCAGCTGCTGAGGATAGGATGCTGAACACTTGGAGAAATTGGCCTTCAAGCAGGCCTGTCAGAAAGAGTCAACGAGGCCAAACGAAAGCGATGCAGGGAGAAAAAGTGGGGCTTTACTTGTGGTCAGGATTGAAGGTGGCAGAAATGTAAATAGCATAGCGTATTCCATGGCCCTATGAGATCCGTTCTCCCGGGCGTAATAAATCTACTACTACTACTACTATTCTCGCAATACAGTGGCATTACCTCTTGAGTTGATCTCATCTGGCCCGTGACAGAATGGCTCCATTCTTAGTGGGAAAGGAGGGATATTATTTACGAGGATGACTGTTTACTGGAAAGCTTAATACACATTGTCTTTTAGATTGCAAGAAACGCACCTCGTTCGTGATATGAACCCATGTCGCGTTTCTTATATAATCCTTCGACTTGCTTGTTCCAATTTATCTTCAGTCTTCTCCTCTTTATTTGCAGTACCACTTCCTTTATATGCTCTCTGTTCTATTTTAAATGGGATTATAGTAAGGAAAGGCGGCCGTTAGGAATTGCAGTTTATTTTTATAATTATGCGTTATTTACTGCAGTTCCTCAAAACTGCCTGTTGTTAACCTAAGATGCATGGCGTGGGAACCAAAGGAAGATACGAAGTAGAGTGGCAGGCAATCGTCTACGGAGTAGTGTAGTGGCTAATAGAGAAGTGGCTGGTGGAAATGTGGCTAAGTGCTCGGTTTTAATTGGCTGAGCATAAATGAACACTACTAGGGTATCAGAAATGAACTCTACCCCCGGGAAAGTGGGGCCTGAAAATGAACTCTAGTACGGAGTACTCTGTACGGAGGTGCATTTCAAAAGTCATGTCCCATTCTCAAGCCACACTTTTTTAAACAGCCAATCAGAGGGAGTGAGGTACATGAGATACTTTGCGTCACTTACCTCCACTAAAAGCTCGAGATCTATAGCGCATTAAACACTGCTCGCAGATGGCAGCGGGCGCTCTTAGCCCCTGAAGACTTCTGGAGATACAGGGAGCTACAGTGGAGCTAAGAAATAAGCTCCCTAAAAGCTATGTACTGCTAAGTAGCTGGCAGGGGTACGAGGATGTGGCGTCGTTAGCGTGGGACACGACTTTTGAAATGGACGTCCGTACAGCTGATAGTTATTGTACAGTAGGCAGTATAACAACGCCATTTTTCAAATGGAAGGGCAGGTTGCAGGGATTCGCAGCGAATGAGAGCATTTAGATGGCTTTTTTGGACTGAAACAAAGAAGTAATAGGGATGTGGACATAATCGCACCTGAGCTATTCCTTGTCTTGCATTGTTATTACATACCAACCTTCTTTGTGGTCTCCGTCCATTAGTCTTGGGCAGTATCCCAAAAAACAACCATCAACGCCGCATCCTAGGGTATCTCCTGTCGTCAATCATTGCATCATCCCAACTTGGCCAGCTCCCAGTTCACGTCGGCCAAAAACGCCCGGCTATTCCATGGCGTGATGTAGCCATCCCAATATGAATTGTGGTACTTATCCATCGTCTCGCCGTCCTCGTCCTGGACCCAGACGGCTTCCTCGCTCCCAGAGATTCGTCGCCGCTTCTTGCGACCAAGGTCGTCCACGTCCATCAAGGTGTGCTCCTCGCCTTCTCTCAGCATCACTTGGTCAGGTGGACTAGACCCGCGCCAAGGCAGACTTGATGCCGACGAGCCGTCCGTTGATAATAGTGCGGCGTCGTGGGTGACCTGGTTTGGGCTAGCAGAGTCGTTTTGCGCCGGCCGTGCCCGTTTCGACGGATCTCCAGGGGGCCTCTGTAACGACTGGGAATTATCAGCGTCGTCATTGGCGTTCACACTTGAGATGATAGGTATATTGGACCCCGGGTCAAAGGGTGAAACGGTT
This sequence comes from Dactylonectria macrodidyma, assembly GCA_020744425.1. Lineage (NCBI taxonomy): Eukaryota > Fungi > Ascomycota > Sordariomycetes > Hypocreales > Nectriaceae > Dactylonectria > Dactylonectria macrodidyma. The sequence goes on from JAGMUV010000034.1 coordinate 444,852, forward strand.
CCTGAGACGACCGATCTCGTCCCCACCTCAGAGGCAGGTTGCTGCTCTGCCAAAGGTATCTCAGCGGCCATGTTCTCGATGCAGCACATCTCGTAATGGTGACGTAGGGCCCTGCGATCTATGCTCGACGGCAGCCGGGCAATCGAGCCGTGATAGTCGGAGATGACATCGTATGGCACAAAGACACGGATCCGCAATGTGTCGGGATGGATAGAGAAGAGGCGAGCGTCGAAGAGCTCATGGAGATGGCTCAGCAGCAGGATGCCGTTCTTGGCTGACCAGGTGCGGTCCCAGGCCTCGCGGAGGCGGCGCGCACTGTACCTGCTGTCGTTGGGGAAAGCCATAGGGACTGGGTAGACATGGTAGTGCTGTTGGGGCACGATGTGGCATGCTTGCAGGGCTGGGCCGATGGCCGGAGTCACACACCATGATCGGCCTTTGCCTGTCACGGCGCACTTGCCACTAGCAACAAGGCAAGATGTGCGGAACGCTGTCATGGTCTGGCGAGCAGTCTCGATCGGAATGTCCATAGTAGGCGGAGCAACCAGGCTCGCAACGTCATCATCGCCGCCTGCGTCCTGGGGGTTGGAGCGGACATCTTTATTCGGGGACACAGAGCCGGAGACGGAGCGTTTCGGGGGCGACTGCGAGCCTCGAATGGGACGCACAGTTTTGCGGTATGGTAGTCGAGAGAAGCCCGGGTCCTTGGATCCTTTGTTGGGGGGAAGATATCGATCATCTCGGCGGAGGGATGGGTAGGGGATATCCTTCGCACAGCCGGCTGGGGAGAGTGATTGTAAGCCGAGTTGACGCCCAAAGGCATATACTGGGTCAAACCAACCTCGTAGGTGGGCCGCCAGCGGTTCCGTCAGAGCAAGGCCGCAGTCCGTGTGTCGGACGACATGGAAGCGTGATATAGACGGCTGCGCCAGGTCCGCCGATAGCTCACACGGCGGTGCAGACACAGGTTGGTCAAGATATTGGCCCCAGATCAACGCCGGAGTGGAAGCATCAGTTTCGGGCGGAGGTAGGTTGACGTTGACAAAGCCTGCGTGTCCAAATGCAACATCGCTCCAAGGGTCGCTCGGTTCGTTGTCGGTGGCTCCAGCGTTTCTCAAAGCAGAGGCGCAGCTCGTCGACCACATCGCGATAGCTCAAGGTGTCGCTGTCGGGAGGCCAGCCAGAAAATGGATGTTCCATCCATGGGCGCGCATCTGCGGCGTGACCGCTGCGCTGGACATGGTTCTCAAGTCGAGCGGGCGGCACGCGCTGTTCAAACTGTTTCCCGTTGGTGCTCGTTGAGGCGGGAATTGGATATTGATGAACAGACAATTTAGGGAATTGTTGATGGAGAGCAAGCTTTGGGTGCGTGCCTCAGGCAGTGACGTTTGAGATGAACTGTTGGCGGGGCAACAATCCACTCTTGCCCCGCAACGTGGCCAGGTGCTTCATCCACGCCTCAAGCGAATGTTTGCCTGGCCCAGTTTTGTTGAGTAAGCCGCCATTTCGTCCTTCCATGCCTCGGACACAGCCTACATCAAGTCTCACTTCATTTGGCCTGATGGAGGTGACTCCGCGAAATGGCTATAGCACCATGATGCCACATCGGAATGGTCATCATAGTTGGGACTAGCCGCAGGAATACCCAGCTAAGCATCTTGAGAGGCGATTTGAGTGCTTTGGATTGGTCGCTCTCTGCCCCCTGAGCTGGCTTACCATGCAGGTACCCCTCCACCGGTAAGACCCCTCTGCCGGTAAGCAAATTTTTTTTTTCCCCATACAAAATTCACTTTTCCAACCTCATGGGAAAAACTTAACAAAAACAGTTGAAATAAATTTATTCCCAGAATTCGGGTTAGAACTGAATAAATTTTAATACTTTCTCGGTCTTTTTACTTCCCGGCCGCTGCGGGTGCGTACGACGGGTAACTCTTCCGCCTCCGAATTTGAACTTCCATCCTCTTGCATCCCTCCCCTTGATTTGGGGGAATTTGTAGGTGGGTCATATACACGTGACTTGTACATGCCTAGGACGTGATTACCTCAGCAAGCTCAGACCCGCGGCGGCTAATACATCCGCGCCCGGGCGCCGATTTAATTTCCCGCGCCCGGGCGTGGCAGGCCTCCTCAGGGTCACCGCCAGGCTCATGCCTGGACCAGGTCAAGAACATTTCTGACTAGAATCATCGTCTCTGATTGTCATTAGCAATTGACACAAGTCACAAGGTATTATCTATCCGTATAAGCGGTTCTGCTCTTCAGTATCTCTGTCAACCTGTGCCCATACATAGCCGGGACCTCTCGTTCTTGCTCCAACGCCATTCGCCTCAATGTCCTTCCTAACAACCTCTTCCACGCGTGCATCTTCCGCATTACTCCAGTCAAGATATGCCATCACTTCCTCCGTAGTCCACGGTCGAGGAATCTTTCCGGTCCGGCAAATTTTTCCCATAAATTTGTAACCCAAGCACCATTCGTACGATGATTTCTGGTACTTCAGTGGAAGCTTCATTGCTTTTCGGTACTCTTGATCGGTTCGGGCCCTTCCTGCTGGCTGCGCTGCGTACCAGGCACTTCTTGCGGCAATATATCTAGCATAGATGGCTTCTGGAGAGGTGTATTGTAGCAGTCCTGGTGTTGCTGGATTCGTAGATGGTATGGAGATATGTTTCGTCGGTTCCGGCCCTGCTAGAGGCCTTGCCGTTGCTGGGGCTTTTTGAGGTCTCGTCAGTTCTGGCACATTTGGAGGCAGAGTTGGCTCTGATGGATGGATATCTTTAGGTGCCACGGACTCGACTTGAGCCTGCGCTGATGGAGGTGTATCCTCCGCAATTAGGTCTACCAATGCCTTCGATACCGGTATTGCATTCTGAGCCGGCGAAGATGCAGGCAGCAACTCTGAGTATTTCAGAGGACATATCGTTGCTCTCATGTGGTGGCCAACCTGGTGACATGCGCTACATTTGAAGGGAGCTCTTCTGACAGTCTTTGCTGTCTCAAACCCAGAGGGTTCTCGTCTAGTACTCGTATCTGGCTGATTGGATGACCGGATGGCTTGCTTCGGGGCTCGGCGTGGTTCCAGTATAGGCTGTGGCCGAGCTGCATCTCGTTTCAAATGCCAATGGGGATGGAAATGCTCGAGTAGAAGGTTCTGGTGCTCTTCCTCGAGCTTCTTCAAGGTATGAGCACACGGCAGTCCATATGAGGAAGTGAAGGACTGACTGCAAGGAGCTTTGAGCGGCTCCAAGAGTAGCTGCCGCTGTTCCTGCACTTTGCGCAAGGCATGGTGCGAAACCCAGCCTCGTACAGCCTCGAATATTACTCCAGAAACATCTAGAGGCGTCCGTATCTGCTGAGAGACACGCACATGATTCAGTTCCTTCAGTTGGTTGTTGATCGCGTGTTTCATGGCCTGCCATGTGTCGAAGAGGTCGAACGTAGATGTCTTGATGTGCGACTTCATCAGCGAATGGATGCCTTCAGCCCTGGAAAATATGCATTAGCTTCATTTGGCGCTAGATACCCCAAGTCACCTGCCTCGAGGTGGCCACGTTGCCGAAGTGCAAGTGCTTATCCACCCATGCCTTCACAATCTTCTCTTTGTACGGCTCGAGCCAGCACATCTTGATGTATCCAACTGGCTCGAGGTACTTCTCGCCGTACTTGAGCTCAAACTCGGCCAGACGCTCTTCGAATGTCTCTTCGTTTGGCGAAGCCACAATCGAGTGCCAGAATGCGTAGAATTCATTCCACGCTTCGTCTTCTGCCCGACCTGTTGCTTGATCGCCTTTCGGTGCAAAGAACGGCCGACATCGCTGAAGGACCGCCTTGTTGACATGCCAGAGGCAAAGCAGTGCTTTGGAAGCGGAAAAACAAACTGCAGCAGCATTCATTGCAGCCAGGCACCGGTCAGTCAAGATGACAGATGGAAGCTCACTTTGATAGAGTGACCTGAGGTGTTCTAGGGCCCACGAATAGTCCTCTTCCGATTCGCCAGAGAGAAATGCAAATGCAATGCAGAAAGACCGCTGACAAGAATCAACTCCAACCATGTCAAGGAGTGGCATGGCGTGCTTGTTCGTCTTGTAGGTGCAGTCTAACAGCAAGATGTCCGGGTTGCACTGTAGATATGCAACGGAATCCGGATGGGCGAAGAAGATGGCTGTAAGGCGATTGTCTGAATCCAGTTGGACTCGGCACCAGAAGCCCTCCTTGTGCAGTTGATCAACCAGTGCCTGGATGCTACTTTGCCCCTCGCGCATATCTCTTCTTGTTGCCGCGATTCTATTATAGATGTCTTGCTGGGTCGCGATGGTATTGGAATTGTTGCGGAGGTAAGTTCTGATTTCTCGAGGAGCAGTACCAGCGGTCGTAAGACTTGAGATAACTGTAATGTCTCTCTCTTCAAGCTGGCGATGCGCCGGGTGTGCAGATGGATCTTCGCTCGGTGGATGATTGTGCAAGCCGCACTCCTTGTCCGGTCGATGGCTTAGGAACCATGTATTTCCGTCCAGTGACTGTTTAGCCAACACCGAGAATTTGCAGCCAGTCCCTCTACTAGAAGTACGGCGTTTTCGTCCGACAGATGTGCTTGGTGGCATCCCGTTCCGATCGCATGCGAATACAACTTTGACCCGGCCGTTTGGCGTTTTCGAAGACTTCCCCGTCGTGAATGCATAGCCTCTAGATTTCGCCCAAGAATTGATAGCTGCCAACAGAGTTTCGCGCGATTCGTACGTGCCTTCAGGTGGAAGGGCATCATCAGGGAATGTTCGCCGACTCATTGTCGCCCAATATACGTTGATTTGCCGTGAATTTGTACGCGACAGGAGCGCGTTGGATGAACGCGAAGCCTGCCACGCCCGGGCGCGGGAAATTAAATCGGCGCCCGGGCGCGGATGTATTAGCCGCCGACAGATAGTCTAAACCACCCACCAAAACGGACGCCATCTGTGGCGTCAAGAAAGTCAGGTGCGGGGAAAAAGAAAAGAAATAGGGGAAGACAATGGCATTTCAATCAAATCACGCGCAGTGTTTTCGTTCGTGTTGTCTTAAAATAAGGACAGATCTTTCGTTCCTTTAACCTCTTCCTGAATTATTGTTTCCATCCCACGATTTACCAGGCCGTGCCGAATCAGCCGTTAGAACATACGTCTGTTCACCTCTGTCCGTTCAAGTCTCATTTAACGACATGAAGGATATTCCGCATCGACGCAGTCGCAGTGCTGCGCGTCCACGCGTGATACCTCGCGAGCACGACCAAGCACAAGGACAGCCCCAACAAAAATCGCGACAATCACCAACCCCGACATCCCCATCGTCCTTGTCACCACCACGCCAAAAGAGAAAACGCAGCCGTGGCTGGAGCGGCTTGCCTGCGCCAAAACGAACAATTGCGCGTACCTCTGTTTTCGCTGCTGAGATATGCCCATTCGACAGCGACAGCGACAGCGACAGCGACAGCGAGTCTCAGGCCGCCGCATTGTCTCCCGTACCACTACTGTCTGGTCGCAATCACGGGTTTGTCCGACTGCGAGACTGCCCTCCTGTCTCGCTGGACGTCCGATCCGCTCGGGCGCGTCGTAGTGTTGAAGTGGCGTTAGACGACTCCTTGCTCCATCGATGTCACACCAGTGTGTTGAAGTTAGACCAGTGTGGTTATTCTTCTCCGAGACCGCCCAAGCCGATCGGCACCTGGTCGAAGCAAGAAATATCCTTGTGGGCAACGAGAAGGAACTGGGAATACCCTAACCCCGTACGATGGCGCGACGACTGGGAAGATGATAGAAGCGGCGACTCCATCCGCGAGGAGAAAGTTCAGAAGCAACTCGAGCGATGGTCTGTCCGATGTCCTCTCTGCCTGCTCTACCGAGACACCCTCTGCGATGACCATCCTCTCGCATTCTGTCCTCGAGCCGATGCACGTCAGGCACGCTCTATTCGAGCCCGTATCGGGGAGAGGTTGGTCAAGCTTCAAGAAAAAGGAATACAAGGGTACGGCCCGGTCCCATGGTGCGGAGACTGCTGTCTGCCTCGATCCTGCTGCCCTGCGTGGGTGTGTTGGGACTCTAAGAGCCCTGCCTCAGATTGGGAATGTGGGGTCTGGGGAGGAGGAGACGACTATGCCTGTCGGTCATGGCTCGCACGAACATGGTCACGGCGATATGGGAGCCGATGCCAATTCCGGGAGGTGGTTGTCAATGCCGTCTCAGCTATGTGCGCATTCTCCATCGTTTCACCAGATGACCCTCGTGGTGACAACGACAATTTGAACATCTTCCGGGACCAGATCAAGGATTGGTGTAGCGGTAGCCGCATTCGTTTCAATCAGGATTGGGGCACAGATGGCTGGCTCCTCTCGCCGATGCCATGGGGACGTCAGGACGTCATGGTCATGATGCGTATCTTCTGTCAACTGGATGTGGTAGTGGAAGATCTTTGGATTGAGCAGGAGGTGGATAGGCGCCGAGTCAAGTTGCAGCTTCCGACCCCCGAGACGGGCTACATCCTCATTAGACAGCACCAAAGCCAGCCCCAGCACCAGGGTGGCAAGACTGAACTGGACCAAGAGCAAGGCATTTTAGACGAAGGGCAGGCATCCTTTTGGCGCTCTCTCCTCCGGGAAGCTCTTGATCGGGCAGAAGAGGACCATGAGCGCGCATTCGGGTACTCGGAAGATTCTACCTACTACTACACCTTGCGAGCTCGTGTCCGGGCCTGGAGCAGAGGCGGCATTCGCTGCCAAGTTTGCATGATGTACAAATGGAGCGAAGATTGCTATCTCCATGATATGGAGTCGTGTACGTTGCATAAGGAATCCAAGGCCACCACAGTGCTGCTGCACAAATGGTCAGGCATTCGGGGAAGCGAAATGGGCTTGGAAGGCGAGAGACATCGATGCTTGCATTGCCGCTTTCCGGTTGAAGTATGCCGATATACCCGCTACGAGGATGGAAAGCACGACGTTGTTGTGGATGAAGGTATCAGCTGCAAATTGACAGGGAACGCTAGTGCTGGCGGCAGTGGGGTGGAAATAGTCTGTCGTACCGTTGCGGCACTGCTCGCTGTAGCAGATGGTATGCTGGGGAACCTGGTTATCCAGAAAGAGATGGGGAAACAAGCGTGGGATGGGAAATATGACCATTTGTCACAGGAATGGGTAGCAGAGCAGGTCCGGATCGGGAACTCCACGGTTCCGCGAATCGTTAGGATTTTCCAACGGCTTTTAGATGGGTATCAGAGTCTACGTCAGGTTGGATGGGAGAAAGAGAAGTTGTAAAGAATACATGTATATTACTGTATTGTATGTCCCTATAACTTATATATCGTTCATCATTCATCATTTTCGGTTTTTGTATTTCAATCTGCTTTTGGTTTTGACTTAAGACCGGATACTCCTGACTGACCAACCCCAGGGTCGGTCGCTTGCCCTCTTGGTCTCAGTCCCATCACCCCCCTTTGCCTATAAAACCTACCCCCACCAAGGACCGGATCCAGCCTTACAAGTTGGGCCCTGTCTCGGAGAGTAGTCGTTGGAGATACAATGGGTTTTGCACGGCCGGGTCAGTGGCCGAAAATTCCTCAAGCCCCCTTTTAATACCCAGTCAGTTGCCTCTTCATCCGTCTGGCTGCATCACCAAACGTATGCTGATCCGTGATGCAAACCGTGTCGGGCATATCCTCACATCTATCATGTATCCATTCATCCTCTATCAAACAACTCTTCATGGTGACACAGAGAACTTCAGACATATTCCAGAGTATGTCTAGCAAGAACGACCAGCTACCAATGCCGCGCAACTTGCCATCTCGAAGCGTGACCTCTTTGAGCGTCAGCCGGTGCCGTAGAAGCACTTCTGCTAATTCGGAAACTGTGGCTTCGAGTTGAGCGAACTCCACTACTTGCAGCTTCGGCATAGATATCGCTGTCGAAAGCCGGGGGAAGACATCATGATAATCATGGTCAACAATATAACAATAGTTAACTTCTACCGCCAAAACGACGAAGACAATGCGTTTGATACCCTACTACAGTGGCCTGTTCCAGATCGCTGCCTTGTGGCCAGATGTTAACCTCCCGAGTACTGGGAACATCGCAGTCAAAGTTTTAGGCGGCATCATCTAAACTGAAGACTGGGCTCCATGGAATGAAGTCATCCATATCTGTCACTCGGCAGATCGGCGACTGAAGCATATCCCGAACCTTTTTACGGTGGATGCCAAGGTCGGTAGTAGTAGAAACGCAAGGAGGGTGGACGAACGGCTCGATCTTGGCAACAGGCGTTAATGGTGTGAGCAATTGTTTGTCATGTGCCCGCTGCGACGGCATGAAAGACACCCGACTCAAATCGAACGACCAAGTAGAACCACCTTTAGCAAGGCCGGAAGGAGATAGCTGCCTCAGTCGAGCAATCTCTGCTTCGGCACGTCCACGTTTGATACTGAGACGGTCAGCCTCCGTAGCCAGCACATGCTTTGGTCGAATCGTAGTAGAGCCATGCAAAGAGATGTAACCACTATCCTCCATGGATGCAAACTTCCGTTTGTGGGGCTGGGTAGTGGTGGATGGAGTCGAGTTGTGCGAGACAGAAGGACCGTTGCTTCCATGTTCGGCATGCCTAGCAACTGTAGGCGATGGGCGGATGCTGGTAGGGAGAGGCGACGGGGTAGAAGCATCAAGGGGAAGCTCGCTATCGATAGACTTCTCCAGAAATGCTTCTAGAGCAGGGTTGTCCAAGATAGCAATATGTACATCGGACGACAATTCCACGGGCGCTGGTGGAGTAGTCTCGGCTGTAGGAAGCGTCGAGGTCGTCGCATCCTGGCTAATGAGGACTGGCGGAGGGAGAGCGGGATCATCGATGGGAGCTAGGGTCGGCCGAGGGGATTCGTGGTGAGTGGACTTCATGGTCTTCTTGACAGTCCGAGTGTACTTGCGTCCGCGCTTCGCCTCTAGGAACTGAGACTCGGCTCCTGCCTCGATACCCCAATAGCTGCCCTTTCCCGAATTTGGTTTCTGAATCTTGATAAAGCATTTGTGACGGCTCAGGTTGTGGCGGATACAGTTTTGCCAGCCAATTTCAGAGGCACTGTAGAAGGAGTAGTTGACACTAATCCACCTATAGATCTCAGCAAGACCAAGCATCTTCTTCGGGGATTGAAGGATGGCCATTACGATCAACTGCGCGTAGCTGTGTGGAGGTTTGGCGCTAGTGTCTACGACTGGAGGGGACGAGTGGTCTGAACCTTCGTGTTGTGGTCTGCCTTGATCTTCTTTTTCAGCGGAGCGACTCGTATCGAGCCCCGCCTGCCATTGGGCTTCCGGTGGCATGGTTTGATAGAGATATCGATCGTTGCGGGAGGCGGATATACTGGAGAAAACATGTTCTCTTTTCCACGTGCGGAGCTAGTGTCGATTGATTGCCAGTGAGAACAATTCCAGAGGCTGCACCAGATGGCTCCTCCAGTAGTATACCAGTGAGCAGGCTCTTGCAGGAGAGGGCCGATAGCAATTATATTCAGCTTGTGTCCCAAGTGAAGATCTCAATCGAGGTTGTTCGCGCATCGATGGTCGCTGGTTGTCGTTCTTTGATGGGAGCAAAGCCGGGTTGTGTGGTTGCGAGAGGGCTGAGGATGACGCTAGTGTCGAGCTTTATCGGCGGGCGTGGATTCGGGTTCGTTGACGGTGGGTGTAGTCTGTACAGAGGAAATCTGGTCTTGGCGAGGTCGAATGCAACTGGAGGCTCATAAAAGCCAGGGTGGGCGATAGCTAGGTCGGAATTTCGGATCGGAAAGGGGTCGAGAGTCGATTGGGTGGCCAAGAAAATCCAGGAGCACGTGGCGGACGAATCATGGCCGCTGTTCTGCCTCGCGCAAATACGCTGGCGGGATGTCGAGGATCAAGGTCTCGGTGAGACAAGCCCACAAGCTTGATCAGGGTCAAGGAATCATGCTACCAAGGCCCAGCTTGAAGGAGAGAGCTCGAGGCGGAGCTTGCAACGCCGCGCACGCTTGTCGCGCAAACGCGTTCGCGTCGGACGAAGTGTTTAACGGCGCACTGTCTGGGGCCACGGATGAAGGACGCCGATGAGGGACGCCGGAATCTAATGGTAATTAATCTCCACACATGAGATACGGGGGAAGGTTCAGGAGAGATCCATTAATATCTAATTAGCTAGCGCCCTGTCCGACGGGGCTCAATCCACATCCCTGGACACAAAGAGTATCTGACACAATGTTCACCCCGCCCACCAAGACATAGACACAGATTTACCCGTGGCTTCGATAGGCCTAGCAGTCTTCTCTGTCTTGTCTGCGAGGTAATACATGTGTGACTGCCGAGAACCCCCTCGCTCCATGTGTTGCCGACCCCGCACTCTCACGCTCTCTTGGCTCTTGATATCCCCTGCTTGGTTCCGTCCTGTGAATTCTTGATCTTCTCCGCCGCAGCGTCTGAGAGGAATTCGTCCGTGCTGGAAGCGGCGTCTCGCAGGGCTAGTAAGCTCGGCTCGTCGCGTAGGAAAACAGCATTTATATTAGATTGCAAACTTGACAAGCGGGTGACTCCCAAACTCGAGCCCCGTCCCGCGGGCTGCGTACCGCAACGACGCTACTATCATTGTCACCGTCATTGTCACCGTCATTGTCACCGTCATTACCATCAGCATCGGCGTCGCCCTCGTTGTCCCGGCCGCGATGGTCACACGGCACCACGCCGATAATATCTCTGCATGTCTCGCCTGCCTTGCCGTCCATGAACGCTGCAATCACGGCCCGTCGGCACCCCGGTGTCGACATGAACGCCTCCATCTGTGCCCGGTTGACCTAGTCTACGAAGCTGCTGTGCTGGTCTGCCCACGGCCGCCGCCCATCGTGCACGATGACGGACTGGACCACCTCGCCTGCTCGACGCCCGCCTCCCCCGGTCTGCTGCACCAAGTCCATGAGCCCGTACGGCTGCTCCATGTGCACCACTGCCACGATCTCGGCAATGTCCCGTCGTCGCCACGATCCACCGGTGGCTGTGCCCCTGACCCTCGCCCAACGCTGTCCGCACCCGCCGCCGGTCCTCCTCGCTCATGCCGCTGTGGTGGAAGTCGCACCCGATCTCGTCAGCCATCGCTTCGCACTGCTTCTGGGACCTGCAGTACACCACTCCCTTCTGATGGCCCGTCATCCCGGACCCGAGCCGCCGCACCATCTCGACCGTGTGCTCCTCGACCACCCCACGCCTCGGCGCCACCTGATCGATCCGGTACTGGCAGTTCGCCTTGGTCGTTCGGCCCTGTATCATCCGCGTTGTCGCCCCCGGCACGAGCATCTCCTCCCGGAACCAGTCCTCGAGCATGGACGGCAGCGTCGCCGTCAGCAGCACCAACGGGCACCCGTATCGACGCAAGCTCCGCAGCTCTGCCAGCTTTGCCCGGTAGATGGTGTGGCACCCGTCAATGAAGATCCGCTGTAGCAAGCCTGCAGCCAGCAGCCCGTCCACGTATGCCGTAAACTCCGGGCTCTGGACCACGTCGACGCTGACGACCACGAGCCGTGCAGCCCGCGGCAAGCTCTCGCGCCCTGCGCTGATGGACGTCTTGAACTCGACGCAGTCAACTCCCACCTCTCTTGCTCGCGTCTCAAGTCCTCGATGAGCGCGACGAACGGCACTACAACGATGCTCGTGCCCGTATTCTTCATAATGCCCGGTAGCATGAACAGTATGCTCTTTCCAGCCCCGGTCGGCAGCACGCTGATGACGTTCCGCCCTGCTTTGGCATCCAATATCGCATGCTCAAGCTACTAAGTCATGGCATCATACTACTCCAAATGTGACCATTCCGGGATCGTGCGTACCTGCTCCCACATGTACTTCTCTAACTTGTTGGCACACTTCACGTACAGCGAATTCTCGCCATTGAATTGCCGACAGTTGTCGAAGATGAGCTGGGCGTCTGTAATGAAATCCTCAGGTGTCATGTACTGCCCCGCTTCCAGCCGGGCCTCCATAGTACTCAGGTCCATTGGTTCCTTAATGACTTCATAATAGTCGTTGACGTCGTCCTTGCTGACAGGCTGCCAGAATGGCCACGATGATTGATGGCTCTGGAGGTCATTTAGGAGATGTAGAAGCTGCTTGTAGTTCGGACCGTGACGCGATTGTCTGGCCAGCTCGTCCATAAGAGGTGACCAACCCGACGCCCGGATTGCGTCGATGGATAGGGGGTCAATGGGAACAACGCCGTTCTCCCACTGTTTCGGAGGTTGATGGACCATGTGGCTCTTACTAAGAGCCCGTATCTTGGCATGGACGCATTCCTTCTGCTTGAGGAGCATGCGGCCTAGCTCTAGGTAGCAAATCCTTGGGAGCATAGAGCACTGCATAAGAGTTCCACCCTCATAGTCCTTTATACACCCCTTCCAAATCGAGTCATCCAACGTAATCTCCTTTGTAAAACCCTGTTTCTTGAAGTAGCCGATGGCCAAGTTGTCCGCGTAGGTCAGGAAATGCATCATGTTAGACGATGCCTTGATGTAGTCCTTCAGATGCGACATGAGGTGTGTCCCGTACCCCTTGACCTGCTCATCTGACAAGACGGCGCAGAAGACAATCTCGGCGAACTTGCGGTGCTTGAACGGCCGGTATGTGATGCCTCCCACTACTGCCAGCGGCTTCTTCACAATGGCGATGGACATGTGAGCTCTATCGTAGACGAGACGCGCGATGTAGCTCTTGGGCATCTCCGGCAGCTGCTTTTGGAAGACGCATTTCAACCCGCTCAGGATGATGAGACTCTCCCGCTCACCGTCATTGTTGACGACACGAAATTCTATCTCGCCTTTGCGTTCCTCAATAACTGCGGGCTACATGGCACGTTAGTCACATACACAGGCAGGGTACAGCGTTTCAGGACGGCAACACCTTCTCGGGAAGTGGAATGGGCCTTATCACCTGTCCCTCCTCTGCCGGGAGCGATGATGCCAAGTCAATGCGCTTGTCGCAGCTCGTGGCAGTCGGCGAGGAAGTATCCTCCATCGCGTTACGTTTCGAGCTTTAACCAATGCCAAAAAGTATCAGCAAAAGATCTACCAAGCGAGAAGGCAGGTTGTAGAATAACCTCGATAGGCTGGGTTACGTGTACGACAGTTGACCGCGCTGAATCACTGAGCTCGCCTCGTTGGAGTGTATCCGGGACTAAAAACTACAGATTACTTTCAGCTAAGGTTATCCTTCACAAGGGTACCTTACAGTAGTAGTATTAGCTTACTGAGGTAATATCCCGCGGACGTCGCATTCTATTGATTCTCACCGCCTTATTGTTGTTGCCTACAGTGTTGAGATCCGTTGTTTGACGGATCAATGGCTATTCCGATCTGGTGGCAGGGATGTGGATGTCTTCTTGTCAACTGGCAGCAGCCAAGGCGGATAAAACCGGCAGGATGCGGTGTTTTCTCAGCCAACGTTGCCGGAAATGCATTGACCCATTGCTGCCTGATGCCCAAACCTGCAGCAACACCGAAACAGTCATGCACGTTGCCTCGGTCGAGCTGAGGTGGCTTACCGGGGGGTTGCGAGGGTGGATCCGGGAGGGGAGATCATTCCGTCGTTATTGCAGCCTGATAGCTCTTGGTGTTGTGGATTGTGGATCGATCTCTGGGGTAAGGAGGAATGAGGCCAGAGCGCAAGTGGGGCTCAGATCACAACAGCCCATCCGCGTTTACTCCATAAAACCAAAAAATATGGAGAACAGCGGTACTGGTAAACTCTAAGGCAATTGCTAGGGGCCTCTTTACCTCAGGCACTCAGGGCCCACTGGGCGCGCTTACTAGCGCGACGTCCACGCGTCTGTTCGCTTAGTGAGTGGGTCTGAGTGCCTGAGGTAATAACTTGATCAATACAAACAATCGCATGACTAAAAACCGCGACTCATTTTCAGTTCTCTCTTATTATCCACGCCGGTCTATCTCTCCACCCAAGATCCCCGTCAGCCCTGTCAACCTTTTCAACTTTCTTGACTCGGCAACAACTGGCCGGGAGCAGGGGGGATCAGGAAGCTTGGAAACCGACTGCGGCGTTTAGCGATGGGACTTACCTGTTGTAGGGTGTCCTCGCTAATATCTTGACTACTCTTGGTTGAACAGCACCCTTTCTTTGCCTCGCCCATTCCGCCGCGCGTATCGACCCTTACCGGGGTCTCGAGGCTCACCTCTTGATATTGCCTATTGCCATTGCCAAAGACGGATAACCCTTGGGCGCGTGGCTTCGCACCGCCATTAGACACGATGAGCCATTCATCTTCTATGTCCATGGATGTGGATGAAGAGCTTGAGACTGATTCCATCACTTCAACGATTGAGGAGGAGCCTGATTCCGACCAGGAATGGCTTGTCAACGACATTCTTGCAGAAGGGGTAGATGCAACCGGAACGACCAAATATCTCATCGATTGGCAAGGCTACCCTCTGTACGACGCTTCCTGGGAGCCAAAGGAGAACCTCGGCGACACCATGTTAGCTGATTGGGAAGAGAGCAAGAAGAATGAGGGCCATCGGAATAAGTCAAATGATAGTATTAACGCTTGGTACAACGCAGTCATTGCTAGGCTGCACGGCAAGATCGCTCGCCACAATGAACGCAATCTCAAGCGGGCAGAGCGAGGCCTCGAGGTGTCCTTATATGAGAAGTCTCTAGAAGATTACCTAGAAGATCTCGAAAAGCACCCCAAGGCCCAAGGCATTGAGGAAGAAAGTATCAACGCCTCACGAAGCAACAATACTCAACCACCTAACCAGCGTGGGCCTTCGCAGAACGTTCCCCGGCGTCAACATGAAACCTCTGAAGATCAAATGCCCAAAGAACCCCGACCCAATCCGCCCGCGCATGGGGTTTCTGGCCCGGAAGTTACCAAGCGCCGCTCTAGCAGTGCTGCAGGTGTCCGTGAAGCACTGCCCAAGCCGGCGTCAAAAACAACACTTATGTCCAAACTAGGCCCTCGCAAGCAAAAGGAACCTTCAAAGGAGCATAATTCGGGACCAAACTCTCTCCCGCTCGTTTCTCGCGGGGCACCAAAAAGCAGCAGCAATGTTTTCGTTGGTGGCACAACGAGAAAGGCAAGACCTCTTCTATTAGATGTTGCCTCTGATCCGACCAAGGCGCCTCAGATCTTAAAGCATCACCTTCAAAGACATATTGAGAAAGGACTCCGCGACAAGGAAGGAATCACCGAACCCCCAAAGCTACCATCTCTCGTCTTCAATCTCGATCCAGCAGAGAGGAATCGAGTCGCTCAGAACGTCAAATCTGGACGTGATCTTGTCGCAAGCATCACTCGGGAAGAAAAGCAGACTGGGGATACTCTACACCAACCTAAATCCAAGGATCACACACCGGATGAGCCAAGGAAGGGTTCTTTAACCGTCGGCAAGAAAAAGAAGAAGTCGGTACGTTGGGAAGACGGTCCAGAGGTCCCACCACAGATGGACCCAGGCTCTGAATCGAGTCTTTTTATCGAACCTTTGACGGCGTCTCCTGAACAAGAAACTGTTCAACCAAAGCAAGAAGATGGCGAGGGGCCTATAGCGATCTTGAACCTGCCTCCCCGATCGTCTCTGATGACCAAATTACCGCCTGTCCAAGACGGCCTTTGCTCCAGAATTCATACTATTACCAGAGACGCGAGGTTCGGTCCTAAAGCTACAGGTTCCATTTCGCTCACCTTCGAAGGACAGTCGAGAGAAAGCATGCACCCGTGGCTATCTATACTCGCAGGCACTGAACCGTTAGTCTTTACACATACCTGCATAGCACAAGACTTTTGGAGCCAGACTTCGTCAAAACCCCTTTTTAGGGGCATCGTGACTAGTTGTGGCGACCTTGCTAGCCTCACATCGACCTCTGAACGGCTGAAGTTAGGATCGTTCGGTGTTCTTTGTCACCTAGGAGAGCTTTGCATCCTACTGCATCCATCACCATGTGAGACATGGCAATTTCCAACCCAATCAGTGTTAAATCAACCTGTGCCAACCCAATCTCATGATAAAACTCTACTGAAGTTCATCATTTTTGAGGCCACCGGGTTCTTGGAAGCTTCTTCCCTTGCCCCTATTCCATTGCCACTGGATCATGGCAATGAAGATCTGCCTCCAGGTATGCCGCTCGCCCTCTTTCAACGTGTTTTTGGGATTGATTATACCCAACTTCTGCCCAAAAGAGTGCAAAACACCACCAGACACCCCTTCTTCCTCGCATTTCCACGATCCGCCACTGCCGATACCATGCTCCTGGCCCGGTGGCTTCGAATCTGCAACGCCGATTGCCAAATCCACACCAGCCATTTTCCCGGTCACTGGCAATACTTTATGACCCTCGAGGCAGGGATTGTCATCATAGACGAAGACGCAGCTCGTTCCATCCGAAAGTTTCCTCGCATTAACGAGATCCTCGGTTGTAAGCCAGATAGGTTCGCATTCTGGGTGTTCACAAAGTCTTTGAGAACTCCAACACTCGTACCTCACGAGTCAAACTCATTTGCTGAGCTAGGCGCTATCCGTCTCCAACCAGCCTTGGAATTTGGAACAGCTATCTTAGTGTCGCCTAGCTTCCTCGTTTCTCAGCCACGACAAGCTTTAGTGCTCTTCAGATGGCTCTGGAATCTCAATATGAAAGGCAACGCTGACCGGTACAGGCGAGCTCGACTTGTGGTGTGTGCTAAGTTCGACGAGTGGTTGTATGAGCTGGCCGTCGATAGTGCCAAGGGGAGACCGTCAAACCCCTCATCTGAAGGTGATATACACATAGGAGGGGCAGCTCAGCACCCCCAGGAAATTGATGCTATGTTCCAGACATGGGGATTCGTGGGGAAACTGATCAATGAGCCCATGGAGCCAAGCCCATTGATTTTTGCCCCCGAATCTATTGATGGCAATGATGAGCAAAGCTTGGTTAACTGGTTTGGCTGGTGGTCTTCAATGAACATGGATCAGTTCCGGAAGTTTACTGTCCTTGGCAGTGAAGAAGAATCAGCGAGGCTTTCTCGGCGTATTTTGCGCCCCAGGTTTCTGCCATCAACAACGAACAATCCGGATGAGATGCATTCAAACCATGATCGAGGAGGCGTCCACGGGAAGACTACGCAACTTGTTCTCGACCAATCACGCATGACGCTTAAATCCCAGTCAAGAGCAATCATAAATGCCCTCGAGTCAATGATTAGCAATGCTAAATTTTGCGAACTCGAAATCTTCAAGTTCCCGGTCTCTTATTGGGACAGTAACATGGCCTTTCATTTTGGAGATTACCAGTCTCTATTCGCGACTTACTTGAAATGCTTCAAGTGGCTCAACCCTTTCGAGAAACTCACCTTCGCAAAGCGCAATACCATGACTGCATTGTTCTACACGATTGAAGGGCCGTGGGATATCAAGCTCTATCCCCCTGGCGAAATGCCCACTCGCCGCCCTTGGATTGTCATGCACCGACCAAAGAATCTCTATTCGAAGCCTTGGATTGCGTCTGAGTTGTTAATATGGGATCCAACGCCTAACCAAAAGTTCAACGATGGCGACGTGTACGAGGACGATCTCATCGAGGCGCAACGCGAAATGATTCGCTTCTTCCACCATCAGAATGCCACCAAAAACCCGAACCAACCGTTGGAGACTGTCTGGATTGCGGGGTTCGACGGCTCGTCAATTGATCCAAACGCCGACCCGCTTGAAGAAACACTATTCACTTTACAGAAGTTTGTTGATGACTCCAGGATATGGCTGCCTGCTCCGGAAACTGCTCTGCTCCAGAGAGGCTGGAAAAAACTCAAACCAGGTAGTGCGCCTGCAGCACCAAGCCCCCCGCCACCGTCAGTCGATCCAATGGACATTGATGAGCCTGACGATGCGGGGCATGATCATGGACAGATGGTGACCATCTTCCATCCACCCCGCGCCAACATGAGGCTAGGGTCGACGAAATGCTTCAATCGACTGTATCAGTGCACAATCGATTCTTACCAGAAAGTGCGAGCTGATGTCGAGCATCGTATGGAGTACACTTTCCGGCCGACGCAAGTTTGGTATCAAGACCAGGTGATGGAGGGCCGAGGCTTTGAACACATTTCGGTTTTGCCATGGCATGTCACTTTCAAGCGCTTCTTCATGCCACTTGATCTAGAATGATATGAGGATTGGAAAAAAGTACGTGCGTGTTTGCTAGGTGCCAGTTATTTCTCACACTTGGGAGTGTAGATAAGGGTATATTGTGCATAGTACAAGTTGTTCACATAGCTGTATAATTATCTCCCCTGGCCATACGCAGCCAGGGAGCGTGTATGTCTAGCCTCCACGACATTCCCTCTTCCGCTCCTGTTCACCTTGCTTTCGTAGGGAAATTCCGGGTGCTCAGTAGCACACCCTTCACCCGCCTAATGTTATCTCTTACTTTACGGATCTCGTCTTCGGGTTCTGGTTTGCGAGTTCGGCCATACCATCCACAACCCCTCTTTCGGCACAACCCCTCTTTCGGCAAGCAAAATAAAAAGCCAACACCAAAAATCACCAACTTTACGTACATAGAACTAGACCAAATTGATAGAAATGCGTCAAAATCTTCGTTCATAAATAACGAATAGGTTCATCTATTGTACCCTGGGCTTTTTGACAAGCCGCCCTGATCGCGTGGTGAGTTGGCGGGGTATGGTTTCCTCTCTGACTTCGATGACCGAGCCAGCCTCCGATTCTGACTCCTGCTCGCTTGAACAGACCGATTCCAGTCCAACAGCCATATTTTGGGTCTCCTCTTCTATTATAGCTTCTCCACCGGATAGGGTCTCCCCAAGAGTCATAAAACGTTTGTTAGGATTCGGCACCGCCTTCCTCTTCTTCCCTCTTTGTAAGCGAGCTAATTCTTCCTCTAGGCTAGCCATCCTCACAGTATGCGCCGCTACCGTCTGCTGTTGAGCCTCAAAGCCCTTGGCTATCACGTTGTACCGTCTCCGCGTCTTTGGTGTTTTGTTCAGCCCGAGATCACGAATTTGGCGGCTCGTTTGTGGTGTATCGTCCGAGTCAAAATACGGCGCGGGTTCGGGGGTTGCTCTTGGGTTGCCCTTTGGCCTATCTTGTTGGATTTATGGATGCCTCAGTGCCTTGGTACGTGAGATCGGCCAGTTCCCAGTAACCCTCCAGCCGGAGAGTATGTTCTTCTTAGTCATTCCAACTTGACGCGCCTTGGCGTAGACCCTGATGAAGTTGACCTTGTCCATTGGAGTGGAATCAGTCAATGAAGCGAACTTTTCCAACTCTCGTCGATATGCGGCCTTGGAGGCATTGAATACTCCATTGTCAAGTGGTTGGAGTCCATGAGAGCAGTGTGCTGGCAGATAGCAGCAATAAACGTTGTTCAAAAAGCACGTGGCCATCCATTCATCCTTCCGTCGCTCAGTAGTGAGCTTGAACCGAGGTAAACGAAGAACATACCGTTGCGTGGCTCCCATGACCATCTAAAATGATCAGTCTCGCGTCAGAGTCGTCGGCTGGCATTGTCTGGGGTAGATAAACTCTTTCAAGCCATTCAACGCCAATGTGGTCGTCAGTCCATCCGTTAGGCGAAGTTATGTAATACCAGTCTGCTATCTCCTTGAATTCGTCAAGAAACCACTGTTTCTGCAGTTCTTTCCCCTTGAAGATTATGCCTGGAATCAAAGCGCGGCCGTCAGCAGTGATGGCTTCGATAAATGAAGTCCAATTTCGAGTTTGTGGTCCTTTGAGAAATGCCTTCCGCTTCGGGTCCGCGCTTCCAACAACCGGGCTATCCAGGCCTAAATAAAGAGAATTAGTCGGTCGAATTTCAAACACTGGCAAGGAATATAGGTATATGCTTGCCGAAACCAGTCATAATACCTCCTTCATCAACGTTGACGGTGTTTTCGGGCTTGATCCAGCCGTACTGGCCCTCCCTGATATCAAAGTACCAATGAACCGCTTTGGGTGTGAAAGAGTCGAACCTCTTGGCTTCTTGACGTCTACCCATCTTGGTCCTTAGATCTGCGCGGCGACTGATAAACTTGATCACCCAGTTGCGTCCTAAGTCGGGATGTTCGCCCTGCTGTCTCAACAGGCCCATGACACAGGCGCGAATCTGACTGTGGGACGGAGCGTAGCCCAAGGACTCCTGGCGGAGTATCCAGGCAGCCAATCTATCCTCTTGGTTCTTGGACAAGCGTCGATGAGGGTGGATCTGCTCTTTAACGGCCCCGCGGCCGTTAAGTCTGTCGACTAGAGTGCTTCGAGGCACTCCCCGTCTCTGAGCGGCTTGAGGAGGTGAAACGCCATCATCAGTAACATCCAAGATAGCCTCTGCCATGTTTTCCTCTGTATATTTCCATCGAGGTCTCGACCTAGGCATTTTCTTGTCGTTGTCGCAGACAAAGGTCAAAAAACACGGAAAAGAGCGGTGAGGAGTTTGATGGTTAAACCAACACTATTTCCATAGCACAGCATGCATACATCGCGTACCCCGCACAGCCTAAGAGAGCTAAAGTCGTTAACTCCAATCATTTCTATAATCGATAGAGGCATTGTCCTCTAAGTAGCTATTTACTTTGGCCAATTCCGGTATAAGTGAAGTTGGTGAGTTTTGGTGAAGCTTTTTTTATTTTGCTTGCCGAAAGAGGGGTTGTGGATGGTACACGTGCCGGTCGACTGACCCGTGTATGTCAAAGAGTCGAGATCGTCGCATAGGACGCCAACCAGCATCTTGATGCCATCCATGCTCTCGCTCTCGGATCGGAACTCGTCCTTCAGACCAGACAGCGTCTTTGTAAGCCCAGTCAGCCTGTCCGCCTGAAGCTTGGCAGTCGACTCGGCGTCCTTCTCCTTCTCGTTGGGTGCTGTCGTTGTTCAGTTGAAGACGGGCGGCGGCGACATCTGAGTGCCCATGCCGCGGTGGAACATATCCGTCGGGTCTTCGGCGTCGCTCTTGCCGTCGACCGAGGCGGCAACCGCGGTGACCAGCAGTGTGGGCGGCTTCCGGAAGGGGTTGGACAGTACTCGAAGCGCATCGACAAGGCGCTGCCGGGCAAGCACACATTCCTGATTCTGGCGATTTACCCACGAGGCCTATGACCCTAAATTTGTTAATAAAAAAGACCATAGAAAACCAAGT
Organism: Dactylonectria macrodidyma; assembly: GCA_020744425.1. NCBI lineage: Eukaryota > Fungi > Ascomycota > Sordariomycetes > Hypocreales > Nectriaceae > Dactylonectria > Dactylonectria macrodidyma. Next base: position 465,997 of record JAGMUV010000034.1, read on the forward strand.
ATCCAGATTATGGTATGGGGAGCATTATGGCTCCAGGGCAAAAGCCGATTGGTGATCATGACACGAGATGAGCTTGCTAAGAAGAAAGGATTTACTTCTAGGAGCTATATTCAGGCTTTACGAGAAGGTCTGCTTCCTGTCTATGATGTGACACGTCATTTTCAGCAAGATAATGCTTCCATCCATCGATCTGTAGTCACAGACGCGTTCCTGCTTGAAAACGCGATCTCTCTGCTACAATGGCCACCTCACAGCCCGGATCTTAACCCAATTGAACATGTGTGGAATATGCTGAAGAGATAGCTTTATAAAATGTTCCCTTATCTCTCAAATTTACATAGAAATAAGCTGGATATCGAAGAGTTTAAAGAATGTCTTCAAAAGGCGTGGGCAACCCTCCCAAAGGAGAAAATCCGGGCGTTGGTGGCTTCTGTGCCGCGGCGGGTAGTAGCATGCCGTAAGGCCTGAGGATGGTATATACGGTACTGATCCCTAGCATCTGACGCATCAGAAAATGTAAATACTTTCACTGTAGCTAACTTAGAGGTTTCCTTAGGAATCTCTTTCTCTCCTTGTAAACAATCATTTGTCGCACGACACGATTGTTTGGATGACTGAACAACGATCGGGAAGAAGATCCCCTGTGAATCGGGCAACGAAAGACTCTTGATTTTCTATCTAAAGGAGCGACGAAGGTCGGTCTCTTATACCTATGTTCAATCTGCCGATATCATAGGCAGCAGGCTGCTGCCTGATGCTAGTGGTGGTCGTTCACTCTCATCGTGAACAAGTTCACGATGATCGTGATTCTTGCCTCATTTTGTGAGCGAGCGACTTGATATTGACATCATTTTACCCAAGTCGCACCCGACCTCGTTCGTGCTCTTGTACCGTCACAATTCCTGTCTCTGTTGCAAGGATCTCTTTCAAGTCTTCTGGAATACGTGGAAAGCTACGTCCGAACTCCGACGGAACCTTAACACAAACCTTGACGATGAGATCATCAGAGTTGCTGACAGTGGTGTACTTCAAATCCCATCCCTTGCTGGACATTGGGTCCTTAATGCGGTTGATGGAGCGTAAGGAGGTGTCAATGGAAATCTTGTACTTCTCCTCTCGAACAAGCCTCTCTTCCCGCATGATTTTCAACGGCCCTTTGCCAAAGGAGCCTGCCTTCCATGGTGTAGGTAGCGAGTCTCCGAAGTGCCCGTCCTTCAAACGCTTTACTGCTAAACATATTAAATTTATCACCGCCGATGGAAGGTCTCTTGTACCTGCATGTCGCTTTTCACCTCCTATTCGCCTCTTTCTTGTGTCCGATACTTCGTCGGAATCCGCGTCTTCTGTTTGCCGAATACCAGGAAGAATTTTGGTTGCCAATTCCTCTCACCGACGAATGACTCTTTCAAGACTTGGTCGGAAGCAGGCAGGGTGGGAATAAGACTCTGCGGAGCGCTCATGATATCGATCATAGGAACGTGTGACGTGACAGGTTTGAGAGACGGCTGTTGAGGGATTGGGACAACTGGAAATTTCGTGGGCTTTATAGTTGCACTCAAGATTGCCAGTGCAGCGAGTCAGGGGTGACAGCTGCTGATGGTAACCGATGGTAAGGCATACTCTCTATTCCATGCCTTCCTCGATATTCCCTTAGCAGTGAAGCCTGCCCAGCATGCAGTACCAACACCCACCCTCCACCCCGGACAACACACAACACAACCACTATGCAAGGGAAAAGGGGCAGTGACTCCCTGAAATTCCCATATGCAGGAGGTGCCCATTTCCCCTCGACATGCTAGTAGTGGCCGCTCTGCAATGTCTCAGCCAACAGATACCATGGCACTACCTCGGAGGAGTATTCCATAACGATCTTAGCGGCCATGTTGACTATAGGTGATCATGCAGAATGGCTGAAGGATCATGGATCCGCTGACGGCTGAGTTCTACCTGGCTGTCCGAATGCTCCCTGAAGCTAAATTATTTGTATTTTATTTATTTTTGGCAATCCGCCGTCCCGCGTGTACTGTTCAACATGCTTCTATTCCTTTGCTTGAAGTCTGGGATTGGTAGACAATTTGCCCGGACCCAGCCCCATCTCATTCAACCAAGTATAAGAACCCACTCCGTCGACGGCTGTTGCTGCTCATCACTATCTCTCTTTCACGTTTGCATCATCTCATCTACCATGCCTAGTCATAACGCCTACTGCACACAGGTCGACCAACTGCCTGTCCTGCCACTGGTCTTCAGTCTGATATTTATTTCACGGGCAGCTAAAATGCTACTTCCTGAGAAATCCATTTGGATTATTCTTTTTTACGCTTTCTTATTCTTCAAACCCCTTCATAACTGGAAAAAAAGAACTCGAATTACACCACTCAAATCGGGGCGTGGCTTTCGTCATCTTTAGTTATTCAGATGCAAGATTCTTGACTTGCTCAACTTTACCCTCCATCGTCTCTTGCTTGTCGGTCCTGCGTTGTCGTACATATCATCCCAGCTACCCTCTAAAATGCCTTTTATCAGCCCCTCTAATTCTCAACCTTTTATTTGGTGGTTGTGGGTGTAAGGGGCTTTCTAAATAGAGAAGTAGACAACTCACCGATCGTTGTACCACATGAGTGTATGGTATACTTCAGCCCACAGGTTTTCAGGAAGTGCTCTACATCTGCGACTTCAGCAGCAATGGATGTTTTTCCCGTTCCAATCTGTGGCCAGGGATGAGTATTTGAAGAAAACAATGTGAAAAAAGAAAAAAGAGGGTAAAACCTTGTTCAGGAATTGAGAGTCTGGGGATCAAGAAGAACCTACAGGAACTAGACAGAGGTCAGCGTAGCACGCTGGTGGAGTCGAGAGCAGGCTATAATCCATTATTTTTGCTCAAGAAAATGGGTTATAGTGAAAGCTAGACAAGATTCAATAATCCCAAAAAATCCGAGTACGTTAACTCATCTTAAGACGGATGAGGTGCGCACTTGAATCTTATCCCATCGAGTGCGGATGGACCCCATTTTCGCCAAGGCCAAAATACCCACTTTTATACCCACTTTTACTCCGCACTTCAATCAGTACATGACGAAACATCATTTGCACCTATGTTTTCTTACCTGCTGTCACCACCAAAACCGTCATTTTGTTCAATGCTGCGATGTCTTCTAGTGATTCTGATTCTTCTGATGCCTCCGGTGCCTCCGGGGCTTCCGATGCTTCTGGGGCTTCCGGGGCTTCCGTACGGAGCTGTATTGTGGTTGAGATCCTTCCTGAAGACCTCGCTGTCGCCTGCACTGCCGACTGTACGCCAGAGCAGTGCAATAACAGCACAGTCCGGCCCCCACGAACCTCCGGCTGTCGAGCGCGGGCCGCCGGGCTCCTTCGTACCCTTTGACGTACCGACCCGGCCCCGAGAGATACGGGAGCTGCCGGCAGCCCCGCTTGACCTATTCCTCCGGTACGTTCCCCGGGGCCTTATTGAGCGGTGGGTGCAATGGACGAATGCAGCGCCGTTATCTAAGGAAGGTCCCCGGGCTAAACGGTCAAGAGTGTATGAGTGGAGGAAGACTTCTGTAGATGAGATTTACCTCTTCTTAGGAATCCTGCTTTATATGGGGATACATAGCGAACCTCAAATATCAAGATATTGGTCAACTCAACAGCAAAAGGAGGATCCTATCTATCTATTCACCCGGTTTATCTCCCGGGACCGCTTCCAAAGTCTGCTCCGGCAGCTACGTATCTTTGATACCTCTGAATTCCAGCCCAGCCAGTCAGGAGGTCAACGCCAGGCCCGGGCCCAAGCCCCCGCCCAAGCCGGGATGCCAGATATATACCGGAAGGTAAACGAGTGGTCAGCCCATATCCAAGAGACTGGGGATTCCTTCTATACAGCCGGCTCCGACCTTACCGTTGACGAGGCTATGGTCCGGTTTACGGGCCGGTCCCTAGAGACGACGACAATACCGACGAAGCCGATCCCAACCGGCTTCAAGGTCTGGATCCTTGCCCAATCGGGCTACTGCCTCCGGTGGCTCTGGCACGTACACGGAAAGGGCCCGTACTACGGTTGACTGTAGGGCTCACTGTCTCAAAACCCCTTTTCCAAAAAATTTCATCATTAGAGCCACCCTAGCGTATCTACATATGCCTGAAAACCCCAATTACATGAATATTCAATTAAAGCAAGATGAATATTCCATATACAAGGTCATACAACAATTTTTCCTCCTGTACACGTCATCTTTTCCCTGTCACATTCTCCATCAATACATATCAGCAAAAACACCAACTGTATTACATATGTCACCTCCAATTAACTCCGCAACTGCCAAGCAGCCATCAAACAAAGCTGCACTCACGTCATGGGCTCTTACAAAGGCGCAATTGCTACGGCCTGCAAAGGTGATAAGATGTCAAGAGCAGGCAACAGAGAGCCGTCTTTTACAGCTGAATACACGAGCTAGACAAGGGCGGTCTTCATCAACTGGCCTTGACCTAACCCGTACACAGAATATTGATGCACTACTCATCTATATTTATGGGACTTTACGCACACCTTCCTGTTTGCAATGTGCAAGAGGAAATGGCATTTTTGAAGGGTGTATCACTAAGAGTGATATTGCTGCTGGCGCATGTGCGAACTGCACATATTCATCGAGAGGAATTCGATGTTCATATCATGGTAAGTTATTGAACCTTTCTTTATATAATAAATACTAATAAGAATAAATTAGATCGGCCAAAAGAAACACAGTTATCTCGATCCATAATAGAGAAAATCGTGAAGGAGTCTACACCTGATCAACTACGTGCATTTGGAGCAGATCTAATTGAAAGAGCTAAGATCCAAGAGGAACTTAGCTCCACACAACCCGAAGAGTAACTAGTCTAGGATTACAGGTGATGAGTCATGTTGCATCTAGCTGATGGAAATGATCATATATGTGAGAAGCTCTTGATATTCTTCCTATCTAACGAGGGTCTTTGGGTCAGTCTTATAGACGAAGAAAGTGATGATGACCTCGGATGACCTCGGACAGCCGAGAGACTCCGGATGCTTCGGGGTCTTGGCTTTATCTAGCTATTGACCTGAATGAAGGAAATGCTAGGCTGGTGACGAGGCTGGTGACGAGGCAGGTGGCGATGGACGCCTATGATGATAGAAGGAAAAGCTTCACTTCCGCAGTAGCCGTTGAGATCCGATATACCGATATATGACAGTCATTAGTGCTAATATTCTCTGTATTTAATGTGAAAATTTTTGCGTACGCAAATAATTTAACTTAATCCTTCTTTATTATTCCTAACCATGAATTCCGCAATCTGTTCCAAGAAGGGTTATCTCCATTCCGTTGTATTGGAGTTAAACCCAGACTGGGTTCGTTGTTATTTCTGTGGAGAGAATATTATACCTTTAACTCTTCCTTCTTCTGCCAATCCTCAAATTGACATGGTCGATTTGACTGAAGACAGCCCAATCCCACCTACACACGCACGATCACGACGACTCCAACATGCACCTGCACCTGCAATGACTATCCCTTCCTATAATCCTGCTCAACTGGAATCCGCTGTCAATCAAGGCAACCAAAGCCGAAGTCTCCACGCTCAAGCTACCCGAACGAAGTCGATACCCAATACACCCATTGAGTTGGCAATTACCTTATATACAGCAGCATATAAGTGTATATCAAGCGGTCAATTGGATATCAGGAAGTGGCAGTCTGGATCTCCTACTATCGCTGGGAGAGTTGGCAATTGCTTTGTTACAAACGCAACACATAACTATCCTTCACATGCGGACCTTGTGAGATCAGTTGCTGCACGTGCAACAACTGATGCAACATATCGGGCCGTTGACTGGGAGTTCATTTCTGGTTGCACCAGTAACAGTTCGCAAAGTATTGTTTTCTTTTCTCAGGAAGTTCTAGAGACAACTTCTCTTGCTGCATTTCTCAATGCAATCAATCCTCAAAGTCCGCATCCAACCAGGGTCAATCTGTCACTTCTTTATGCTTATGAAGCGAAAGAGGAGGAAGATAACATGATCACCCCTGTTCCAGTGCGAAAGAAGAAGGTCAAGGGCGAAAAGGATCTATCTCTTCCAATACAAAACAAACCCCCAACACAATCTCCAATTAATCGCAAACGAAAGGCATCTACACAATCAGCTCCAGCAACAGATAAGAAGGTAAAGGTAGACAAGAAAAAGGAGGAGATATTGGTCTTACTAGAGAAGTCTAATGAAGAAGATGACTTAGCTGCATTCTTCGATACTGATGTGGATGGATCGGATTTGAATGGACAAGATAATATGGTTATAGAAGTGGCTGGGCAAGGTAGTGAGGATTTGGAGGCACTTATATCAGATGATGGAAGTAGAGAAGTTATTGAGGAAGATGTAATTAGTACAGGGCGGAAGACTGGCAGTAAACAGCCACTGCCTCCATTAAGTATGGTAACTCGCCAGCGTAAGTAGTTTCCATCTTCTCAAGTCTTTTCCTTTATTAATCAGCTGCTATCCATGAATCAAACACTTCAATGTCAATATTCTGAGCCTGTAGAATTTGACTAAGTCGATCTCGCCCATCTCGAGGTCGGTCAAGTAAGGATAGTCGTGGTGAATTCCCATTCTGAATATAAAGAGCCAATTCACCTCGTAGAAGATTGTACTCATCTAAAAGTGGATGTGTGACAACGTTCGAAATTTCTGGTAAAGAGCCAATTGTCGTTGTAATGATAGCTTGACAAATAGACATTGTTTCTTCTGGCAAGAAAGCATCCAGATCAGATTGACCAAGTTCAAAGGTTTCCTGACAGAATCTGAATCGATCAGGTGGAATCTCTTCAGCAAAGTTCCGTGCAGTCTCTGAATTGAGATCATGATATAGAACTGAGGGTTGTCCAGGTTGAACATGTGGTCGATTGGCTTGACGGCGAATAGAATGGCTATTCCAGACTCGTATAAATGAGATCAAGTCATGTCGGATTGGATTCATGAAGATGAATAGAATGGAAATGCGATCAGGAAGAGAGCCGCCATCAAAGAGCCCATTTTCTGTCAGCCATTGGAAGTATATCTAATCGAAGAGAATTAGTAAAGTTCAATAAGGAATAATAGAAACTTACCCTCCACGATCCTCCACGTGCTTGATAAAGCCGATGCCACCAGCTCTCAATTCGAGTATTATGAATACTTCGTCCAAAAAACCAACAATCCTTAAACTCAATTGGAACTAACTCTGTTCCAAGTCGTTTCTTTCTATTCCCAGAAAGAAAGTAATGTAAGCCACACATCAAAGCTGTTTCCCCTCCATGATCAGATCGAATAGCTCGTGGCATCATACCACGTTGCCGCAGAACTGATAGATACTGTAAGGCAACGTTCCAACTTGTTGCAGCAGAATATCCACAGTAAAACCATGTAATATATCGGGCATACCCATCAATACCAGCATAGATCTCAAAGCCCCATTGCTTAAGCTTATCATAACCATCAAGGGACCATACCCAGTCAGGCCCTGGAACAATAAAGTCACGACGTTGAAAACGTGCTTTACCCCATCGATCAGTAATGCTTTCAGGTGCAAAGTCCCGATAAACATTGTACAATGCATCGCGACTGATGATGTGATGTTGTTGCCGCATGTAGGTGTAAAGATAGCCTCGACCATAGTTTTGGATAACAGTTGAGACTTGAGACTCATCATGAAAGAAGGTTCGTGCAAGTTCTTGAGCTATTTGAAGCTGGTTATTATCTTGTCGTCTGAAAAGACCAAGTTCCCGACGGATCTTGCAAAGTCCAGTGAAGCTTAAACTGAACCCCTCATCTTGAAGCCGGCGTAAGATAATAGCATCTTTTAAACACTCATCAAAGAACATTGACTTGATTCGCTCTCGTAGAGGTTCAGTGTCAACTGTACGCCGTTGACGGAGGAGTTCCCATTTCTGTAGAAATCGGTAAAGAACTGCGCGACTGACTTGGATGTTGTAATTGGTAGAAAGAGAAAGTATAATATTTGAGATTGTTGTATCTTCATCAATTAATATAGTAATACCCTGACGGAGAGGGGTGAGGTCTATTCGGGGCCGAGGCATGTTGAATAGAATGGAAAGAGGGGAAAGAAAATTTGGAAAGAAAGATGGAGAATGTATAGATTAAATAGAATAAGTAAACGCATGTTTAGTAAATAAACCTTTAATTACATATAATATTTAGATAAATCTTTTATTAAAAAATTTAATAATTTAAAATAATAATAATTTAAGTTAACGTACGTGATAAGCGAGTGTTACAAACAAGCGAGTGTTACAGCATACTGTATAACTAAAAATTGTTAGATTGGACCATGCGCCCGGCATCAGACCGGGTGGGTCATGTGTTCAGTTGCCTAGCACTTTGCCACAAGGCTTAGGAATCAGCTTCTAGCTGATTCTACACAGCACAGAACAGGTATATAAAGCTTGCTCTGATACCTCGGAATAAGAAGAGAGGAGGATATACATATAATATACACGATTAATATCAGAGTGCCACGCTAGCTTTCCGACAAAAATAGCTAAACCTTAAATTTATAAAACTAGCTATAAAATAGCTAAAAATCTAAAAAAAGTTTTTTTGGCTATTTAACTAGAAAGAAAACTATTTGATATTTTTTTCAGACTTTTAAAAAATTCCCTTTATATAGAAATAGCTAAGTATACAGTGCGAATATGTTTTTTTCTAAATAGCTTAGTACGCAATTTTTTTGAAAATCTAAAAAGATTATATATAGTATTTCATTATATAATAAGCCTATTTTGAAATTTATAGCCATTTTCAGCCTAGCGTAAATTTATTAGAATTTTTTTAAGTATTTTTAAAATAAGGTATGTAAAGTCCTTATATATAAAATATATAACTGATAAGGAAACATCTCCTTTAGCTCTTATCAGATAAGACTATAAATAACATATTCAAAATCTCCTGATTTTTAGCTTTATAATGGTATATATTATGCCTCAGAAAGCCTACCTTCCTTATACTATAACTACAAAGGACATCTATAAAAGGAACCTTCAATAAGGTTAGAGTTCAAGCATCAGACATACGTTCAACAGTCCTAAAACTCGGGACACGTCTTACCCGGTTTTACTATGACAAATTGTCCAAATCCCCTGTTAGATTGGACATGTGACTGGACAGCAATCTCTCTATAAAGCTGGGACTTTTCTCTAGCCAGTCCAGAAGGATTATCATTATCAATACATGCATTTCTCAACCAATCACATCAAACTGACTACCTTTCTAATCGTCTTTTCCTGCTCTTTCTGAATCTTTAATTCCTTTTCTGATTGGTCAATTCCTTGACCCACAATCGCCGAGTTCCACCAATAACCTTCCACTCCTTCCACTCCTTCTACTGCTATAGCCTTTACAAGGTATAAATACTAAGAAATTTCAAACTGTAACACTCGCTTGTTTGTAACACTCGCTTATCACGTACGTTAATTTAACTTATAAATTATATTTTAAAATTTATTGTAACGTACATGATAAGCGAGCCGATCATTCAGATTTACACCTTAAATCGCAATTCTAAGAAAATTAAAAAAATTCCAAATCAGTCCTAAAATAACTGCAATTTTGAAATGAGGTTAATTAAATACGAAATTATAAAATCAAAATTTCCTAAATTTTATTTATTTTTATTTATATAGTTATAAAGAAAAAGCTTATACATACTGTGTTTTTTCTGATTTTTATAAATAGGAAGCTTAATAAATTAATTAAAAATCTTTAAAAAAAAATACTATCTTATGACTTTTTTAATAAGATATCTAAAAATAATTTTTTTATATTTTTAATAATTATATGGCCTAATTTAGAAAATCTGATATTGCTATTTTTAGCTGTACAGTATAGTTGTCAAATATTAGATTGAATGTGATCTCTATTCCCCGCTCTTTAACAGAGGACTCGCAGCGGCCTTTTTATACAGAGATGCACTTATCATCATAGGGTCTACAATAAGGTTCTTTTAAGACCGGATCTAAAGGATCCGGGCCTTTGAGACCGGGCCGCTGTCTCAGCAGATGATAAACGTAACAGGCTTCTTTATGCAGCTTGCACCTCTGACGTATCTGACAATAGTGATCGGCTCGCTTGCGCAGTCGGCTCGCTTATTATGTACGTTATATATATATATATATTTATATTTAATAAAATAAAATAATATAAATATTAATTTTATTTCTATTTTATATATATAATTAAATTAAAATATATCTAGAAGTTATAAAATATAATTATTTATATTTTTAATGTTTAATATAATAAGAATATATAAAATGTTAAAATATCTAAGTTATCTGTCACATATCGGGATATCGGATTTTGCAGCTATGACAACAGTCAAGCTTTCTGCCCTTCATCATAAGGTTCCACAGCCACTTTCCTCGTCACTGGCCTCGTCATCAGCTTCGTCACAAGCTATGATCAGGAGGATAGCTAGATAAAGTCAAATAGTCCGTAGCATCCGGACCGTCTTGGCTATCCGAGGTCATCATCAGTCTCTTCATCTATAAGACTGACCCAAAGACCCTCATTAGATAGGAAGAATAGCAAGAGCTTCTCACACACATGATCACTTCCATATCCTAGATGCAACATTATCACTTTATATATTAATTTTTAGAAAACATAGAAAAATTTAATTATTTTTTAAAGGTTGAGTCTGTATATTTCTTTACAGCTCTATTCGTAACTCATCAGGACTATACTAATCCTTATACTCAAATCTTCAGAAAGCCAAGCCCATATGTCCCTGTGCTGCTATGTTCGCAGCTGATCAGAACTAAACTAATCACTATCGCTAAAAACATCGCCATCCAGAAGAGCTTCGAAGATATTCTTCATGGTGCGAAGTGATTTCTGGTCCAGACTCTTGAGCGCGTCAGTAATGTCCTTCGTAGTATAGTCCTGGCCAGATTTTTCCTTCTTGCTCTTTTTCTTGCCCGATTCCTTTTTCTTCTTCTGTCGCTTGGAAGTATGGTCGTCGGAGGAGGAGTCATCGCGGGATCGCTTCTCGACATCTGTAACTATTAGCGATCGGCCTTGATCAGACGCGTACAGGCATGTATGGAACTTACCAGTCACAAGCGAGCAGTGTTTGGCCTGACTACCATAGTGACAGGAGGCACAACCCGGAGACATTGCATTCAATGTCACATAAGCATTGAATATACCAGTATTGTCCTTGCACTTCTTGCACGCCTTTGTAACGGGTCAGGCCCACTTGGCTGGCGGCTCTGCCGCCAAGCCCGAATCCTTCTCCACAGCGCCATCGAGTTGATTCTCGAATCTTCTATATTAAAGAAGATATAACGCGTCTTCATGCACCCAGTTTGTATTTAGATTCTTTCCTTTCTTCATCTTGAAAGTAAACAGCATAGGGACTAGTTAGTTGAATCAACTCGCTAGAGGCCTTTCACAGCCTTCTTGTCCTCGAGTTCCTCGCCGTACATGAATTTGACCAGGGAATCGGCAGCTTGAGGGCGTGTTGACCGGTGGACGCCATTGTTTGGTGCGGTACAGGCGTGTACGAACGTGTATGCGCGAAGTCGTGGTGTTGTGCGATCGTGAACGTGGAGCTGCGGCAGGCGATGTTGAGCGATGTTTGGCGATGTTTGGTCGCGTATGAGCCTGTAGTCGAAGTTCAAAAAAACAACAAAAAAAAATCTGTAGCACGAAGAGTTTCAATTGCGCGCCCTAAAAAAAGAAAAATCTTTATACACCTGCTTTACAGCTGTAACGGTCTGTACACGACTGTAAATGGGTGTATTCAAATTATCGCCAATGCTGCAATTGGAGTACGTTGAAGTCATATATTCGGTTTGAAGGATATTAAATATGTGAACAGGCCTGTACACGTCTGTATTCAATATGTGGTCGGGCCTGTACACGCCTGTAGTGTGCAGCTAGTGAGATTTGGGTTTTGAGACAGTGAGCCCTACAGTCAACCGTACGTACGGACTAGTCCCTCAAGCCCGGCCGGAAGACAGCAAGGCTGGAGCTGCTGCTGCAAAGTGGGTCCCGTTAACGCCAACGCAGCGGGTTGTAACGACACTTATTACCTTACTTCCGGCTGCAGTCTACCACGTATTCCTAGATAATCTCTTTGCTTCCGTACGGCTTCTCCGGGCCCTCCGGAAGCAGCAGGTCGGAGCTTCCGGGACCTGCCGGAAAGACAGTGGGATAGATAAGATCCTCGTCGCCGAGAAGGAAGCAGAAGGCCAGGGTATTCCTTGGGGTCAGATCCATTGCATCCCTACCTTAGATGGGGAGGTATGGTATTGCAAACTGCTTTCTATAGATATCTCCATACTGATCAGTTTGTCTCTTCATAGGTCAACCAATTCACCTGGAAGGATAACGCCCTTGTCCTCTTCTTGACAACCGTCTTCCGAGACGGCCGGGAGGTTATCCGTCTCCGGCGCCGACCGGCCGGAAGCTCTGCTGGAAAGCGGGCTGCCCGGAAAGAAGCCTTCGGCCCAGACGTCCGGAAGAACCTCCCGGTGCCTGAGGCAATTGACGAGTATAACCATAAGATGAATGGGGTTGATATAAGTGACCAGATGAGGTCTTATTATCAATACAGCCGCCCTATTCGTCGAGGAGGCTGGCAAGCCCTTGCTTGGAATTTCCTGCTGGAAGTGATCGTTGTGAATAGCTTCTTCCTGCAGCTCTGGGGCAAGCCCGAGTGGCAAAAGGTCAAGAACCAGTACCAATGGCGGCGACTGCTTGCATCCCAGCTTATTCAACAGTTTGGACCATTAGCAGGAGGTCGAAGACTTTCACGACCTCAACGGGCTTCAGATAAGAGGAAAACATCTATTCCTTGGCAGCACCATCGCAAGGGATCAAGGGGGGTTAACTCGCCTTGCACCTATTGCGGCAGGAGGAAGAAACGCGAGGCTCTAAGTGAGGTATCTAGGAATAGCCTCACTCAACAGCCGCAACAGCGAAAAAAGACTCGAAAAGGCTGCTTAGACTGTAACGTACCGCTATGTACTGATGGAGATTGTTGGTACCTCTGGCACACCCAAAATCTATAGAGGAATCGAGGTACCCTGAATTTTAGCATATGATTCGATTATTCTAGTGGTCCCATAAGCCCTGATTGGCTTTACCCCGCCCTTGGCGAAAATGGGGTCCATCCGCACTCGATGGGATAGAGCTATAGGTGTGGATTTGCCCGGCGCAAAATACCACGCTGCGCTCATGGTTGCAGTGGCAAATGGATGATTCAAAGATTGTCGAGCCGCCGATGCGAGAATGATATAATTGGGGGCAAGGTCATTCGCGATCCTCGCTACGCACAGTGATTATTCCGATGACGGCGTCATGATGAAGCTGGCGCGGCCACGAAAGCGGGCTCCCCAGATCAGGAAAAAGGAAAAAACTCGTTGTCTTCCGACGGAAAACGATTACCATGTTTCCATCGACAACGCTCAAGCACCAAGAAGATATGCTGGATCCCCCGGAGACGGCGATAAACCACAACACTGATATCTTCCGCAATCCTAATCACGAGAGGCGCTTCATCCATCCAAGATATTAACTAGGTTCTTAGGCAAAGAGAGGATGGAGGATACGATAAATGCTGATGTAGACTCAGGCTGGTACGACTTAGAGTTTCGAAGATCTTGATTTGCACCGTCGGACTTCTGCTGACAGCTTGACTGCCGAGCATGGTGGCATGAGTCGCACCCCTCCCGGCATGTTATGCCAGCGAGAGGGAGCAGCCATCGTCGAACGACGGGATATTTGACCTCGTTATTGACACTGTTAACACGGTCAGGGAGATTGCCTATATAATTTGGATTGTGGGTTAATTAGAAGAAGTGAGGACCTTTGATGATGACACATTTCATGTCTTGACCTTTGGAGACGGCTCCTTCGATAATTTTATTCTTCCGCAGTCATTGTTGAGGAGAGCACCAGCCATTCCTGGCCTCCCCAAGACTTGTTTGGTGTCTTGATGTACCGGCCAACTCCCGCACCACCACAATATGGCCATCTCCCCGAATCAAATTGAGGGAGGTTACTCCCCCACTTCCTTTCCCTGATATCCGGTAGCTTATTGGCATGTGAAGATGGCAAGGGTGCTGAGGCGGAGAGGACAGGCTGGCTTTCGCTGGTAAAAGTAAAAAGCAACGCCGACAAAATTAGCGACGCCGATAGTTGGTCATTCTTGCGTCATAATGTGCTTCGCTTCCTTATTTTAATTCTGACACAACAGTCTTGGCCTTCACATGTCATATGGGGGGATCTAGGATTTATAAAGAATAGCGTAACTTACCGGCCTGCTACACACAGTTCGCGTCACTGGAAGCCTCTCCCACTCATTGGCTAGTCTTGGCCTCTCGGTATTTCTCCCCGGAACGTCACATTTTCTTCTCGTAAATCGTTGTATACTTATTATTCTTACCGAGTCAATTTGGCCACCAACATTGTACCCCGGGATGTTAAACCGGTAAATGGTCCTATCGTCGCCCACATGATTCTTCATTTTCGCGCGCCGTCACTGGATCAGCGTCGCATGATAACGAGCAACATTCGGCGACATGGCGCCCTATCACAGGTCCTTTTGTGCCAGCCTTCGAAGTGGTCAAAGGTTGATCAAATCACCGATAGAAGGATATCAAATTTGTTGCCATGCTTCCACCATCGCTGCAGCCGGGCATGGGTCCGATTCGATTCCTTCGCCTTATCATCAGCCGTGACACCTTACGACCGGGCGTCCTAGTCTCAGAGGCACCTCCCAAGCCTCGGCCACTCTCAGAGGCCCATGTCCCGACTCTGACCCAGGATCCACTCGTCACTGAGATGCTCCAGCGGAGCGATGCTCAGGATGCGGATTCGAAGGCCGTGTGCCCGCGACCGATGAGCTGGGTTCTTTACTCGGAGTCGGTCGATAATGATCAGGCTATCAAGGCGGCCTCTGGTGTTCATTCGAAGTTTGCCCGGCAAGGTATGGCGGATTCCGCGACATGGGCCAAGACTCATCCATCATGCTGATCATGTTTCATTCTAGGCACTAGTCTCGTAAAAACCTCCATCGATGGAGGCAAGCCCGCAGTCGCAGAGGAAGATGTTATTTTCGAGCGGACGGCCTTCATTGATGGTGTGACGTATCTCCTCAAGGCACTTCCGCAGGACCTCGATGTTTGCGAACTGAGACGGATCCAGTCCGCTCTACCCAAGGACGTTGCCCATCTGGACATGGGCGCGGTTCAGCCTGGAGCCGGCTCCACCCAATCTGCTTCTGGCCAGCCGCGATCCATTCTGCACCGCGGTGTCCAGATGACCGTGGTTAAGTTGATCTTCGTCCTCAGCTACTTGCTGCCGTATCTGATGTATCTCCTCCGCTACACAGCACGGATGGAACGGAAATACAAGATCGCCGAAACCGTGGTCGGCCATGGGCTCGACTTTGTCAACTCGATTGGGAAACAAAGTGTGTCCCTTACCGAAACGATGTGTCAGATGAACGACGGGAAAGTTGGAAAAGCTCTTCTGGAAACATTCATATGGACGGTTGATGGGGTCGCACAGGGGATATCGGACGGGTTCGGCGAGGGCCTTTCAATCGTGAAGACTAGGAGCACCGTCTGAGCGGACGGGCGCTTCATTATGATATAATGGTCGTGTCTAAAAGTCTACGAATTGATGAAGTGCACGAAAGAATTTGTTTGATCCCTGTGTTTGGGATAGGAGATCACCATTCTTGGAAACAAGCAATACGTCGTTCTCCGTAACCCATGGGGTGTCACTGAGCCAATTGGGCTGAACAGCCATGCCGGGCTTATTTACCCTCAGTGGTGGCACCCAACTTCCTTACTTGACGACGGTGGCCTCTTTGCCATGGAGACAGAGGCATTCAAGCACTGTTTCTCCTACATGGGTGTTGCGAAATAAGTCACCCATGACTTTTAAGTCAGCGGTACTTTAACTCAAACTTCTTTGGTCAGCTCTCTCCCCGATGAAATCTCAATAACTCTCACAAGAACAACCAGTCGAGAAACTGATACTAGTGGACATCGGATTCTGCAACACTGGAATCTACAGAGTCGTTAGAAGAGTCTAGCGACGACGATGGTCTAGAGCTCTGCGGCGCTTCTAGAAGTAGTTGCATGCCTGTTGGCTCGATGAAGGGAACAGCATAGAATCTTTCGCCAACCCCTGAGCTTAGTTCTCTATAGGCGCTTAAGCTGCGGTCACTTAGGTTCTTAGAGAACAAGTAATCATCTTCTGATGAGCGTAGTATCCAAGAATACCAATCACTCTTCTTGGTTGCTAGTCGAACCTTTTCAGGCTCGCAGGCTTTCTATCCATACTCCATACTCCATACAGGCCCGTATGGAATATGGAATATGGAATGTACCTCATATGGAAGCTTATTCCATACGTATGGAATACAAAAAATGACGTCATCTCTCAAACTGCCCCTATCGTAAAGAATCAAGTTTAGGAGCTCTGCAATTCGGTAATTATACAGTGATTTGCCTGCTGTCGGCTGCAGACAGAACTGAGATTGAAGTATGAACCAGCATGGACGATGGGTTTGGGATCACTCTGAAACAGACTGCAATAGCGGGGATAATATTTTCCGGAATAATCCATTATTCCATACGTATGGAATACGGACGGCCCGTATGGAATATGGAGTATGGAGTATGGAATATTCCATACTCCATCACTTATTCCATACGAGTATGGATAGAAAGCCTGCCTTGTCTGCTTTCTTTAGCGGGATGATCTTCGCGCTCCTCCACTGGTGGGGTACCACACCATCCCTGAGGGATGTGTCGAAGAGGTGCAAGACACGGTATCTAACCACTGGCCAAAGCTGTTTCCACACCATTGCTGGCAGACCATCCTCTCCAGGCGCTTTCCAAGGTTTCGCTGCTATCACTTTTTCTTCAACTTCCTCCATGGTGAGGTCTGGCATGTGCACTTCCGTCCGTTGCGGTCGGTCGCCTTCATCTTCAATCCTGGCCGGCAACGGCGGGAAGAACGTGCTGAATAGCTCCTCTGCCTGCTCCACCCTATCTACAGTGGTGGAGCCGTCTTGTCTCTTCAAAGGGGGCACCCTATCGTCCATGATGTCCTTTCCAGGTTTCAAATACTTGGCTGCCTTCCATATGTTGACATCTTCTGCTAGGAACTCGTCCCAGTGCAGTTTCTTCTGTTTCCGGATGGCATCATGGTACTCCTTGGATGCTTCCTTGGCCCGTCCTTCCAGGTCGGGCCTCACCTGACCTGCTCGCCGCTGTGTCCTAGCCTGATTCCGCCAGAACGTGTACACCCGCCGAAGTCTCGTCAAATCCTTCGTCCACCAGCACTTCGCGTACGGTACTGGTTGTGCTCGGGGCGTCAGCTCGTGGATCGCCTCGAGGATGACCCTCATTAACTGGTCTGTCTGTTCCTGCACGCCGACAGTCCAGGGAAGCTCTTGGAGATTGTCCTCCACTTTGGTTCTAATTGCTGTCCATGGTGCATTCTTGAACAACAGTCTTTCCGTGACAATCCGATCAGGCCTCGCGAGATCGAACGTCGTTTGGATCACCCGGTGGTCCGATCCGTGTTCTGTCGGGTGTATGGAGCACGTCACCATTTCGTCTGCCACCTCCGCCGTCGCCAGCACCAGGTCGATTGTGCTTTCCTTGTCGGGGCCTTGCCATGTCTTTGTGCCTCTCGGGAGGAGGCTGCAAAGACCGTGTTCGTTCATGAGGTCGATGATCGGTTCGGCCTCGCCTTGCCTTGCTAAGGTCACGTCGTCTCCTCCCCATAGCCGGTCGTGTTGGTTAAAATCTCCGGCCAGTATGACGTCCACCGCCATCCCTGCCCTGCTCCTGAGGTCGAGGATCACCTGGTGCAGGGTATGGCATGTATTTCGAAGAGCCTGGGGCTTGCGTCCCGGCACATACACTGACACAACCAACATTATTCGGTCCGGAAGTCGTATGGCTGCTGCTGTCAAGTCCGGGGACTGTATTGGTACTTGGTTGACCTCCAAGTCCCTATTCACCCACAACATGCTCCGGATCGGCCATCTGCCATCTCTCCAAATCGTAGGGACCATTTTAATCCATCTGGGATGCCCCATAGGGACTGTTAATAGTTTGCCGTCACTTTTCCATGCTGGTGGTTCTTGGACCGCCACAACTGCAAAATCTTGGAGTCGCGTATCGTTCATTAGGCTCTCATGTACCGTGTCCTGTTTTCTTACATTCAGTTGAATTACCTGGAATATCCTACTCATGCCGAGTAGGGTAGAGTTTCGGGCAGCTTCGACTGAACGACTCGTGCGGTCCACCACAGGGTACGCACTTGGGTACCTGCGTCTGGCACTCACTATGATGGTGGCCTTCGGCAGCGCACCTCGCACATACCCGATTCTTGCTGCACGAGAAAGCCTTGTGGCCGAGCTCCTGGCAGTTATAGCATTGTATCGGTCCGGTTCTCCGCTCGAACATGCTGGTATAAGCCGATTCACCGGCTGCAAGGAAGTAGCGTTCCTGTAAGAGTCTCCTGGCATCACTGTTTTTGGTGAGGTATACCACCATGGATCCATATGCCTTTGCGTTATCCCTGCGACTCAACCAGGCCATCTTGGCAATCTGGACTTCATTCTCTTGGCCCAAGGCTTCCATTGCTCCAGGAAGGACCTTGCCTTCCTGGTCGAGAACGGCGGTACGGTTGATATTGTCAACTTTGACTGGGTACAGTTGGTCACGAAGGACTCTCGCACCTGGAGCCTTCTTGACCTCAATAATGGTCTTGATCTTCTTCAGTTCTTCCTCGTTCCTACCGATGACCCTCAGGCGGTTGGCATTTCGTCCATCTCTGGTCACTGCAACACATCGCCAACTAGGTTGGTCGCTAGATGTTCGCATTTCCTGTTCAATGGTCCTGCGAAGCACTGCTGGTGTAGTATCTCCGATATGATCCTCGGGCACCCTGGATGTGTCTACCGTGCAGAACACCGGTTCCGGGGTTGCCGATCGAACCGTGGATGGGGTTTGAGTGGTAATACTAATAGGCGTCATCCTGGCAGCATCTGCATATGTCTGACTAGGCGATCTTGCTGCATGAGCATTGGTCAAGGTGTCCAGCTGTAGCCGGGTCTGCTCCAACTCGCTGCAAACCAGGGTGAGCTGCTCTCGAGCCTGTGACAATTCTTGCGCCATCTGGGCCGTGGTCCTAGTGACTTCCTCAGCCATGCGGTCGCTAAGTTTTGTAAACTCGAGCTGAAACTCTGCCTTCATTGCTTCCATTCTTTGATTGAAATCCTGTTCCAGGAGTCGTTTCAAACCCTGGATCGCCTCGGTCATGCTGCCAGCTGCCTTAGGCGTGGTTCTTTTCTTAGTTCGCGTATGACTCAGAGCTCCCTCGCTGCTCTCCTCCTCCTGCCATTCCATATCGCCTTTTTGCTGCTCGGACTCTAATGCCCTCGTCGTTCTGGTCCTTTTACGCAGGGGACGATGATATCCCCCGCCCGGAACATCCGGTTCGCCTTCCATGACGACAATGACGTCTAAAGCGGGGTTCGCAACGCCAGACATCCACCAAAGGCCTGAATCTCCGCCAAGTGGCTACCGGGTAGGTATTTCAAAAGTTATAAAGAAGATAAATAACGAGATTTCCGTAAGAAGGGTCCCTAGCCCTTACTGATAACTCCGTGAGCAGAAGGTTGGCTGATGCAGAAGGCTGGGGAATGGGGATTACTCTCTCATCAATCAAGGTAAGGTCAGAGGTAAGGTAAGGATTTTATTTCGCCCGGGGGGACACACCCCAGAGGGCCTTTGCGCTAAGCTATTTTCGTTTCGTACAGTTCTTCCATAATCACCCGAAGCCCCAAAATTTCACTTTTACTAACTGGTCCAATCTGGTGTATATGTCGTGACAGGCCTGCTTGAAGGCCAATTTCCCCAAGTGTTCAGCATCCTATCTTCAGCAGCTGAAGCCCGGTCTGTCAAAATGAGACTGTATGATGTTAGTAGGGATTGATCTGCATAGTTAGTGTGCCCATTATCCTGATTTTGGGGGATCTGCGGGGCTGGAGTCAAGCCCAAAGAATGCAACATTGCAAATACATGCCAAGACTGAGCGTTGCTTGTTGCTGTGCCTGGCTTTGCTGTGTCTTTGACTTGACCTCGACATACTTGGCTGCAACGTTGGATAGAACGTTGAAGAGGCGCTGCTGTTTACCGCTGGAGTCATCGGCGGAGGAGGGATTGGATTGCAATGTAGCTGTAAATGCGAAGAGGCAGTCCAGACCTGTTCGGTCGCAGGTCTCGATGACGTGACAAAACAAGACGATGAAGGGGGTGAAGAGGGCGGAGAGCAAGACCCTAAGCTCACCCACTCAAATCAGCACCAGCTTTGGGGTGGTAGTCGTACTGTGTCCATGCATGTTTACGTGAGGGACGGAGAGGAGAGTATCATACCAACGAATGTAGGCTCCAACCGAATCGGAGGCCTTGTGGGCCATAAGAGAGACACAATTCTGGTGCTCCCTGAGCGCGTCGCGGGCGGCAGTGATACACTCTTGAACAAAGATAGATGACGATGGCTTCTCAGCCGGGATGGCTCGATAGATGAGAGTAAGGATGGAGAGGCGAACCACGGCATCGGAGTGAGACATAACTTGATGCATTTCCTCACCAAGACTCTCGCGCCTCCGTTGCATATAACCGGCCTGTATCCGGTTAACGTCAGTGTGTTGCGGGGGGTAGCATCAGAAGAGAAGGTAGAGTTCGACAATTGTGCTAGTGAGCAAATGCGAAACCTCACCCTCCGGTCGGCCGAGTACAGACTCACCTCAGCTTCACCATAAATGGCGGGAATCTTTTGCAATTGGTTGGCCAAGTGGATCCCACAGGCTGCTCGAACACCGGACGCCTGAGAAAGGGCACGCGGGCTGTATATTTGATCATATATTTGCCCTTGTATCGTTGCCAATGCCACTCGTCTTGGCATCAACGGGTTCGGCAGTATTGGGGTTGGTTCAGCGTACGTGAGGGAATCGACGGTGATGTCCTGCTCACGAATTGTTGAGGAGCGGCCGAGACGAAGCGAAAGGCTCTTTTCAAGCAAGTAAATGGACCAGAAGAGCCGTGTTTTTTGTTCTTTCAACTCTCGGCTCTCATGGGCTGGCTTTACTGCACTATGGCAACCTAGGGCCTGGGCTATTTGAGACGCAGCGACAGCATATCCCCAGGCGACGGAGGGTTTGCATGTTGTTCGTCTCTCAAAGCTCTCTAAAGTGGCTTTGGGAAGTATGTAGCAAAGTTAGACATGGCAAATATGTGAATATCTTGGATTAAGCAATGGCTCAACGATAGGAGGTAGCACAAGTGTAGCTTTCAGCGCGGTTAGGATCACCTTTGCCCTTGTACCGAGCCACTAGTGGCCACAGGCAGAGATTCTTTGTGACAACCTGCCCGGCCTTATTCCTAAAGGACGCAGGGAGAAGGTCGGGAGCCTTGCCGTTCTCAACCCAGTCAACCAAGGATGCCATGGGATCAACTGGCACTGGTCCGTAGCCCCCTGCACAATGGGCGACGCCAGGGCCCAAAAAGAGGCGGTAGAACTGGTCGACCTGCGCTTTGCCACCCAGAGTACTCTCAACGGCTTTGCGGTATCGGATGGTGTTGTTAGCCATGATCAGCTGGTCGGCGAGACCGTGGAACGTGAGCATCTTCCCACCAGCTTCTCGAAAGGCTGAGAGGTCTGGGTTGTCCGTACCGATAATACCACTGTATTCGGTGGATGCAACTGCGTAAAGGTCTGTCAACTGTTGCAAGGTTCTGATGCGGGTAAAGTCGAAATTAGGATCCTTTTTCAAGAACCATTTGACCCAGTCATCGGGGAGACTATAAGGCTGGTTCCCCGGGATGCCCTTGCCATCAAGGCTTTGGGTTTGTGCAATGCCCACATAATCAATGCCAAAGCCATACCCCTCCCACAATTGCTGGCCACCCGGGGATCGTGGGCCCTCTCGGATTCTCTGCACCAGTAAGGCTGCCCCAATGCTGATATTAACTGGCTTTCCGTCACATTGAATTGTCTTGCCGACGAGCTTCAAGGGGTTGAACTTGCAGTTGTCCAAGTCGCTAATGATTCCGTCGTGGACCCCGTCTAGGTCGTCGCAAGCCTCGATACTGGCTTTTTGGAAGGCAGCGAATTCGCAGTGGGATGGGTACACCTTGGCTGCGTTCATGAGGAAATGTGCCCAGTTGAGTGTCAACACAAACGATGGCCAACTCAAGGCCGGCGCGTTAGCTAGGATACCGTCGAAATCAGCAGCATACTTCTGAGCCAACATATACCCCTGCCTACCACCGGTAGAGCATCCGTTCCAGTATGAGAACTTGGCAGGTTGGTTGTAGAAACTCGTTACGAGAGCTTTTCCCACCACGGCGATCTCGTGAAGGCCACGGGACGCAAAATCCGTCAGCAGACCCAAGTCAACTTGGCCAGGACCCGAGAGCGCCTGTGGCCCGACAGTTCCATTGATTGCAATGTTGCCTCCATCCGTAAAGCCAGCTGCCCACCCCTGTGCAACAGGTAAGAAGAGACCATAATCGGGAAAAGTACCAGCCATCCAACCACCGCCGCCAGCCCCTTGAAACCGGCCGTTCCAGCCCTTGAGAGGTAACCATACGGTGACACCAACTTCATCATCCACCCCAGGGTGAGTAAGTGTCACCGTGGCGTCACAGATATCAACTGTGATGTTGGCAAGAGCAGGGTAGTAAGTCGCCACTAGCGGGTTGATGGTGACATTGTATCTGGCCTTAGACTTGATTGAGATGACTTGGGCCCCAGGGACTGTAGGTGCCGGGAGTTGATGGCAGTCTTGTTCCAGAGTGCGTTGATGGACGGCTGCTGATACAACCGCGAGATTAAGAGATAGAAATGCAGTAACCAGCATTGTGGAAAAGGCGGCCATGTTTGCTCCCAGTTTGGAGCTAAAGAGATGTAATAGTTATGAGGCTCAGAATCAGTGGCTAGTTTGTTTGTGAACTGGAGATTGCCTATGATTTATATGAAGCCTCTTACTGTGTTACTTCAAAGCATGACGCCCATCATATCACATACCCGGTAGCTCGTGGTCATTTTGTAACCCCAATTTCTATCTGGTTCCATTTCGGACGTCATCTAATCGCGCTACCGGTCCGGTAGTCTGGTTAAGTCTCTTGGCCAAACAAGGCCTAGAATGTGCGGCGGGGGGCGCAGTAGCTCTGCCTATGGACTCAGCTAGCTAGGGATCCTGACTTCCACAAGGTCAACTTCATATGTCACCGACAGGTCGATGAAGACACTACTCTCAAGAGTATAATCTTTACAGGGAAGCCACTCAGGTCCCTAATGAAGAAGTCAGCACGATTGTGCTCTTCTTAACATTATGGAGAAGCACACTTGAGCCCACCGTCTATGCGCGTTGTTCCTCGCCGATAGTAGAACAGTCTGCCTTGTGTACATCGCCAAGTCACCGCTAAGTCAGCACACTCTGTTGGAATGAGGATAGATATGAGGCAAGGATCACGATCATCGTGAACAAGTTCACGATGAGAGTGAACGACCACAACTAGTATCAGGCAGCAGCCTGCTGCCTATGATATTGGCAGATTGAACACAGGTATAAGAGACCGACCTTCGTCGCTCTCTTAGATAGAAGAAGTAGCTCAATTCAATGTCTTCTGGCCACATCCTATGTTGCACCCCTTAACTTGTGAGACACTCGGCTAGTAATCTGACTCAATGAACGGCATCTTATGAAGAGAAATACTATGAAATTGCTGGTCGCCAACAATAATTGCTCGACAGACGCATCATCCGTCTCCATCACCTAGAGGTACATAGGTCTATTCGACGCAAAGCCGTGGCTGGACCTTACCAAAAATCTGGGAGAGAGTTTGGATATCAGTGGACTGAGAGACATGGTACAAGGACAAATGATTTCCTGCTGGAATCCGACGCTTGTCCACACAAGTGCATCTATATCCTAGGAGTAGTCAAGTCCGATTATATGCTCATATAGTAGGTGAATACCTAACACAACGGAGAGTCTAGAGAGAGATTAAAACCCCCGGATGGGAGGGAGGAGCGATAACTTGCGAGAATCCCAGTGTAAAGATAAAACCCAAGATAGACTCGAAGCCTTGAGATCGAAATTCACGGACAGAGGTAAAAAGAACGATAGTGATAACATGCATCGAAAAGCATGCATACTAAATTGGTTTCCCATGATAATGGCTCTCGGCAGTATGATCCCATAGCGAGTTGGAGAGATGCACGCCGTGGCAACAAGTCCTCAAGGACAATGACGCTGATCATGTGTAATCCGTGTATATCCTTAAAACAAGAAAAGCGATGCCAAAGAACCACGCATCGCCGGTAATAATGCTGGCTTGGTGGGAATCTTGAGAGTTAGAGATCGACCCGTCAACACTGATCCATCCCGGGTGGCTCAAAGATTCTATGATTACAAGCCCGGCAGCTCTCCAAACCACCACAGCTCTCCCAAACCACCACAGCTCCAGCTTACCATATGTCAGCGCGGGTCCGTGGCGGGTGAGCAAGCGAGCGAGCTTCGGAAACTTGATCGGCGTCTCCACCGTCATGCTGGATCTGACGCATACCCCATGGGGAACAACGTGCGGGGGAGCCATTGCTGCACAAAAACGCCCTATTGGCGTAGTTGATGTGAGTGCAGGGATTTGCCCCTAAAATTCTCCAAAGGAAGAACAAACGCTACACGCAAGCATCTTCGGGTAATCGCAATGACGGGACGGCCGAGACGGGGATAATGATCCTGAACCTCGATCAAGCTGAGAACCCGCACAGTGCTTAGGCATCACCCGAGCATATCCTTAGGTCCGCGAACAATCTTTTCTTTCCACAATGAGTATGTGGCTGCCACTCCGTTTCTCAGCGTCTTGTCAAGATCCTGCCAAACATCCAACCCTGAGTCATGGCAGCACAAAGGAAGAATCTCCTGTGCATGTGAACCCGGGGAAAGTACTGTAATAGGCTAACGCTGCTTGATAGAAGAGCTTTGCCGAGCTGCACCGGCATTTATGTCCGGTTTGCTGATGACGGATTCAATATTGGCGCATTTCAAGGTTGGAGACACGCAATCAGACACACAAACACATCCTGACGGATGTTTGCGCTCCGGTGGCTCATCTCGCCTCCCACTTTCACGTACATGGCTTAGTCGGCGACTCCACTGCCTCGGTCGGAGTGGGGAACCCATCTTGCCGGCATGAGGTATTGAACTGTTAACACGTCACGCCAAGGGGGTCGCCAGATGGTGGTAGCTTACCGAGCATTCTATCCGAGACCAGCTTGGACGAGCCCGCTCCACGACGCGCTAACGGACCGGACGTGGGTCTTGGCTCTCGTCCGGGTTATGTCCATTTCACCCCGGTAGGCTCCAGCCTAGCAGAACTCATTTCTCCGTTTTGTATGGCGACATCCGCCGGACTAAATCGACGAGAAGGCACTTTAAGCTACTCTAAACAAGGTAATGTGATCAAAGTGTCGCTGCAACGTCTCTCATGTGAGGGGTACACGGAGCAGAGGCAGGCGTCCAATCTACAGGTAATCATCTCAAGTGCCGGATGACATGGAGGGTGATGGGAAGTAAGGGAAAGATTGGTGGATGAGCATGTATTAAAACTATAGAGATATGCTTCTATTTCAATACTACTCATATTTTGCTTCAAAGGTAATGCGAACTTAGCTTCAAAGTGCCTTTGAGTGGTTGTTTGCGGCTGCTTGCGCCCACGTGGATCTGATAGGTACCGGTCTGCAGTCGCCACTTCTGAGCCACAGTGTCCCATCGGCTCAGGTCCCTGCGGGTGAGGTTGAAAGTAACCGTGACCGACCTTCCTGGAGCAATAGTATACTTGTCGAAACCACGGAGTTGTTTGACGGGTGCCCCGGGAATGCCAACGTATAACTGAGCGGCTTCGGCTCCACTGACTCGGCCAATGTTCTTTACCTCTGCTGTAACAACTGCCAAGACATCCCAGAGATCAGATTGGCCCCCTTCAATAACTTTGCCGCTGGGTAAATGCGCAGGATTGTGCTTGATGTTGCGAATCTCGAGGTTGCTATAGTTGAAGGTAGTGTAGCTCAGACCAAAGCCGAATTCGAAGCGAGGCTCTATATCCTCTCGGTCAAAGTGGCGATAGTCGACATAGACACCCTCTGAGAAATTGCTCTGAGGAAAGTTGACAAACTGGCCCTCAGTTTGGCTGGGCGAGAGCAGAGCACCGTAGTCTGTCTCATTCTTGGCCACAGTATAAGGCAACTTACCAGAGAAGTTGACGTGGCCGTAGAGCAACGACACTAAAGCTTTTCCAGTATCCTGACCAGGAAGGTGAGCAAAAACAACAGCAGTAATATTAGGATGATCAATCCATTGATCCACAAGTCGGGTTCCAGCGTTATGGAGGATGACAATTGTGTTGGAGCATTTTTTAGCGACGTTGAGAATCAAGCCGTCTGTGTAGTCATCTCTCAAGCCGTCACGGTCGAACGCTTCTGTAGCGTAAGCGTTTCCAAAGACGAGGCAGGCATCGCTAACTCCAACAACTTCAGGGTTCGAATTTGTGAAATCCCAGAATAGCTGCGTGTCATCCTTTTCGGCTTGGCTCGTAAGTGCGTGAAACGGGGAGAAGAATGTAGCCAGTGAAGTTGCGCCGGAGCCACCCCCGGACACGATGGTGCCATTGGAAGCAATCTGACTGATGCCTTTAAGGGTACCCATGAGTACACTGTTAAGGGCAGCCATGATTTCTCCCGCGTTGGTGGACTGCCAAGCGACGTTCCAGGCCGAAGGTCCAGGGTTGCCTACCATGTTTGTGTCGGAGGCTTTGGCAGAATAACCCAGGATCGAAAGTAGCTTTGGCTTCCTCAGGGGCAGGGCGTTGTTGATGTTTCTGACGAGGACATGACCTTCCAAGGCCGACTGCATCAGCGTAGGCTTGTCTTCTGATCTCCTAGCTTCGACGATGGGGTGGGGAAGCGCAAGATTGGCCGCCAGACCCGAGCCAGGGCCTGTAAAGCCCTTGTTCTGACCCATCTTGTACCAGGCGGCAAGCAGTCTTTTAACACATTAGCAACTACACTGTAGAGGGCTAGGAGCAACTGTACCTAGTGACCATGTCGTCAAGTCTAGACTCTGACACGGTGCCATTCTTGACTGCCTGAGCTAGTTTGGAGCCCCAGAAATCGCCCGGGCCGGGCATGACCACGTCCAGGCCAGCGAGGACTGCACCGGTCCCAGTATACAAAGCCCCCCAGTCGGAAACCACAAAGCCCTTGATACCCCATGTTGGCGGGCTTCAACTTGGTTGTGCGGAAGATGAGATTTGCCACTTACCTGGAAGCCGAGTTCTGTCTTCAAAAGCCCATTGAGAGTCTTGCTGTTTTGGCAACCATACGAGTTGTTGATCCTCTGGTAAGAACACATTATATTGCCGGTTCCCGCATGTACGGCATCCTGAAAAGGCCTGGTCGATCACGATGTTTAGGTCTTGATGGTTTGTGAGAAGAAGAGAGGCCGCACTTACCACAGATAGAGTTCATGCATGGTAACGTCGTCGATGTTAGAAGACACAGCCTCCGCTTTACCTGTCGGTCCACGGTATGTTTCTTGTTCGTTCGCGATGTAATGCTTACATCATATTAGCGCACATATGACTCTATGACAGTCAGTGGCATACCTTGGTGCTGGTAATGACCCCGTGATCCTGGGCACCCGCTACGACTTCGTGAACAAGCACCCCACTAAGGTAAGGATCGATTGAGAAACCTGCGACCAAATAGTGAGCTTCTGTGTCGACCAAACAGTGGGTATTGAGCTGCTTACCCTCCCAGATGCGTCCTCCTGTAACAACCCGACCCAAGGGCCCGATGGAGGGCCCAAGCATCACATTGACTCCTTTGCGTCTGAACTCTCCTGCCTGTGCCTGTGCTCTCTTGTATGCTAATTTCTTATTCCATCTGCCAGGTAAGTCAGCAACGCTACAATAGTTCACGCAGAAAGGTAAAACGTACGAAGCGCCAACATGGATGTTGCTCGGCCACGAATGGGTGAAGTCTGTATTGTGAACTCCATGACCAGCGTCCTGGAGGCACATGCCAGGGAAGTTGAGGCGGTCGACTGGAGGGATGATTCCGGCACAGCCCGTGTTATGGGCGGTCCCGGCAGTAAGATTGATCTTTGCGTGTCAGAGATTGGCAAACCTTTCACCTAAGGCAACTGGAGCGGATTCAAACCTTTTCCTCAAATGTGAGCTGTGAAACGAAGTGCTCAGCCTTGGCAATGGCGCGTGCCCACTTGCCGTCCCGTGAAACTAAACGAGCTAGATGAGCCGTAACGGGTCAGCTATGAACAAGGTCGATAGCGTATATCGTGGAAGCGGAGGGTTACGTGAAGGATAAACTGGGGGTGATTGCCCGTAGAAGTGTGAGTCTTGAGTGATGACAGCCTGGGCAGGGACAGTGACGGAGAGCCACGATACGGCGCAAGCCAAGGCGACACCACCTAGGTTTACTCGAACCATTGCGACAGATATTTTTCTCTCTTGACCTTTTCTAATTAAGTGCTATAGAGAGTCGGAGTGTGCTTGATGTCTAAGTATGGAAGTGATCGGGCGAATGCCACTCATCAGCCATTATATTGAGCTCACTATCCCCCAAACACGTGTGCGGGACATGACAGCTTCACGAAGGTTGCCTCGGCTGGGTTGGTTGCCGAGTGTAAACATCAAGGAACTTCGAATCATGGCACCAAAGACACTAACGGGCCGGTATAGAAACCAATTCATGCCTCTGGACTCGGCGGATTTACCTTGATCGGGCTCAATAAAATGTTCCGGCTGACCAATGACCCTCGGAAGGACCGAATCGAGGGTATGTGGGGCCCCTCAAAATTACGCCGATTTGATACAACCCCAGAGTTCTAGATGATGGCGACAACGAGGGGATGGGACAGTACCGTACCCCGTCGAGCTGGCCAAGGATCTACAGAGACTTGGTTTCAACAGCAACAGAACTGCGCCTTCCATGTCATTATGCACGACAATGCGAGCTCGATATAAATGTCGGTCACAGCGCTCATAACACCTCTCTTTCAAGAACACACTGACAGCCCATTCTCGGCCAGCTTTAAAATGTGCATTCTCAACTACTTGACGGCGCTGTCCATGGTCGTCGGCCTGGCAAGCTGCGTCCCAAACAAGGAGTGCGGCGGTGGTGATAATAACAGACTATCTGTTCGTGTTGCTGGTGGCCTCGTTCATGGCGGGGTCGACAAAGCGACGCCGTCAGTGCGCCAGTTCCTAGGCATCCCTTTCGCAGAACCTCCCGTGGGCAATCTCCGTTTCGCGGCTCCTAAGCCAGCCAAGCACTTTGGAGAGCTTCATGCTACCTCGTTGCCACCGACTTGCGTACAGATCGACAGCCAGCCGGCGGATGGTTCTGTGACAGAGTTTAACCCCACGAGGGTGAACGGGGTCGTCAACATGGACGAGGACTGCCTCGCGCTGAACGTCTGGGCGCCGCTGAACAAGACGCACGAAGAGGGCGGCCATGGTCTCCCTGTCTTGGTCTTTATCTACGGCGGAGGCTTCGGCGCTGGCAGCACCGACGTGGCCTACCAGATCCCCGCGCAATGGGTCAATCGTACTAAGAAGCACATTGTCGTCAGCTTCAACTACCGCGTCGGTATCTTTGGGTTCGCTACTGCCGCCGGCATGGACCAGTGCAACGCCGGCCTTCGCGACCAGCGACTAGCCGTGGAATGGGTCCGCGACAACATCGCTGCCTTTGGAGGTGACCCGTCTCGCATTGTCCTCTGGGGCCAGAGCGCTGGTGCCATCTCCATCGGCCATTACTCCTACGCGTACCCGAAAGACCCCATTGTCGCTGGCTTCATCATGGATTCGGGCAGTGAAGGTACTCTACCCGTCGTCGTCCCAGACACATCTGGCTTTACCAACATGGCGAAAGCCCTGGGCTGCGGAGATCAGTCTTCGAAACAGGAGTTGGCATGCGTCCGCAAAGCTGCGGCCAAGGACGTATTGGCGAATGCACCGCCGTTCTCTATTCCTGTTGCCGATAACGTAACCGCCTTTTCCGACTATGAAAGCCGTGCGGCCAAGGGACAAGTCTCCAACAAGGTCAGTGGTATTTTGACTGCAGAAGAAAAAGATGGGCGTATGCTAACCTGGTAGTTATGAACAGCCCGCCATCATTGGTACAAACGAAGGAGAGGACAGCCCCCCGATTATAAATTACTTTTTCTGCCCAGGATGGGAGTCTGCGAAGTAGGTCAACCCCATGCCCTCCCCAAAACGCATCTCACTAACCTGGCCTCAGGGCTCGCATCGTCAACAAGGCCCCCGTCTTTCGCTATGAGTACCACGGTGCCTTTACCAACATTGGACCCGACGGATCAGGCGCCCACCACTCGGCAGAACTGCCTTTGCTCTTTGGCACCCATAACCTGTACCGTGGAAACTCAACTGAGCTCGAGTGGGAGACCAGTGCCGCCATGCAGGATGCCTGGCTTGCGTTTGCCCAAGGCGGCGCTAGAGGGCTTCAAGACGGCGTTGGCTGGCCGGTGAATGTGAACCCGGACGACAGCAATGTGCGACACTTTGGCGATGAGGTTGCTGTCCGTGATGGTGACAACAAGGATCTGGAGTCCATGTGCTCTAAGGATGGCCAGTCACCAACCTTGGGGGAAGTCATTTCGGAATTCCCGTAATTCCTCTCCTCCAACCGAGGGAAATAGATATCTCTGTGTGAGTAGTTGTGGAATCAAACTCGAAGACCCCTTATCTCAACTGTATATCCTTAACGCAGCGGTTGGTACGCGTACCAATAAAATCCGATAGCCGATATGCTTAGTCTTTGTACAACTCTCATGTGTGGCTGACTTTTGCTATCATTTCACTTGGATCGAGCTGCAATTGCAACATCACCAACCAGAGTATAAAATTATCAATCTATGACTATACTCTCTGAATACAGCTAGAAGCAGAGACTTAACTCCCGCATTGCTTAGAATGACCACCTTGCCGAGGACAGTAACTTGGTTCGTGTGAGGTGCAAGATACAATAGCTCGAGTCAAAGTTGCCCATTGAGTCATTACCAAGAAGACTGGCGTTAGTACAAAGAAAGACAACCACCCAATGGTATTAACAAATTACCCGATACACAACTCAATCTAAGGTACATTCCCATATGCTACCCAGCATGAAACTATGCTTCATCTTGCTGATCCTACCTTGGCTGAGGATGTGTGTCACGTCTATCGCTGACTTCGGCAGCTACGGGCTTACGATTTTGCTTGCTTTTGACGGACTGTTATTTTCCCAGGCAGACTAATAGGCCCAACAGCTGATCTTGCCAGTAGCCACTATTAGGCTGTCCGATCCATCGGGAGCGAGTTGCTGCTGGCACAGAGTCATTGACAGTAGCTTAACAACTAATCCTGCTGTCAGTGGGCTGACCCTGATCATTGTACTAAGACGTCTATTAGAATCAAGCTTATCTATAAAATATGGCTCTTCCCATCGTCAGTTGGTTGGAATTAAGGTCTTCTACATCACCAATAGCAATCCTACTTTCTGGTGATGTGAACCTTCTCAAGACCGTCGAGCCGGTGAGCCTTGTATGTACCGATGGCGCATGCCTCAATCGATTGCTGGACTGCAATTGGTGCGCCGTGCGCAGACAACACAAATCAACTGGACCATTGACGAGGCATCTGAAAACCTTTCCCGACTTTGGTTCAGCGAATACGTTGTCAATCATTCCTCATATAATAGATTCCAAGAAATAGCTATGATGCCCTTCGAGGAGTTTTAGCAGAGATGCAAAGCAAGATGTGCAAATTCCATAATAATATCTCTGCTGGGGCGGCCACCAAAGACGAGGGAGTGCTTACAAGTTTGCGCAATTTCTTCCTGTTTATAGCTGGCATTGGATCTGCATGGGCATGGAACTTTTGTAGGAACTCCCTGTCTAGTATGATTTATTCTGCCAACAGAATCCGTCCAGGTATCAACCCTGCTGAAATGTCCAATGACTTGGATTGGCAAAATATAGCTTCGGACTGACGGTCCGTTTAGGCTTCAACCTGGGCAAATCACACATGGCACGTTCCCCACGTATGTTATTTACCCTATACACTCAAATCATACGGGGTTGCTACTAATTTCCCTAGTGCTACGGATCTCCAGAATGACCTTAACTCGGGGAATGTCCGCTCTAGACGGTCGATTCAAGGACGATATGGCGCTTGAGATGATCACCTTTCAACTTTTACCGGGCTTGATTGACTTAGTGATCCAATCTCAATATCAGAGACCAACTTTGACCTTGGGCAAAACACAGTATCAGAGCGAGATCGGTCATTTATTCATCTGCCTCTGGCCTTACTTTTGATTATTGGATGTGGATGTTTGCACACTCTGTCGAATTTTGTATTGGGCCTAGCTTGGTGGGCTTAAATTAAATCTTTGCCGAACGGGCTAGGCCAGATCTAGATGGCAAGCCGTGAATTGTACCTTGTCTTCACCCTTCTCGAGGTCGCGATGTGGACTATCTGGTGGCATGATCAAGAGACCCCCTATCATGTCCCTTTTACCTTGATACGTGAAATCACGTGAGGATCATCAGTCACGTGAGCAATGCCTCAAAAGGGCCTGCAGGGCCCTTCTGACTTTGCTTCTTCTTCATCATTCTTCATACAACAATACAATCCATCACCTGCTATTGCAGCTTTCTGGCCCTTCGTGCCCCCTAGGGCCTCTGGCCCCTGGCCATCGCCTCTTTTCCGTATCATACCTTGATACAATCCCTGTGCAGCTGAGATTATGGATCTGACTTGGAGACTTGCAAGGCCCCTGGACTGACTACCGGGCCGGTAGCGCATCCTCTAAGTAATGCGGGACTGGTGCGGGGCTATTACTCCCGTTTTCACCGTCTTGGCTTCAGCTCGATTGCCTCATCTTGTTACATGGGTCGCCGCCTTCACGTGGCAAGGATTGCAGAACTCTTTCCGCCTTGATGGGTCGGATCCCAGTGCACTGGTCAGGCATTGGAAAATTTACTCGCGATAAGCAGATTTACCCTTCGTTGAGTGAGGAAGCTTAGGTTGGGATCTACACTTCCCGAGGAGAGAGTGGGGTACTGGTGGGCGCCTCAAGTCCGGCCCCCCCCGCGGTCGGTCCCCTCCCTAGGGGGTCATTGACTCGCAAAAGGTCTCCCTGATTCGCAAAATTCCGGTACATCTGACCACAGCCAATTTGTTAGGACTGCCAAGTCACTTCATTATAAGGATGCCCGCGATAATTCTGACCGATGTGAAATCATGCATTTACGAAGAGTGATAAAAGTCAAGTTGACAACTCGACTTCTTCCTCTTTTGGCACCGTAAATTCGCCCTGACTAACTTCAATACAGTCTTCAGCTGTGATTTCCAAGCCGTCAGCTTCTAATGTCAGCAAGTTACGAGCTGCACGGCGTTCCCTTTCTTCCAGGCCAACGAATTTGACTGCAGAAGTCACAGTCTCTCTGTGATAGTCTGGGGGCCACGTGATCAATGCTGTGCCTTCAAATGTGACTCCCAACTTATCTCGAAGCTCGCGAATGAGGGCATATTGCTTACTCATATCCTCATTAGAAGATAACAGCTTCTGGCGCTCTATCTTTGCCCACAACCCTCTGCTAACATCAACTCGTCTGACAGCACCTAAGCTAGCCCGTAGGAGACTCCGTACAGTCCAGGCTTTCTAACCATACGCCATACGCCATACGGACCTGAATGGTTTATGGTGTATGATTTATTCTCGTATGGCGAACTAAACCATATATTGCCCATACGGCAAATGACGTCAAACCGGTCAAGGGCCCACATCTTCCTCTAGAGCGCTGGTGCTTCCCTCCTCTGCCATGTACTCGTATTGTTCAACCTCGTCTACTTGTAGCCCTGCCGTTATACCGCTGCGAATCGGTGATGGAAAAAAATGGTGTTTCATTGAAACTGAAACCGACCGTCCCATGTTTCAATTGAAACCAGCCAGATGTTTGTTTCAAGGTTTCAAACGTTTCAACATAATTCCAGGCTTCCCTGCTGCCTAATTAGTTCAAACTGATCTCTGTGGTTGCCTGTGTTGCCTACGCTGCCTACGAAGTGTCTTAGCTGCCTGGCTGTCAATGGTGCGTTTAGATTACAGGTCGTGCATTGCTCGATTGAGTAATCCAGTAATAAATAGTCAACTGACCTCCTCTGTTAATCACACAAATTTGATCATGTCCACCACCGCCAGCCAACCTAGCTCAGTGACGAAGACTAATATGGCCTCAGACGATGAATTCAGCGTCTCCGAGCTCACGGAGTACACTGAAAATCTCGAATCACACCCAGTACCCCGAAACGAGCGCAAGAGATCAGCTGCAAGTGGGGAGGACGAACCGGCAAAGCGGAAGCGCGGCAACAAAGACCTCTGGGCTCACACGAGGCTTCTTAAAGATGGAGAACCTCTAAGGAACAAGCATAAACACGAGATCTACTATTGTGGCCAGCCACACTGTACGTATAGCGGTACACCGAATTCGAGTCGATTCCGCGCCCATCTGAGCAGCAAGCACAACATCGTCATGAAAGGCGCGCCACCAGGAGCTCAAACGATTGCCAATCAAGCGACCATTAATGATATTTTCGGGAGAGAAGGCGAACGCCAGAGAGAACGAGATATTCAGCAAGAAAAAGCCCTTGTCTCGGCTATTCAACTTCCCGAGTTTAACGAAGCTTGCGCTAGGCTTATTGCTATCCGAAATCTTCCACATACTCTCCTCGATTGGCCTGAGTTCTGGGCAGTTATCCTCTCCGTTAACTACATGGGAAAGGATATGATTAGAGTATGCCGCAAGGATGTGCCTCAGCTTCTCCGAAGGACTTTCACCGTCCATAAGAAAGCGCTTGCGCAAAAGCTTCAAAGTTCGCTCTCATGGATCCATTTCTCTATCGATATGTGGACAGCCCCGTCAAAAACCGGCTACCAAGCTATCGTTGCCTCTTGGGTCGATGCAGAATCAATGCAAGCAGAGACTGCTCTCCTTTCCCTCCGCGAATTTAGAGGAACTCACGGCGGCGAGCAGCAAGCTGGGGTATTCCTTGAGGTTGTTGAAGACTATGCAATCCGGTTAGACAGGATTGGTTTCTTTACCCTTGATAACGCGGCATCGAATGATAATATGCTTCGATTTATTGCTGAAGAGATCAACGAGGCACATCCTGCGTTGTTCGTCCCTCGCATCCGCCGGGTTCGTTGTAACGGGCACGTTATCAACCTCGCAGTCCAAGCCTTCCTCTTCCGCGGGAAGAGTCGAGCATCTAGAGCCGATGAGGATGAGGCAATCAAAATGGCTCTTCAGGATACTCAACGCCTCACCGACGAAGAAAACAGCAATAAGAGAGATCAAGCCGATATCGCGGACGACTGGCGTCAGATGGGTGCACTTGGCAAGCTCCATAACATCAACGTTTGGTTTCGATCGTCTACGCAGCGCTATCAAGAGTTTGTGGCGGCAGCCGGCAGAGCAATCCCGCTGGACAACGACACTCGGTGGAATTCCTGGGCCAAAGAGATTGAAGCGGCCCTCGCAATGAGAAAGGAGATTCGTGGCTGCCTTGATGATCACTATGACGAGCTGAAGGAAGACTATCTTTCCCACGAAGATTGGAAAGAGCTCGAGGACATTTTCTCTTTTTTGCAAGCCTTTCTCTTTGCTACAAAGGACACTGAGGGGAAGGTCAATACTCTGGATGATATGTTGCTCTCAATGGACTATCTAGTTCAGCATTACAAAGAGCAGAAGGAAAAGTGCGCTTTGTCAAATCATCCGCGGCTTGAAGCTCGTGGCTTGGCTTCGTGGTTTAAGTTTGATAAGTACTACAAGCTTACCGATGACACGCCAATCTATGCCGCTGCAGCACTTCTCCATCCGGCTTACCGCAAGGGTTATTTTGACACGCATTGGGGCCATCAGAGGCAATATATCGAACCAACAATCAAGGCTGCGCGGAAGCTATGGCAGAAGCACTTCAAGCCACGAAGCGAAGAACTCACGCCAACTTCCCAAAGTTCAAATATCGGACAGATGGAGAATCCCTTTCGGCGTTTCAAGGCTCAGGCAGCTGGCGCTATTCATGATCAACTCCGAGACGAATTTGACGACTTCATCAGGGTTTGTTTGCGCCCTATCAACATTTTGAATATTTGCTAATACATAGACCAGGCAACGCCTCACATAATCGGCGAACAATCAGCTTTAGATTGGTGGCTGGAGCCGGCACGCCAGTTCGTCCATCCGAATCTGAGCAAGATGGCTATCACAATCTTCTCGATCCCACCAATGTCAGCCGAGCCTGAACGGGTTTTCTCAGGTACAAAGCATACTATAGCGCCCGAGCGCATTCGGCTAGGAGCAGAGATGGTAGAGATCACCGAGTGTTTAAAGAGCTGGGTGAGGATTCCACCAGGCAAAGAGCGGGCAGTGTTAAGTGGCATATTCAGGAATGCTACACAGGTTGAAGAGGCAGCAGCAATACTCGAAAATGCACGAATAGAGGCAGATCAAGATCCTCGAGAGGATTACATTATACTTTAAGAGTAACTAGGGGTAGGTACGAGCTATTCCGAACCCTGTCTCCGGCTATCTAGTACTACTAAGTTAATTGGAGACTGTTACATACACTGGGTTCAGGTTTTCCGCCAAATTACCATATTTACAACTCTGTTTCATAAACATTGAAACAAACCCGAAACAGATTGCAAGTTTCACTGAAACAAACAAAACAGAGGCTAGGTTTCAGTTTCAATGTATAAATCCATCACTGACCTGGCTCCATTACCTACAGCGCCACAACCCGGGCTATCGCGATATCGTTGTGAGGCAGGATCGCTTGCAACGGCTTCCTCTTGACGGCACCATAGTTGCTTCCATTGCTAGCCAAGTGGCTGACCTACCTGACGGCGAGGTCCCCTAAGGCCCTGTTGAGGAGGTAGTAGAAGAGGATCCTTGCGATGCCGACGCATCAGCGATCCCGAATTTGCAGGTTACCGATACCGAATTAAACGCCCTGCAGTCCCGATTCCTTCATGGTACCCCTGACCCTGAGCGTATGGCTGATCTTGAGCATATGCCGCTTGGCGCGCAGGCTCAACACCAGATGCCACTACCTTCCATTCACAGGACTCCTATCAGCGAATTCAACCGTTCTCAGCCGCTGTTAACGCTCGCGTTCCCTACTCTCTACCCTGACGGCAAGGCGGACTTCGTGGAACCTCGCCTACGGAGCATCACGTACCAGGACTACCTTGCCCATGCGATGAGATGGCAAGACGGACGTTTTGCCCGCCATAAGACGTGGCCCTTCGTCGCCCTCAACACGCTGTTACGTGCGCAGGTCAGAAAGCGAAGCAACTACTTCGTCAAGAAACAAGAAGGCCGCCGTCACCCCCACAGTGACTAAATGACGTTTTCCTATAAACTACAGGAAAGGGGAACCCGATATACGGTATATAGTTGATTGGGCCCGACAGGAAGTGGTAGAGGGACCCCTATGTCTATCAGTCAACTCCCCTACTGCAGGTTTGAAGTGGTTTTAACAGCTGGTTACCGCCGCAGTCGAAAGGGGGATCTAGGGGGTTCCCCCAGAATAGTTTAATAGCAGGTATACGTGTCAGAGGCCAAAAGCCACAAGAAGGGTCTATGGGGCACCAACTGCAGAAATCCACTGTCACACAGTGGCGGCCACGCCTAACAGCC
Organism: Dactylonectria macrodidyma; assembly: GCA_020744425.1. NCBI lineage: Eukaryota > Fungi > Ascomycota > Sordariomycetes > Hypocreales > Nectriaceae > Dactylonectria > Dactylonectria macrodidyma. Next base: position 503,910 of record JAGMUV010000034.1, read on the forward strand.
ACAAGGTCGCAGCTACGTCGCAGGTTTGCCACAGCTAGCTTTCAGCTAGCAAGTGGTTGAGGGAGTTATGGAACACGGGCTAAGCGCAACCGGCCGGATCCGAGAGCTCCGACCGGGTTACGAGAGACCCGGCCGGGCCGGAGTCTCAGGATTACGAAGACCAATCAAACTAGCTAGACCTAAGCAGCTAAGCTACAGCTAGCTAGCTAGGGTATTGGAAGAAGGGATACTAGACCTGGCTATAAGAAGAGCTACTAGAGGACGAAGGCAAAGGGGGGGTCAGAGATCAATACAGTCACCAGCATCATTCCTACTAGCTAGCTGCTATCTCGCAGCATGTCTGCCCTCTTCACTCCCTTGTGTGTAACCAGCCCTGACAATACGGTATTTACCCTTCGGGCTGGATATTCAGCCGTTAAGTCACTTGCCTTGGCAACTTAACGGGTGTTCGAAGTATTTTAGTTTCACCTGGCGGATTGAAGATAACCACAAAGCTTGGCTCGTAATACATGAAACGAGCGTGAGCGGGGAGGTAAGCTAAAGGCTCCAACTTGCGACGTTGAACTAACGATGTCTCTTTAGTTTCCTTTTCACAGACTTGTGATTTCCTATGTACTGAACAGATTCATTAACTTATTCCACAAGCGAGCTGACCGCACAAGCGAGCCGATCACTATACTGTACAGCTAAAAATAGCAATAACGTACTGTTGAGACCGTATGACTAAGATGGTTCGATCTGCTGGTGGCTGAAGGAGCTGCGCTCCTCTCAGACATATGGAACTTAGACCTTTTAATATAACCTGAAACCATTTTGCTTCATCACGTACATGGTAAGCGAATGTCCCAGACAAGCGAATGTCCCAAAAATCTCCCAATCTCTCTTTCTTCCATTTGATTAATTAATTTACCACCACCAAACATGTCTCAGTTTAATAAAGAGGCTAATATCCTTCTTGCTCTTCAAGCACTTCAAAATAACCCATCATTAAGCATCCGACGCGCTGCATCAATCTACCATGTCTGCAATAAAAAGTTAGGGCGCCGCCAGAAAGGCATGCAGTCTCGACGCGATATTGTTCCTAAGTCACGCAAGCTATCTGATCTAGAGGAACAGATCATTGTTCAATTCATTCTCGACCTAGATTTGCGAGGTTTTCCCTCGCGACTGCGTGGTGTTGAAGAAATGGCCAACCGATTGCTCGCTGACCGCGACGCGTCACCTGTCGGCAAGCGCTGGGCTTCAAACTTCGTCAGGCGACACCAAGAGCTCAAGACGCGTTTTTTTCGTAAATACGACTATCAGAGGGCCAAATGCGAAGATCCAACCATTATTCGCAATTGGTTCCGGCTCGTGGAGAACACAATCGCGAAATATGGTATCGACCTAGCTGATATCTACAACTTTGATGAGACCGGCTTTATGATGGGCATAATCGCAAGTGGAATGGTCGTCACAGGCGCAGATAGACGTGGAAACCCGAAATCAGTCCAGCCTGGAAACCGGGAATGGGTTACAGTCATTCAGGCGATTAATGCGGAAGGCTGGGCGATCCAGCCGTTCATCGTGGTTGCGGGCCAATATCACCTCGCCAGCTGGTACCGGGAAAGCAACCTCCCGGGCGACTGGGCTATTGCGACGACTCAAAATGGCTGGACTGACAATGAGACCGGTCTTGAGTGGCTCAAGCACTTTGATCGGCACACAAAGGCCCTATCAACCGGCCGCTATCGTCTTCTGATCCTCGATGGGCACGAAAGTCACCACTCAGTCGACTTTGAGAAATATTGCGAAGAGAACCACATTATTACGCTTTGTATGCCGCCTCATTCGTCTCATCTACTTCAGCCTCTTGATGTTGGGTGCTTTGGGCCGCTTAAAAAAGCCTACAGTCGAGAAATTGAGCAATTGATCAGATGCTCCATAACCCACGTTTCGGAGACTGAGTTCTTCCCAGCCTTTTATGCTGCCTACCAAGCCGCCATGACGGAGAGCAACATCAAAGGAGGTTTTCGAGGGGCCAGACTTGCTCCTTTAGATCCAGAAAATGTCATATCAAAGCTTGATGTGCAGCTACGGACTCCAACACCTGTCGAGGAGGAGGTATGCCTCCCTGACCCTTGGGTCCCAAAGACCCCAAAGACCATGCTTGAGGCTAGCTCTCAGTCTGAATATCTCGAAAGACGAATGAGAAGGCATCAGAGCAGCTCTCCAGCATCAATTCTCGAGGCGCTTAAGTCACTTTCAAAGGGAACAAAGGCAATAATGCATCAGAATGCCCTATTGAAAGCTGAGGTCCAGATCCTTCGACAGGCGAATGAGACTCTTAGCAAGCGGCGCAGAGCAAAAAAAACCTGCCTAAGTAAAGGAGGAAAGATGACTCTAGATGAGGGAAGAGATGAGATAGATCAGGGAGACGTTTGATGCGCAGGTAGTGGCTGAATTATCGAGAAGTAGTAGTCGACGAAGGTTGGCGCTATCGAGGGAAAGGCGCTGTGGAATATGTGGAAAGACTGGTCATAATGCAAAGACCTGTCAGGCTATAATTAAGACCTCTGGAGAAGAGTATAGCAATTGGTTTTAATTAATTTAAGGTATTGGTGTGATTTTATTTTATATTTTATAGTGATAGTTGAGATTTTTGGCCCACTCACTTGTTTGGCCCACTCACTTGTTTGGCCCACTCACTTATCACATACGTTATCCAGTTTACAAAATCCTAACGTAGATAAGTAGATTCTATAACAGCCAGCTATATAAAATAGATGGAAATAGATGCACGGACTATCCATTTCCACTCCATTTCCACTCCATTTCCACTCCATTTCCACGGCGTAGATACGTACAGTGGGTCTTGAAAAGTGTCGACACATTTCCAGGTACCCCGCTTTCCCTCTACCCACACCATAATCAACATTCAACTTCAACGACACATTGCGCAGCCAAATTAGGTCAGAATGGTGTCGCGATACTATCATTCACCTCATACGAGAACGAGGATTGTTTGGAGGTACAACTCGGGCGTGTCCGCCACCCAGATCGCGCGCGATGAGGGCATTAGTCGGCACGCGATTTATGGTGTGGTAAGAAGGTATCGCGACCAAAAGAGTGGTCAAGACCAACCCAGGTCCGGCCGGCCACGTATACTAGGAGAACGGGAAAAGAGACGAATACTGAGGGTCATAGCACAAGACCCTCATATCCAAGTGAAGGAATTGATCGAAGAAGCTGGTCTGACCTGTTCTAGGGGGACTATTCTAAGCTTCCTGAAGAAGGAAGGCATCATGCACTATAAGTCACTTATCCGGCCCTTCCTGAGCGATGCAACGGCCACAAGGCGGCTACGGTTTGCGAGGAGATATGTGCATATGTCTCCCGAATTCTGGGAGTCTTGGACCTTCTCAGATGAAGTTATCGTGGCCCGAGGCGAGGGCCAGAGACGCACTTGGTGCTTCTGCAAGCCGGTCAGTTTTCTTACTGCGATTGTGACCGCCCTGACAGCTCCTAGCATGAGAGACTATTCAGAAAGAACGTCCAGACCCGTGTGACTCCAACGAGGCATTCGCAGATGTTTTTCAGTGCCTTCAGCTTCCTCAGGCGGCTTCCAATGATCCCTCTTTATGGCGATGAGAACTCGGACCGTGGCGGCGTCACAGCGCGAGTTCTGCTCGAATGCCTGCAGCAATACCTTCCTCGCATTGTCACCAGGAACAGCCGGTTCCAGCACGATAATTCACCCCTTTTTCGATCGCGATTAATGATGAGCTGGCTGCTAGAATGGTGCGAGAACAGACGGGCGGAGGTCATCGACTGGCCCCCCTACAGCCCGGATCTCAACCCCATAGAAAACCTATGGGCCATCCTCAAAACAAGGATATGTGAGCGATACCCTGAGCTCTCGTACATGCCAAAGACCGAGGAAGCAAAGCAGCGGCTCATTGAAGCCGCGATCGAGCTGTGGGAAGAAATCGAGCCGGAGGTGCTGCAGAACCTGATCCATTCAATGAAGCACAGAATGGAGGCCTTTATCCGCGCACGTGGCTGGTATACGAAATATTGAAGATGCCATTGGAAACTCCATTCAAAATTCTACAGATTGGTATACATAAATATTTAATTGACATTTATTTGATTTTGCTAGAATTATTTGAAAATGAAGCCTTCATGTGGTGCAGGTACAGTGACACCGGGTTGACTCCGGAAGTGTTGACTCTTTCTGAGGCCCACTGTAGATAGTGGATATAAAATGGATCACCAGCCTGACGGCAAAGACAAGAACCATCCCGAAAACTGGACATTCTTTCAGTACATCTCGTTCCCAGAGCCAAAGGGCTATGTCAACAACAGCACCGACGTTAAGCTCATTGCGCATCAGAACAGGTTGCCAAGCAATTCGTGGATCCCTGGCGGAGCGTCTTCGAGTGGATGCCTGACGACATAGAAGTCTGGTACTCCAAGCTCCGCAACTGGGATCCGAGCTTGCTGGAGCATCGATGGGATAGGTAACACTGGGACCGTGTGACTGCAGCTGGCGATGCGGCTCATACAATGACGTTTCAGAGAGGCCAGGGGCTGAACCATACCCTAAAGGACGCTTTCACTGTGTGCAAGGTCATCAAGGCGTTCTGGAATGGTGGGGAGGTTGGGGCGAGAAGACGTGACATGTGATTGGTGAGTATGAGTCTGGGATGATTAGGCGAACAGGCGAGGAAGTTTGATTAAGTGAGAAGAATCGCGTGGCGGTTCATGATTGGGAACCGGCAATGCAGAGTCCGTCTATGAAGCAAGGGATGCAAGTTAATAAGGAGAAGGTTAAGAGCACTGTTAATTGAGTAAAGGTGAGTTAGCTATTGAAATATGGACCCCTTGAATAAAGTGAATGTACCGCATCCTCAATCAAACCCTTTTAGGATGAGTCTACCCTGCGCTATGGCAAGAGAAGCCAACTTCTCTTTATCCGCATCTGACAAAGGTTTCTCTGCCTGTTTAAGCCCAGAAGCGTTACGCACCACTAGTCCACGCCCATAAAGATGCTCAAACTCCACTTCCGTATCCCACTCCCACAGCCTAGAACGCTCGCGGAAGAAGTATGGATGACCATGTCTATGGACTAATTCATGTGTGGTTTTCACAGTAGCAACGTGCGATGTTTTGAACTTCCCGTAGATGTCGACGGCTACCGCACAATGCCACGGAGTCATGGAAAAGGAATGCGGCTGGGGAATTAAGGGCATTGATATTTTGGTCAGTCCAGTCGAGGGGTGAATAGAAAGTCGCACATGCTCGGGGTATTCCTCGCGAATTAATTCCGCGAACGCCTTGAGAAGTAGGAGTCATGATTAGTATTATCTGGGTTCGTAAAGTTGATATGATAGTATGCTTACAACACCTCGGGCGATCATGGCCTTCGCCGTCTCGTGGACCTTGGCTTTGAACTTCTTTCCACTCGAAACTGATTCTCTAACTGCGCCGAATGCCAAGTCTTTCTTCAAAAACTTGGCGTAGCCGTCGTATGTCATTTTGTAGTCGGGATCGTTCTTGATGCAGGCCGTTGCGTCAAAATTGGGGTCGAAATAACGGCTCATCAGTTCGTTCCGACTAGGTTTCAATAAACTGATGAATCTCTCCTTGCTTATCTCAGGGTCCGAGTATAGCCCAAGGAGGTTCATAATGCGCACAAAGTGGATGCATCGATAGCCTTTCTCAGATACCATCTGACGCAGGATTACGCCGTATTCCCATAGATCATTGTCGGTGACTCCAGTGAGATCTTAAGCAAGTTAGTCATGAAAGTTATCGTGATTCGTAAGGCCAGCATACCATTATAGCATGCACCATCAGTTGCAATAAGAACCAAGGCGCCAGGCATGTAAACCTTCTGGATTCTTGAGCAGAGATCGTTGAGACGATCCAAGGCTAGTTCTTCGCCTAAGTCAGGCCTCGTTCCTAAAGAGTAGTGCTATTCGGGCTGTATGATATTGCTATCCGGGCTGTGTTGAAAAATCCGCTTGCCTAAAGAGGAAATCTATTACATAACCTGATTAGTCTAGCCATATCGGGAAAGGCCTGTACCCACGTGACCACCCTCGCTTACAACTCTGGCATACCGGGGAGCAATTTCTATCATTCCAGACCTTGTAACATCACCCTATTCCTTGCAATTGAAGGTATCGCGATAGCTTCAATTACGCAGTCGCGGCTGCCTTACAACACCACCCTCGCGGCTGCAATGCCCTCAATTGCACGGTCGCGATAGCTTCAATTGACACGCCAATCAGCCGGAACATTAGTCAGACCGACGGAAATGCATTTTTTCAACGATTTGGCCGTAGCCGGGCCCGCGGGCTGGTAGATTTCAATTGAACTGCTTGACATTATTCATATCCTCCTACTGACACTGTAATTTTGGTGTGATGGGAAGCATTGGCTGAATGCAGTTGAAAAATTACGTGGTCATGTGATTAATACAGCCCGGATAGCAATATCATACAGCCCGAATAGCACTACTCTTCCTAAAACCTTTTCGACACGATTGATGCTCTTTGCCGGGAAAGCCGGGAGAACCATGGGAATCTTGCGTCCTGCGGCGACATGGCGCCTGACCCTAGGAGAGAACAATTCTCTTCCAAGGAATATGTTATTACCCTGCTGCTGAAGGCTGAAACTTTCGAGCAGGTCCATAATCAATGTTACAGTAGTGTCAATTCCCGGCTTGTGCACGTCTTTTACATCAGGCTCTTTGCTTGATTTTAGTTCTTCTGTTACTTTGCCGTGCTCATCGTGGGGGTCTCGGAGGCAGACGGCTGGCTGCTTGCTGTGAGGTTGCTCTGAATTGCGCCAGGAAAGGATGTCCTGTCTTTGTGACCCCGTATAGATCTGAGTGGATGGGGACGTTAGAACCAGGGGAAACCGCAAGGCAGACATTTTGTTTGTTTCTTGATGACTTCGGGGCGTTGAACTAGCTTGAGTGTGTAGATTTGATCAGCCTGTTAGGATGAAAGGTCTAAAGAGGACAAGAGGCTTATATATCAAGATCCGACTGTGAGAAGAAAATCGACTTGCCAGGACGCCAACAATGCATCGCTTTTACAGTTTAGCAGGCCTGAGTCATGTAACACTATGCCTGGAACAAATTGGTCAAGCTTATCCCAGATACTTCAGTCCTTAGGGAGTAAGTACCCTAAGGTACCCTTGACATTGTGAATTTGGTATCCTGGTAAGACGAGGGTGTCGGACATGGGCGTGCGTCACCCCGACCCCCGTCAACATAGCCCTGGTGCCAAGCAGACCAGCTCATTGACATGCACTACGTGTTTCACGTCGCTGTAGATCAATGGACTAAAAATGAAGGCAGGTAAGAGGTGGCGAAGGTGGAAGATGGATGGGTAGCATTCATTTGATCCATTTCTCCCTCGGCACCACCTACCAAGCGCGGCAGTGCAGTGGGGAATCTCTATACAAACCGGCATCATAGATGCATTTAATGCCGCGATTTCATGCCGAAACCGAGCTAGGTAAGCTGGAAATTAATTCATGGTCAGGAGAACGCAGTGAAAACGAGGCGACAGAGGAGGTCAACAAAGCCGAGCACCGAGAAGTTACGGAGATATTCTTGTTTGCAGTCTCAATTTATGGGAACACAACTCATCTCCCCCTAGTACCTAGAACATCATTCAAGCTTAAATCCGCGAACTTCAAGTTCCCAAAATCGCAAGGCGAGATTAGCCAGCCGAAGTTTTGAGTCCTTATCAAGGCGCTGCTCCCTTTCATCCGTAGATGCATTGACCGCAATGAGATGCCCTCCGTAGCCATGATCAATACGGATGTACGGGGGCCAATTGAAGTCAGGGTGCTTCTCCCGAAAGAAGTAAGGTTTTCCGTCTTTCGTGATTATTTCATACCTCCCGGGATCACGGAATCCCTCCGACGGCCCGGTACGGTACATGCCATTTGCAGTGACCAAGATGCAAGAGTGCCAGGGCATAAGGCCGAAGCCGCTGGATTGCGGGATTAACGGAATCGAGACTTTGGACTTTCCTGTTGATCTGTGAATGGAAAGTCTAATAGCTTCGGGAAACTTGGCTTCTAGGGCTCCTTCGTAGGCCTGCCAAGCAATGTCATCAGCTAATGCAGTAGAAACATGAACCCTTATCCTACTTACGAGTAATCTTTTGGTCATGCGTTCTGCTACCCTTTGCGCCTCAGCTGTATATTTCTCCGGGTCCGTCTTGATTGCAGGGTCGACTTCCGGCCCCCATCGAAGGTCCTCCTTAGCTGACTTGACATACTTCTGATACGTCAACGCAGTATCCTGATGCAACTCAATCTGACGCTTGAGATCAAAGTTTGAGCCAAGGAACCGTGCCTCCATCTCGTGTCGGCAGAGGTCAGCCCTTGCTAGATATTCTGCTTTGGACAGACCATCTCCGTCACCAAGCCCGAGCACGTCCAAGAGACGGGCAAACCTGATGTGCGAAAATCCTTTCTCCTTGGCCATCTGGCGCAGCTGAACCCCATAGTCGTAGAAGTCTGTATCCGGAATGCCGAGGAGATCTATGTTTTCAGTTAATCAGAATTATTCCTACCATACCCGTCCCCTATCTACTGAGTCCATACCATTGTACACCAGGCCATCCGCGACCAGCGTGAGCTGTGCGCCGTAGGGATGGACCTTGGCCAGCTCCTCGCAAAGATGGTTCAGCCTAGCCAGGCCTAGCTCCTCACCAAAGTCAGGATTTTCACTTAGGACCTTATCTCTATTCGGATTCTTCCAAGGAAATGCTGGTAAGAGCAACAACAGCGGTTTCTCAGAGGCGACGAAATATCGAATTTTCGTAGCAACAAGGGATTCGTACGCTGGCGGGTGAGCAGATCTAGTCTGGTCTTCATACCAGGAGAAACGCCGCAAAATAGCCAGTATCTCATGAATTTCCGACTTTGATAGAACGGGCATTTTCAGCGAAGCGGGAGCAGTATTGGGTCAGTGTGTAAAGGACATGATCAAAAGAAGTTCGGAATATGCGGGGCATTCGGTGGATTTTATCCCTCATAACTCTACGGCGGAACTTCCGGAATAATCCTACCCTTACTAGGCGTAAGAAGGGGGTAGAGGCACCACGGGGTACTGTGCACTGAAATTTCCAAATGCCTGTCCTGAGAGGCTAGACAAACTGACAAAGGGCGACTGAGTGTGCCGGCCCGGGCGGATCATCAGATAGGAAAGATCAGCAATTGGCCGTAGTGTGTCACCATCGGCAAGGTGGTATCAGCTTGACATAATCCCGCTTCGAGGGCCGTGGCCCTCGGTAGATACTACACGTTTCAAGGATTTAGCAGTTTAAATGACAAGGTCTCAGAATCCTTGGGAAATACATGACAGTACGGCGTAATGATGGTCTCTTGGAATAACTAAAGTGAGGAAGTAGCTAGGTACAGGCTAGGAAGTTAAGCTGTCGACCTTCCGAAGAGAATCGACTCTATGATGGAAGGACGGATACTCGACAGCTGCCAACACCCCACAATACGCAGCCAAGATGCTTGATCATATTCGCAGTAAGATCTCTCCACCACTTACGCTGCTCGCCCCGGTGGCTGATGTTTTTACAAGGCCCTTCTTGGTAAGCTCGACCACAAGCCCCAAGAGCATTGAGTCACAACCCCTGGCGACCAAGAGATTAACTGTAATGGGTAGTTGTTCTGTATGATTGGTTACGGAAGAGTGGTATGATGTTTCCCCGACTGGGTTGGCATATCGTTAGCTGCTTAAACATAACAACGTAAAAAGAATCAAAGAGAAGGAAGAGCTATTGTGAGGCGCTGCTTACTTGGAATCACAACGTCAGGGGTCTCTCCCATCACGCTCCAATACGAGGTTGCAAAGCCGAATGGTATGGCCGGCGCGCTGCGGTAAGAATTTCTGTACTGGGTCATTGGCGGCGTAATGTATGCAAGGATCGAAGTGGAGCATGTTTCCGGGTCTGGTCTCAGAACTTGGCCATGAAACCAATTCTTAAAGATGGTCTTATTTCTCAGGCTTTCGGCCAACGCATGCTGCGGAAGACTATCTCCGTAAGCCCAACGGGCTAACGGGACCGGATTAATGAAGGGTTGCCTGCCGTCATGCAATCGTGCATAATCGGTGTAGAAAGGGTCTCGTACAAGTTTGGCCTGTCGTTGGCTGATAAGTGTCGCATAGGTCGTTTTCAGCATAGTTGCCGGGTTATCGGGCGCTTGCGGAGGTCGAGAGCGTTGCCACACCCCCGTGATATTGAACGACGTAATCGCCCCGAGGCCGAGGAAACTCTTCAATCCACCGAGGAAGTGCTCCACTGCGGCACTGGATTCTGGACCTAGCCCTTCGGGAATCTCCTCAACGAACAACTGCCGAGGGTATCGAGTTGACAAGTTTCCGACTAAGCCATACAAGACAGCAGATCCGTCCCGCAGAAGTAAGGCATCCCTCGCAATAAGTCCGGCGGTGTCGAACTCCGGAGCCAGGGGCAAGACATGATCAAGAGGCACCGCTCCATGCGATGGCCGCAGGCCATACAGACCTTGGAGGCGAGCGGGACCACGGATACTTCCCCCTGTATCCGACCCAAGCGCAAGGTCCAGCCATGGATACGACGCAACAGCCGCCCCAGCACCTGCAGAAGAAAAGTTAGGATCCTGGTATCCGTCTCCGCGCGGGTTAAAGGGCGAGTGGTAGTCGACCCAGTCCGACGTCGCATACTCTCCGTTGGCGAACTGGCTCGTCTTCTGCTTCCCCACTACAACTGCACCCGCGTCGATGAGCCTTTGTACAGCGGTTGCTGTCACATTGGCACGTGGATAGAGGCTGTACCAGGCTCGGTTACCGTTTCCAGTCTTGACGCCGGCGACGTCGTAGATGTCCTTGACACCAAGGCGCACGCCGGCCAATGGCTTGTCGGGCGTCCTTTCGTAGTAGAGCCTGGAGGGCACGGCTATGGCAAGACTCTGGCCAGCGACATTTGCAGGGAGGACGGAGTGGTTGCCATCTGGGTGAGCATACACGGATTCGGTGAAGGTTTGTTGGAAGTCGGAGAAAAGCCGGTATGCACGGTGGAGATTGCCCTGCAACGAGAGAAAGTAAGGGCCCTTGGGAACTTTGTCTTCCGTACTGTTGATATGTTCCTGGAAAATGGTCCGAGTTCCCCAACCATGGACCGAAATATCTGGAGTCTGCTCTTCGTTGCTATCGGTGGTGTTCTGTATGTAGACGACTAATAATTGTTAGGTAAAGCGCAAGAGACTGCGGGCAAGTATAGGGCTCAACTACAATGCGAAAAGTCCTCAGTCCAGACATCATCTGAAGACCGGTACCGAGAAAACTGCCATTCAAGTGCTTCCGCCTTATCGTTTTCGGCTGCCAGACGAACCACACTGATTGGCACGTAGCCGCCCGAGGATGCAGAGTCATCAGAAATGCTTGCGAGGACGACCTTCTGAGGGAGCTTCTTGACGGGCTCTGGGGGTATCCAGAATGAGACGTTTCCTAGCTGGATGGTGGCACCGGTGAATAGCCGCAAGGAAGCTGCTGTAGCAGCAGCAGGGCTCCCGGCTGCGAAGAATTTGGTCAGAATCAAGTACCGTAGGAACATGGCTGAGAGCTTCAAGGACATGTGTTGCTTGGAGACGAATCTATGTCTGTAGATGGGCCCTTTTCAATCAATAAACTGTCGACCTCGCCCGCATCTTTCACTATCCGCGCCGGTGGAGCAGATGTACTATTACCTGGTTTGTAAGTCACTCGACTCGATTACCGCAGTCCTTCCTCTCCCATCACCCTAGCGGTGAGTTGACGTCCAGTAGGAAATGCCACGTACACGGCCCAATTAGGGTTTACATGGTCCTTGATTCGAACTCCGCCCATATGATACCAATGTTGCTTCACTGCAGGTTGGAGTAACTACAACAAGTTTTGAAGCAGATTGCATCAATGCTCCTGCCAGGAAGCCCTGGCGGTGCTCATACATGCACAAATTAGGGAAGTAAAAAGTTGGACCAAGTCGGAGCCGCCGCGTAAGACCAGAACTCAATTGTCAGGCGACACAGGGGTAAGCTTAGCCGTCGATGCCGAATACGGTCTGATGGTGATTCTCGCCATCCCCTGGCCCGGGTGATTTCACAAAGTCTTTCCTTCTTATAGCCTCTTGGGGAGGTCATCAGCCAAGCTCCTCGAGGAGAGTCGCTGTTGACTATTTCGCTCACTTCTTGTAAAGGGTTTACGGAAAACTTGAATCATCGCAATGAGTGGAGCCACCGTGAGCCAAGCGACCGTTCCTATCGAATCTTTAGAACATCACAGTCCTCCACAAATCTATGATGATGATGTACCCGACGGGGGTCTCGTGGCCTGGACTCAGGTTGCCATGGGCCATTTGGTTATCTTCAATTGCTGGGGCTACATCACGTCGTACGTCAACACCACTCTCATTCCCACACCAGGACAGACGGACGATATGTCTAACGTTCATCACGGAAAGCTTCGGCTTCTTCCAACAGTACTATGTGGAGCAACTTAAACGGTCAGCTTCGGATGTGGCATGGATCGGTTCAATGCAGATGTTCCTACTAAACTTTGTCGGCATCTTCTCAGGCCGAACTGTCGACCTGGGTTACTTGCGGCATTCTCTGAGTATCGGCTGCATGCTCCAGGTTCTTGGAGTTTTTGCGACGGCATTCTCTACCAAGTATTGGCAACTGTTCGTTGCGCAAGGTGTGTGCAGCGGTCTAGGGCATGGGTTCCTCTTCGCGCCCATCGTGTCCATCCTTCCCACATACTTCAAGCGGAACAGGGCATTTGCCGTGTCGCTGGCGACCTGTGGATCTGCGACAGGGGGTATGGTATTTCCGACTATTGCGTACAGTTGCATGTCGCGATTCGGCTTCAGATGGACAGTTCTCATCATGGGGTTTGTTATCACTTTCAACGCCCTTATGATCATTACTTTCACAAAGACTCGCATCTCTGTGCGGAAGCCACGCTCGCTCTTCGATGCAAGCGCCTTTGCGGAGCTATGGTATACCCTTTTTGCGGTAGGGTCATTCTTGGCGCTTTGGGGGCTGTACTTTGCTTATTTCTATGTGAGTGTTTCGCTCGATTCCTCGTTCTAAGTAATGAGGGGAAGTCATCCAAGACTGACTATTCAAGGTTGGCATATACGGACGCACTGTGTTGGACTTCTCCTTGAGACAATCCCTACTTGTCATCATTGTCATGAACGGCGTGGGAATCCTAGGGCGAACAATTCCTGCACTGCTTGCAGACAAGTACTTTGGTATCGTCAACACGTTGATTCCAGCTGTGGGCATCAGTGGTGTTCTCCTGTTCAGCTGGCATGGTGTCTCTTCCACCGAGGGTCTTTTTGGATGGGCCGTCATCTATGGTATCACTGCGAATGCCACTCAGAGTCTGTTCCCAGCTGCAGTGGGCGACTTGAGCACGGATCCAACGCGTGTTGGAACTAAAGTCGGCATGATTCTGGGTGTGGTTAGTATTTCAAGTTTTACTGGTCCGCCAATCGGGGGGCGGTTAGTTACTATCCACGATGGGGATTACTTGTATGCACAACTATTTGGAGGATTGTCTATGGTGGCAGCGTGTCTGACCTATGTGTTGGTGGCGCTAAAAAGACCTAAAAGGTAGGTAAAAGTGGAGTGATATTCCTAGCGAATACTGGCTTGTTATAAATTCTATGCCCTGCGGGAATTCCTAAAGGAAGACACTCTGCTTTCTACGGTTTCAGAGCATTCTCATACATTTAACTGTCAATGCAATACTACTGAGCCCAGCTCTGTCCGGTCTGGCGTTGCTCGGACTCAGCCTAACCAAGCTACCGGTACCATCTTCTAGAGCGTGATGTTCGCATCCTTGTGACTTAATCGGATGCACTTTGCAAGAAGAAGGCGCAGACTTCTATGAATAAGATTAACTTGCAGGGTGTTGAGATTGCGCTGAAAGTAATTAGAAGAACGAGAAAGGCAATCGTATTGAGCCAGGGCATCAGGAACATACTTTCACGTGTGTGTTACCAGAGTCTTATGTGATTGTCGTCGCTCGGAGGCCAGTTCGGCCCGGCCAAGACCGTCATGCTTCCCCAAACCGATGCGGTGGTATGCCAGTGTGTCAGGCCTGCGGCCACCGTTGATTAGCGCATAGGGTAGCTGCTAAGGCGGTCACGTGGCTCGCCACCTGATTGGCTATAGTTCCTCATACCGAGTCTTAATTTCTACTATGCGTGATATCTATAGTGTCACAGGCCGGGGCCCATATCATTGCGGCTGTGCCGCAAGACGTACTAAGGCTCGTGCGCGCCAGGGATGAGAAATCGTTCCACAGCTCAGGGGCACTTAGGAACTTCTTTCTTTCATGTTCATCTTTGATGTAAATAGCATCCTGGACTGGATAGCTGGAATCCAGCTACTAGAGGCCGTTCACATATAGCTATGACTTACACTAGTAGTAAAAAGCCTTTAATTTCTTATGCTTTATTAGTATTAATGCCTTAGTTTCTTATTACCGGTAATATAAACTAAGATATTAAAGTTTACTTTTGTTACGGCCTGGTCCTCTGGAACAGCGGTGAGCTTAAAAGAGCAGCTAGTTTGCCCAGTAATTTCCGCAATAGCGATTATTGACTAATCTTTTGCCCTATGTGGGAACGGCCTCTAGTAGCTGGATTCCAGCTATCCAGTCCAGGATGCTATTTACATCAAAGATGAACATGAAAGAAAGAAGTTCCTAAGTGCCCCTGAGCTGTGGAACGATTTCTCATCCCTGGCGCGCACGAGCCTTAGTACATCTTGCGGCACAGCCGCAAGGATATGGGCCCTGGCCCGTGACAGTTAACGGGTTTCTCTCTTCCTGTCTCCTTCTTTCATGCATACATGAAGTATGTAACAAGGGTTGACATGGGGCTGCGAGTTTGGCGCAACTGAGTGTCTAACTTGGCATCATCCTTCCGCGGCCTACTGTCAGGGCTGGTTACACACAAGGGAGTGAAGAGGTCGGCACACTGCTAGACAGCAGCTAGATAGTAGATTGATAGGTAGGTGGTCTAAGGTGACGGGACTGATCTCTGACTCTCTCTCTCACCAAGCTGTAACAGCTGCTCTTTATGCTGCCGGGCCTGACTAGGCTGGCGGCTTCCATCGGCTTCTGCCGGCGCTTGCGGCCCGGCTAGGACCTCTTCCGGTCTCAGCTACGTCTCGGCCGGCTGTGCCCTTTGGCTCCTGACACCTACGTCGGCTCAGTAGGCAAAGCCATTATTTTCAGAGCTAACTATGGGCCGACCGAACTTTCCTGGGAATCTTAGAAAGAGTCATTGCATGCCAAATTGTAATCTACACTATCCTTGTAAACCTCACGATAGACTGTGTTATGGGCCGAGGAATAATTTTGGTGCTTTCTCCACTTCCCGCGGCAGCCGTTTTCTTCGGTTCCCACTTGCCGCGGCGTGCGTCCTAGCTATTCGCGGCTTGCGTCCTAGCTATTCGCGGCTTGGCTCATGGCGAATGCGTGATCCTTCAAGTATTGATCTAGGATACCTCCGGCCCCCTCTTTTCTTGTGAGGAGTTTTTATGCCTCCGGATATTGATATATCAGAGGATTACGCAGATCTTGCTTATTATGCCGCCACATGAGGTCTCAATCCAACAGGACAATGTACAGGGACACAGAGCGGGGACCTGACGCAATCAAGAACAGACATACACATACACCCAATCAGACACTACAGACAATCGGGGCTCGTGACACGGGGATCATATGCACCTCAGAACATACCCACATCCAATGAGACGCCTCACAGAATCAGGGCTCGTGACAATCTCCTCTTTTCACATGTATATACGCTACACTCATCATCTCACTTCATTGGCTACTTCCTCCTCGTAAACCGAACAACACAAGATCACTAGTAGGCGAATAATTTTTGCCGTCTTTTAGTACTGCCGTATGTAGACGGCATGGGAAGACCTCACATCATCACTCATTCATTGCTTCTCAGAAGTTACATGACGCCCCGCTTCGGCTCTATCGCTTTATACTAGGAGGTTCAGCCAATATCGAAATCTGTTAATGTCTCAGCATGGCGGACATGCCAGCGGCAGTAAGAAATCATCGACGGCAAACTCGGCGTGTGACGCGAGTTCTCTTTTTGTTTCCAGTTCTGACATGTGTTTCAAGGCAAACCTGTCAACTTCGGCGTCGTTGTGTTCCCAGCTTTCCAATCCCTCGACGTCTTTGGTCCTCTTGACGCGCTTAATATACTCTCACGCTTCAACAAGATGAATCTGTATACGATCGCAGATACGCTGGAACCGGTGTCGACCAAACTACTCGGGGAGAAGCAGCCTGCTGAATCTGACTTTGGACAACGCATTTTGCCTACGCATACGTTTAAATCGGCCCCCCCGCTGGACGTGTTGATAGTCCCCGGTGGACAAGGCACGCGAGCACCCAACATGAGAAGCGTCACCGAGTACATCCGAGATACGTATCCCTCGCTTCATTATCTTATCACCGTCTGTACAGGTGCTGGCCTTGCCGCGCGGGCCGGAGTCCTGGATGGAAAACGTGCAACGACGAATAAACTGTCGTGGGATGCAACGGTAGCGCTGCGCCCTGAGGTGAAGTGGGTTCACCAAGCGCGTTGGGTGGTCGACGGTAATATCTGGACCTCATCGGGCATCAGCGCCGGGATCGACGTGACGTTTGCGTGGATAGAGGATGTTTACGGGCGAGATATTGCACAGGCCATTGCGGACAGGATGGAATACAGCCGGGGGACCGACTCTAGTCATGATCTCTTCGCGGGGTTGTATCATTCGACAAAGTGAATCTGGAGGGTTTTGTTATAAGCGCAAGAGATGAATAATTAAAGCTGCAAGATCTATAAAACACCAAGAATGTTAACAAGAAGTACGTCTCACGGCATTTATTGAGTTAAGAGTAGCTGGCCTCTTGGACAATACTTTTTTTAGGAGTATCCAGCGGCCAACATTCTGTAATTCATAGTTAGACATCTATCGAATCTATCGAATGTGACTCCCGAAGATTCGAATTGAATCGAATCCGACTCCCATAGATTCAAGTCGAATCGAATGCACCTCCCGCAGACTCGAATCGAATCGAATGCACCTCCCATAGATTCGATATATATCGAATGCCAAGACTCGATGGAATTCGAATCGAATTCGATCGAACACATGACAAATCCCGCAAAGGTAGAAAACGTCAGAAATCGTGTGACTTCGGGAGAGACGTAGCAGAACCGAGTCAATTAGGTAGGTAATGAAAGAAAGCTACTAGGCAGATTACATGTCGCTCATGTCTTTCAGCGACGCAAGTGCATCAACCCATTAGCTATCACTGAGGCTAAGCAGCGGCAGTGAAGGCGTGTAGATCCCAGCTTTACTCCACGATCGAATGCACTGAGCCATCGCCACTATCTCCCTCCTCAGCCGGCTTCTCAACGGCGCCATCATACGTCCTGCACTACTAAACATCCTCTCACTCTCTGCAGACGACGACGGGATGGTGAGCATATCAACAGCCATCAGAGACAGTCGCGGGTACCGATTGGCGTTGGCTTTCCACCAGTCAATTGGTCTGCTCTTGTAGTGGTGACTGTGGATAATATCCTCCGCACAGTACCGCGTCAAATTAGTCGTCGATCATGGCTACCGCGGTCGTCTGTTTCGTCTTACGAGCGCTTTTGTGAGGATTGGACGACGCAGAAGTTTGGGTTAATATCGAACCGGCTACACTCCTAGCAAGCCTTCTCTCGATGTAATCCATTGACGCCTCATCAGTCATGGTGAGGACCTCGCAGTCAATGTCGCGTTCCTTATACGTCTCCCAGATCTCCAATAACTTCTCTTCGTAATCAGATCGCCAGCTCCTGGCCTTAAGGGAAGGCACTAGAGACCATAGTTGATCGAGAAGGCGCCACTTCTTCGCCGGGTTGAAGACAACGGCACCCACATAAGCGGAGCTAGTCAGACGGCTGTAGTACTTATGCAGCTTCTTCCATCCAAGCTTGATAAAGACCTTGAGCAATTTCCGAGTTTTGTTATCAAGCCCGTCATAGATGGAAACTTCGACGTCCTTCTTCTCCTTGCTCACTGGGTCCTCAACTTCTTCGAAGATTGTAGGGGTTTTTAACATGACGTAGCCGCGTCACTGAGCCCCGTACAGTATTGGCATACTCAGTTAAATCTAGCCGAAGCAAAACTAGTTAGCCTTGTGCAAACGAAGGTGGGAGTTTGTTAGGTCCGGTGAGTCCGTTAACACCGAGAAACGCACAGCTCTCGAGGTGAATCTCGCCAAGAGACGGGACGGCTCCAGAGTATTGCATTAACTCCGGTTCACGCTAAGACTTACTTCAGCCTCAGATCATTCTCTGAAACAAATTATTCAGCATCCAGAAGTCGTGATTATCACGAACTAACCACGATGAGTAACAACCGTGGAGAGCCGAGGAAGTGTCAGAGCATACTTCCGCCGTTAATAACCACTGCCGGCTCTGTCTGCCCCACAGTGAAAACAGCATGAGAGGTACAGAACGTGCTCGAGCTTACCTCCGTGGTTGCCGAATGTTCTTGAGTGGACAGGCAGATAATGGATGACCCACTTATACATACGGAATTATATCGATATCCCGCGGGAAGCTGATTAGCCAACCAGACTCCGCGAGACGCTAGGGCTTAGCTACGTCTCTCTATCCATAGCTACTGAACCTTTCCCGCTTGCGAAATTGGACCACCAACTCCGGTTTAGTGAATGATGCGGACGTATTCGTGTTTTGACTCTGTGGCCACCAGTAACTCGCTCTCGATGGAGCGGACAGCCGTAGAGTAAGAACCATGCCCGTAAACTTCTCGCTAGACTGCATGCTACGAAAAGCTCATCCTCCGTCGCCGAGGAACAGGAAAATCTGACTGTCTCCACTTTCCGCGGCGTCTTTTTACGACTTGGCTTCACAGCAAACTCCGAGACTACTGACTCTTTATCAAACTAAGCACGGCACCTAGACTTGGCATCACCTATTTTGCTAGGAAGTTGAAAGCCCGCGGCGAAGAAGATGATCGAAGATGGGGAAAATATTGAGGCGGTGTTGCCCTGATGGGATTTCCGGGAGCAACATGGGGTGCGATGACGAGTAGTATGGCCTCTGTCATTTTTCACACGATGGTTCGCTCAACTTGATTACCTCAATATAGGTACTTTGGGTACTATACATCACCGTGATTGACTGCTACCGGATATGGTACTTTGCTACATTCAGTCTCCACTCTTAACCTATATGCTAATATAAATTATGGGACTCGGCTCATTCCTTGGTTAACACAGCTGTTACAGGTGGCTAGCCCCCTCTGCTGGCCAGCTCACTACGCGTCTACATTACCGGTATTTATTACTACCTTGTTGTCGCTTCTAGTTAACAGCAAACTTGGGAATGAGAATAGCCTTTTATTAGGTAATGATAATAGAGCGAATACTTAAATGTCTTTGCCTATAAAATGCTTCTATGCTCAAATATTTATTTCTCAAGACGCCCTAAACCCTGCCCGGCTTCAGGGGTCAGCGAGACTCTCGCATTCAGCCTCAGCCTGGTTCAAAGTACCGATGACAGTAGTTTCGCATGCAACGAAGCCGGCGACCTCAAGGATAGTCGCAATGCCAGCGGTGGCGACCTCAACCGCTAGGGCAGCCGTGCCGCAAACGGCGATTTCTCCAAGTGCCGAGGCGATGGCTCCAGGCTGGCGGTCCATTCCATTTCCATCCACGCAGCCTCTTGTAGAATGGATGGACGTCCATTTAGGCCCACCTTGAATGGAATGGATGGAAATGGACGCTAAGAGTGGGTCCGTGGAATGGATGGACGTGGAAATGGAAATGCGTGGACGCTACGGAGGCAGCCTCCAAAAGTTTTCGGCCAGGAAAAAGCAATGTCAGCGCCACATCTAAAATAAATACAAAGGATACTTCAAGCTCATTTAATCCAACTAAACGCTACTAGAATACAGCGGGGTCTAGTCAGTAATTAGAAGATAAGCTTCCCCTATCGCCCCTAAAGTTACAGAGGCATTAGGTATAAGCCTCGCTGTAGCCAATCCGAGTGCAATGTATCCACAAGTAGCCACAGGGGTCGAAGAATATGGCGTATTTTAGCGTGGCCGAGGACTTTTGGAGGCTGCCTCCGTATAAAGGGACAGTACACGTGATCCTCCCACCCGTTGCCTCCCGGGCTTCCGCAAAGCTCATTTCAGCCAACAGATCAGTCCCCGGCACCTTGACCTCTTCAAGGAGCTTCTCCGTGCTCTTAATATAGCCTCCGCAAAGCCATGATCTCACCGTCTGTGTCATCCCGATCGTACTAGTGTCCAGCCTGGCCCGATCGTCTCGAACCATTCGACCGCATGTTGAGAAGAGCCTCTCAACATCAGCAGACATAGGAAGGACAGAGAGCACATCGAGAGCCATTTGTGACAGACGTGGATACTCTTCCCGTCTCTCATACCAATAGCTAATAGGATCTAGGATATTCTGGTCGGACTTGTGGACGTCACGGAACCAATCGCTGTATTCGTCGCCAACAGCATGTGTAGAACTGCTAGCCGCGTCCTCGGCTTGCAACAAGGTAGTCATCGATGAAGGTGGTTGTAATAGATTCGGGGCCTGACGAGATTCTTCACGATACCATGCACAACCACCCTTTCGCCAACCCCACCCTTTCGCCACGCAAAAAAAAAAAAGCACCACCAAAAATCAGCAACTTTACTTACACAGAGCTTGACCAAAATGATAGATATACGCAAAATTGTCCGTCTTATAAATAATAATTGCACATATCTATTGAATCCTGGGTCTTTTGATAAGCCGCCCTGATCGCGTGGTTGGTTGATGGGGTATGGTTTCCTCTCTGACCTCAATGACCGAGCCAGCCTCCGATTCTGACTCCTGCTCGCCTGAATAGCCACCTTCCACCACAACAGGCATATTTTCAGTCTCCTTTTCTGGTATGGCTTCTCCACCAGCTAGAGTCTCACCAAGAGTCATAAAACGTTTGTTAGGATTCGGCACCGCCTTCCTCTTCTTCCCTCTCTTCAGGCGAGCCAATTCCTCCTCTAGGCTAGCAATCCTCACAGTATGCGCCGCTACCGTCTGCTGTTGAGCCTCAAAGCCCTTGGCTATTACGTTGTACCGCCTTCGTGTCTTTGGTGTTTTGTTCAGCCCAAGATCACGAATTTGGCGGCTCGTCTTTGGTGTATCGTCCGAGTCAAAATACGGCGTGGGTTCGGGAGTCGCTCTTGGGCTGCCTTTTGGCCTATCTTCTTGGATTTCTGGGTGCCGCAACGCTTTGGCACGTGAGATCGGCCAATTCCCAGTAACCCTCCAGCCAGAGAGTATGTTCTTCTCAGTCATTCCAAATCGACGAGCCTTGGCGTAGGCCCTGATGAAATTAACCTTGTCCATTGGAGTGGAATCAGTCAACGAAGCGAACTTTTCCAACTCTCGTCGATATGCGGCTTTGGAGGCATTGAATACTCCATTGTCCAACGGCTGGAGCCCATGAGAGCAGTGTGCTGGCAGATAGCAACAATAAACGTTGTTCAAAAAGCACGTGGCCATCCATTCATCCTTCCGTCGCTCAGTAGTGATCTTGAGCCGAAGGAAACGAAGAACATACCGTTGCATGACTCCCATGACCATCTAAAATGATCAGTCTCGCATCAGAGTCGTCGGCAGGCATGGTCTGGGGCAGATAGACTCTTTCAAGCCATTCAACGCCAATGTGGTCGTCAGTCCACCCGTTAGGTGAAGTTATGTAATACCAGTCTGCTATCTTCTTGAATTCCTCAAGAAACCACTGTTTCTGGAGTTCTTTCCCCTTGAAGATTATGCCGGGGATTAAGGCGCGGCCGTCAGCAGTGACAGCTTCGATAAATGAAGTCCAATTTCGGGTTTGTGGTCCCTTGAGAAATGCCTTCCGTTTTGGGTCCGCGCTTCCAACAACCAGGCTATCTAAGCCTAAATAAAAAGGATTAGTCGGTCAAATTTCAAATACTGACAAGGTATATAGATAGATGCTTGCCAAAACCAGTCATAATACCCCCTTCGTCAACGTTAACAGTGTTTTCAGGCTTGATCCAGCCATACAGGCCCTCCCTGATATCAAAGTACCAATGAACTGCTTTAGGCGTGAAAGAGTCAAACCTTTTGGCTTCTTGACGTCTGCCCATCTTAGTCTTCAGGTCTGTGCGGCGGTTGATAAATCTGGTCACCCAATTGCGTCCTAACTCGGAATGTTCGCCCTGCTGTCTCAACAAGCCCATGACGCAAGCGCGGATCTGATTGTGGGACGGAGCATAGCCCAAGGATTCCTGGCGGAGTATCCAGAAAGCCAATCTGTCCTCTTGATTCTTGGACAAACGTCGACGAGGCTGAATCTGCTCTTTCACGGCTGTCTGGCCGTTAAGTCTGTCGATTAGAGTCCTTCGGGGCACTACCCGTCTCTGAGCCGCTTGAGAGCAGCGTTCGACATAAGTAAAGTAATTGCAAGTAAGTAACCAAGTAAGTAAGTAATAAGTAAGTAAGTAAGCCCCGCAGCCAAGTAAGTAAGTAAAGCCTCCAAGAAGCAAGTAAGTAAGTAAGATCCAAGTAAGTGGGGGCAAAACCGCAAGCGCCGTGCGATCGGATGTGAAACGCGGCCCATAGATCGGGGTCATGTATCCGGTTTCACATCCGGCTTGTCGCATCAAGGGCTCCAATCCTAACGACATGAGCTTAAATAGCCGTACCTGAACACATGGCTGTTCAATTTCTTTTGTTCCTGAGATATATCTCATCAATTGACTGGTGCCATCTCTGATCCCTGTTGAGCCAATTGTCTGACAGGATTCCTTCCCACAGTTGGTCCTTATCACGCAACAATCTGCTGCAGCAACGCGACCGTGCAGTGACGCAGCTGATATCCCCGAACCTGGATACCGTATTTCGCTCTATTTTCGAGATGCCTGACAAAGAATCCATTGCGGGAACTTCCTCGTCCTCGTCCTTCGAGACGACCCAGTCCCCTTTCAAACCTTCGGCGCACGAGAAGCGTAGCGAGCCAACTGGCGACCGTTCGGCCTGAGCCTCTCGACGTCGCTCAACCTTCTTCACTCCCTTCGCTATACATCGACGGTCTCCGATATGTCCTAGAGGACTGGATACACAAAAAGCGAAGGAGAAGCCTTTCGTGGATCCTTCGGTACAGCAAATACGTCATCAGGCTTAGCGACGACGGCAAAGCAGGTGGCCGATACTGGGTTTGTGGTCTATGTGACGCACGGAACCAGGTTAAGATATTGGAGGCTAAGGCAACTACCTCCCCGATCTACCACTTGAACAACGACCATCATATATATAAGGCATCTACTGCACACGACAACGGTCCTGATTCAGAGCCCGAATCGTCGAATAGAACATCTCCGGCTCCGTCATCCTCTGCATCGGTCCTTGATATTCAAAAGAGAGCCGCCAAAAGAAGGCCGCTGATCGTTGAGCGTAGAGCAGACATCTTCAAGCGGCTTCTTCTCGGCTGGATTACGGATGCCAATATCCCTCTTCACGGCGTTGAACACAAGCTATTTCGACAGCTTCTTGCCTTCCTAGATGACGAGTTTGTTATCGAAGTTCTGCCGATGTCGGGAAACACCGTAAGAAGGTGGATCTTACAAGAATTCGAAGAACACACGAGGATGTTAAAGGATGAGATGAATAAAGCCTTGTTGAATGTTCATACCTCCTTTGACATGTGGACTTCGCCTAATGGTATTGCTATCCTTTCGGTGATAGCGTACTATGTTGACATAGCCGCGACACCACAATTCCGTCTTATCAGCCTAGAGAAGCTCTCTGGCAGTCACGGTGGCGAAAATCAGGCCATCTTGATGGCAGGTCATCCAGAAATACGGCTTGGAAAAGAAGATTGGGTTCTTCACAGCAGATAACGCTGATCCATGCGATACTTGTGTCCGGGCTTTGCTTAAGATGTTCAACCCCCGGGCAAGTACTACTGAGCTTGAGATTTTGGAAAGCGAGCGGCGAATCCGCTGTGTTGGTCATATCCTCAACCTATCGGCAAAGGCCTTCTTAGAGGGCGATTCTAGTGACATATTCGACAGTCACATTGCGGAGAAAGACCAGAAGAAAGAACGCGAATTACTCTGTGAATGGAGAAAAAGAGGCCATATTGGAAAACTCCATAATCTGGTCCGCTGGATCAGAAGAAACCCTCAGCGTAGGGAGCTTTTCCTATCCATCACGAGTGGCAAGATCGACCAATCAATCATGGCCGAATTGGGAGTATGGTTTGTCGACGACACTCTCAAAGGCTTGATGGTCAAGGCAGATAATGATACGCGATGGAATTCTGTCTATTTGATGGTCCATCGTGCGCTCAGACTTCGGGATATTATCGATGTCTTTTGCAAGATTAGTCTTCTTGACCCCAAGGAAGAAAAAAGGGTCCCCGCAAAGGACGTTCTTAGCTGTGAAGACTGGGTAGTACTAGCCGAGATCATCGAAATCCTACAGCCTTACCTCACGTATACCAAGCACTTCGAGGGTCGCACTCCTAGATTTGCAGAGGTACTTCCCACAATGTATCTCTTGAAGGACCATCTATCTGAAATGCGACAGCGGTATTCTTCCAACCTTATCCCTGCCCCGTATCGGGCGCCGAGGATCACTCTCGAAGAGCCAGTACTTGATTGTATCATAGTTGCTGCGCCTACCGATGGCAGAGAGAGAGAGCAACAGGGAGGGCTGCAACAGGACACTGGCGTATCTACCCGGGGCAGATATTCAACCATGGAATCGACTACCAGCAGAGAACCGAGTTCTCCACTATACCAAGCAGAGATCTCGGTACAATTCGAAGACAACGACCCAGATCCTGAGCCCTTCGAGTTATCCGACGATGGGCTACATTTCATACAACACTCGATCAAGTATGCAATGTCAAAGCTCGACAAATACCGCAATTTGATGGAGCAGAGCGTTGTTTACTGGGCAGCTATGATATTACACCCAGGATACGGCATTGGGTTCCTGCAGCTTAGGCTACCGAACCAAGTAGACTCGATCCTTCGGGACTTCAGAGATTACTTTGATAGGCACTATGCTCAAGGTAATCAGGCACCAGTGTCTCCAGACTCCCCTCCGGCATTTCATGGATCAAAGTTATTGTTGCGCACTGCAAATTTCCCCAAGAAGGCCAGGAAAGAAGCTCCGGATGAGATCAACCTATACTTACAAATGGTTCCAGAGGAAGACTTCAAAGAAGAGCAATTGCTCCAGTGGTGGCTTGGCCGCAAGACTCAGTTCCCACGGTTATTCAATATGGCAATGGACTTACTTTCGATCTCAGCCATGTCCAGCGAGAATGAACGTGTTTTCAGTGCCGCAAAGCTCACCATATCTTCACAAAGAAACGCCCTGAACTGGGTTACTGTGGAGGCATTGAAATGCCTCCGAAACTGGGCTCGCACTGGTGCGATTTCCTGGGCAAAACCAAGGGGGCATCAGGACGCAATGCTGTAAGAGGATTGGCTATTGTGTATGGTTCCACTTTACTTGCAAGTAAGTAAGTAAAGTAAGTAAGTAGTTCGGGGTGGCAAGTAAGTATGGATATCGTTAGTAAGTAAGTAAGTAAGCCAGAAAATTTTACTTACTTTACTTATGTAGAACGCTGCTTGAGAGGGTGAAAAGCCATTATCAGTAATATCCAATATAGCCTCAGCCATGTCGTCCTCTGTATATTCCCATCGAAGCCGCGAGATAGGCATTTTTTTGTCGTTGTCAAAGACAAAGACCCAAAAACATGAGAAAGAGCGGTGAGGATCTTGGTGACTGAACTGACAATATTTCAATAGCACGGCCTGCATATATCGCATACCGCGCACAGCCTTACAGAGTCAAAACAATTACCTCCAATCATTTCTCTAATCAATAGAGGTAATTTCTTTTAGGTAGCTATTTATTTTGGCCAACTTTCGTGTAAGTGAAATTGACGAGTTTTGGTGGTGCTTTTTTTTTTTTGCGTGGCGAAAGGGTGGGGTTGGCGAAAGGGTGGTTGTGCATGGTACTCGTCAAAGGGGTTCCGATATATGCGCCGCTTCTTCGTGACCGGCTCCCCGCGTTCTCGATCTCGAGAGATAATTCGCGGCTCGTAGTGAGACCGGTATAGTTCTTCTACAAGGGACTTTGCAGTTTGGATCCAGTCTGGGCGGTCCGCCCACACGTCCTCGAAATATCCCCAACGATACGCTGGGTGAGGTGCAATGGCGGCATAATAAACCGGCGTCTCGTCAAGCCGCGAGTAGTACTTGTCAAGCTTTTTCCAACAGAGGTTAATGTTAACCTTGAAGTGCTCGGGATCGGGATATCGATGGGCAGCAGCCTTATATACCTCCATTTTGCCAAGGAGGTATTCATAGCCAAGCAGGATATCCCACGAACACCCATATGCATCAATGTATCCTTCCTTCCGCTTGCGCTGCTGACCGTCGCCTTCGAGAGTAATCAGGACATGTTCGAAGTGTTGAAGGACCTCGTTAAATAAGGAAATAATAGCCCAGTCCTTCTCCTCGATTTTGTTCTCGTCCCTGAGGCAGAACGGCACCTCGCTGCTTGACTTCTTTCCCCTCAATACCAACCCGTCCCACTCGCTCTTCAGCTCATACCAAAGGTCCTCGAGGAAGTCCTTAAGGAGAAGGGCACGCCGAATCATATAAAGAGTGGAAATCCAACGGGTAACCACATCAATGATAACATCTAGAGGTTTCTTCCCCCGAACCACCGGATCGTCAGACTTGCTGTACGCGGTAAGCTGAAGAGACCGGAGGAGATTGGTAAGCGAGTCTGAGCGGTGGATCCAGAGGATGAGGTTATGAAGTTTCCCAACTGGTCCTTTCCGTCTCCATAGCTCGTGGGCCTTCGCGTCAAGGGTCTCGTTCCCTTGGATATCGTCCTCGAAAGCCTCGGAATTATGGCCAAAAAGAAGTGCCTTAACGGCGAGATTGAGGATATGGCCAAAGCAGCGCAATCGCCGAGTATTACCCTCGAAACCGAGCGCCTTCCCAATTTCTTCCATCGCCGTGTCAGATCTGCGCCGTGTCGTTATTGCTGGCGTTATCGAGTGTGAAATATCCCACCTTGTGGGTAATGCCGTAGCTTCGAAGGACCTCGACAACGTGGGCGGCGATATTGTCCCCAGAATGGCGGTCGACAAGCTTAGGAAGGCCAAGCACAAGTTTTCTTGGCTGGCCAAGGGTGTTGAGAAAGTAGCAACAGATTCCATACAAAGCGTGGCGATTATTGGACCTCCAACCATCGAACGCAATATGAAGTAACCCCGGAGCTGTCGCCAATACTCGCTTGATCTCAGCCTTGTTTTCCTCGTACACCTGAAGAATACGCCTGCGGACGGTATTGTGGGTAATATGCGCTTCGGTTGTCTTCACGAGTGGATTGAGATATTCGAAAGCGGCGCGGAGGTATGGATCTTCACTTTGTCGGAAAGAAGAGTTGCTGTTGATGATCCACGAGACTACCAAACGCTGGAAGACTAGCCGATCAAAACTGCCAATGATCTGGTTTGCAATCTGCTGCTCTCGCGCGTCACGGGTATTCAGCTTCATCATCTCGGCGATATTCCTCGATGGTGTCTTCTCCTTTGCTTTGCTGGGCGGCTTCCGTCTTCCGGAAGGGTCCCAGACCTTGTGGTCATTCCAGAGATGGATCTCCGCGTTCTGCGTACCGCTCGAGGCCGTCGAATGAGGGTTTGGCCTGCGACTGTCAACGCAGACCTTGCAAACCCATCGCCGCTTTGTATCGTCATCGCTCTTCTCGATATCGTAGCCGAATTGCCATATCCACGACGATGTAGATGCGCAGCGTTGGGATTGCGTGTAGCCAGGGAAGTCTTTCCAAGGGAAGAGGTCCCACGAGTTCTTACCCTCTTGGTCCGGCGGCTCGAGCACCATAGAGCTGATAATTGGGCTCTCGGCCATTTCACGCGGTACAAAATGCAGTTGCAAGAATGCAGTTGCAAGAATGCATTTGCATGGAGACGTTCGAACGCGGCACCTTGACGCGAAATATCCACGACCCCATGACTGTTATGTTCTGTTTAAAGATACCTTAATTTGTATGTGAAAATGCCTGGTATATAGGTACTTGAGATCTCTACCGACCATAACCAAGTTGGTCTACCCTGAACTACAGGGTACTTTGGGGACCAGGCTAGGACCCCCTTACCAGTCCATACCCCTGCTTCCATTTCCACGCATCCATTCCACGGAACCCTGGCGTGGATGGATGGATTATATAACGGCCAGCTCCATGGAATGGATGGAAATGGATGCACGGACCATCCATTTCCACGCCGTGGATGCGTGGACGGTGGACGTGGAATGGATCGCCAGCCTGTCTGGGATGCTCAGCACCGGACTTGCCCCGCAGTCGAGATGAACCTGAGTCTTGTCTCTAAGCCGTAAGTAGATCGCGAGGTGTGGTCGCTTATGATTAAGCTCCCCATCTAGCTGACCATCGAACTGAAGATCCCGGAGCTGTTGATCACACCAGTCCGTTGTTATTGTTGAGATCCGTCGTTTAACGGATCAATGGCTATTCCGATCCATTGGTGGCTGGGATGTGGATGTCTTCTTGTCAATAGCTTCCGCTGGTTAGCGCCAGTCCTTTTCTCCTTTAATCAACATAACATGCTCATTTCAACAGTTATTGGGTCAAGAAGATCGTCTATATCGATAGAATCGACAGCGGCCATCACCTGGGCAAGCCCATCTCGAGCCGCAGGCCCTAGATGGACTGCCCAGTTCTCCAGCTCGCTTGTATTATACAGATCCATCGGGATGCCGGCGACGAGATGCTCCCTATTCTTCTGTGGCCGGATGCGATGGCCGTTCCACATCTCCGTGAAGTCCGCAACCTCTTGACGGATCATGGGTCCATAGAGAGCATACACCGCGATCTGGTGAGCAAGACGGTTTGGTTGGAAGAGGCCGCTGTCAATCAGCTCGTGTGAGGACGCGATCCAGCGCTGACAGACACCTTTGAGTACCATGCCCCACCACCCTTTCGCTAACCAAATTGAGGCTACCTCCACCAAAAATCCGTTTTTTCAACCCTCACGGGTTATAATCAATTGTAATAATATAAATACAAAAGAAATATCATTTGATAGAGAATTGAAGAATTTATGTACTTTTAGGTCTTTTGACCAGCCGCCCGGATCGGGTGGTGCGCTGAGGAGATTCAGTTTCCTCCCTGACTACAATAACCGAAGCAGCCTCCGCCTCTGAGACTGACTCCTCCGAAGAGTCAGATTCCACCACAACAGCGTTTATTTTGCTTCCTTTTTCGGGAATATCCTCTGCGGCGGCTAGAGCCTCACTGAGACTCATGAAATGCCTATTGGGATTAGGAATAGCCTTCCTCTTCTTCCCTCTCTTTAGACGGGCCAGTTCCTCCTTCAGACTAGCAATTTCCACGGCATGCGACGCCAACGTCTGTTGCTGAGCCTCAAAGCCTTTGGCTATCACGGTATATCGCCTCCGCGTATTTGGTGATTTGTTTAGGCCAAGATCACGAATATGACGACTGGTCTTTGGTGTATCATCTGAGCCAAAATAAGGCGCCTTCTCTGGAGTCGCCTTTAGACTGCCACGTGGCTTGTCCTCTTGGATCTCTGGATGCCGCAATGCTTTTTCTCGTGAGATTGGCCAATTTCCGGTTACTCTCCAGCCGGAGAGTATATTCTTCTTTGTCATTCCCACTTCACGAGCCCTGGCGTAGGCTCTGATGAAGTTGACCTTATCCACCGGCGTGGAATCAGTCAGGGAAGCGAACTTTTCCAACTCTCGTCGATATGCAGCCTTGGAGGCATTAAATACTCCATTATCTAATGGCTGAAGGCCGTGGGAGCAGTGTGCTGGAAGGTAGCAACAATACACGTTGTTCAAAAAGCACGTAGCCATCCATTCATCCTTCTCCCGGTTAGTAGCAATCCCTGACGAAATAAACAAAGAACGTACCGTTGCATGACTCCCATGGCCGTCTAAAATGATTAATCTAGCATCTGACTCATCAGCAGGCTTAGTTTGAGGCAAATAGACTCTTTCAAGCCACTCAACACCAATGTGGTTGTCTGTCCACCCGTTAGGTGAAGTTATATAGTGCCAATCAGCTATCTTCTTGAATTCCTTAAGGAACCATTGCTGTTGGAGTTCCTTTCCTTTGAATATAATTCCAGGAATCAAAACACGGCCGTCAGCGGTAATAGCCTCAATAAACGAAGTCCAACTTCGCGTCTGTGGTCCTTTGAGGAGAGCCTTCCGCTTTGGGTCTGTACTTCCAACCACTAGACTATCTAGGCCTAGCAAGAGAAGTTTGGTTAATTAGATTTCGAATAGAGAAGGAATAGAGAGGTAGAGGCTTGCCAAAACCGATCATAATACCGCCTTCATCAACGTTAACAGTGTTCTCAGGCTTAATCCACCCATACTCCTTCTCCCTGATATCAAAGAACCAATGGACCGCCTTGGGGGTGAAAGAGTCGAATCTATTAGCTTCTTGACGTCTCCCAATCTTAGTCTTAAGATCTGAACGGCGTTGAATGAATCTGGTTACCCAATTGCGTCCTAATGTTGGTTGTTCGCTTTGTTGTTTCAACATGGCGAAGACGCAGGCGCGAATTTGACTGTGAGATGGAGCATATCCCAAAGCCTCTTGACGAAGAATCCAAAAGGCTAATTTGTCTTCCTGATGCTTGGATAGACGTTGTCCAGGCTGAATTTGTTCGTTCACGGCCAACTGACCACTAAGTCTGTCGGAAAGAGTCCTTTGTGGCCAGGGTTGAAAGCCACTCCACTCAATCCACGCAGTGGATCCACTCGTGGATTCCACTGTCCACTCCACTGGCAAAATTCCAGTGGATTGGCTAATCCACCGAATCCACCAGACGATCTCGTGGAGTGGAGTGGGTGGATTGGGTGGATTAGAAGTGGGGCAGTTAGGGACGCCCATATAATTTGGCAGAGAGACCCTAACAGTGCCTGATCGCCCCACCGTCGCAGTCCTTCTACCCTATATCGAAAACATCATTAAGCTTCCAGAGAGTGCGATTTTACAATCCGCAGTTTAAATGAGGTACTATTCAAATATTCTGGGGTTTCTCATTCGAATGATTTAAATCTCGACTTGTGCGCTTAAGATTTCCTTATGGAATCCCACATCGTCATGACGGCAGTTAATCATTCGTACATGGTCTAGTTGCACAACTGTATTTCGAGCACCTCGACTATCCACGTTTTGGACTCATGGTACGAAAGTTATACTATTCAATAGACTTCTGCAAGGTGATTCGAAAAACGCGTCCAGAGTCTTCATTATTTCAATACAGCGCGAACAATTACTAGTTTCACTTACCGCGTCAGTTCGTACTTGGAGGCTATTAGGGACTTAACGAATTCAGCCCCTCACGACTTGTTTCCCCACACAATTTAGCCTGAGCAGGAAGTACCCGAAACATCTGCAAGATGCAGACATAATGTGCCACCTCGCCGCGTTGGACGCGTTTTTCGGGCTCCGTAGACAACCTACTGACCTTTGACTGCCGCCATGCATTGCGATATCGACATGATCAAGACATCTTTTTACCATGACCTCGCCTGATTCTTACGTCGATGTTTCTGACAGCGGTTTCGGGTCGGCCCCCGAATCAACACCCTGTTCGACGCCCTATCCTCCACGTTCAACTTCGACCCCTTTCTCGACATCCTCGACCCCTTCCGCAAGCGATGACCACTACGAACGTACGCTCTGGAGGCATTTCCCGGGCTGGGCATTCTCTGAGCGAGCTAGAGAAACGCGGTGTTGGGCCTGGCAATTTGGTTATGATATCCAAAAGGAAGGCGACAGGCTTTCTATCCATACTCCATACTCCATACAGGCCCGTATGGAATATGGAATATGGAATGTACCTCATATGGAAGCTTATTCCATACGTATGGAATACAAAAAATGACGTCATCTCTCAAACTGCCCCTATCGTAAAGAATCAAGTTTAGGAGCTCTGCAATTCGGTAATTATACAGTGATTTGCCTGCTGTCGGCTGCAGACAGAACTGAGATTGAAGTATGAACCAGCATGGACGATGGGTTTGGGATCACTCTGAAACAGACTGCAATAGCGGGGATAATATTTTCCGGAATAATCCATTATTCCATACGTATGGAATACGGACGGCCCGTATGGAATATGGAGTATGGAGTATGGAATATTCCATACTCCATCACTTATTCCATACGAGTATGGATAGAAAGCCTGGAAGGCGACCGCAGATGGGTTTGCCAAGCGTGCATTCGCAAGAATGTCCTACACCCACGTCATTTCGAAGCTGATGGCATTCACAACGCGTACAATCATCTGTTCAATGACCACGGGATTCGCGCGCCGCCTGGCAGGACCAAAGGAACTGCTGAGAGGAAGGCTAATTCCAAGAGCAGGATGCCTACGGGGCAACAGACTCTCGCGGAATCCCTGAAGCTTGATCTACACGACCCCCGAGAACAAGCAATTGCGAATGGCTTCATCAAGCGCTTTGACAAGGAACACTTCCGGAGGCTTCTGGTCAACTGGATCGTGGCCAAGAATCACCCCTTTTCTATTGCTGAAGAGGTAGAACTCCGAGCTATCTTCGATTACTTGAACCCGTCAGTTTCAGCACGTAAAGCCAATATTACCCATACAACGGTTCGAGAAAAGATCGTCGCCGCGTTTGAACAACACAAGCACAAGGTGATTGAGGCCTTGTGCAGGGCGCCCGGCCTTGTCCACATTTCTTTCGACGGCTGGCGGTCGGGAAACCGACACGCCTTATATGGTATCTGTTGCTTCTTTAGGGACGAAAACAACAAGCCTTGCAAGATTACGCTTGGGCTCCCCGAACTCAGCGCCAGGCACACAGGGCCTAATATCGCCGCCGAAATCCTCGACGTAATTGAATCGTATCAGATCCAAGACAAAATTGGCTATTTCACGCTTGACAACGCGAAAAACAACGATACCGCCATGGAGATTATTGGTGGAGAGCTCGGCTTCGTAGGGGCTCGCAGGCGAGGGCGCTGTTTTGGACATACCTTGAATCTCTCCGCCAAGGCCATT
Source organism: Dactylonectria macrodidyma (assembly GCA_020744425.1). NCBI lineage: Eukaryota > Fungi > Ascomycota > Sordariomycetes > Hypocreales > Nectriaceae > Dactylonectria > Dactylonectria macrodidyma. Next base: position 537,173 of record JAGMUV010000034.1, read on the forward strand.
CTGTTTGGCCACGATGCTGATGCTTTTGAGCGGCGGCTATCAGGGGCCGAGCCTCTCACTGAAGCAGAACACTTGATTTGGCGCAAGAAGGGGCCAGCTGGCAAATTGCACAATCTTGTGGTAGCTATCCACGGGTCTGACTTGTTGACTGGTATGCTTCGCAGCATTCAACAAGAAGCCTTCACTAAGTCGTCTGACCCCAAACTCAACGCCAGAAAGCCGTTGGATGTTATTTTGGACAACGATACCAGATGGCTCTCACAATTGTATATGATACGACGAGCTCTACTGCTTCGCGACTATATCGAGCGACTAATTGCCCACTATCGAATCGAGTTCGAACAACAAAACAAGACCAAAAGGGGCGGTCTTAAGAAGTCACTCACGTTGCCCTTTATTTGCCAGCCGGAGAATCAGCTATCCGACAAGGACTGGGAGGTGGTCGAGATATTTGCGGATATCCTTAGTTACTACGAAGCCACGATCAAGATGCTCGAAGGCGACGGCCAGATCCGCAAGCGGAAGCGTGGGTGGACTGGGTCATATGGCAATATTTGGGACGTGATTCAAGGCTTCGAATTCCTTCTCGAGCAGCTTGAACGCTTCAAGGATATCGCCAAGGACTTCCCTGACCCTGAACACTTCAGGATCAACATCAATTTGGGCTGGCAAAAATTAAACGAGTACTACGAGACATTGAGTGAGACGCCCATGTACTACACTGGCCTGGCGCTCCATCCCGCATACCGATGGAAATGGTTTGAACGCAACTGGACTGACTGCCCCGAGTGGATTGACGAGGCGAAAAAAATCGTTCACGATGTCTGGCGTTTTGAATATCGGGAGGCTACTTTACCTACAGAGAGGCCATCCGCCGTTGAGCCAGTTCCAAAGCAGCGGAAGACTTCAGACAATCCGTTCCGGGAATACCTTAAACGAAACCGTTACACAGCGACAGAAGCAGGTCACGATGGCCTCACGCCAGGCGAAGACGAATACCTCCATTGGATTACGCACGGCGAAAGTGGCGATGGCTCCGTCGACGATCCTCTCGCTTACTGGCACGAGAAGCGATTCAAGTATCCCAACTTATCGCGAATGGCGCTTGACTTTCTCACGATACAACCAATGTCTGCAGAGTGTGAGCGTCTTTTCTCAGCAGCAGGTCGGATGGTGAACCCTCTGCGCCACCAACTTGAAGCCCAGATTATCGGGATGTGCCAGGTATTGCGTTCATGGCTGAGGGCAGGGATTATTCATGATTTAGATCCCTTCTTTATCTCGATAGACGATGAAAAAGTCGATCTCGAATTGGCTCAGATGTCAGATCAACAGCTTGAAGGGTGGGCAACAAAGTGGCTTACTGAGGTGGCGAGTGTTCAAGACGAGATGGAAGCCAGTTGGAGATAGGTCTCACTTGGAAGTCGGAACAAGGGACGTAGGTGGGCAAGGGGTCCGGGAATAGATTCACCATTACAAATAGAGGCACTTGCCAATCCACCCAATCCACCATAATCCACGGAAGCCTCCAGTGGATCCACTATACTGAGATATTCAGTGGATTATAATCTACCCACTCCACTCGAGCAGCCAGTGGATTGAGTGGAGTGGCTTTCAACCCTGAAAATTGTGGCACTCCCCACTTCTGAGCTGATTGGAACTGTGAAAGGCCGTTATCCGTGATATCCAATATAGCCTCAGCCATGTCGTCTTCTGTATATTTCCAGCGAGGCCGTGATGAGGGCATTTTTATTGCGTTGTTAAAAACTGACATGAAAAGAAGTGGAAAGGAGCGGTGAGAAATTCAATGCCTGATTTGGTGACTTTGCAGCACAGGTTACCTCAGCAGGCTCAGACCCACTCACTAAGCGAACAGACGCGCTAATCACGTGGTTCTGTGAGAGGGCCTGAGTGTTTTCCGACGCGTTTTGGTGTGAGTGGGACTACGTGTCAAATATTTGGTGTTAAAATTGTGTATTCTGTCCTTGCCGCCTATGCCTTGAGGTTTTAGGGCAAGCTTTATATACTCTTTCTCTTCTGTATAGAATCAGCTAGAAGCTGATTGCTAAGCCTCGTGGCAATAGGTGGCAATAGGTGGCAATAGGTGGCAACTTTCGCCTCTGACATATCTGACACACCCCCTCAGATTCAATGACTTCTCATTGAGTCTGAAGCCCTTCTTCGTCCTTCTGGAGCCTCTTCCTAACGTCTTCTAATCCAAGTTGATGTAAAAAGCGGTTCCATTTTCCAGCTGGAAGTGCTTTCGTCAGGCCATCTGCGACTATGTTTGTTGATTTGACGTATTTGACTTGAATTTTCCCTCTTTGAACCTCCTGTCTGAGCCAGTGATTGTGGATATCAACATGCCGCAACTTGGTCCTCAAAGTAGCTATCTCAGCCGTCACGAGGTTGATAGTCTGAGTGTTATCGCAGTCAATCTGGATAGTCAAGTCATCCAGTTGAACTGTCAGCTCCTTGAGCAGTCGGCTCACAAAGAGAGATTCCTTAGCTGCCTGTGCTAGGGCTAGGAGCTCTGCTTCTGTTGTTGATGTTGTGACTGTGTCTTGTTTGTTGGCTCTCCATCCGATCAGTCCGTTGAACAGCTTGATGGTATATGCCTGCGAGCTCTTCCGATCAGTTGTGTTGTCGGCAAAAGAGGCATCGCTAGCAATGCTGAGACCGCCGGGCCCTCCGAAGGATAGGGCTAGGTTCTTTGTGTGTGAGAGGTAGTGGATGACGCGGTCAGCCGCTTCTTGGTGTATTTGGCTTGGATTGATGAGGAATCTTGCCAATCTGGAGACGGCAAAGGCTATGTCGGGTCGGGTGTTGACTGCGATGTAGAGGATTGATCCGATCTTGCGTTGGTATCGTTGAATCTCTGTTGGGGTTGCTAGCCCTGTTGCAGGCCGTAGCTCTAACTGAGTCATTGGTACTGTAGCTGTTCCTTTATTAGCTAGGTTTGCAATTTTCTCAATATAGGCTGCTTGGGATAGCCAGATCTTCCTCGCAGGTCGGTCCCGTATGACTTCCATTCCAAGGAGCCATTGTACGGGGTTGCCGCCTGTTAGTTTGTATCTCAATTGGAGTTGTCTGATCAGGTCCTTAGCTTTGTTTTCTTGTGTTTTCCTGTAGGCCAGAATGACATCATCGACATATACGAAGAAGAGGATTCCTTCTTTTCTGAAGCAGCAAGGCTCGTGTGGAACTGGTTTGTAGCCCAGCTCTAAGAGGGTCCTAGAAAGCTCCTTCTGCCACAGTAAGGGGGAGACTCTCAGTCCGTATAGAGCTTTGTTGAGCTTTAGGATAGTTCCTGCCTTCTTATAGCCAGGAGGCATCTGCATGAAGATGTCTTGATCAATTGGGGCATGTACGAATGCGTTGACCACATCGTATTGGACCATTTCTAGATCAAACTTTGCTGCAATAGCTATCAAGGTCCGAAAGGACCTTCCGGCTAAGGTAGCTGCGTATGTGTCTTGCAGCTTCCCTTTTGCTGTTGGTCTCCTCGTACCACTAGCCGGGCCTTGCATTTCTGAAAGTAACCGTGTTTGTCTGTTTTATAGACGTACACCCACATACAGCCTAGGACCTGTCGATCAGATGCTCGAGGGTCCTTGGCTCGGATCTCAGTCCATGACCTCATTTCCTTGTGACTTTGAAGATGGATTTCTTCAGCCTTCTGGAAGAGGTTTCCCAATGGATGTCCTATGAGATCTTGATGCTTCATTGGTGCCGGAGGTAGTGCATTTCTATGCACCTTTACTCCTTTACGGATCTTCCGTTCTGTTGAGGTTTGCAGAGGAGATTTGGTTCCAGCTAGAAAAGCTGCCTGCCACGTGATCGTTTTATTCCCTTGTTCTAACACATTTTGAGGTAATTGTGCGAGTAGGGCAGATGGCGGTGTATCTGGAGGCGTGAGGAAGTCTTCATATTCTGCCCTTTTTGCCTGCGAGATTTCATCAATCGCTACTATAAGACGATCTCCTGTGAGTTCATTTGAGTCTTCCTCTTCAGGAAAATCCACCTCAATGCAGTCTTCAGTCTCTGGCTGATCAATCGGTTCGTCTTGTTGAAGGGATGCAATTCGTGCGATTTCTTCTAGGTCTGCCTCTAAAAGGTCGTCCTTGAAGTTTTCCCAGTCTCCGTTGCAGCCCTTGTCTTCATTAAAAATGACGTCTCGGGCGCTCACTATTCGATTGATCGTAGGGACCCAGATCCTGTAGATATTTGAGGATCTATATCCGACCAGGAAGCCGATCCATCCTTTCGGCTTGAGCCGCATCTTGCGGTTAAACTTTTGTTGTGCCTCGGGGGTCATGGCATAGGCCTTGCAGCCAAATGCTCTTAGATGTGTTTGGTCAGGCTGTTTCGCTGGTTGTGGAATTCCTCTAGCTCTGGCTATCGCAGTATGCAATTGATCGTATGGTGTTTTCCAGCCTGATTTATAGTTTGGCGTTCGGTTGTATAGATAAACTGCCGTTCTGCCGACTTCTGGCCATAGCTGATGAGGGAACCTGGCGCCTGTTCGCATAGCTCTTTCCTTATCCTTTATCACACCCCCTGAGCGTTCGGCACCGCCGTTTTGTGCTTGGCTGTATGGTGCTGAGGGCTCAATAATGATGGCTCTGTTCCGTATGAAGTTTCCAACTTGTGGTTTGACCTCTGTAATCTCATTGTCGCATTCGATGACTTTGACCTTAATGTTATGTTGAACTTCTAGGTGTTTGAAGAAGGATTTGAAGACTGTGATCACAGCCTCTGTTGTCCGAGATGTGAGGTAATAATCCCAAATGTAACCCGTTGATCGGCAGGTAAGCAACATCTGCGAGGTATAGCCACCTATCCCTTCTTCGTAGTCATGGAAATCGACAGCGATGCGTTCGCCGGCTCTCTGGTCAGACTGCCTTGGAGCCCGTCTGACTTGTCTCTTGATCTTTGATAGGCCACAGGCGTCACATTCGACTGTTGTTGGTCCTCAAATTCGCACCCCCTGAGATGCTGAGACGAGGTGTTCAAGAGCTTGCGGTCCCGGATGCCCTAGGCGGTTGTGCCAGCGGATGGCTTCTCCCGCTAAAGGAGCCCTCTTAGTGTGAGAGGTGAACTTGTGGGCTGCCCAAACCGCCGGGGTCATCTCTGCCGGTTGGTATTCAATGACGTATTGACCGTATAGGTCCTTGATCGGGCAGGCGATTGTCTGATCGGAATGACGGAGGGTCGTTGGATCACGTCTGTTATCCCAATAGAGTCCTTTCTTCCGTAGCTGACGTAAGGAGACTAGAGTTGTGAGGAGTCGGGGACAGTAGGCTACATCTTCAAGCAACAGGGCTCGAGTTCTTGTCAGCCTGACTATCATTGTTCCATATCCCAAAATTGGTAACTTTCGGTCACCTGACCAGATGAAGTCGCCTGGAAGGGCCGGCTGGAGATCAGCTAGTCGATTGGGGTCATTTGTGATTGAGATCGTTGTTCCAGGGTCTAGGATTTGAGATTTTCGTAAGGGATAGTCGTTGCTCTGGGCGGCAAATGCGGCGTTGACTTTAGCAATAAGCCGGCCATATAGTTATTGGTCAGAGGTTTCCTCAATAGCTGGTTTTGGTAGGTTCTTGGACTTCTTCCGAGTGAGAGCTTTTACTTGGGGAATTGATAGGGGGGCGTGATGTTTTTGATACGGGGGCGTCATCCTTACGGGGGCGTCACTTTTATTGCCTCCAATTGGTCAAAAAAAGGTTGACCCACTAGTACAATATCACCTCAGCAGGAGGACTTATCTCAGTAACAAGAGATCCAGCCCCACTATTATTGACAATAACATGTCTCTACTTATATATGCAGGCGGATGCATTATCACAAGGCTGTAAGTTGCACGTTGCTCTTATTATATCTAATCAACTATAACACGGATTGTATCTTCATCGCTCCCAATTAGCTCCTATGACGGTTCATGGAGTCCCTGTGAGCCATGGGGTCGCGGGAAGGATGAGAAGGTCTGTGGATAGGATGCAAAAAGGTTCCCTAGTGCATCTTGATCTCCAATCCCGTAGTGTTGCTCTATCCTTGTCGCTATACTACTCGCTGACGGTGGCCGATTCGTAAGTAGCGGTGGGCTGAATCTAGGCAGTCGGCTCGGTCGCGGCCGCTTCGTAGGACGCAATTGATCGCTTGGGCTAGGGCTTCGAGTGCGACGAAGGTCGGTCTCTTTTTCTTGTGTTCAATCCTAGGCAGCAGTGCTACGATTGACTCATATCGTCGTGTGATAGCTATGCTGCCTGGAGCCGGTTGTATTGTGGCGTTCACGCTGATCGTGAAGCTGTTCACGATGATCATCATCTGTTGGCTTGAAGTGCGAGGAAATGAGCGACGGATCTTGACATTTTAAGATAGCCGAGTCCTCAGTACAAAAGGGGGCTGGGGGGAGATCTAAGATGTACTAACAAAAGAGGGTCTCAGCCAATTGGAGGCAATAAAAGTGACGCCCCCGTAAGGATGACGCCCCCGTATCAAAAACATCACGCCCCCCTATCAATTCCCTTTACTTGTGCCTGGAGGTCTAGGTCTTCTTTAAGGGCTTCTCTCACCTTTGTCTGAAATTTTTCTCGAGGCCTAAACCCTCTCCAAGCTATGTTTGGAAAAACATAGAAGCATTTCTTAAGGACATGGGGTAGGCCGCATGCCGGGCATTTATCCTGTTCTTCAGGAGGCCTCTGGCGCTTCGTCCTTTGCCCTTCCTTCTTCAGAGAACGGTACTGACCTTCAATGATGCGAGCGTCCTCTGGTTCATCATCCTGGGGGTCCTCCCCAGCAAAGCTCGCAGAGAATGCACCTTGGGAGAAATTCCCCGTGCGACCTGGGCCCCGTAAGGCCTCTGCATTTTTGAGCTTATTCCGGAAGGCGTTCGCTAGATCTCGATAGATAAGAGATTCATCTTGGATCAGGTTTTGTTGGCTAATTTCATAGGCTGCCGTCCAGGCAGGGAGAAGTTGTGAAGAGATGTTGAAGAAGTCATATGCCCAGGAGCTGCAAAAGAGGGTCTCAGGGACCTTTTGTTGCTGTCCTTTAGCCAAGGCTTCCTCCCACTCTTCTAACCATTTGAGTGCTTGAGTTGCGGTCTTTGGAGGTGTTTTCATGAGGGTCAAGTATGTGTTTCGAGCATCTCGTGTTTCGTCTGCTTCCGACCTCCCGCACCTGGCACGGAGATTGTAGTGCCATTCGTAGATCGACTTGCGCGGCTGACAACAGGTCCGGATGTATCTAGGAGAGACAGTTCGGATAATCCAGTCTTGGAGGGTTCTTAGAGACTTCCTCTGTCTTTCTGATGACTTTTCTTGAAGCTGATAGAAAGAGAGGTCCTGTTGGAAGCTCTTCTGACCTTGTTCAGTTAGGTCAGATAGAGACCATGTTCCATTGGTTGTCTCCTGTATATCATCTGAATTGGCCCCTTCAGTCTCAGGTGTTTCTGATCGAATGGTCCGTTGTGCTGCTGTTGTCTTAGTGTATTTGCGTCTTCTGATATCTGGGAAGGCCGGTTCCTCTTCAAGGAAAATCTTCCTTTTGAGGTGCTGTTGCAGACCTAGAAGGTCAACCTGAAGAAGGAATTCGTGCTCCCAGTCCGGGAAGTCCCCAGGTTTTATAAGAGTGGCCGTAAGACCTTCTTTCTGGGATTTTCCATGCAGCATCAAAGATATGATAGAAGGATTCTCAAAAATATTAAAATGGGTTGAGGCAGTGAGACTCTTAATTGTCAAATATTTGGTGTCAAAATTGTGTATTCTGTCCTTGCCGCCTATGCCTTGAGGTTTCAGGGCAAGCTTTATATACTCTTTCTCTTCTGTATAGAATCAGCTAGAAGCTGATTGCTAAGCCTCGTGGCAATAGGTGGCAATAGGTGGCAACTTTCGCCTCTGACATATCTGACACTACGTACCATACAAAATGGGTGCAGAAGGTACGGCTATGCACAAAGACACATCAACGCCATCAACTCCCACGCGGCATGCGCCTTCAATTCGATACTTTTCATTACAATTAATATTTCGGAAAACCCTACAGGCGCCAGGTATCTGCTAATGTGGTTTTTATTTATTTGCAACGCGTTCTTGTGGAAATATCACCACGAAGAGCAGTCACATCGCGAAAATCTCCGGCTAATTCTTGGTCGACAATCTTGGACTTGGTACCCTACACTCCTCTGTTGTGTATATGCAAGCAGTAGCGATAAGCCCAGATCCAAGGGATCCTTCATTCCTGACTCAACCGAGTTGAAACGAATATTAAGGAGGAGCTGCCCGGTTTGCAGATCGTTCAGTATGACTGAGATTGCCGCCACCTATGTGGAATACGCGCAATTGAAGTCTAAGATCGAGGGTTTGGTGGGATTCCAGCCGCGAAATGGGCAGGTAGAGGCGATACGCAAACTCGTGGTGGATCGGAAAGATCTGATATTGATTGCACCGACGGGTTGGGGTAAAAGTATCGTCTTTCAGACAGTTCCAGCCCTGGCTGGTGGAATTTGCCTCATGATCATGCCCTTGACGCTCCTTGAAGAAGATCAGGTCAGTCATCTGCTCTGATACATAACTGCTAGTACGGCTTACCTGAGTCGTCTCATGTAGGCAAGATCAATATTTAGGATCCCAGGCTGCAATCCATGTGTACTCAACGCAGGGACGAACTCACTGGCATTGCTTGAAAGCATCAGGAAAGGTGCTTACACCCATGGTTAGTGAGAGCCTTGGATATCTGTGAACTGCGTGCTGATTCTATAGTTCTTCTCGGTCCAGAGCTTGCATTATCTGAAACCTTTAAAACAAAGGTGCTTAGAGACCCATTGTTCCAACAAAAGCTGGTTCTTGTTGCTATAGATGAAGCTCACGTAGTTTGGGAGTGGGGAGAGTCATTCAGAATGCACTACAGTCAACTAGTTGTACTGAGAAGCTTCATTCCTAGAACAGTGCCATGGCTAGCATGTTCTGCAACACTTGATCCTCAAACACTTGCTAAGGTGAAGGAGTTGTGTGGTTTTGATTCAAGCGTCTTCATCCAGCGCAACTCTATTGATCGCCCCGATATATTCATTGCTGTGAAGCGGATGACACATCCTGTTACCACCTTCCGAGACCTAGAGTTCCTCATTCAGCCAGTGAGGAAGGCAATAAAGGATGCAGTCACCCAGGACTGCGAAAACCAAGCTCGAGCAGCAATTGCGCTTGGAGACATTCAGAGTGCAACGCAACTCATATCTCTCGGCGCAAGAGAGCCACAGAACAGCCAGATCCTTCAGGGAGTCGACAGTCGGGCATGTTGCATGAAGATCCGCAAGACAGTGGTGTATTTCGACTCTATTGCGGCTCTCGAGGCTGCCACAGCTTTATTGACTGTAGCACTAATCAGCACTGGCTGCTCAAAGACAGCTGCAGCGAACGCGATCCAGCCGTATCACGCCGAGCTTGCAACCTTCGATAAAGAGTGCATCTCGAGGGAATTCGCGAAACCTGACAAGGAGATTGCCCTGGAGAGCTCCCGGCATCGTATTATCATGGCTACTGATGCCATGGGAATGGGCATCGATAATCCAGACATCCAGCTAGTCGTACAGTGGAGACAGCCAGCCACATTATGCTCTCTGTGGCAGCGAGCAGGTCGGGCAGCCAGAGGTGCTAGTATCACAGGAGAGTTCATCTGGCTCGTGGACCCTTGGTGCTTCACAGTAGCGATGTCAGAGACCGGATCTCAAGGAGCTTCACAGTCAACCAGGGCACACAATCGATCTCTGCCTCAAGAACTGAGTGACGTGATCAACAGCAAGCACTGCACCAGAAGGAGTATCCTCCAGTTCTTCGAAGATACCACTTCCTACTTGCACCCTTCAGGCCCACAGTCCTGCTGCTCTCTTTGCCGAGGAGATCCACCGTCCTTGAAGAGCAGAGTTGCACTAAGGCTGCCGAATACTCAGGTATCACAGAAGCATATCGTTGCTGCTGCAAGAGCCGCTCTGTTGAAGTGGAGAAAAGAGGCTGCTCAACGGTGGTCCTCCATACTCTCTCGTAGCGGAGAGAATTTGGTGCTTCCTGATACAGTATTACGCAAGCTATCACAAGCAGCGTCTTCTATCAACACTGTTGACACACTAGGCCTGCTAGTTGGTACTATTTGGGCTGCTTGGGAGACGTATGCGGCTGAAGTAGTAGATCTCCTACTAGGAGCATGTTCGGAAGCCAAGGCCACAAGGGCCGCCGAATTCAAACTAAGGAAGCGTCGTGCTTTGCAAGAGATTGAGGGCAACAGTCAGGGGAGGAGTAAGAAGCAGCAGAGGACCCCAAAGCCATATAAAGAATAAACCGAGTATCACAGCTCGTCTTCTGCATCGACGTCGAAGAACTCATCCATCTCGTCCACAGCATCCTCTTCTTCCGCGTTGAAGTCGTCTGCAGTGAGATCCAGTCCATCTAAGCACTCCTTCCTATTGAATTTGCATAGACTTCCCCCGGCCAGTTTCGAGATCGCAGCATCAAATAGATCGATCGCTTCATGTGTGACTGGGCGGCGTTGGGTGCCGGTGATAGATCCACTCCCGACGAGTACTGCTGCCATCATTCTGAGATCTTTGATTGCCTTCTTCTCTGGATGGTTCCCGTTATGATTTATGCCAAGGAGTGACTCCATATTCTCTGCCACAGACTTGAAAAACTCGGTGTTTAGAGCACAGTTCTCCATGAGATATTTGACGGTAATAGCTGAGCCGCGGCGATCCTTCAATATCGTCTTTAACGTGCCATTGTGGAACTCAACCAGTCTATCAGTCTCAAGCCAACCGTCATTAACGCCAGTGGTATTCACTAGACCGTTTGCCAAGATAGCTCTCTGTAGTTCAGGCGCTGCCGCAGTGGTTGAAATAAGACGCTTTAGATAGAGCATCTCAAACGCGTACTTGTGCTGTCCCGATGCGTGGAAATAAACACAACTGCGGGCAATAGCTCGATGGAGGAGACCAAGATCGGCATGCTTGATAGCATGCTTTAAAACCAGGTAATTTTGGGTATGTTGTAGGAACAAGATGTGGTTCCTGAGCTCGGGATTCTTCGTGTATCGACAGTCGGCGTCGTAAGACTGTACGATACTCTCAATGAGTTCGTTGAGTTCGTTGGGGCCGTAAGACTGCAGAATGCGAGCGATATCCAACTCTGTATCGCCTAGACTGAGATTACCGAGTCTAGACCACATAAGAGCACAGATCCTGGCCTGAAAGCTGTGGATAATAAGCTGTTCAAGAGCGTAGAAGTCTGCCTTCTTCGACTGGATCCCTTTGCGAATCCAGAAGTTCATAGCGTCATAGAGTGTGGCCTTGCTACCATCGCCTGCTGCACCGAAATGCGTCCGGCTTAGCATATACAGGTAATTCATTCTCACGTGAAAGAGAGCCGGCACAGGCAATACCCATCTTAAGCTATCGACTGCCTGGGCAGCTCTAGATCGGCGACTCTTGATCATGCGGATCCGCTGTGTTGTCTTCTGGTCACCGTATACGAGGAGTAACCGCTCCGCGAATGCCTCATCTGGCAACTGGTATTGCTCCCGGAAGATATTGGATAATACATCCAGATTGCCTACATTCGTGCTCTCGTCGTATGGAATAGGACCAAGAGATAGGTGAGCCGTCTTCCGTCGTGGCAGGATATCTATCACCGGCATAGGAGGTTGTGATGGCATTGATATGCAGTCCGGAAAGGCAGCTCTCATTGACTCGTATACGAAATGACGCGATATCTATCTCTTTAGAGGATCAGCTAACCGTAAGATGGAAATGAGATATAGAATGAATCTCACCTCTACTTCAATGTTATCCCTTTGATTTCCTGGGGATAAGAAGATGTCCTCTAGTTGCAGCTTTGCTACTGGATTCAGCATGCTTTGCAGCAGTCCTCCTTCTGGCATCTCGATGCCTTGAATAAGTAGTCCAGTTGTGACCGAATGGAACGAACTCTGATGATCAACCCGCTGTTCTTTGACGTGCTCCATCTGCTCGAAATTATCGTATGCAGTAACGACGGTTGGCTGTTGCCCTCTTGCAGCTACTTCTTTCGCAGCGTGCTCTGACTGCCTCTTGATCACCTGCAATGTCTTGTGATAAGAGCAGCAAAGCCCGAGTCGTTGTAGTGCTTCTAACTGCCGTCTTTTGACGCCTTTGGAGTGGAGATATACGCTCAGCTGTATCTGGAACCCCGAAGATCGATTCCGCTGCTGCGATCTACATATTACTGCCAGAATGTTAATGAGATACCCGGGATCTTCAATGCCCTCATAGCCTCTCCTGAGGTGATTATCTGGCCTCAAAACACTCCGCAGCGTCTGCATAAGCAATGGACAATTCTCCTCAGCGGCTTCGATGATCTGATTGCTGTCCAGCCGCTCAAAATCAACCACCTCTTCACCCTGAGCATAGAGAAATGGCTTGAGCTTGCCAAGTTGCTCAATCTCCTGCCGTAGCTCGATAGCACCGATGTTTAGGTATTGGATCAAGTAAGATCGAGAGGATGCTACAACCCCATTTCCAGACCGTCGCACGCATGCATCCAGAACAGTAGCATCTTGGAAGGTTGCTTTGGTAAATGCAGTCCTCCTCTGAGCATTCGACTGACCCTCAGAGGTGGCTAGGGTTCGAACGAAGTCGCCAATCGACCAATTCAGGTCGTCACGCATGTATTTCCATATCAGATCAAGCTTCTCGGCGCTATCTCGCTTCTGTTTCCGTGCATTCGTGTTGCGTTGCGATGAGGATGGCGGAGGAGATGAGGGAACGCTGATAGATTGCGGGCTGTTTATAGAGCCGAGGGATGAAAGAGTTGTGGCGCGTTCTTGCATCGTGTGCTTCGACATTACAAAGTTGTGCTGTATCGTTTTATGCATATGGTTTAGCTGAAATGCCTGTGACCATCATCTAAAGAAGCTGGCGCTGGTGATGGCGATGGCAGGGATGCATGATCTCTGAACACTTCGTAGTCCCACTCACACCAAAACGCGTCGGAAAACACTCAGGCCTTACCTCAGGCACTCAGGCCCACTCACTAAGCGCACAGACGTACCGATCACGTGCTTCTGTGAGAGGGCCTGAGAGATTTCCGACACGTTTTGGTGTGAGTGCGACTATCTCCCATACAAAATGGGTGCAGAAGGTGCGGCTTTGCAAAGACGGCACCATCGCCATCAACTCTGACGTGGCATATCGCCTTCAATTCGATACTCCTCATTACAATTAAATACTTCGGAAAACCCTACAGGCCCCAGGCACCTTCTGATGTGGTTTTAGTGTAATTTCTTGTGGAAATATCACCACGAAGGGCAGTCACATCGCAAGAGTCTCCAGTTAATTCATTTGACGACCTGTAACTCCAGCCGAGGGATGCGAGAGGCGTGGCGGGTTCTTGCATTGTGCAATTCGATGCTACAGAATCGTGCTGTGTCTTCTTTATACATACGGTTCAACTGAAGTGCCTGTGACCTCGTCGAGTGAAGCCGGCAATGGCGTCGCATTTGTTTGCAAAGCCGCACCTTCTGCACCCATTTTGTATGGGAGATAGTCGCACTCACACCAAAACGTGTCGGAAATCTCTCAGGCCCTCTCACAGAAGCACGTGATCGGTACGTCTGTGCGCTTAGTGAGTGGGCCTGAGTGCCTGAGGTAAACTCAGGCCCTCTCACAGAACCACGTGATTAGCGCGTCTGTTCGCTTAGTGAGTGGGTCTGAGCCTGCTGAGGTAACACGAGACTATAAAAATCCCTTTGACTGTGTTAAGGCTCCAGACAGGGGGTCGCAGGGGGGTCGGCCCAATTAGGGAACGAGCGTTCAGGGGTACATCAATTCCCACCTATTTTGTATGGTGATAGAAGTCCCAGCAATCCTGTGAGCTACAAAGAGCTACATCGCACTGGTCACAGCCACCGCGAGACTGCCGCCGGATCCGGACCCTGTTGCCGTCGGCCTCACTCAACGGCCGCCGCGAGCTTCGTGACCTGACCTCTCCACGCCGTACGCCCTGACATGCGAGGCAGTTACCCTTTTTCCCTCGCTGGACGTATTTATGCTGTGACAGAGGCGTAAATTCGTCTCCCGCCCGAAACCTCTGCCTAGAGTCAGATTGACCGCTGTACGCCTGGACGAGGTCATCAACAAGGCGCCCTCGCCACTTAGCCTGACGTGTATATGACTTCCAAATAGGCTTGCCGCGTAGCTGAAGAAGGTAACTGTTGACTACAATGACGTCAATTAGGTAGGACCAAGCTAGGGCTTGCCAACCCCCTCGGCGCACACGGTGTTCGAAGCCCAAATATGACCTCAGTTGGTCACCGCGGTCTACCCCGTTCATCTCGTCATTGTAGAAGGCAGCAACAGACGGGATAATAATCTCTTTCACTGGCTCGTCACCGAAAAATCGCTGTATTGGGCGTGCTCGAATTTGGTCTGTTGTCGGCCTCTTGCGTAACCGAAGGACGGTCTCGTCGCCTGCGTACACAGTAGATAAGAACAACACAAGGGCGTTGTCTTTCCACGCGATCTGATTTACCTGGCCCAGGACAAATTAGTAGGGCATTTACAGCTAAAGCTGTCTGCTTGACTGACCTTATTATCCTTAGTTGGGACGGTCCTGATTTCGTTGAATTTGATATTTGCGGCAGCTGTGTTATCGTCATTTTTGAGCTTGACTAAGGGCTTGTAGATGCCACAGTTGACTCAGGCTGTACCCGTAGCGCCGTGGCCGTGCTCGCGGAGGCTGCGTAGGAGGTCGGGAGAGGAAAAGAGGTTATCGATAAAGACGTGATAGTTGGCTTCTGGCAGCAAGTTTAGTAGGGCAACAACCACAGCCTGCGTCGGGTTCAGATAGACTGTCTTCTCCTGCTTGGCCTCACGCCGCCGTTGCCGGGCAGGCTTGAGACCAACAGGTCCAAACCTAGGTCCGGGCCTATGCCAAATCCAACGTAGGAAATAGCCCTGCTGTGCTGCAACCCAAACTTTGAAGCCGACGGGGATCGGCTTGTTAGGGACTCTTGTTGTCTCTTTTGACCTCCCTGTATAGCGGGCCATACACTCATCTACAGCGATGCAAGTGCCTGGAACATAGAAATCCGTAGACACGCGCTGTATGTGGTCAGACCACGGCGTCACACGGTCATAGGTGAGGGCGCTGTTGCTGCTTATGGTGATGTGAGGGCTGAAAATGCGAATGTGACGATGTAGCTGCTGAAATCGGTCATAGGTCATATATTTGATGATAGAGTGAGTAGAGTGTTGGTGCCCCGGCCGAGAAGTCTCCCAATGGTCTTCGAGGTCAAGTTCAGTGTGAATCCCTAAGTAAATAAGGATTGCGACCCATATGTAGACTTCTGCAATAGAGGTTGGTCTCCAGAGGCGTAACCGTGATCTTGGCGGTAATGTGTGTGCACTACCGCGAGCCTCTTGCTGCAGGTGGCTAACCCAGTCATTGGTATATTTGACCCAGCTTTCTACTAGGGAAATAGGTAGGAATTGCTGGAAAAGAGATAACGGGTCCTGGGGCAGGTCCTTGACCTTAAAGTCGCGTGTTGGAACCTCGAAAGGCATGAAGTTGTAGCCGCGTTCGTTGACAGGGGCTAGGTTCGGCCGGCAGGTGTTGTCAGCTCCCTGCTCCCGGCGGCTGTTATCAGTGCAAATGAAGCTGTTATCGTCAAACACATTGATTGCCTGTGTTGAGGGCACTTGGGTATCCATCGCGAAAGTCAGAATCGTTTGTATGTGTATTTTGGTGGGGTTGATTCTGACTACGCGACGCGTTACTCTGATGTACCTCACTGTGAGCAGGGGTCATGTGGGGCACAATCTGGCCTGGAGCCTTAACACAGTCAAAGGGATGTGTTCCAATTACCACTAAAAGTGGGGGCCTGAGGTATCTGCACCAATAGGCAGTCTCAACCCTGGAGGTCACCACGTGACCGCCCGATCAGGTGCTTTGTACATGATCCAATCTAACAAGATGTGGCTTCCGGGCGCAAACCCCAAACCCTTAAAGAAAAGAAAGCACGCAGGGCCTATTGCACCGCCTATAGACTCTGCAACTAGTGTAATTCTCTGGACTATAAACCCTATATTTGCCCCACAGCCCCCTGGAACAATAAGGAGAAAAAAGTATAATCTTCTATAAAAGTTGCTACAGAAGACATAAGAAAAAGGCCGACTAATAGCTCTCTTCTTTAGATACCAACTAAACTCACTTACTATTACTATACACCCTAACTGAAGATACTAATACAAATTCAATTAAAACCAACTCTATATTTAACTCTAGTTGTCAGATTGTGGCACATATACTCAATCGATAAGAGAAGCTGTTACATTAGTAGCGGCGCTACGTTTTTGGTGTAATGGTTTATCTCACAATTAAGAGTCTCAGAGGTGGACCGATTACTGATCTGATCGTGCGAAGCCTGAAACTACCTAAATTGAGCTAGACTGGTCACTAGCGATTGAAGAGGTCGTATGTTCGATCCCCAGGAAAGCCAAGGCCTGGCTAAATCCAGTAATTGCCTAGGAAGCAAAAACCCTAGCTGAGATGAAAATTCCTCGGAAAAATTTGCAAGTCCAGCAAGTAAGCCTATACAAAGGCTTCCTAGCTGGGGGGGTGTGTCAGGTTGTGGCACATATACTCAATCGATAAGAGAAGCTGTTACATTAGTAGCGGCGCTACGTTTTTGGTGTAATGGTTTATCTCACACTAGTGCTACTGGAAAAGGATTTATAGATAAATCCTTTACGCATAAAAACAAATTTATACTATATAAACTGCAAACTTATCACCGGCTGAATATAGTCAATAGAAGACCTTCCTTAGCTGGCGATATCACTTATATAGCAAAACTTAATATGAATATTAAAGGATATAAGGAAAGGATGCTCTTCTACATGATGAAGCTCGGGAAGTACAATATTATCATCGGAAAGCCCTAGCTGACAGATTACAACTTTTATGTGAATTGGAGCGAGAATATTGTAACCTTTAAATCTGACTACTGCCGAACGCACTGTTTGGCAAAAGGATGTCTCCAATTGCCAGTTCCCGGAACCTGCCGCTTGTCAATCTCAGCTACTACGTCAACGCTTCTACGTCCATCACTTCCCCGGAGAATTGGCGCAGCCGCGTTTCATTCCTTGGCTGAGAAACGTGACGTGGCTCTATTCTCACTGTCGCTTTACGAGATTGGCCGAAGGCTAGCGGAACTCGGGGTGATCACCGAAGTGTCCACATTCGCAGAAGCCAGAACATCCCGATTCGATTCCGCACTCACCAACACGCAAAAGACGGAGCGAGAGCTCCAATCTCAAGATAACCACTCTCCCCCTCAACACCAGAACCGACACACCCAAGACCTCAGAACCCGAAGAATAGCTGCCGACATGTACTTCTCAGGGGCATCACTCAAGATATAATAATATAGGGCTGTGGCCAGGGCATATCTTGAAGCGGACGTTATTGCCACTGATGACAGGATTCTTCAGCATGATAACCTGGTTATTTAACCCCATCAGACCGTATGCTAGATGTTGTCTATTACATGATTTTTATCCAGAGTGGCCAGACATTCCCTTTAGCCTTGCACCCCTCTGTGCAGCGTGCTTTGCGAACTCGTCGGGATCAACTAATTCTTTGTATTTTCCACCGCACAAATACTCTGCTACTGAATTGGCGTATGGCAGCGCCCGTCGATGGAAGATCTCATTGCCACTACATTCAATCACTTGGCCAGTCATTGAGTCGTCACTGACTATACTTTTGAAACCTCGTAAAACCGTTGAGACAGGAGTCACCATATCTGGCGGCATTGCTTCTTTCAACGCTGGGCTGATTAGTGGCGTTGGGACTAGGCCAGGGCATATCGCATTTACAGTTATTGGCTCTGTAGTCAGTTCAAACCGCTTAGCCAAACCACGAGTAAGACCAAGAACCTGCCAGAAATTAGTATCGCATATGGAATTGAGAAATGTTTCTTCTAGGAATAGGGCCATCTCACCCCATGCTTTGCCGCACTATAAAGAAGCATCTCTGGCGATGGATAGAGACCTGCCGCACTACTAGTGAACACTAGCTTGCCGCCCTTTGATGCATTCTTTCTGAAAAAATGAATTGCAAGATAGGCAGACCAGATACTCGCAACGAGGCTGACATCAATTGTCAAAATGTCAGGTTGGGAAGGGGCACCACTCGGGAGATCATTCGCTGGCTTCCCGAAGTCGATTCTGTCACCAAACCCCTGGAACGCTTAAATTAGGACAGGCCAGGGGAAAATAAACGAAGGCGGCTGACGACGTTTGCATGTACTACAAGTATATACAACAGTAACGGGCTAGCCATTTTTCATCGAAGGATTAGGACGCCGGTTCAAGTACCTAGATCAATACGCCCCCATTTCGCCCACGACTCCGTGAACGCTTTCACTTGATCATCGTACAAGCTTGCGTTTCCATGGATGAATATGACTCTGTCTTTGAGTTTTTCCGCTACCCGTGTCCCTGACGTTTTATCGAAGTCGAAGATGGCCACGTTCCAGTTAGATTCTGCGAGATATTCGACGACCGAGAGCCCGATTCCAGAAGCTGAAGTCCAGATTAGTAAGAGATATATGTTAGATTGGACCATGCACCTGGCATCAGACCGGGTAGGCCATGTGATCAGTTGCCTAGCATTTTGCCACAAGGCTTAGGAATCAGCTTCTAGCTGATTCTACACAGCACAGAATGGGTATATAAAGCTTGCTCTGATACCTCAGAACAAGAAGAGGAGAGAAAAACGGATATACACATATAATACACACGATTGACATCATCAGAGTGCCACGCTAGCTTTCCGACAATATAAGAGTGGCTAGTGGAGAATTCTTACCTCCACCCGCGACAATTGCAACTGGATGCGAATTTGCCATTGTAAACCAAATATCAACGGGATGAGAATATGCTATGGGTAGCGGCAAGGCGCTGTTATCAGGTGATCGAAATTTTGTTGTGTAGCGACGAACCTTTTCCTTCAATAGGAGAAGAACAGCTCCGAGTGTTCGACTTTCTAGTTAACTCGGAATACACTACGATAGCTCCCGGAAAGCTTATTTGAAATTTGTCTCAGTACATTTAAGCGACGTGCTTGGAAAATGCCCCCCCAAGTGGAGGACAGACGACTTTACCGAATACCGCGGAACCTCCAGCTATGTACATACCCCAAATTGGAGGACAGACCGACTAATTTACCGCGGCGCCTCCAGCTACATAGCTCACTCGGACAATACCCCAAATTGGAGGACAGACCGGCCAATTTACCGCGGCGCCTCCAGCTACATAGCTCACTCGGACAATACCCCAAGTTGGAGGACAGACCCATTTGTCACGGCACTTCTACATAATTAGTTTGCTCAGGAAATGCCCCAAATTGGAGGATATACCAGTTGGTAGCAGGCTACGACTAAACTAACAGTGGAGCCCTTCTGTTAGTCGTATCCTGCAACCAACGGGACTCAAAACACTTATTTTTGATTTTAATATTATATGATTTTAATATTATTTTTACTGATCTCCGCTTTCCTTGCCGCGGAACTGGCCAAAGTCACGAGCACCCAATCGGTTAGCTTCCATTCTACCCCGCGTTTCAGGGATTTGGAATCCTGCCGTTGAAGCATATCCCCGGATTATATTAATCATCCTCCCCTGGTGGTTGCTTGTTACAACTACTCTTCATGTTTCCAGCCTGCTTGTGTAGAGCAGAGCAAGTTCAAACCCTCTTTTACGTGCTGCCATCATGTCTACCAAATATACCACGGATCGTGTCGTCTCGGAAGAGATCAAGCCAACAATCGATGTTGAGGAGATCATCAACCGCGGCAACGCGGCAAAAAAAGGGGCCATAACGGACACGACCCACAGTGACCGAGCTGTGGAGATTCTTGCCACGTACTCTGGGGACCGCGAGTGGACCGCAGAGGAGGACAAGAAACTTGTTCGAAAGATCGACCGCAGGCTCATCAGTATTCTTTTCATTACTTATGGCATTCAATTTTACGACAAGAGCCTCCTTTCTCAAGCTGTAAACCCAAGCTTTTCCTTAGCTGGAATGCACATGCCAGTTACTAATGTTTTGAATAGGCCCTTTTCGGGCTCCGACAGGATTTGAACCTGACCGCCAACGACAAGTACTCATTTTCGTCATCCATCTTTTACATCGGCTTCATCGCCGGTACTTACCCTGCTGCATTGATGGCACAGCGTTGGCCCATTGAGCGTGTGGCATTTGGCATCGTCCTTTTGTGGGGCATCTGCTTAACGCTGACAATCAAATGCACGAACTATCAGACCCTCTATACACAGCGCTTCTTCCTAGGGCTCCTGGAGGCAGGTGTGTCTCCAATGTTCATGATGATTGTTGGTAGTTGGTATAAAAAAGACGAGCAGGCATTTCGCATAGGGTAAGCTACATCCTCTGAGCCCCTCTATGCAATCAACTCTATTACTGACTGAGGGAACAAAGTGCTTGGTACTCTGCGACAGGCTTTGTTTCTTGCCTCTCTCCTCTCATCAACTGGGGCCTAGGTCATATCCAGGGAGGGGTATTGCATCCTTGGCAATATATGTACCTGGTTGCTGGCTGTGTGACAATTGCATGGGCTTTCATTCTTCTTTTCTTCCTGCCGTCAGATCCAACTCTGGCGCGAGGCTTGACTGACAGAGAACGCTTTATCACTATTAGCCGATTGGTGAAGAACAATACCGGAGTTCGGAGCACCCATTTCAAATGGAACGAGGCATGGGAACTTTTTTTCGACATCAAATTCTGGATCCTCGTCACAATTGCCTTTCTGACGATGATTACGAACGGCCCAGTCACAACATTCGTCCCGATTTTTATTTCTGGATTTGGATTCTCTCAGTTCAATTCTTTGCTTCTTGTTATACCCTTATCATTTCTATCCGGTTTGGGCCAGCTGCTCTCGACCTTTCTGGCGGCAAAGGTACCAGACTCTAGGAGCTACATTATGGCTTTTTGCCAGATAGGCCCAATAGTAGGAGCCCTGCTTAGTTGGAACCTGCCTAGATCTGAAAAAGGCGGATTGTTATTTGCAACCTATATTCTGGTCGGATATGCTTCAACATACGCTGTGTTGATGGGGCTGCAGCTTGCAAATACGGCTGGTTATACTAAGCGAAGCCTTGCAAGTGCCGGCATATTCCTTGGGTATTGTCTTGGTGAGTTAGTACATATTTCGGGGTGATTTAGCGAATACTAATTAATAACTATAGGAAACTTTGTCGGGCCCATGGTCTTTAGGGACTCTGACGCTCCAGTTTATCAGCCGGGTTTTGTCACCGTACTTTCGTGCTCCGTTTCTGCTGCTCTTTTATCTCTTCTTTACCGATTCCTTTGCGTAAGAGAGAATAGACTTAGAGATGCGGCAGGAATGCTTGAAGCGTTTGATCATGCGTACGACGATGGCCTAACGGATAAGAAGGTGGGTTTTATAATTTACAAGGTTTTGCAATGCTAACTCTGCGTAGAATAACCAGTTTCGATACTCACTCTAAGACTTAAAATAATTCTTTAGGTCTTAAATCAGTTTTTATAAAATATGCTAACACCCTTACCGACGGTAGGGAGGGTGTAATATAGTCTAAAGGATATATCTCTATAATATCATACTTTGTATTATTAACTCTAGCTATATGCTTGCGCTCTACGAAGCGGTGCGTATATAGCTATGACCTTTTTTGTGACAGGTGTGTGTTTCCCAAGGGATAGACCGGTCGTGCTGGGTTTATGTTGACAGAGGATCAGGCGTGTTATCTTGAAACGGTGGTGGTTGTCACGTTTGGTAATGTGCTGAATGGGTATCAGTGTAACTAGGTAGCTAGAGTCTCGGAAATACTAGCGATCGTGTGTCAGGGCTAGATTACACAATAAGGAGTGAAGAGGGCAGACACGCTACTAGGTAGCAGCTAGAAGGTAGTGGTGGGGTTGTGACTGTATTGATCTCTGGCTTCTATCACATAGGCGGGCGTAAGATAGCTATTTATGCTTCCTCATCGGTAATCCACTTGACGTCCGGCCGAGCTCCGTCGGCGAGGTTGCTGCGAGATCGCCGATGTTTGGAATGTTTAGATACAGACTGTGCCGAATCCGGCGACCAGGGATACCCGGATCCGGCGTTTGCGTTCTCCACCTGTAATTGCATTCCGGCACCTGACATCGTGGGTGCTATATACTGCTACTGCTGTGACTGTGGACCGAAGTGTTCCTTTTATTTATTTATTTTTATTTTTTTATTTGTAGACTGTCCCAGCCGCTCTTGTGGCAGCTATGCAGCGTACGACTACAAGTACAGGTGCTCCCGCCTCTAGGTTTCAGATCACAAGCTCGTTCCTGGCCAGAACTGCTTCCTCCTCCGCTTGAACACGGTAGCCCCTCCACTAATAGTCTTCCTAACTGTTCTGTGTCTCTGACTTGTCAGGCCTTTCCTGGCCCTCCTCTGCTTCTGTATACCGATAATCACTCGTCTGCAGTAAATTAAGCACTGTGGATGGGGCAGAGGGCCCCGTCCTGCGATGATCTTGGTTGCTTGTTCTGTATGTCTGCAGTGTGCTTCATTGAGTGCCGATGTGACCGTATGTGTGGCAGCGGAAGTGTCTGTGGCTTGCTTGTTGATGTGTTCCAGGTCTGTGTTGACTTGAGGCCGTGTAGACGTTGTTACAACAAAAAACGCGTCAAGACACGTCTCGTGGAGCAACGGTCTGCTGGGGCACAGGTTAACTGTGAAGTTGCAAAATATGTCGTGTTTCGAATTGAAGTCCTGAGTTGTTGGTAGTGTTGTTGCCGTTGTAATGTCCATTTGTTGAGCAATAAGTCGTTCAACCACCTCCGTCGCGGCCCCCGCGCGTCCTCGTCGATCTCGAAAACCGTAAACCGTTGTCGGGCAGGACAAATGGAGTAACCCAAGTTCCATTCTCCATCGCGGGCGTACATGGGAGGGGCGCAACTCCCTCTACCGTACTGGGGCTGTAATGTTTGGTGTTTCGTGAGGTTCGGAGGCTCGGATTTCGGCGCGTCGATGCGTCGTGGAACGGGGGATAATCGCTCTCAGAAAACCTACTCCTTCCTGGGAAGCCACCCGGCCAGCCATGGCTACGCCTTAACGACCCCGTCAGCCTTATGCTCCTTCTGGAGACCTTCCCACAGGAGTATCACAGCCCCGACCAAAGGCTGTAACGGTGCAGCCCCGTATCTGGTACGGGGCCATACGGTCGTGTAATCCAAGTTTGTACCTTAAGCCAACCGCAACGGGCACGTATCCCCATCTCTAGGCTGCCCGACATGCACATCCGTCCTCTCGAGCCAGAATACAGTCTCCGCATGTCTCAGTGGCAAGCCGGCCAAGGGGCGACACCCCATGGCACCTACGTCCGACGACCTGAGTGCGAGTCAGGCCCTGTCCGACCCCCTGCCTTCTGGTCACTGTATCCTGCTACAGCCCACCGACAACCCCAGGCGCGACCCCAGGTCCAGCTTCCCGTACCGCGAGTCGTCTCCGAAACGCGGCCGACCATATCTTGCAGATCGGAGACGCCGTGCGACCGCCACACCGGCGCGATCATCTGCACTCCGTCCACTAACCGAACCAGTTTCCACCATATGATATTCGGCCGTGGTGCGCTGTGTCATCGGGGGCGTATCGTCGGTGGCGGGCTTTGCTCCTCGCGCCGCGCACTCGGCGCATTCGCGGGTTGTTCGGGCTTTCTGTGGTCTCTCCCTTAACAAATCCGACAACCTCCTGCTCCCGTCAGTCTTAACAACTTTAATTACGCCCCAATAGAGCACTTAGACTTGTTCTCGTCGGAAAGCTAGCGTGGCGCTTAGTTGACTTGGCCCGAAATCACTCGTGTATTGTCTGTATTCTTCTCTAGGCTATCTCTGCCGCGGTTAGAGGTTATAGGTCTCTGTAACCGCCTTCCTATTCGGACGGCGCCCGCCAAAGGCTCGGTGAGCCCTCGGCCGGACCCCGGGTGTTAGATCTCGTGACTCTGTAATTGGGGTCTGACGGCCTGAGTTGGGTGCCTTTCACACAGCGAAATGTACGATTAAATGATGCCAATTTAGGCTGATTGAATTGATGATAATTACGACCTTAATAATGTCGTTGTGACTGATTGATTGACTGTGTTGTTAATTATCTTAACCGGCGAGGGATTTCCCTTATCTACAGTCTCCAAGACCCCCGCTTCCTTAGTTATCAGACCGGACCGGACCCTCCGTCTGACATTACCTCAGCAAGCTCAGGCCATTACGTAAGAGGAGTCTAACCGTTTTTGGACAAAATCACGTTACTTGGACTACTCCTCTCGTATTTACCTCAGCAAGCTCAGACCCTCTGCTCGGGCGGCGGCTATGCGCGCTTACTAAAGCACGCTAACCCGAACGGGTAACACCTTCACAGAGGGCCTGAGCCCAATTTCCACATTTTTGGTGGCGTTGTCGTTCGCCGCTTTGGAAGCTCTGTACGAAACAGAAACAGCTTAGTGCAACGGCCCTCTGGGGTGTCCCCCCGGGGAGAATAAAAACCTACCTACCTACCTTGTAATCATGCGCGTTCGTTCTTGCTCAACAGAAAACTTGCATGCGTTTGCAGTCAATTGTCAATTTGTGCCACCATTAATACATCTGCATACCACTCTAGATATGACATTCGAAGCTTCGTCCACTACGGCCACACCTGAAGGCAGCACGTCTGGCTCTTCGCTGCTGCCACCCGTCAACAACCACCGCAGACGATCACCCCGCTCAGATGCTGAGAAGCTCGATATTGTATGCAATTTTATGCGAAATGAGCTCCGTTGGGGTGTTGCCGACCTTGTCACGGCATTAGCTTCCTCTGAAGGTTCTAATAATACTCGTCGAAAGGCTGCATTCGTAGCAGCGGCCTACAAGGACTCTGAGGTCCTGAAGTCCTACTTTCGCGATGCGGATCAACTGTGGGGTGACGGCAGGCAGTCTATCATCGAGGCGTTGGATCTGGGCGACAATGAGCTACGGAGAGAGGTGGAAAACCTAGGAACTATACCACCATTTAACAAGTTCGATCCAACCTCCAAGAATGGAGACTTCGACGCGCTCGACATGGACCAAACTGTGAGGGAACGATCATGTGACTTTCATACTTTATGAATAGTCTCATTTAACTTATGAACATTTGTGTAAATAGCTTAAGTCAGAGTTTTCCTTAGGAATCTCTTTCTCTCCTCGTAAACAATCATTTTGCCCAAGTCGCACTCGACCTCGTTCGTGCTCTTGTCCCGTCACACAAACCCTAAATACGATACACAATGAGGCACCTCTGTTACTACAGCTTATCAGAGGCATCATGGCTCCTGAATCCCGGCGGAAGTATCAGCGCCAAAAAGAACCAGCTGCTCGAATCAGTGTGTCCATCAACCAAGTAAACCAAAATTTGACCCCCTTACTCGGCTTGGTTAACTAGAGCCTTTGCTTTACTTGGTTGGTTACAAGAAGTCCTTACTTGGTTGATATTGCTTGACTACTATTCCCAATCGGGCAATTCCTATGGTAACATACAGGTCCGAAGCAGGTGCTTTTGGCACTCAATTGCTGCTACAGTATCTGACTTGAGGCGATTCCGTTCATCGGTAATGACCTTCTTTGTCTGTGAGAATACCCGCTCACACTCAGCGCTCATTGCTGGGCAACTGAACAAGTCAAAGGCCATCTTAGAGAGGATAGGGTAGTCAGACGCATGGCAAACCCACCACTCCAGAGGATCCTCAACTTCCACATCAGCCCTATTAGCCCTGGCCATAAACTCATCGAGCTCAGAGGTGAGCTTGATGCGCTTATTTCCTTGTGAGCCTGACGCCGCAGTGGCAGCAAGTCGCTGACGACGCTTACGGGCCTGCTGGAGAGGATCCAGTGCCACGTCATCGTCAGCAATTACCTCCTCCTGTGGTTGTGCTCCTATCGTGCCCGTTTTGGCAGCTGCTTGCTCGTACTGTGCGTACACCTCCCGTACCACTCTCTTCGCCTCACTGATCCACTGCTTGTTGTGACTCCATTCCAGCTCGAAGTATGCAAATTTGTTCGCAGGGTGCAGGGCAACCGCACAGCGGTATGCTGGCGTAGTATCTGTAAGGCCAAAGTACTCTTCAAGCTTGACACGAGCAGCATCGATAGCATAGGAATAGTATGTGGACACCACCTCGGGGTGATTATCTGCAAACTTTCCAGCCTCTTGAAGCTCCTTGAAGAGAACGTCTAGCGACTCGATCGTTTCGTAAAGGGAGCCGTGGGATCCCTCAAGGCCCGCTTTATTTGCCCGGCCTTCCATGCGTTTTGTTAGATCTTTAAACGGCTTTAAGATACCGAGGAAGTGTTCCAGATCAATCCAATCCTGCGGAGTAAGCGTATCCTTTGAGATATCATATTCCTTGCCGATATGGTTGTAGTTGAGGAAGAAGAGATCGATGGCGTGGCGGAGTTTAAGAGCTCTTTCAATCATCGCATATGCAGAGTTCCAGCGGATGCCGCCATCAACCAGGACTCTAGTGTAGAGGCACTCGATGCTGCCTTCGTCGTACGCCGTCAACACGTACTGTTTCAGCAGCTCCCGTCGCTGGTCACTCCTGTTGACCCACACACAGAAGTTGTGGAGCTTTCCGATAAAGCTCTGTTTCCTCCATATCTCAAACCGCTCCTCATCAGATGCGCCACGCAGCTGTTGTTCCAGCTTGCTAACACCCTGGCCAAAGAGAAGAGCTTTGACGATGAGATTCAACATATGACCAACGCACCGAAGGCGACTCTGCAGTTTGATCGCTGGGTATTGCTTTGCTAGCTCTTGAATGCATGTGTCATTATTGCCAGCGTTGTCCATCATGAAGAAGCCAATGACGGTGGAGATATCGTAAAAGTCAATGACTTTTGACAACGCCTTCGCAAAATTCTCACCGGAGTGAGGTCCTTTCAGAGGTGGGAGGTCCAGAAGAGCTGTCTGCAGTTTATGGCTTTCGTCCAAGAAGTGAGCAACAACTGCTAGATAGTTCGTTCCTTCTTCAGATGTCCAGGCATCCATCGAGATATGGATCTTGCTCGTAGCCACGTGTAGCTTTTCCATCAGCCAAACACGCCTTCCAGCATCACCGACCCATTTCTCTTTGATCCAGTTACTGAGGGCGGATGGGCTCTTTGGAAGAATCTTGCCAATGTCTTCCAGATAGTTGGTAAAGATCTCATGAGTGCGTTGATGGGTTGCTTGGCGGAAGGTGAGATCGAGGTCGATAACCCAGTCGATAAAGTCGTCCTTGAATTGCAAGTCGTTAAACACTAACCGCCGGCCTCCGAGATATGATGTGGGGTTGGTTGTCCCCTTCGCCATGCTGAAGGGGTTTGACAGTGCTGCCTGGTAGCCGAAGTCTTCCAGTTTATGTTGATGCTTTAGGTGGTATATTACGCTGGTAGTGCTCTCACTGGAAAATAGTGCAGTATGGTGGTGGCAACGAATATGGCAGTACTTGCAGAGCCAGTACTTGTTATCCCCATCGGTTGTGAGCTGAGCACCATGTTTGTAGATTGCTGACGGTTGGAGCTTGGAGTTGAGGGTGCGCTTATGAGGCTGACGATATCGAATTGATGGCAGAGGCTTCCCGTCATAGCGAATCTTGTCCCAGTTAATAGGGAAAACACATTGAGAGCTCGTTGGGATCTGCCTTTCCTCGGCAATGGTTGGTGTAGATGCTCCGTCATCAAGTACCGGTATATTAGTTGGAGTTGACACGGAGCTAGGCGTACTGGACAGGGCAGAACCGAGAGGTTCAGAGGGAGTCCTAGGTGGAGTGGACCTTCTGATCCTTCCATACGGCCGAAAGAATGAATGTGCAGACATATTTGGCTTCGAGCTTGGCGCAATCGTTAGGTACCTACTTTGTAGAAACTCGGCGAGAATTTTCACAGCAAAAACGTGGATGGGGAATACCCAGCCAATCAGAGCGCGTATATATGCCAAGTTATCGCGCTATGCCTCATTCGGCAATTCTGTCGAGTAAATCAAGTAAAGCCGAGTAATGAAAGAAGGTTGCTTTGCTTGATTGAACGGGAGCCCTTACTTTGGTTGGTTGTTACGTAATCAAGCAATCACAACCAACCTTGCCAAGTAACTGGAGTGTTCAAAGAACGACTACTGGAGAGGCTGAAGGCGAGAGGCATACCTGGTGGACTGGTGAGATGGATTGACGCCTTCTGCTCGGGACGAATGGCCACCGTGGTGGTAAATGGGCACACGTCACAGCTACGGGAGTTGCCACAGGCAGGTCTCCCGCAAGGATCACCGCTGTCGCCGGTGTTGTTCCTGTTCTTCAATGCAGATTTGGTGCAGAGAAGAATCAACGCAAGAGGTGGCTCGATGGCATTCGTGGACGACTACTCAGCCTGGGTGGTGGGACCAACAGCGGAGGAGAATCGAGCCGGCATCCAATCAATTATAGACGAAGCACTGGGCTGGGAAAGACGGAGCGGTGCGACGTTTAACGGAGACAAAACGGCCATCGTGCATTTCACGCGAAACGCCGCGCGTACCAGCGACAAACCGTTCATGATCAAAGGAAAAGTAGTCAAGCCCAAGACCAGCGCCAAGATCCTGGGAGTGGTCATGGACGCGAAACTACGATACAAGGAACACATAGCTAAAGCTGCCGCAAAGGGGCTCTCGGCCGCTATGTGTTTGAAAAGACTGAAAATGTTGTCACCGCGGACGGCGAGACAACTGTTCGTAGCAACAGTGGCTCCCACCATGGACTATGCGTCTAGCGTGTGGGCGCACTCATGCGGCATTAGAGAAGCCGCTTGGCTGGACAAAGCACAGATGGTTGGAGCACAGGCGATCACGGGAGCTTTCCGGACCGTGGCAACAGCGGTGGCCGAGGCCGAAGCTAGCATCCAACCGGTGCAAGAACGGCATGCGCAAGCGGCAACAAGGTTTTGGATCAACCTCCGGACCCTTCCCAGGACACACCCGTTGGCGACACTGAAGGTGAAAGTGTGTCGCCGATTCGTATCGCCGATGCAGAGGATTGCTCAGATACAAGGGGAGACGGCCACTGAACGAATGGAGATCATTCGAGAATACGCGCTACCGCCATGGCGAGACCGTATCTTGGTGTCGTGCGACCCTGACCGGGAGAGAGCGGTGGAAGCAGCAAATAGGGTGGACGGCATAGTCATTACCACCTGCTCCTCACAGAGAAGGGGCATGGTAGGCATGGGAGGTGTCGTACGAGATACGGCGATCAACAATGCTGACGAGGATGTGGCCAGCTACTCTATCACTCTCGGGTCGAGGGAGGAGCTGAACCCATACATAGCCGAGCTGGGAGCCATAGAGATGGCCCTGAGATGCATGCCATTCGGACTGCGTCGACGGAATATCATCGTCATGACGAGCAACCGCTCCGCACTAGAAGCCATACGGCGGCCGCGACAACAGTCCGGTCAACAGACCATTCGGCAAATCTACAAGCATGTCAACCGTCTTGAAGACGAGGGCAACTCTCTCCAGATGATGTGGGTTCCAGCAGGAGAGGAAGACTTCGCACTAGGACCAAAAGCCAAAGCAGCAGCCCGGAAGGCCACTGAAAGTGAATGCAGACCAGATAAGCCGCCGTATCAAGCAAGATCCACGAGGATAAGACTAGCCACAACCAAGCAGCGGCAACCAACGACATCGCCGGGAAGAATCGGAAAATACTCGAAGATGATAGACACGGCACTACCTGGCAAGCATACCCGTACTCTATATGACCTGCTGAAGAGGAAAGAAGCAGAGGTGCTGGTCCAGCTCCGCACCGGAATGGCAAGACTAAATAGCTTTCTGCACAACATCGGCGCAGTGGAATCGGATATGTGCGAATGTGGTCAAGCATCCGAGACAGTTGCACATTTTCTATTCAGATGCACAAAGTGGACAAAGCAACGGGAAGGCGTGCTGAAATGCCCACAAACAAAGATGGGAAACCTCTCGTTCTTCTTGGGAGGAAAGGCAGCGTCTGACGAGGACAAATGGGCACCAGATATGCGGGCAGTACGGGCAACGATCAAATTTGCCATTGCAACGGGGAGGCTTAACATGGACTAGAAGCCTCAGGCACACTAACTATGCAGATCAATCCCTACTAACATCATACAGTCTCATTTTGACAGACCGGGCTTCAGCTGCTGAAGATAGGATGCTGAACACTTGGGGAAATTGGCCTTCAAGCAGGCCTGTCACGACATATACACCAGATTGGACCAGTTAGTAAAAGTGAAATTTTGGGGCTTCGGGTGATTATGGAAGAACTGTACGAAACGAAAATAGCTTAGCGCAAAGGCCCTCTGGGGTGTGTCCCCCCGGGCGAAATAAAATCCTTACCTTACCTTGATTGATGGACACACTGGAAGCATGTCTCCCTCGAAGACGTCGCTTGGCTCCGATGTAGTGTTTGCAGCCCATGCCTCGATGTATATCTCCCAAATTGCCTGTGCTATGTCCATCGCGCCATCGCCAGCGTCCAAGTCTGCCCGTGCTTGCTGCAGACGGTCGGAGCCTTACTGCTCGCGTATCTGGCGTGCATCCCGTGCCTCTGTCAGACATTCCTCCGCCAGAAGAACCCTACTAGGGCACTATCCTCTCACCCAATCTCTGGTCAAAACTGGACAGACACCCATTTAAAAAAATCAGGACACTCTCGACTTGTCACTGCAAACATATACATACACAGGTACCGGCCTTCCAGACAGCATAATGGCGACAGGTAACCGTCTCCATCAACAAGGAGAAGTTCTTCCCCAGGAACAGGCCAATTTCGACCAGGAGGACATACCACGGAGAGGATATAGAGGATGAGCTCGACCTTGTAATTACACCTGGCTGAGATAAGCAGCCGTACTTTCCATACCTCCAACTACGTCTACATCGACACCACCACGCTCACCATGAGCACGATGCTCCATCACAGCCACCGGACCTCCGAGAGCTGGCATACGCTCTTCCGCGAATACGGTCGGCACGGTAAATTGGGGCTGAGCCTATGATGGGACGACTCGCGGCCGGCGTTTCAAGCCATCAGATCATAAATTAGCTCAGCGAGCTACGGAACCTTTATGACGATAGGTTGGGTCTCCCTCTCAAATTGGATCACCCCGCGCCTTAGTATACCCAGTGCCGAGGGCCGAGGAGCGTTACTGCCGTGATTATTTCATGTGATCGATGTTTCTGAGGGGTACGCCCTATGATCATGCCCGAAGATTTCTATGGTAATTGTGGAAACCTAACCGCAAGTCGAATCAGAACCATCACCGAGAGTTTGACCACCCCCAAACCCCAACTGTTCACCGAAAGGACACGAGTCTAGGATTGCATTCAAATTGGGTCACGTTGAATCCTATCATGTGGCACTCGAAAATATTTCATTATCTAGCTCAACTAGCTTCATGTGTGTCCCCAAATTTGAAATTTTGTGAAATTGCAACTTTATGATGAATAATGAAATGAGCTGACCCTATCGAGCTAGTACTTTGAAGTGACACTTCCCGTACGTGACCAGCACACGCAACAGATGCTATCATGTATCCAGATACATGGGCCTACAGGAGGTTGTTTGCACTAAGCCACACCTATATTGCTAATATGTACACGAGGGCGATATTATCTTTCACAGTCCCGCCATTCATGACGTCCACCGCATGGGTCCGCGGAGTGAGCACGCGATCAAATTACCCCAAATTGGGGTAACTCCACGGGGCTGAACACCTTTTACGGGGTTGCAGGGCACGTGCGCTCTGAGGAGTCCAAGAAGGTGTTGGGTAGTGTGATCCACTGGAATTCGGAGACGGCCACCTTCAGTCCCACGATGTCCCTAATCCTTTCAAGACCGAATCATTTTAATCGTGAAAGGCGGAGTGTCGCTAACGTTGCTCGCACCGTGCTCCAGAGGAACTATATAGGGGTCTAGACTGGATCCCTCCTCATGCGAATCATGAGTTTGGTGACTCAAATCTTTTGTTTACCATCAAATTTGCATCTCCACCACACTTAGCACACCATGTCGTCAACCACCGCCCTAGTGTTGAGGGAGATTAATGGGCCGTTTTCTCTCGAGAAGCTTACTCTCGATAAAATCAGAGAAGATGAAGCTTTGATCGAGATTCATGCTACCGGAGTCTGCCATACGGATTTGTCCTGCGCAAATGGTACACTTCCTGCCTCAACACCTGCTGTGCTTGGCCATGAAGGTTAGTCCTCCCTGATTCTCTCTGGATATCCCGCCATGCTAATAGACCTAGGTGCTGGGGTTGTCAAAGAGGTCGGTGCAGCCATTAAGGATTTATTACCCGGTGATAAAGTATTGCTTTCCTTTGCCCATTGCGCTTCATGCGATCCATGCCAGTCTGGACATCCAGCGTACTGTTATTCTTTTATTCCCATGAACTTTGGCGGAAAACGGAGAGATGGGACTTCTACAATGGAAATCGACCTCGATGGAAAGAAAACAGCAATGCATAGCAGCTTCTTCGGACAAAGTTCCTTTTCTCGACAGACAATTGCTCATCGATCGAGTATTGTCAAAGTTAGCAATGATACCGACCTGGCCCTATTCGCTCCTCTTGGATGCGGGCTTCAAACAGGTGCAGGTGCCATTCTAAATACGTTGAATATTCAGCCGGGTAAGACCGTGGCCATCTTCGGCGTTGGATCCGTCGGAATGAGTGCTGTGATGGCGGCTAGGCTACGTGGGGCTAAAGAAATCATTGCTATCGACGTACAGGAGTCTCGTCTTGACCTTGCCAAAAAGCTCGGTGCTACGAAGACAATTCGAGGCAGCGATCCTGAACTGGTTTCCAAGATCCGAGATATGTTCCCTCCAAATGGTGTTGATTATGCTGTTGACTGCTCTGGTATACCAGCCGTTGTTGAGAACATGGTCGATTGCCTGGGGACGCTTGGCAAGGCTGCAACTGTGGGTGTTCCGACAGTAAGTCCTGGCTGGCGTTTGGACAACGCATCTGTTAAGTGAAATTACTAATTTCTTTGTCGTAGCCTGGAA
This sequence comes from Dactylonectria macrodidyma, assembly GCA_020744425.1. Classification (NCBI taxonomy): domain Eukaryota; kingdom Fungi; phylum Ascomycota; class Sordariomycetes; order Hypocreales; family Nectriaceae; genus Dactylonectria; species Dactylonectria macrodidyma. The sequence goes on from JAGMUV010000034.1 coordinate 570,306, forward strand.
AGAGGGCCGGTATTGATGTGTTTGCTCTGTTGGCGAATGGAAGACAATACCTTGGTTGCTGTGAGGGAGATGCGATCCCTGGCAAGGTAGAAAGACATCTCCCGACACATAATAAGTTGGATACTGACAGATATTAGTTGATACCTTACCTGATTGAAGAGCATGCAAAGGGCAATTACCCGATCGAAGAAATTGTTCGCTTTTATAACATCACGGAATATGAACAAGCAATCAAAGATACGAAGGAGGGCCGGACTTTAAAGGCTGTACTGAGATGGACTTAGACCCTCTTTATTAGTTGACAGTTGCACAGAGCTGGCCAGTGTCATCAAATCAAATAACAGAAGAGCCAAAAAATACTCTCCTTTCCGGCACACTGAGGTCAAACGCGGTTCAGATTGCTCTGTGATCTGAACCATGTTCCATGGGCGGGTCCCGCATACTACTATCTCCTCCGCCAACTTAGCCGACGCCAGCATCAAATCTATTATGCTTAAGTGCTCCAAGTTCTCTAAAGTCTTTACCCCCCGGGGAAGAAGACTGAGCAAGCTATGCTCCTCCATAAGACCGACAATCAGCTCTGCCTTACCTTATCTCCGGCCTGTCACGCCATCTCCTCCCTAGAGATAGTCATAATAATTGAAGTTGCCTACTAGGATCACGTCCGTTCTTCCCCCTGTTACATCGCAGAATGTTATCACTTGGGTATGCAGCATCTCCTCATTTTCCCCTTCACATTTACCGAGATCACCAGCATATCCCTGTCAGGGAGTCGCAGCACCGCCCCTATTAAGTCTGCTGACTCCATCAAGATCTGTTCTGCCTCTATATCTCGTCAAATCTATATCATGCTACAGATCAGCCACTGCCCATCATACCGCTACATCAATATCATCTTAGTCCAGTTACTATAGCTATTTAATATTGTTGAAGGAAGCCCACAGCCGCCGTAGGCGGCCGTGGCCTCAGGCAGCCGGGACCTCATACAGGCTCCAATTCCCTCGCCTAGCTAGCTCGGGAAAATCATAACAATACACACATCTTTGATCTCTTGACAAATATCATCACCACCAAGCCGCCAATGGTTCATGCGTATAGTTCAACAACAGCCAGCACTATATACTACTGAAGGTCCTAGTCATTTATCATGCTTAGTTAGATAACATCTCTCTTTCATACCTTAAGTTGGAATATTTACAGCTTCATATATATAGCCGCTTTCTGTCACATTTCGGGGTCATCCTGAGACGGATAATAACCTCACTTCCGGCTTTCCTAGACAACGCGACTTTCCTTTCCTTCTCAGACCACATAGCCGGCCCTGTGACCACGATCTCGGTCCCCGGGACCCACAGGGCCCCGGCCCCTGTGCAGCGGCGACGGACTGCCGCCTCCGGCAGCAGCCGTCTTCATCATGTATAAAAGACGGGCTCTAGGCCCGTCCCTTAGCTAGAAATCAAGAGCTTTTATCATCATCATTGTGATCCTATCCATTCAGTGTGATACTTTCATTTCATGCCTGGCAGTTCAAGCTGAACGCTTCGTACGGCCCTCCGCAGGTAGCACATAACAGCTCTGCTACCTGGCATTACCTGTGCTAATATCCTTACTACGCACACCTTCCGCATACCTGCTCCTTCTTGCACGCGACATCTTGAGGTGCCAAATAGGTAGGTATGTAGCTAGCTCGCCATGCAAAGCTGTAGGAGTCTCAAGAGGGTGATCCTGTGGCGATAATTCAGCGAGGGTGACTGATTCAGAGCCGAGCCTCAAATCGAGTTGACACAATTTCAGATCACTTGCCTCCCACCAGCCCAGGGATTGAAGCACAGAAGTGTCGGACAGGACAGGGCCACAACCCTCAGCAGCAGGGGGTTTTATTGTCAGCCAAGCAGCCATTGAGCATACAAAGTGAGGGGGGCGGCCGGGACACACCCCTCCACCATGGCATGGGACGTCAGGACGCCTCCACCTGTGCAGGGATCTGGCTCCATGTCTCCATGGGGGCCTCCATCCCATCATGGATCATGGTCGCTCGGCCACTGTCATAGTGCCATGGGCGCTGCATTGTGTCTGTGTCGCGTCTACCGAGTACGATGGGCATCCCGGTGGGCGGCGAGGAACACGTATGTCCTTGGCTAAAACTCGTCACATTAGTTGGTTAGGTGTTAGATTATATACCTGGATAATACCCTAAACTTTTTCCAAAGTGGCGCAGCTGGTTGATCGAACATTAGGCGACCATGTCCAGGGTATGGAGTACAAGCTACTTCCAATCCAACTCGTCGGTACGGAGTCAATGTGTCGCTGTTCCCATCCCCATCGCCGTCGGCAGCTCTCCGCTCCCCAAAACTGCCGTTCGACCAAGTATCCCGTCTAGCGCTGCCACTGCGGGTGAGTACCCCTGCCGGGCGTAGCCCGAAACGTTGGAATGGGAGGTGTACGGCACGTTCTCTCTCCCACGCGATAATTTACTTATTAACCTCGACCTCGCCCATCCCTGAGCTTTGTCTTTCCTCTCCGTCAACCTCTTCCTCCTCTCCCTCCTTCTTTTTTCCAATTCAGGTCCGTCCTACTTGCTTCGTTACCTGCAATCTCCTGTTCAATTGGACTTGATTCTAGCTTGACCTCCTGATCGGCCTCGACTCGCCTCGATTCCTACCTTGCGGCGGTTCCCCTCCCCTTCAAATCGGTCGCAACTTGACAATTCGCCTCGTGCGACAATACGCCCCCAGTGGTCCATACATTTGCCTCGCCACAACATGTCCGACGAGGAGAAGACACCCAAGTTCGAGTGCGCCTTCGGCAGCCTTGACCACGCCCCTGATAACGCCGATGGCCTCCATCGCCTTCTTAACAACAGATAGATCCAGCTGATTGCAGTTAGTGGCTCCATCGGTACAGCACTCTTCGTGAGTATTGGTAGTAGTCTTGCTAAGGGCGGTCCTGGTAGCTTATTCCTGGCTTATATTATTTACTTGCTTATCCTCGCCCTTATTAATAATAGCATTGCTAAGATAAGTACTTTTATGCCTGTTTCTGATGGTTTATTTGTCTTGCTAGCTACTAGGCTAATAATATACTTAGCTTTATTGCTAGCTAGAACTTCTTCTTTTAACAGGCTTTCTATCCATACTCCATACTCCATACAGGCCCGTATGGAATATGGAATATGGAATGTACCTCATATGGAAGCTTATTCCATACGTATGGAATACAAAAAATGACGTCATCTCTCAAACTGCCCCTATCGTAAAGAATCAAGTTTAGGAGCTCTGCAATTCGGTAATTATACAGTGATTTGCCTGCTGTCGGCTGCAGACAGAACTGAGATTGAAGTATGAACCAGCATGGACGATGGGTTTGGGATCACTCTGAAACAGACTGCAATAGCGGGGATAATATTTTCCGGAATAATCCATTATTCCATACGTATGGAATACGGACGGCCCGTATGGAATATGGAGTATGGAGTATGGAATATTCCATACTCCATCACTTATTCCATACGAGTATGGATAGAAAGCCTGTTCTTTTATAAAGCTATCTTAATCCTCTTTAAAATTCTGGCCCTGAAATTGGTGCTTTTTTTCTAGAATAGTGATATTATTAACCCTAGCTTTATAGCTGGCATTTACGCTGCTGTTATTATTATCAGGCAGAGGATGGATTGGTGGGGACAGCTTTAGTGACGATGGATGATCTTGATGATTTCTATATAATGAAGGGCTAGGGATCTGTCTTATACAGTGGGGTTGCAAAAGTTCCGACAATTTCCCGCTTTTCCCCTCACTTGCGATCGCGATCACGGACATCACGCCGGGCCTCAGTAACTTCAAACAGCCACAACTCAACCATTATGCCTCGGGTCAGAGCCAAATCTCATCATAGTCCTCATCGAAGGACGAAGATTGTATACAAATATAATTCTGGTATCCCAGCTACTCGAATAGCTGCAGACGAGGGCATTTCTAAACATGCAATATTTGGCATCATCCGGCGCTACAAACATCAAAAAAGCGCCCAGAGCAATCCGCGCTCTGGGCGCCCGACAATTATATCAACCCGTGATAAAAATCACATATTCAGAATCGTCGATCAAGACCCTTTCGTCACATGCACAGAAATCCTTGAATTGACCGGTCTGCGTTGCCACAAGACGACTTTAACTCGGTGGCTACGAAAACAGGGCATCCAACACCACCTCGCACTTCGACGGCCATTTCTGAGCCCAGCTGTGGCCGAAAAAAGGCTGGCTTTTGCACAGCAGTACATCAATGAAGATGAAAGCTTTTGGCATACTTGGATTTTCTCTGATGGGGTCTCAATCGCTCGTGGTGACGGCGAAAGGCAAAAGTGGGTGTTCTGCCGATATGTAAGTTGAACGCCTTATCTTTAGATCACTTTCCTAACCGCACCTAGGGCGAGAGACTTAAGAAAAAGTATATACAGGGCCAAAAGAAGCCAACGAGGCATTCTAAGATGTTTTTTGGTGCATTCAGCTTAGATAGAGCTACGCCTTTGGTCCCTTTAGACGGGGACCCCGAATCCATCCGCAGCGGCGTTTCTAGCCGGATTATTCTGGAATGCTTGAAGCAGCATCTTCCTGAAGTTATTGATGAAGGAATGACATTTCAGCACGATAACGGACCAACTTATAAAGCCCGTTTTGTGCAGGGTTGGCTGCGTAGCTATGCTAGAAGGGAGGGGGTCTTTTTGCCAAGTTGGCCGCCTTATTCACCTGATCTTAATCCTATTGAAAATCTGTGGGCTATCCTAAAAGAGAGGATTTGCGAACGTTATCCAGAACTTGGAGAGCTTCCAAAGAATTCTCACTCCTTAGAACGTTTAATTGATGCTGCTATAAAGCTGTGGGCTGAGATTGATGACGAGGTGTTCGAAAACCTGATAAATTCGATGCCTGCACGGATGGAGGCGGTTGTGGAAGCAAATGGCTGGTACACAAAATATTGATATAATTCACAGTAAACTCCAGCTTCTGGGCTTTAAATTCATCTAGCATATGATTTAATATGATATTATTTGGGTGGACAATGCGAAGTCAAAGGTTGGGCAGCCATCAGGAAAAGATGGGTGGATCCGGGCGTTGTCGGAACTTTTGCAACGGACTGTAGATGAAGATGAGGGCGGCCTCCGGCGACCTCGGGGCCCGAGGGGGCCCGAGGTCCGGAGGTCTGAGACCGGAAGGCTCGGACTGCCGGCAGTCTGAGGCTTGATCCAGACCAGATTCCTAGCAGCCGGTCTGGAAGCTGTTCCAGACATCTTACAATGATCCCAAGATACGACTTTCCCTATCAGACTGCCTTACAATTATCTTCTATGTATAAGACTTTAAGTCTCAGGGGATATTCCATTTTTCTTTATTTTAATATGCTGTTACTATGCAACTTCTCCCTAGCTGCTATCTTACTAGGAATTGCTCCTCCCCTCCTCCCTATAAAAGACAAGATTGGATACTAAACTCTGTCTATATATATATAATGCTCTTACTATCTTAGCTATTTGTGGCTACAATGAAGTTAAGTTCTGGCTCTCTAGTAGTAAGGTTATTCTAATTCTAATTTTATTTTATTTTATCTTTATTATTATAGTTAGTAGTAATTCCCAGAAGGATGCATATAGCTTCTGCTACTAGTATAACCCTGGATTATTTGCTGAATAGAATAATATGAGCTTGCTTAGTTACTTTGAAGGCTTCCTCGCTACTTTCTAAAGCACTAGCTTCACTGTTATTAGTGAAGCGGGGCTGTCGCATTGCCAGCTACGCTAAAAGGGAATGCGCACTCCGTCAAGACGTAGTGCAAATATTATATATATACTGGATGTGACAGGGGCTAATTGGATTGGTCCGTGTGTTCAACACCAAGGAAGGTATATTAAGGGAGGTCTCACAGCTAGATTTATCATGAGAGCCTTCATCGACAGACTGCAGGAAGGAACGAGACCTCCCAGTCTGTCAGACCGGACAGGTCTTTATTTTCTTTAGCGTCTTAGTTATTCTAGTTATATAGTTATTTTGAAGTTGGCCTCTGTCTCTTCTTTTAACTTCAGACCGCGAGCCTGATCTGCTATGTCGGGCCTATTTAGACAGCCCCTTAGATCCTAGGTTACTACTAACCTTCTAATGCCTTGCCAAACGCTGCACCTAGGATCTGTCTGAATTAACTGTCTCATTAGATGCTTCCCTCTGCTTGTAACGGTTGTGCTAGACCGCTGTACCATAGGGCAAAAGATTGGTCAATGCCTTTCGGTACGAAAGGTCTTCTTAAGCTCTGAGATTTTCACCCCCAAAATTTGGCCCCCCCCCCTTGCAAAGTTACCGCATTAGGTGATTACCCGATTCGGAAGCGCAACTGCACCTCCTGTTGGGCGGCCAATACATGGGCGCCCGGGCGCGCCACCACAAACTGTCCGGCGTCCCATTGGCCCATGCAACACGCGCTGCAAACTTACAAGCACAGTCTGAAGTTACTATGTCCTCATTTGACAACTGTAAAGTATAATCGGCTACGGTTTGACGACAATACACTGATCTACCGAGCCAGCAGTCGAATGCAAGGCTTGCTGCTTCTTGCTGTCTCTTTCAACGCTCTTCCAGATGTCTTTCACACCTCTTCTCTTGTTTGCCAGCGGATTATCTCCCATCTCATGGACGACTTGGGCCTCAATGCGTTCATCCTCCGCCTTGCTCCAATCCAAATACGCCATCATCTCTTCTTTCGTCCATTCTCTTGATCCTGTTGAGGCCGTGTAGCGCTTGGACATCTGCTTGTAGTCCAGACACCACTCATAGCTCTGCTTGTCGTACCTTTGTGGCAGCCCCATCGCCCTACGATATTGCTGGTTGGTCTTGATGCTGCCGGTGGGCTGCGCTGCGTACCACGCGCTTCTCGCGGCAACATACCTTCCATATATAGCTTGTGGCGAGTCGTACCTCGGTGGTGAATGCAAGAGGGGCTCTCGCAAATGGCATGGTTGTTGCACCACAGACTCTCCACCGACGGAGCTTGGCACAGTTCCTGCCCGACCGTCTGAAACGATAGGAGAGTGGGGACCTATAGTGGAATCTTGTATAGTAGGCGAAGGCGGGACGAATGGGGTTGGTATAGCAGCGGGAGAGCGAGAGCGTCGAACAGCTTCCGTAGGGCGTTCTAGTGTAGCTCCGGCCAATGATGGCTCATGGGTCACCGAAACACTTTCAGCAGGGTCAGTAAGAGCTGGAATTGCGACTGGTGTTGCGTCCGGCTGCGGGACTGACTTCGAAGCCGGTGCTGTCGGTGTGAGCAACTCCTGGAGCCTCAGAGGACATGCACTCGAGGACTTTATGTGACCGACTGCGTGACATCTACTGCACGTACGGGGCTCTTTCTTGCCGTACTGGATGATTTCAAATCCAGAGGGTTCTCGTCTGGTGCTCGTTGTGGGCTGGCTAGTTGTCTGGATACCTTGCCTTGGGACTCTACGTGGTTCCAGTATGGGCCGCGGTCGGTCCACATTCCGTTTCAAGGCCCAATGAGGATGAAAATGCTTAAGCAAAAGGCCCTGCCTTTCCTCCTCAAGTTTCTTCAACGTGTGGGAACATGGCAGTCCATGCGAGGAAGTGAAAGACTGACTGCAAGGAGCTTTAAGAGGCGCCAGAAGTAACTTCCGCTGCTCTTGCACTTTGCGCAGTGCCTGGTGTGACACCCAACCCTGCACGGCTTCGAACACCTCTCCCGAGACATCTAGAGGCGTCCGAGTCTGTTGAGAGGCTCGTATGTGATTCAGCTCTTTTAGTTGGTTGGTGACTGCGTGGCGCATGGCCTGCCAAGAGTCAAAGAGGTCGAATGTGGATGTCTTGATATATGATTTGATCAACGAGTGGATTCCTTCGGCCCTAGGAGGCAAACGTTAATTATCTTTCGATATTAATGTAAACCCTGGCTGACTACCTTGAAGTGGCCACATTGCCAAAATGCAAGTGCTTATCCACCCATGCTTTAACAATTCTCTCCTTGTGCGGCTCGAGCCAGTATAACTTAATATACCCAACCGCCCGGGGGTGGCTTTTGGCGTACTGGAGCTCAAACTTGGCCAACCGCTCTTTGAACATCACTTCGGTTGGCGAATCCACAATTGAGTGCCAAAATCCGTAGAATTCGTTCCATGCTGCCTCTGCTTGACCGCTCGATTGGCTACTCTTCACTACAAAGTCAGGTTTGCAGTACTGCAGAACTGCCTTGTTGACATGCCAGAGGCAAAGCAATGCCTTGGAGGAAGGGAACCAGGTTGCAGCCGCATTTATCGCAGCGAGACATCGGTCAGTCAAGACCACAGAAGGAAGTTCATGCTGATAGAGTGATTTGAGATGATGAAGTGCCCACGAATAGTCTTCTTCTGATTCACCTGATAGAAAGGCAAATGCGATGCAGAACGAACGCTGACAAGAATCAACTCCAACCATGTCAAGGAGCGGCATGGCGTGCTTGTTCGTCTTATAGGTGCAGTCTAACAACAAGACGTCTGGGTTGCATTGGAGGTAGGCAACGGAGTCCGGATGGGCGAAAAAGATGGCTGTGAGCCGATGGTCTGAATCCAGTCGAACTCGACACCAGAAACCCTCTTCGTATAATTGGTCAACCAGCGCTTGGATACTGCTTTGCCCTTCACGTAGATCTCTCCTGGTTGCCGCAATTCGGTTATAGACGTCTTGCTGAGTCGCGAGGCTATCGGAATTGTTATGGAGGTAGGTTCTGATATCTCGAGGAGCAGTACCAGCGGTCGTCAGATTTGAAATAATGGCAGCATCTCTCTCGTTAAGCTGGCGATGCGCCGGGTGTGCAGACGCATCTTCACTCGGTGGGTGATTGTGCTGGGCACACTCCTTGTCTGGTCGATGGCTTAGGACCCATGTACTTCCATCCAGTGACTGTTTGGCCAGTACTGAGAACTTGCATCCGGTTCTCCGGCTACAAGTGCGGCGTTTTCGTTCGATAGATGTACTCGGTGGCGGCTTATTCCGATCGCATGCAAACACGACTTTGATTCGACCGTTTGAGGTCTTCGTGGATTTTCCCGTCGTGAATGCATAACCTCGAGGTTTCGCCCAAGAATTGATGGCTGTGAGAAGAGATTCGCGTGATTCATATATGCCCTCCGGCGGCAGGGCATCATCAACAAATGTCGTCTGATCCATTGTTTCTCCTGAACCTGAGGTGTTTGTCGCGGTTTAGGTTACAGTTGCAGAGCGCGTGTTGCGTGTTGCATGGGCCAATGGGACGCCGGACAGTTTGTGGTGGCGCGCCCGGGCGCGCAATTTTATTTGGGCGCCCGGGCGCCCATGTATTGGCCGCCCTCCTGTTGGTCCGGATTAATTCAGCCCGAAGGGCGTTTTACTCAGTCAGAAAGAATCGAGCATAAAACCTCTTCTGATTGGCTAACTGGCCTGGCCTGTACTCAACTCGTGCTGGAATTGGTCGGCTGATGCTGATGCTAATAACGCCACCAAATGAAGGCCTCGCCACAAACCCCTGAGCGTTGAGTATGTAACTAGCTAGCCAGCTCTCTGAGAGCTTTCAGTTCTTCTTTTCTTAAATTCAATTAATTTGTTGGTTTCTAAGCACGCTTCTGGCTGAATAAGCTCTGTGCCCCTTACACCACCTACATGGCGGCTGCTTCCCTTTTCCGTCAAATCTATCAAACCCATCAGGTTACTAACGGTATCTAGGTTCACATATCACCTCCGCAGCCGACCTACGTCTCTAGATTCCCCGGTTACCCTGCCTCCAGGCAAGCAGTGCGGTTTCCTCCTTCCCTGTTCATTCAGACCTATTCTAACTACCTTGCAGACAACCTCCCTATCGAGATCTATCACGGTATTTGACCTCTGGGCTGTCAGACAATTCCCTTGCACAGGGTTTGAAGCGGTTTTGTAAGCCGCTAGCACCACCTACGGGTGTGTTTTGCCGCAGCCACGTACGCCCTCGCAAAGCCTCCCTGCCCGAGCGATATCTAGCAGTCTAGGTGGGTAAGAGGTGGATATATATACGGTCAGATGGAGGACGATATACCCCAGGCAGTCCGCAACTGCCGTACCTGCAAGCGAGACCTGCCCGAAGTCGAATTTCGAAGCGTCAAGGACCCTACGAAGTTTACAGGACAGTGTACTAGCTGTAGGGCACGCCAAAAGGAACGGGTAACCGAATCTCGAGCCGCCGTTGCCGCTATGCGGAATATCGCCTTGAGGCTATCGCCACGCAGAGCTACGAAAAGGACGGATTCGCTAGCTAACCTGACGCCTCCAAGGCGGACTGCGCCAACGCCTACGTCTGTAAACGGCTTACAACCTCCTGCCACGCCTGCTCTATTCCGTCGCCTGGCGCCCACACTCCAGGGACTACCTAGACCTCTGTTGGAGAGGGACCTTCCCTTATCACTCCTACCCTTAGCCTGCCAACAGTAGTTCTGGGCACGCCGATTCCTCAAACGCCAATTCCTCAAGGCACTCTTCCAACGGCTCCTGTTGTGCTAGGCACGCCTATACCACGGGAATCGTTCCCTGCCACACCTTCATTACTGCCACAGGGTCATTGCCGTGGCCGTTATACACGTCAAGGCACCTTTAACCCACGACCACGGCCAGAGCCTCAAGAGCGACAGTTTGATCAGATCGTTGATCCACCTTTTACAGTGGATCTTAACTTGCCTGCACTTAGTGAGGAGGATCAGGCGCTTGTGCGGGAGTTCTATACCGCCCTGGATGACGAGAAGATGCATAGTTGCATTCGCTGCCGGGAGCATTGGTTCGAAATGAAGAGAAATAGCTTGAAAATCTGCAGCCGCTGCATTAGTCGAGACAGGGAGAGAAACCCTAACGAGCCCTACTTCTTTAGCGCTGCGAATAACCTTGACTTCGGGGAAGTCCCCGGTAATCTACCTGGCCTAACAATGGTTGAGGAGATGCTGATTGCTAGGGTTCACGTACACGTGAAGGTCCTACAGGTACGTGGTGCTCAATACAAATACCGCGGTCACGTTGTCCACTTCCTTCGCAATGTTGGTAGGCTATTTGAAGAGCTCCCAGTCCTACCTGAAGAGCTAGATATCGCACTCCTGCGGCCTCCTAATATGGAGGGCGACCCTCACTTCCAGCAGCAGTTTGCTCGCGATTTCCGGGTACGCCGCTCATGCCTGTTGACCTGGCTCCATTACCTACAGCGCCACCACCCGGGCTATCGCGATATCGTTGTGAGGCAGGATCGCTTGCAACGGCTTCCTCTTGATGACAGCATAGTTGCTTCCATTGCTTGCCAAGTGGCTGACATACCTGACGGCGAGGTCCCCCAAGGTCCGGTTGAGGAGGCTGTAGAAGAGGATCCTAGCGATGCCGACGCATCAGCCATCCCGAATTTGCAGGTTACCGATACCGAATTAAACGCCCTGCAGTCCCGATTCCTTCATGGTACCCCTGACCCTGAGCGTATGACTGATCTTGAGCATATGCCGCCTAGCGCGCAGGCTCAACACCAGATGCCACTACCTTCCATTCGCAGGACTCCTATCAATGAATTCAACCGTTCCCAGCCGCTGTTGACGCTCGCGTTCCCCACCCTCTACCCTGACGGCAAGGCGGACTTCGTGGAGCCTCGCCTACGGAGCATCACGTACCAGGACTACCTTGCCCATGCGATGAGATGGCAAGACGGACGTTTTGCCCGCCATAAGACGTGGCCTTTCGTCGCCCTCAACACGCTGTTACGTGCGCAGGTCAGAAAGCGAAGCAACTACTTCGTCAAGCAACACGAAGGCCGCCGTCAACCTCTTACGCGCGCTGACATAGAGGAAGCGATGGCTAAGCCTGACGAGCCAGAGGCTCAGGCCCTGATCCAGTCGATCACGCGCCAAGCCGCCGTAATCAGGGGCACCCGTCCATATTGGTATAAGCAAAGGAAGGAATTGGAGGCATATGCCTACAATCTAGGCAGGCCTGGCCTTTTCATTACAGCAAGTGCAGCTGATTACCACTGGGAGTCCCTGTATCGTCATATGCCTCGATTCCAAGAGTGGAAAGCAGCTCCTGAGGCGGCGCGGATGACTCTGTCCCGGCAATTACTGCGAGACAACGCCCACATTGCCGCTTATCACTTCCATAAGCGTTATACGCTGTTTAGAACTATTGTCCTAAAGCAGAAGTTTAACCTAACGGACTTTTGGGGTCGCTACGAGTGGCAGGGCAGGGGTTCCAGTCACCACCATGGGCTATATTGGTTAAGTGGTCACCCAGACTTAGATCCTGATAATGGTCAGTCCCAGGAGCGATTCGCCCGAATCTGGGGATATCACGTATCTGCTGTGAACCCAGAGCCTCAGCGGGTACAGGCGCCTGGGGAAGGGAATCCCCTGATCAGTAATCTATTGGGGCATCCCCTTACAGTTCAGTTCCTATCAATGGTAGTCAACCGCGTGCAGCGCCACCGCTGCAACAACTACTGTATGCAGCTCAACAAGCATACCAAGCAGGTAGAGTGCCGCTTTGGGTTTCCTCACGGGCAGCGCCTACTAGCCTCCCTTGAAAAGGTTCCTCATTCTAAGCACTGGAGCTTCAGGGGCGAGCGGAACGATAGCCAGATTAACCACTACAACCGCTTGCTTACGGTTGCGTGGCTAGCCAATACAGATGTCTCGCCCTGCACGAGCCTACAGCAGGTAATCGATTACGCAGCCAAATACTGCTCCAAGTCGGAAAAGAAGAGCGAGTCTTTTGCCCAGATTGGGAAGACCCTGATGCCCCGGGTCAAGGACCACAACCCCCTGATTTCCTTCACGTCAAAGCTCCTAAATCAGCTAGTTGCTGAGCGGGATACCTCAAAACAGGAGGTTAGCCACTTGCTCCTCGGCCTGCCGTTACAGGAGGGCTCACGAACCTGCCTATACGTTGATTGCCGTAATCCTGACAGGCATTCCCGCTCTCTATGGATCGATGGCGATGAGGTTGACGAGGCCCCCAACGTCTACGAAAAGTACTGTCGACGCCCAGAAGCCCTAGAGGACCTGACCTATGTTTCCTTTCTCAAATACTGGAATTTCTGCTCTAGGGACCCTTCCAAGTGGAAGCAATGGCAGCCAGGCAACGTCAATGGCAGGCCTCGTGTATTGGTCTACTTTCCTCGCTATCAGGCTGATCCAGAAGGTCAACAGTGGCCAGATTACTGCCGCGTAAAGCTAACATTGAACCACCCACATCGCCGGCTTGATGAGCTCCTCACATTTGACGGCCAGCGTTTTAATTCTCACGCTAAGGCCTTCTCCTATTGTTGGCAGCACCACAGTCATGGTGATGACCATTACGGTCGGCCAAAAGAGGCTCAATTACAACCTCAAGAGGATCAGTACGAGACTCTGCCTGTGGAGGAGGAATTTGATGACGAAGACTGGATCCGCCTCGCCGCCCTTTTACCTGACAAACCCCTTACCCAGGAAGGTCTTGACCTACTTGGCCGCCGCGATATCGACGTCAATTACGACTGGACACGGCATGTGGGCACTTATCCGGAATTTCGAGACAGCTACTGGAAAGACCTTATCGCTAGCCACCCTATAGCCAACGATGTGGAGGTCCTTGGCCCTCACTGGCGTGATCAGCTGAACCCACAACAACGGCTCGTGTACGATACCTTCATGGGCCACTTCCAGGCGCAAAGTCTTACTCAAATCCTTCTCCACGTTGACGGCGGTGGTGGTACAGGCAAGTCCTTCCTTATCAAGGTGCTTTCCTCCCATCTCCAGGCGGCTGCCCTACCAAATCCTAGCCCTATTTGCCGCGTAGCGCCAACAGGCGTTGCGAGTAACCAGATACAAGGCAGCACCATTCATTCGTTGCTACGCCTCCCAGTAGGTGGTACTTTTACCGACCTTCCCCCAGCCGACGCGGCCGCCCTTCAGTCCCGCCTACGACACGTCAAATACCTCGTTATCGATGAAAAGAGCATGCTAGGGCTTGAGCAGCTAGCGCGGATCGATTCCCGCCTGCGGCAGGCCTTTCCACAGCGTAGCCTCGAGTTCTTTGGTGGCGTGAGCGTCTTGCTGGTGGGCGATTTCTTCCAGTTACCACCCGTCCGGCAAAAGCCGCTGTATTCGACTAGCACCAGCCTGTCTCCGCTGGAAAGGAGAGGGCAGGTGGCCTACCGGTTATTTAACCGCACCATCATCTTGACCACAGTACAGCGCCAAACTGGCGATGATCAGGCTCAGTTCCGTCAGGCATTGCAGGAACTGCGTGAAGTTAAGTTATCTATACCGTCATGGAACCTCCTTAGTAATCGGGTACAGGCCAAGCTAACACAGAGCGAGATTGACAGCTTCAGGGCCGCTTTGCGGGTGTATTCTACAAAGGCCCGGGTCAACGAGTACAATTACGAGCATATGATTCACCTCAACGACCCGGCAGTACAGGTGGAGGCAAAGAATCGGGGCAACGGCGCGGGGCAGGCGCCAAGCGACAACGCTGGCAACCTATCTAACAGGTTCCCTGTTGCTAAAGGCGCCAGGGTGATGCTTACGACTAACCTATGGCAGCTAGCTGGCCTAGTTAACGGTGCCCAGGGTACTGTATACGACATCGCCTGGAACGAAGGCACCAACCCATGGGAAGAACCCCCGGCGGTTATTATGGTGGATTTCGATAGCTACGACGGGCTGTCATGGCATGGCAAGCTGTTGCATGCTATCTGAAGTAGCAATACGATGGATATGTCGAAACTGGATCAAAGTTGGAGGTAGGTAGGTTGGTTTTTATTCGCCCGGGGGGACACACCCCAGAGGGCCTATGCACTAAGCTGTTTCCGTTTCGTACAGAGCTTGCATAATCACCCGAAGCCCAACAATTTTCACTTTGAATGACTGATCCAATCTGGTGTGTATGCCATGACAGGCCTGCTTGAAGGCCAATTTCTCCAAGTGTTCAGCATCCTATCCTCAGCAGCTGAAGCACGGTCTGCCAAAATGAGACTGTATGTTAGTAGGATTCGATCTGAATAGTTAGTGTGTCTGAGGCGTCTTATTCATGTCAAGCCTCCCTGTTGCAATGGCGAATTTGATCGTCGCCCGTACTGCCTGCATGTTTGGCGCCCATTTGTCACCGTCGGATGCTGACTTTCCTCCCAAGAAGAACGAGAGGTTTCCCATCTTTGTTCGTGAGCATTTCAGCATGCCTTCCCGTTGCATTGTCCACTTTGTGCATCTGAATAGAAAATGTTGAACTGTCTCGGATGCTTGGCCACATTCGCACGTGTCCGATTCCACTGCATCGATCTTGTGCAGAAAGCTGTTTAGTCTTGCCACTCCGGTGCGGAGCTGGACCAACACATCCGCTTCCTTCCTTGTCAGCAGGTCATATAGGGTACGGGTATGCTTGCCAGGCAGTGCCGTATCTATCTGCTTCGAGTATTTCCCGACCCTTTCTGGTAGTGTTCTTATTTGCCGCTGCTTGGTTATCGCTAGTCTTATCCTCGTAGACCTTGCTTGATATGGTGGCACATCTGGTCTGCATTCTCTTTCGGTGGCCTTCCGGGCTGCTGCTTTTGCTTTTGGTCCCAATGCGAAGTCTTCTTCCTCGGCTGGAACCCACATCATCCGGAGAGAGTTGCCCTCGTCTTCAAGACGCTTGACATGGTCGTAGATATGCCGAATGGTCCGTTGGCCAGACTGTTGTCGCGGCCGCCGTATGGCTTCCAGGGCGGAGCGGCTGCTTGTCATGACGGTTAGGTTCCGTCGACACAGTCCATATGGCATGCATCTCAGGGCCATCTCTATAGCGCCCAGCTCGGCGATGTATGGGTTCAGCTCCTCCCTTGACCCGAGAGTAATGGAGTAGCTGGCCACTACCTCGTCGGCATTGTTTATGCAAAGTTGGAGGAGTAAGGATGTTAGTGTAAATAAAATGAGGTGGCTGATGCATGAGCAATCAGGCGCCCAAATTATGTCAGCATCCTCCTTATCAACATTACAGGGGTGCTATGTAGCCAGATAAGATAGGGTCTGCTACATTTGCACTATTCCGAATACAGCGACCGCGAAAACGAAAGCGGTTCAGTTTCAAACCTGGAGTCGACGATCAGGTCAACAACTTGCAAGACGAATATAACAACAACAAGAAAGAGAAATCTATCAATATATAGGTAGGGCTAATTAAACGACCCTATTATAAGCCACAATTATATATTTAATAGTTTTACTGAATATTCAGCTTCTAGTTTGAGTCGGTTAATATATAGTAGTTTCAGTTCCGGGGCACTAGTCCAAAGGAGGAAATCGTCACGGTCAAGCGATGGCGGTCCGTATTATCGAGTTTGACACGCAACTACAACAGCAATACAGATCTAATCATTTAAAAATTGCATTTTCATGTTCTTTAGGCATTAAACTTCCTAGGATGACTAAATCAAAGAAGAACCTTGGTTGTGGCTCTGAAGATCTAATACCAAATTGGCCCCTAGAGAGCTACTATTGTCACGGGCCGGATGAGATCAACTCAAGAGGTAATGCTACTGTATTGCGAGAATAGTAGTAGTAGTAGATTTATTACGCCCGGGAGAACGGATCTCATAGGGCCATGGAACACGCTATGCTATTTACATTTCTGCCACCTTCAATCCTGACCACAAGTAAAGCCCCACTTTCTCTCCCTGGATCACTTTCGTTTGGCCTCGCTTGACTCTCTCTGACAGGCCTGCTTGAAGGCCAATTTCTCCAAGTGTTCAGCATCCTATCCTCAGCAGCTGAAGCGTGGTCTGTCAAAATGAGGCTGTACTGTGTTAGTATTGTGCCACTGTTTCCTGGTTCCGGCTGTTAGTATGTCCCATTCTCCTACTTCACTCCCAACCTTCCTGTCTTCATCGCAAATTTGATCGTTGCTCGCACCGCCTGTAGGTTAGGTGACCACTTCGGTCCGTCCAATGCCGACTTTCCTCCCAAAAAGAACGATAGGTTTCCTATCTCGCTTTGCCTGATTTGTCTTATGCCTTCGCGTTGTGCGTCCCACTTGGTGCATCGAAAGAGAAAATGTTCCATCGTCTCGACTGCCCTTCCACAGTCGCACAAGTCTGATTCCACTGCACCGATCCTCGACAGGTAGCTGTTAATCCTCGCCATTCCCGTGCGCAACTGCGAAAGCGTGTCTGCTTCGCGCCTCTTCAGTCCGTCGTACAGCACCTTTGTGTGTTTTCCTGGTAGCGCTTTGTCAACCCTCTTGGAGAAGCCGCCCACTCTGTCCGGTAGTGTCTGGTGCTGTTGTAGCTGCTCTCTCGCTAGTCTTATCCGCGTCGATCGGGCTTGGTACGGCTGTGTCTCTGGCATGCGCCCCGATTCAGTTGCTCTCTGGGCCTGTCTCTTCGCCTTGGGCCCCAAGGGGAACGCATCATCCCGAGAGGGTACCCAAATCATCTTGACCCTGTTGTTGCCTTTTCTTAGCCGTCGGATGTGGTTGTAGATTTCTCGGATGGCGCACTGTCCCGATTGTTGTCGTGGTCGCGCGATCGCCTTCAGTGCTGACTGGCCGCTTGACAGTATGGTAAGCCTTCGGTCCCGTAATCCGTCAGGCATGCATCGCAATGCCATTGCTATCGCCCCTAGCTCGGCTGTGTAGGGGTTCTGGTCGTCTCGCGAGCCGAGAGTGACCGAGTACCTGGCCATGACCCTATTCTCTCGCCCTGCTGCTTTGTGGCTGATGATGCCTCCCATGCCCGTCATTCCTCCTCTGTCGGAAGCGCTGGTCGCGATGGTGATGTCTTCGACACTGTTGGCTGCCGCTATCGCCACCTTCCGATCTGCCTCACACACCAGCGACACGCGGGGGTGCCACGGCGGTGCTGCATAGGCTTCGATTGTTTCCATCCGCCCGATTCCGCTCTCGCCGAGGGCAAGCGCCAGTCTCTTCATCGGCGAGATGTACCTTCGACTCACTGATACTTTGAGTGTCGCTAGCGGGTGCTTCTTTGGCAGCGTGTGCATATTGATGTACAACTTCATTCCAGCCAGAGCATGTCGCTCGTGTACTGTTTGGATGTTGGCTTCCGCTTCAGCTACTGCCCTCGCCACCGTCTGGAAGGCTCCCGTGATGGCCCGCGCTCCTATTTTCTGTGCCCTGTTGAACTCTTTCAATTCCCTTTCGCCGCGCGCATGCGCCCATACGACAGACGCGTAGTCCATGGCTGGGGCCACGGTTGCGACGAAGAGTTGTCTGGCAGCTTGTGGTGGCAGCATCCTGAGTCTCCTTAGACACATGGCTGCCAAGAGACCTTTCGTGGCGGCCTTGGCCATGTGTTCCTTGAACCTGAGCTCCGTGTCCATGATTACCCCTAAGAGTTTGGCCTTCGTCTTTGGCTTGACTTCCTCTCCATTGATCGTGAACGGCGCCTCGCTGGTGCGTTCAGCTACGCGCGTGAAGTGGACAATTGCTGTCTTGTCATGCTCAAACGTCGCTCCACTGCGTTTCCCCCACGCCAGTGCCCGGTCAATGATGGCTTGTATGCCGTCCCTGTTCGCCTCCGCCGTCGGCCCCGAGTGGAGTCCTTATCGATAAGCGGACACATTCTAAATGGGGTAAACCGTAGGCCTATCATTACGTCAGGCGCTTGTCCCGAATTGCGCGTATCGCCGACGGTCAAGAGCCATTTCATGCGCCCCCCACATGAGCAAATGAGTGGCTATCCATTTCCACCTTCAACCGGACGCCCTCATAGTACGCACTTCAACCTGTGTCTCACACATTGGCCTGTCTTTTTCCCATTCTGTGGCCTATCGACTGACGTACAGACTACTCTACTCCGCCGAAAAGGCTGAGAGACGCTGAAGTCGGTTTCTCTTGTTCGGATTCTAACCGACTGCCTCCGTGAGGCCGCCCAGGCAATGAACCACTCTGCCGCACGGGCAGGCTGCACATGTACAGACAGCTGGGTTGTTTGTTGTTGGAAACCAATCGGATAAACAACGGCAGACGCGGGTACCTCAGAGTGTCCTTAATTTCTGTGGCCGCAACTAGCCGGGATCATCTGTCGAACTCCGAAATCGACACCACACACCCCGAAGCCGAGACGCTCCAGGCGTCCCATACGGTGCACGCGATGTCGGACCATCTTCGAGAGATCGAGCGGCTCCAGCGCGAGAATGAGGAGCTCAGGCGCGAGAAAGAGGAAGCAAAGGCACGAGAGGAGGCAGAGCGACGCGAGAAGGAGGCAGAGCGACGCGAGAAAGAGGAAGCAAAGGCACGAGAGGAGGTAGAGCGACGCGAGAAGGAGGCAGAGCGACGCAAGAACCAGAGGACTACACTGGAAGAATATCTATACAACTGCCACTTCCACCTCTACAAGAAACTCGCCCTCGCCGACAAATCAGGCTTTCTATCCATATTCCATACTCCATACAGGCCCGTATGGAATATGGAATATGGAATGCACCTCGTATGGAAGCATATTCCATACGTATGGAATACAAAAAATGACGTCATCTCTCACACTGCCACTATCGTAAAGAATCAGGTTTGGGAGCTCTGCAATTCAGTAATTTTACAGTGGTTTGCCTGTTGTCGGCTGCAGACAGAGCTGAGATTGAAGTATGAAACAGCATAAACGATGGGTTTGGGATCACTCTGAAACAGACTGCAATAGCGGGGATAATATTTTCCGGAATAATCCATTATTCCATACGTATGGAATACGGACGGCCCGTATGGAATATGGAGTATGGAGTATGGAACATTCCATACTCCATCACTTATTCCATACGAGTATGGATAGAAAGCCTGCGACAAATCCAAGTCATCGACGGGATTCACGAAGGTCGAGGGTAAATACTATCCTAAGTGGCTTCGTCCCTGGACCAGCTTCACGAACACCCAGCGACAAGATCACTTTGAAACAATCAGGAGGGTCTGTGGGGAGAGGCGGCTCTTCCATCAAGAGAGTACGACCAGAGATCTAGGAACGACGATCCATCGCAAACGGGCAGGCAACGAGAATGCCGTCGATCACTTTGAGAAGCTTGCTGTGGAAGATCCTGTCTGGGAAATTCTGCGCCCCGTCTGGGACGACGAGGAGCTGTGCAAGGAATATCGGTGTATGGGGCTACGATTCAGCAACAACATCCGGGATTTCGCGCCACCGAGCGATGGTAATCTGGTTGGGGAGGAGGACCTGAGCGAGGAAAGGCCGGAGCGACGGCGGCGGACCGGATCGAACAAGCGGGTGGCGGCCGAGCAGAGAGTCAAGCCTCCGCCGACGAAACCTGACGGAGCGGGTGTCCGTACACGCTTGGGCGGAGACGAGAGCCTAGCGTTCGTCTATGACTACAAAGCAGCCCACAAGGTCGCGTTAGAGTGCCTGAAGCCGGCCGTTGCGAAGGAGACGCTGTTTATGCAGGTAATGGAGCGGATCAACGGCAATAAGTCTCTGAGCGATGCCGAGCTACGGGGACAAGACAGGGCGGAAGAACTGGTTGCCATGGCGCTGACGCAGGTCTTCGACTACATGGTAAGGTATGAGGTTGCATATGGCTATATTGCTGCCGGCGAGTCTTTATTATTCCTTCACATCGACCGAGCCGACCCGCAGACGCTGTATTGTCATCCGTGCGTGCCGGATGAGGACGTGGGCGAAGCGTCAGATGGGGATTGGGCCGATGATAAGGTGTCCTATACGGCAGCGGCTCAGCTGGCTAGCTTTTGCCTATTGAGTCTCCGATCTGAAGCTCTCAAAGGAGCTTCACTCGATGCGGCGTCGCGGAAGGCTGAGGCAGCACTGAAGAAATGGAGGGAGCCGTACGACGACGCGGCGCGTCTTCTAGGGGCGGAGGATACGGACTCGCCCTCAGCGTCGTCGTCGCAAGCAACGGAAGGCTCTGAGTTCATGTCTAGCGCGGTCCCAGCCGGCCGAGAGGTCTCGTTGCGGTCAAGGTCGTCCTGCAGGTCCACGGCAGTGCTTCGTAGAGACGAGGCGGACGAAGAAGACGACGGGCCGGACGGCGATCTATCCCGATATTGGGCAAGGACGGACGTCAGCAAACGGAAAGAAGGCCCATCGAGCGGCAGCTCTGAGGGGGGAGAGGAGGAGGAGGATGCCGAGATGTCCGAGTCGGCACCTGCCAAGCAGTACTGCACGCAGGCCTGCCTGTTGAGCCTCAAGAGAGGCTTGGATATTGACAGCAACTGCCCAAACGTGCTCTCGCATCGGTCCGCTGACGGTGGCACCCGGCACCCTATCGACGCCGATGAGTTCGCCCGCCTCGTGGGCGAGCGGCTCCGCAAGAACCCGTATCGAGACTGCGAGGCGTTGGACGGCTGGGGCAAGATGGGAGCGACAGGCGTCCTCTTCAAGCTGGAGCTGGCGCCGTACGGGTACACGTTTGTCGGCAAGGGAACGCTGTCGCCGCATCCCCGCCGCCTAGAGCACGAGAGCCGGATCTACGCGCGGCTCGACAGGATCCAGGGCGAGGTGGTACCGGTGCACCTGGGACTCGCGCGGCTAGACCGGGGCTACATACTCCCTGGCGGGGCCAGGGTCTTCCACATGATGCTGATGTCGTGGTGCGGGGAGACGATGGCGGACACGGTGGCCGCGGGCGCTGGCGCTGGCGTGGCGGACCTAATGGCGGAAGTGCGGCGTTCGTCGCAGGCCGTCTGGGCCGAGGGCGTCGACCACGGCGACGAACGCGACGCCAACCGGCTTTGGAACGACGAGCGCCGCCGCGTCATGCTCATCGACTTCGACCGCGCCACCCTTCGTCCAAACCTCAAACACAAGCAGCTTGTCAAGGTATCCGGGAAGAAGAGGAAACGGCAGGGCGATGGATTTGGGAATTACAACGGGAAACGTGATTTCCGACAATATCACCTGCAGTCAGTGTAGCAGCCATTGCTCTATTTTTGTTCCTCTCTCTCAACATTATGGGGCATGAAACGGTGTGGAGCCCCCGAGCAGGTTACCGAGATGAAGGATGCGGGGACTAGACCTGGGCATCGTCATTGTACATGCTGTCTACGTTGCTTTGCGGCGCTGGTAACCCCATCGGAGCAAAGAATTCTAGGACATAAGTTTATTCTAAGTTAATGGCCTCCACTACGGCAAGAACGGCATCTATGGTGTGGCGAATCAGCTCGACGCTCCTTTTTGACCCAAATGTCGTGTCACATTCAGTATATCTATAGTATTTGCACTACGTTCTAGCGGAGTGCGCATTCCCTTTTAGTGTAGCTAGAAATGCGACATGTCGGGGTCCTTCGCTGTAAGATGCAGATGTGTCAGAAAGTGTGTATTCTGTTGTTGTCCTGCCCTGTTCCTTGAGGGTTCAATGCAGGCTATATATGCCTTTGGCAATAGGTGACAAATTTCATCTCTGATGGCGATATCCGTGTCAGCTTTTCCAGGTGTTTCTAGGAGCTTCCTTTTGTCACTATTCAGCACATTTTTATCTTCAACAGTGTTCTAGCGCTATTACAGCAGTGTTACATCTGCGTCTTATCTGACAAGATGCTTCGTTCTAACTGATCCAAACCCCAGGGCCGCTTGCACTCGTCTCTGACCGAAATACGAAGTACTTTTTCGTCATGAACTCCTAGCAAAAAAAGCAGGGTGGTCATCGATACGTATATCGATTTGTATCGTCGATCAATATCGTATCGACCCCTATCGATATCGATTTTCAGCTCAGCCGAGGCTGAACCAGTCATTTCCCCATGCAACGCCACACGAATATCACAATTTCGGGATAAAATCATTAATTTAGGGTTGTCAAGGACAACCCGCTTACACAGAGCAGGTATTCAATTCATACTGTACAGTACAAGAAGTCGCCCCCGTTGATGTACCGGCCTGTATTAATATGTTAGGTTAGGGACCTCAGCTCCGAGAATACTTTCGCCCACCACAGTACGTGCCTTAGAATATGGACGAGGAGGTTCAGGAAAATCGTATCGACGATATCGACGATATCGACCCATCGATATCGATATCGTATCGTATCGTATCGACCGTATCGATGACCACCCTGAAAAAAAGGCCGACCAGACGTCCAGGGCATTTCTGAGAACGTAACCAGTACCGGTATGTCGCGGCGTGCTCGGCCAAAGGTTTCCTGCCAACGAATGCGGCGCATCCAATTCGTCAATAACTCCTTTGCCGGTACACCATCGTCGAGGGGTCTTTCGCTTGATTGCATTTCCAGGCGTTCACACCCCTCGGAGAATAACTGCTGAGCGATGTTCTTGACAGAATCTGTCACCGCTTGTAGCCTGCCCACTATCATCTCGCTACAGTAAGTAAACACCTCAAACCTTCTTAGCCGCGCTGCTTACACTGACTGCAGAATCTTTTCGCAACAGCCTTCAGGATTGCTAAGGAACTGTTCGACACCTTGGGCTCCCAGCGTCACATCCCACTTCCTTGTATATCAATCCCCTGCCAAATATTGCCGTCCCCGACACTTTTGCACAGCCGTGCCGTGACCTGATCATTGACCATCAGGCTAGCTGTTCCCCTCTTGGCTGCTCCCTTCTTGGCTATCCCTGGACGGTACGACCCGGCCGACTTCAAACCAACTGCTGGCCACCCGGTTCCGGAAACACCGCTGGCATCGAACACCTGTTCTCCACGGAACTGGCGATATGGCTGCTGCGGATGCCTTGGTGCACCTGCCTCGTTTCCGATCGTTGACCCATCTATGCTGTTCCCGATAATGCTGATGGATCCGTTTGACCTGGCGGGCTACATATGGACATTGATCACAACCAATCCCGTCCGTCTTTGGTGGCGGGATGTATGGTATGGGGGTTGTAGTTGAGGTCGGTACTGACCATTGCTGTAACTCCTTCTGGTTATGGATAATGCTGGGGATGGCCTGCACGGCCTCTTGGACCTGCCTCGACCTGCCATTTGCCGTTGCTGAATGCTATGTCTTTAAATGTCGGTTAACTTCATTAGCAACATATTCTGCCCTGCATAACTTGTAAATAACAAATGGATATTCGGGCAAATGAATGAATGGCTCAATATTGACGATAATTACTATATTAACCCGACTCTCCTACTTTGATGTGATTTGGTATTGCTTTTAGTGGGTTGCTCTGGTGGGATATGGAACTTTAAATCTGACCCTTCCTCCTGCACTGACCATTCCTTGTAGTGGGAGCGGACGCGACTACGGGGGTGCCGAGATAAAGGCCCCCACAAGTAATCCACTTTCGATGTCATCTATCAATTGTACTGTAAACTTCAACCTGGTTGCACGCCTTCAAATGGGGTTTTCTGCGTTTTATATGAAATAGGCGATATGTCCTTGAAGTTGCCTTTCGATGCATGTCTTTTTTATCTATTTTAACAGCCGGATTCTAATAGAACTCTACGTCCTCGATTTTAAAAGAACTCTACCCCCTGTCATCAATAGCGCGGTTTCTATTTGTATGGGATTTTAAAAGAACTCTTCGAACAATTCTTTCACATCTTCCTGAGTAGTAGGCCCCTCAGACCAATGACGAGCTCGTCGTGATACAGCTGGGCGCGGGTGGGCGAGCATCGAAGCAGGGACTTGGCGGGGATCACAAACCAGCCACTCTGGTGGAGGCCCTCCGGGCCAAGCTCAGCCACGGCGGACGTAAGAGTCATCATCACGAGGAGGGAGGCAAATCATTCGATACACTAGCCGTTGCCAGACGGCTGCAAGAAAGGGACTTTGGGGGCAGGCTGTCCTCGCAAGAGATCTGCGTCATAGGTATGGCGGTCCTACACGAGGTATTCGGCAGCCGAGGTCAGAGACGCCTCGCCTCTGCACTGATGCACCTTTACGGCCGCCACCCGCGACAGCATCTCGCCGACCTCGACCGGAACGCAGGCAGGGTGGCAGACGAGATCCGCAAGCAAGGCCCGGTGACACTATCCAACTTCACCCGACGTTGGGCCCAGGCCGTCCAGCACGACGGCCCTAACATATCGACGATTGATGACATTCGACTGATCGACATGAAGGTGTCACTTGTCCGTGAATGGGACCGCTGGTCGAGCCCGGCCGCGACAGAGTCAAATGGAGATATCGAAGACTTCCTCGCCAGGAACGGGATAGGCGCCAACACGGGCTTGGCGCTCGCGACGAGGATATCAAAGTATCCCAGCAGGAAGCTCGGCCTTCCTGAAGGCGCCTTGCCCAAGAAGATCTATGCCTGGCGACCGCTGACCGTGATGGCAGACGTCTTTGGAGCCGGCAGTTATGTCTTCGTCTCTCGGAGCCTCTTCACCTGCTACAACAAGATTCGTCCGATCGATGGCATTAAAAAGGAGGACAAGTTCCGTGTGATGGCGCTTGCTGTTGCAGACGAGCTTCCAGACCTTTTGGAGATCTGCAAGGCATCATACACGCATGTCGTCCAGCCCGCCCTGAAGGCCGCTGCTTCGGACAGTTACAGGATGCAAAATCTTGTTACGGACCTCAGGGTGCCCGGCATTCAGATGGCTATAGGCGACGATTTGTCCAAGTTGCGAAAGACGTCCATCTCAGAACTGCTCGGTGTTTATATACCTCCGATAGGTTCTGTAGAGGAATTGGAGAATACATTAGAGGAAGATGATGACGAGTATGCCGAGACGGAACTGGTTAGACGCCAGTCTATTC
The DNA here is from genome assembly GCA_020744425.1 of Dactylonectria macrodidyma. Lineage (NCBI taxonomy): Eukaryota > Fungi > Ascomycota > Sordariomycetes > Hypocreales > Nectriaceae > Dactylonectria > Dactylonectria macrodidyma. Next base: position 595,953 of record JAGMUV010000034.1, read on the forward strand.
CCTATAAGTATGACGATAGCGGAGGGGAAGAAGAGGAGGATTATTAATGTATGTGATCAAGAGTTCGAGAGGGGATTCTGATATTAGTTATTCCAGAGTGGGATGAGTCTCGTCTCGATCACATATATGATAGTGGTAGTGGGGCTTGGATCATATGTGATGGTGGTAGTGGGGCTTGTATCACATATGTGATTGTAGCATAGACGCGGTAGGAATAGATAGATAAACCCTTAAACCCAAGCCTAACAGCCCAGTATAATTCGCGTAAGCAGGTTTGCTTATGCTCAAATTCAGCTAACTCCTTTGTGGTGAATGGCTGTGGGGAGTGTGGTTCGGAGGTTCATAGCCGTGGTTAATTCAGTCGACCCGAAGTAATGATACTCGCCAACAGGAAGTTATCAGTGACCCTATGCTGGGGACCTTACTGAACCTAGATCCGCTGAAATTCAGTCCTGCGGGCTCCAAAGGCTTCTCTCAACAGATGAACTTACTCTGTTCTGGAAAAGGGCATTTGTGATTTATTCCAAACTTTGCAAGTCGACTTCCTTTGGTGGCCTTGTTCCAATGCGTGTTTGTATCTTGGTTTCCGGTCTGGCGTTTGTATTCGACCGAGTCCGCTGCACCGAAGGTCCTAGTAAACAAGCGAAATAAGATCAAGCGAAGAGTAGGTAGGCAAGTGCATATCATGCCGACGTGAATCTCAATAACAGACCAAAATGCCACGTTCCAGTAGTCCCAAGTCGGATTGCTTGACTTCGCAAAGAGAATGAGCGATTGTAAACGGATGATGGAAACCACAGTAACGCTAGGAGTCTAACTGTCAGTAATGTTTTAAAGCTTGATTTAGCATGTCAGTAAACTTACAATGTTCCGAGCAAAAACATAATGACGACTCCAATCTTCTGTTTCCAATGCAGCCTAAGGTGAATGACCTGACTTAGAGGCAAGGCAATCATCCAAAGATCGACAGCAACACCAATCGCAGCATTCAGCCACACGAGGGCATTGATATCGACGCATTGGCCTTTGGATCCGTCTAGGTGTTGCTTCCAGTAGTAATCAACTGGTGAGCATTGGAATATAGCCGCAAGGACAAAGGCAATGCCGTAGAGCAAATTGAACGTGACTGTTCCCCAGAGAATGTATGGACTGATGTTGCCAGAAAAGATGCTCTGATAGAATAGGGACAAGCTGAGCTTAATGAGAGACATCGCTAGAGTGTAAAGGATCGCCATGATATAAAAGTAAAGAGCGAATTGGACGATTTCAGCAGTCGGCAGTGTCCAGACATCTTTTCCTAATCCATACGCTGTCAGCCCTTCAACGCTAATGACCAAGCTTGACACGGAGACACCCAATGTCCCGATGATTGCCCAGTCATCCGAGCTGAGGGCTTGGGCGCGACTAAAGAACTTCTTGAACAGCAGGCGTGAGATTGTGGTGACGAGAGCAATCACGCCCAAAGGAATAATTGTCGCATTGTATCGATTGGATCTGTCTCTGACGGGGGCATTACACGCTGTCTCGGTGGCATTCTTAGTGACTGCAATATGAAAATATTAACTGAGCTGCTGAAGAAAAGGACAGAAAGGATAATAGCTGGCAGGGCGTACAAAGGGCATCCGAGAACGTGCATGAACTCTCGATGCATTTGCTGGCTTCCTGTTGGACCTTATGGCTGGAGCACATGTACTGTACGTCAGTGATCGCGCTGGTCGAATTCGAAACGGCTCGGTAGAAACAAGAGACCTAGAGCGAAGACGTCGTTTGGTCAGCCAACAAAACTGTCCACATGCGGCGGTAGGTGGGAAATGGATGGCGGATGGCAGATTGCACTCACCGCGCAAGACGGAAGCCTTGCAGCAATATCAGACGCCGACTTGCGGCCGCAACATGGTCGTGATAGTGCTGCGACGACAACAAAGATGAGCAGCTGCATGTTGAGCCCGGACCCGGTCTTCGACAACAGCATCGAAGCGGTTTGAAGTGGTCGTGGCGGGACTGGAAGGCCTTGTTGAAATGAGCATATTGTGTTGATTGAAGAAGAAGAAAGACTGGTGTTAACCACCGGAAACTATTGACAAGAAGACATCCACATCCTCGCCACCAATGGATCGGAATAGCCATTGATCCGTTAAACAATGGATCTCAACACTCCCACTCGAGCCATTGGTGCGGGATGATTCTGCGTAACAGAGTGTGGCCTCGTTAAAACCTCAAAAACACCTTCATGGGTGAAAAACAGGAAAGAGCTTTTATTACCACACCTGTGTTAGATTGTTCGGTCACTGGGGCCGTAGCACCCCGGGTCTCCCGAATTGTTTGATAGATAAATTTGTGAGGCGAACAGCCTTGAATTCTCTGGTCACTGAGGCCTTAGCACCCCAGATCCTCCAGATTGTTTGATGTTTGATGGTTGCGAGGCGGACAGCCTTGAATTCTTTGGTCACTGGAGCCTTAGCACCCCAGATCTCCCAGGTAGTTTGATATTTGGATGAAGTCTTGGAATCTTCGATCACTGGGGCCTTAACGCCCTAGATCTCCCACTTCATCGCGGACAGATGGTTTTGATATTTGGATGAAGTCTTGGAATCTTCGATCACTGGGGCCTTAACGCCCCAGATCTCCCACTTCATCGCGGACAGATGGTTTTGATGTTTGGATGAAGCCTTGGAATCTTCGATCACTAGGGCCTTAGCACCCCAGATCTCCCACTTCATCCTAAAACGACTTTTGTTCGATGTTTGAATGAAGCCTTGGAATCTTCGATCACCGGAGCCTTAGCACTCCAGATCTCCCACTTCATCCTAGATTGATGATTGCATGTTTGATGGTTGAATGAAGCCTTGGAATCTTCGATCACTGGAGCCTTAACACCCCAGATCTCCCACTTCATCCTAGATTGATGATTGCATGTTTGATGGTTGAATGAAGCCTTGGAATCTTCGATCACTGGAGCCTTAACACCCCAGATCTCCCACTTCATCCTAGATATATATATATATATATATATTTTGAAGTAAATGTAGAAGACATTGGTATTGTTCTTTGTTGGACGGACTTGATTGGATAGGTTTCGTCTCGTATTGTTTGATAGTTTGATAGTTTGATAGTTTGATAGTTTGATAGTTTGATAGTTTGATAGTTTTGTAGAATTTTGTGATTGTCTCGAGCATGGGCATCTGCCATGGGATTCTTTCCAATTGGTATGTGTGATGCGGCTCTGAATGAAATGGCTCTCGAATATACGCAAGGAGCGTTCAGTATAGTTGAAATTGTTGTAGAATTGCTGTAAGAAGTCGAAGAATTCCGAGCTGAGGACCTGTGGGTCACTTGGAGGCTCGATGAGCGGCATAGACTGTTGGGCACCCATTTTCTCCCACTTGGGGCATGATGAAAAGGGTAAAAAAAAATCGTGTGAATTTGATATCATAGACTTTCGACGCCGTTGCTTCCAAATCCCAAGTCAGTTTGTTGGTAGGTTACTTGGTTGTCAAGAGATCGCGGAGTGTCAGTTGGCCAAGTGTTCCCGGCCACCTCCTTTTCTCATGACCCATACTTGCGTGACCAACAGTGAATCATGGGTTGGAGAGGCCCAGCGCGTTGCGAAACACGATAAAACGGTCTTTTGGAAGGGCTTTCGTAAGTCCATCAGCAATTTGTTGCTCGGTTGGGACATATTGGAGCTCAACGTCTCCATCCGAGACCCGCTCTCGAACGTAATGCCATTGAATGTCAATGTGCTTAGTCCTGGCATGGAACTGTGGATTTTTTGGCCATTGCAATTGCCCCTTGATTGTCCCCGTAGAGGATAGTTGTTTGAAGGTCTCCATGTTTGTATTGGGCCAGAAGTTCGCGCAGCAACCCTCGTAGCCAGATCGCTTCTTTGGTGCATTGTGTTTGTCCCATGTACTCCGCTTCGCAGGATGATAATGCGACCGTTGGTTGTCGTTTGGAGCTCCAACTGATGGCGCCTGTGCCGACGTTGAAGACATAACCAGCCGTTGATCGTCTGGTGTCGTGGTCGCCAGCCCAGTCTGAGTCGGTGTACCCAACTAACGGTCTGAGTGGTCCGCTGAAAACGAGTTCCAAGTCGATCGTTCCTCGCAAGTACCTCATGATGCGCTTGACGGCTTGGACGTGTTCGTTGGTTGGGTTTCCCAGATATCGGCTGCAGAGAGAGACGGCAAATGCGATGTCTGGGCGAGTGCCAAGCATGGCGTACATAAGTGAACCAATTGCCTTTGCGTACCATAGTTTCGTCGTTTCAGACGCTTTATATTCGTCTAGGACAGGTTGGAATTTTGACGTGCTCAGGGGAGTTGTGACTGGCTTGCTCTCCCACATGTCAAATTCCCGTAGGACCTTCTCGACATATGCTCGTTGGGAGAGGAAGATGGCCTTGTTGCGTCTGTCTCTCCGGACGGACATTCCCAGATAGTACTGACACGGACCAAGGTCAGTCATTTCGAATTTCTTGCTCAAGGCGGCTTTGATTTGGCGGATTTCTTCCTTATCGGGACCAGCGATTAGGAGATCATCCACGTAGACAGCGAAGTAGGTTGTGCCACGGATGAAGACGCCAACATCGGCGTTGAGTGGTTTAAAGTCGAGGGTTTCCAGAAAATCAGATAATGTCTGGTACCAGATTCGGGGAGATTGTTTAAGACCGTAGAGAGCCTTCCGCAGTCGGAAGACTTTGCCTGATTTGTCGCCGAGCCCTGTGGCTGAGTGATGTAAATTTCTTCTTTGACATCACCGTAAAGGAAGGCAGTTTTGACATCCATTTGTTCCAGTTCAAGGTCCAAGGCCGCAGCGATAGCGAAGATCATTTTATAGCTCATCGGCTTGACCACGGAGGCAAACGTCTCGTGGTAGTCGATTCCATCTTTTTGTTCGAAGCCTCTGACGACGAAGCGAGCTTTGAATCTGGTAATCTCGCCATCCTTTCCCCGTTTGAGCTTATACACCCATTTGCCTTGGAGCGTATGTTTTCCTGGAGGCAGGCTGACTGGTATGAAGGTGCCATTTCTCCTCAAGGAGTCGATTTCGTCAATCATGGCTTGCATCCATTGTTCGCTATGAGGCGAGTTCATTGCTTCGTCAAAGGTTTTGGGTTCGGTCGGTTCAAGGTTGTTGGCGATCATAGCCAGATGAATGGCAATCATGTTGAAGCGCCATTGGTTTTGTTGAGCTGATGGGTCTTGTTGAGCTAGGACTGTGTATCTTGATGGAATTTGTCCTCTGGTTTCCCGTACAGGAAAACGTTGTTGGGGATGACCGTCGGCTGCTTCCGCGACGACTTGGTGTTCGTCGACCGCACTGTCGGGGCTTTGTGTTCTTTCTGGAGTCCCCAGTTCCACATGGAGGCTTGGCTCGTCTTGATTCGGTTGATAGGATTGGTTGGGGGCTGACTGTATCTCTCCGTTTGTTCTGATGTTTTCGGTTAGGGGTATAGTTGGGAGAGATGATGTGAGATCCATCCGTTTTGCGTTGGGTTCATCAGTTGGTTGCTCCGATGCAATTCGTTTTCTCAGCAGGGATTTCTCATCGAACACGACGTTGTTCGCAAAGAATATTCTTCCATCATCGTCGACTAAGGCGTAGTTTGTGCTCCCTTGATAGCCGAGGAGCCGGCAGGGGATTGTCTTGTCGTCCATCTTCTTCCGTTTGGCTGAAGGCATCTTTGCAAAGCCTCGGCTGCCGATAACTCGGAGATGGGAGAGATTCGGCACTTCCTTGTGCCATGCTTCATAAGGTGTGATTTGACGACCCGAGGCTGGTGAGAAGTTTCGTACGTATGCCATGGCTTTGAGGACGTATGGCCAGAATTTCTTTTCCAGTCCTCAGGCTTTCTATCCATACTCGTATGGAATAAGTGATGGAGTATGGAATATTCCATACTCCATACTCCATATTCCATACGGGCCGTCCGTATTCCATACGTATGGAATAATGGATTATTCCGGAAAATATTATCCCCGCTATTGCAGTCTGTTTCAGAGTGATCCCAAACCCATCGTCCATGCTGGTTCATACTTCAATCTCAGTTCTGTCTGCAGCCGACAGCAGGCAAATCACTGTATAATTACCGAATTGCAGAGCTCCTAAACTTGATTCTTTACGATAGGGGCAGTTTGAGAGATGACGTCATTTTTTGTATTCCATACGTATGGAATAAGCTTCCATATGAGGTACATTCCATATTCCATATTCCATACGGGCCTGTATGGAGTATGGAGTATGGATAGAAAGCCTGGCCTCATGCCCTTGCTCGGCAGCTAACGAAAGCGGTGTCCGGTCAGTAAGATCTTAAGCATTAGCGTCAACTTTTCTCGTACCAAGAAGTAGCTTTACGATAGTCTCATGCCTGTGCATAGCGGCCCACGAGAGTAATGTCTGGCCACAATCAGTATCTCTAGTATCAAACTTTCCCCGTATCGAGAAGCATCTTGATGTTAGCTTCATGGCCTTTCTCGGTGACCCACCAGAGCGGCGTTCGGCCATAATCATCTTCAGCATCGACGCCTACCTCACTTAAACCGAGAAGCAGCTTGACCATTGCTTTGTCACCTTGCTCGGCAGCCCAGGAGAGCGCCGTTCGGCCAGGTTCATCTTGAATATTCATATCGGATTTCCCGTATCGAGAAGCAGCTTGATACTAGCTTCATAGCCCTGCTCAACGGCGCTGGAGCTGCGAGGGACGCGGACGACAAATGTCGACGGCCGCATCGTCTCCTCGCAGTGCGACCTATACAGCTTAGATGTGCAGCTGCCACACTGCCGGACACTGGACAGCATCATACTGGTATCGAAGACGGATGAGAGGGACCTCGTCGGGAACAAAATCCCCGCTGACATGGCAGCTACGGAGGCTCGGCTCGAACTGCTAAGCCAGGAGACTGTAGAGAAAGCCCAGAGCTGGCTGGATGAGTAGAGGACATACCTACGTGAATATGATAATAAGAGAAGCACACCACAATTTGATTTGAATAGAATGAAAGGATGAGGCTAAGCCCAAACCGTTCCCTCCCAAGATCCAATAGAGCAGCCACATACGTGGAGAGCGCAGAACAGTAATCAGAGCAAGCTCTTAAGTTCCGGTGCAACACAAGACCTTTCGTTCCTCAAGGCATGGAGAACTAAGAATGATTGATTGATTGATGATGATCCTGATGTCTGTGACTGATCTGTAGATGTGTTTTATCCTCCTTTTCGTTCGTTCTCCCTCCTCGTCTATATATGAAGAGGCCAAGCCAAGATAGTAGACCTGCTGAACCTGCAACAGACCTGTAACGCTGTTCTGACAATTCTGGTATCATCGTGAGACATCTTCCCTTGAGGTGGCTGCCTGTGTAACACCATCATGCATGCCACGTCTCCAACACATGGAGGATCGACGTTAGCATAAGCAAAGGGGTGAAAAAAGACGATTTTAGGCGAATTAGAAGGCGCGAACGGCTGCACCAATCAGAGCGAAGCTCTTAAGTTCGGGGGCAACGGCATAAGACCTTTCGTTCCTCAAGGCACAGGGGAAGGCGCACGTCCGCCGGGGGACGTTGGAAGTTGGAAGCTGGGCGTGATGGGCAAGTTGGCGGCTCCCTTGCGCTGAGTAGCCTTTCGGTACGAAGCTTGCAACAAGAGCCTGTTTTACATTAGTGGGTTGCTGCATGTGTTGAGAAGAGGGCGCGATTTTAAGTGGTCGGCTCTGGGTGGGTGGATAAAGAGACTTGGCCAATAGGGCGCGTGTGTGTATTACCTTTTGTTTTTGCGTAGCCAATAAGACGTACGCAGCAGGCTTTAAGGAGAAGGCACCATTCTGAGTGGCACGATTTGAAGAGCTTAATGCGGACCTAAGAGACCTAGCCAATAGGGTGAGGGTGAATAATTGAGACAGGGATCAGGGGACTGAGACTAGCACAGATCAACCAGTCGCAATACCAAAGAGGGAAAATTGTCAATTTGAGTATAAGAAGCTGCCATGCCAAGATGCCCTGGTGTTAAGACCATTGGACTTTTATCACTCGCACTGGTGTTGAAACCGCACGCTTATTTCCCCCACATATCAATCTATAAGTTTTCCAAACCCAATACAACAGCCCAGAATACCACACACTATCACTATACTATGCTACTTATAGTCTCTTGGTCGGATGCCTCTTGTTCCTGCCACCTGGTTCGGTAGTTGATGACCTCATATTAGGACGAACGGAGGCTCGGAGTGTGGCAGATATGTTAGGTGATGGAGAGTCCTCGTTTTCCTTCGCTTCACCTTCTTCATGGTTATCATTTTCATCAGAGTCTACGGACGTTAAAGGGGAGACCGGCGACCCTGCAATGATTGGAGATGTTGCGGTAGTTACAGTAGACCTCCTGAGTCTCTTGGGGGCGGGGTTGTTCGAACTTGACTGAGACGATGGAGATGCGGAGATTGCGGGCCTTTTGTTCTGAGATGGAGTAACGGGTTGTTGGGATGGACCTCCCTGCGGCGATTGTGATGATTGTGACCGTGACTGTTGCACCTGTGAAGATTTCTTTGAGGGAGACTTGAACATAGACCTCGCTGCTGCGAAGCCGCCAGTTTGGGATGGGCCAGGTTCGGTTTTGGAGGGGGAGACTGTGTTAGCGGCAGGTGCAGCTGGCGTGCTCTTGTCCGGAAACGTCCAAGAGTCGGGAACGACAATGAAAACATAGTCCTTCTCATCGACCGTAGGGGCAGCTACCATAAGACTATGGTCAAGCAGGCCAACAATCTTGCCGACGCAGTTGAAGGGCACACCTGGAACAAACTGTGTATCTTTCCTATCTGCCATCTTCTTGCAGAGGAGAGAGAATGGCAAAGCGCGAATAGGAAAGAGAATAAAAACTTGAAAGGGGTGGAAGCCTTTGAAAGGGCTCTTTGATGGCTGACCCGGCGTGACGTAGGTACAGCACTGGATAAATGCACAGCATCTCAGCTGCGCATCATCCAACTGCGGGACAGAGTCCTTGATCAAGTGGGTTTGACCTGTCCCGAGAACCTGCCCGGTCAAAGAAACAACCGGTTGGATAAGTGGAAAGCCCTCACCATTGCAAAGAGTTCGTGGGTCAATGCTGATAGTTACATTAGTGGCAAGCGCGATAGTCGAACTCGAGCTAAGGGAAATTGATAAGTCTGCTTACGCTTGGTATCCAAAGTCGCGTATGAGAACAACTGGAACCTTGTACACTTCGCCGTCACCATCTTCATCGCTGAAAACATCAGGCTCCCGTAGCACCCACTCCAGTGCGTAGGGGTGTACTTTTCCAGTGAAATGGAACCACTGATTCTGCCACTCCGATTCAACAATCTGCTGGTTATAGACAGAGAGGTTGAGACTAAAGTAAATCGGCAGTGGATCAGGGGATCGATACCCTTCAGGACGCAGCACAGAATATTCAGGCAGTGTCATATAGGGAGGGGGTGGAAGAAAAACCCTGCCAAGAGCTTCAACATTAAGGCTCTTTATAAGTTGTTCATCTGATGTAGGAAACCGCGTTGGGGTATCCAGCTGACCAAAAGAAGACATGGTCATATCACTACCAAGGTTTTTCTGAGAGTCATGAGGCATGCGCGGAGGGGGATGGCCGCTAAGAGTGGAAGTTGAGGTAGAATTTGAGGTAGAAGTAGATGAAGACATGATATATTGAACTAGCAAATATTTCAAAAAAAAAAAAAAAAAAAAAAAAGGGAGAGCAGTTAAGATTACGACTTTGTGTGTGTGTGTGTGAGAGAGAGAGAGAGAGAGAGAGAATAATTGTAAGATAAGCCTGTAAGATTGGCATGCAAATGTACAGAACAAAGAAGAAACACATCTGATATTTATAATCGATTAAATGATATAGTATATACAATGCGAAGATTGATACCACTTGGTAAAGATACTGTATTTCATTGCGCAGAGAGGATGTGGCATCGCCGATCTCCATCCAACATTTTCAGCCAAGAGCTACTATCCCTGCCGATGTGGATACTCGCACAATTGAATTGATCAATTAAGATAGATGGTGAACAGATCTGCTTTTTCCATGAGTACAAAGGATTGGCCAAAACGTCAGCACATGTCGCCGATCGCAGTAAAGCATCTTGAGGTAAGAACCTTGATGCCTGTCAAGTGGATACTTGCACAGCGGAATTGATCAATCAACGTAGCTGTTGAACAGAATTGCTTCTTCTATGATTACAAAGGATTGACTAAGAAATTAACGCATGAAAAAAAGAAGAAAAAAAGAAAGTATGAGAGCTGAGCAGTATTTGATAGGTAGATGAAATAACGTGGTGTGTATTATGTCAATCACATAAGTGTCCATCGATGTTACCATTACAATGAAAGAGGGTGAAGGGATATTTTGATCTATTGGTATATCAATACTGCAGCGGCCATATGAATAAGAGGGTGGAGGAGTATGATGCCGTATTGGTATACCGGTGTAATGGCATTCCGACTAGATAATGGGATGAATAATCAAGCCTGATGTTATTAATGTTAGAAGAATCAGAGGGTGTAGGAGTATGATGCTCTACTGGTATACCGGTGTGATGATGCTCCGACCAGATAATGGGATGAATAATCAAGCCCGAAGTTAATTATCACGAAAGTAAGAGGGTGGAGGAATATGATGCTCTATTGGTATACCGGTGTGATGATGCTCCGAGTAGATGATGGGATGAATAATCAAGTCTGATATTGGGATGAAATTGGAAGACTAAAGAAGACCATGGTGGGATAGACCTATCGTTTATTGGTAGATGGGTCAAGACAATGACGATAGAGGATTTTATCATATAGTTTGATAGGTATAATAGAGATAAAGATGACGTGGGAGTATCGGGATAGAATCGGATCAAGAGCAGAGTAGGACCGGTTAGTGTGGGAGAATCGAAATCTGCCCCAGAATGTACCGATCACAAAACAGCATTGTGAATGGCATCAACCTTTATCGTTCATATTTACAATACTATTTGGCTTAATACACATGATTACACACCCTAAGAATATTCGTACATACACTATCTTGTAATGGATTCGTCATTTGGCAGCACACTCAGCAGTCTCGGGCTGAAGATGTACAATGATATATTTGGTGCGGCAAACTCGAATACAAACGCAACACCAAGAGAATCACATTCTACTGTCCAACGAAGCATATCCGATCGTGTTCCGGATGTCCAGCCTGTGGGCCTGGGATTAAGGAGGTCACACTCTACTGTGCAACCGAGTACACCTGGTGATATTCCAGAAACCGTACCTATAGACCCGGCACTAGAGGGATCACAATCAACTGGCCAATCAAGCGAACCCGGTAATCGCCAACAATACCAATCAAGTGTAAATCAAATCGACAATGCGAATGCGCAAACACAGGCGGCAGGAAACTGGATGAGTCGGCCACCACCAGGGAGCACGACGCCGATACAAGCGCCTCCAAGAAAAAGAGGCAGACCGCGAGGTTCTCGTGTACCAAGGCGGAGAGTTGGAGAAGGAAATCGGGTGCAGGAACATCAGCCAAGTGCATACCAAGCCGACACCATCAATACTCAAGTACAGAGCCCTGAAAGTTGGATGAGTCGACCGCCGCCAAGGAGTACGACACCAATACAAGCGCCTCCAAGATCAAGAGGCAAACCTCGAACTTCTCGTGCATCAAGACGGAAAGATGCCCGGGAAAGAAACTGGAGGCAAAGGAGACAAATCCAACAGCAAAGACCACTGGTTGCCATTGGGACCCAACATCACCCGCACAATGCACTGGGCATGCAGCAATATATGAGCATTCTAAGCTTTTCAGATGTGGATCAACATGGCCAACAAGAACTTGGCGCCAAGCGTAAGGCTGACCAACGCGGACAAGAACAAAACAAAAGGCAAAATCGAAGACGGGTTGAGAATAGCAACCTTGAAGAGCAAACCCAGGCATTAGAGAGGGCCATTGAGCATCTGGAAGATGAATTTACAGAGAAGGAGAGAATATCCTACACAAAGGATTGGTGGAAGCCGGTCCCCCGTGAGAGGAATATATCCACAGTCATGGACTTTTATCAAGCATTTCACAACATGGACACCCTACCCTTACACACATGCATGATATGCTATCAGAAGATCAGCACCATGGAGATAAGAGAGCTTAGCTGGGAAGAGTGGACAAATAGCGCAGCGATGAATAGCTGTCGCACGTATTCATGTCCAGAGTGCTTCCCTGTTGGCAAGGCTATACCGAGCTGCGACAACTGTGCCATGAAGATCCGCGAATGCAATATGGCGCGGGGCGGGAACTTGCATCAAGCACTTGGTTGCGAGCACATGTACCCGGATGCTCTCAGAGACCTGACATTGGTTGAGGAGAAGCTGATTGCACTCAACACCCATTTCGGCTTCGTTGCAAGAATCAAAGTGACAAAAAGCACCAAACAGAGTACGGCATATGCACGCCATGTAAAGGGTCATATAACTGTGTTTCCAAACAGTGTTCAAGACTTGGTTACCACAGTACTACCACATCCGCTTCTACAATCTTTGGAGGACATCCATATATCCTGGCATGGGCCGCAGAGACCAGCCCCCAGCGATCTATCCAAGTTGCTCTCAGTCCGGCGAGGAGCTGTGGAACGAGCGTTGCTGTGGCTAAAAGAATTTAACCCCCACTATCGGCATATCCAAATCGACAAAGCCGAGTTGGATAGTTGGGGAGAGCCGGCGCACGGGGTTCCAAGCCGGATCTATGACAGGATAGAGAGAGATGAACCATCGGCATGGGAAGAAACGCGAACAGCGCACATCGTGCCCCCGGCAGAACGTGGAATGGATGAAACTGAGCCCCAGTCACTCGAACAGATTGTGGACGGGCTAGGCAGAGCGTATGATGAGAATGATGTAAGTTACGACGAGGATCAGCAGCCCAATGACGAGCGCAGTAGGGAGGAGCTCGAGTACGAGGGCATGGGAAGCTTTCTTGATGAGATGCTTGCATCTGGTATGTTTCCACTGGATACAGCACCGCGAGCGACCGATGCCGATAAACTGCAATTTGCTATTGATACAATCAGAGGTGGACACACAAATGCGCAAGCACAGCCGCCCCACCAGCCGACTGGGAGCGCGCAGGATTCGCACTTTCAGCCATACATTCACATTTCAAGAGGCAATGAGTTTGCAGATATGAATGATCTCTGGCACCTTGCAAAAGCATTTCCAACACTATTCCCGTTTGGTTTCGGTGGGCCACGGTGTAAGGAAGAGATGGAATCGGACCTGTGGAAGAACAGTGTCCAGGTCACAGGGCATGTCCGTGATAGAGACAGTATTGGAGAGGGTGGAGAGGGTGGAGAGGATGCGACTTCGCCAACACGTAATCTCGGACTTCACGCATGGATGAAGAAAGTGCTGCAACGACATGGTGGTCGCTTTGCCAATCACCCGGCGTTTTCATTCCTAGTATTCAACATAGAGGTTCGGTCTAGGAATAGAGGAGTAAGTATGGTGAGCGTGCGACGGAACGACTTCCCCGAGGTTGAGAGAATCATCCAGTCGTTAACGCTTGAGAGGCTGGCAGAAGTGCAAAAGGAATTAGAGGCTGGGGGGAGTACCCAAGATGAAGATATCAAAAAGCTCCTACGATACATCTCATATTTTGGCTACAAGCAGGCTATGTCGCAGGAGTCGCGGCTGGCCATGCGCAGAAAGATCAAATCATTGATTATTAGATACGGTATACCGGCAATTTGGTTTACGCTGAACCCCAACGATATCACGAACCCGGTAAAACTACGTCTGGCAGCATACCGAAAGGAGGACAGTCATGCCGCGGAAGCAACCCTGCTTCGGGCCCTCCAGGATAGGTATGAGAGGGTGAAGCTGGCAATAACTGACCCCATAAGCTCTGCCATTTTCTTCCACCGCGAAGTGGAGATGTTCTTCGAGCATTACGTCAAGGTTGGGGAGGAATCCGTGTTTGGTCAGATTGGACAGTATTTCGCCGCTGTCGAGACCAACGAACGCGGTGCTCTTCATGTCCATGGTTTGCTATGGCTCGAAGGGAACTTGGAGCTCGGAAACTTCATCGGTGCTCATGGAAACGGGGAGGATGATGAGAGTGCGGCGATGGAACGGGAAGGAATCCTGAAATTTGTCGATTCTGTCTTCACTGAGGTACGTACATTCATTTACTGATATGACCGAAAGCCAATGTGGGGTCGGAAGCTGAACTATGATCCAGGACCTGGATGAATCTGCTGCCTTTAGCGAGGAGAGCGAGACTAGGGTGGTATACGACAACATATCCTACCTGATGACCGATGCAGGGCGCTTCTCTGAACAGTTTGACGATGAAGCCCACTTTTGCGCGGGCAGGGTCCAGATGCATGTCCACACTGCAACTTGTGTCAAATACTCTCACATCAAGGAGGGAGGGAAGAAGCCCACGTGCCGATTCCATGCGCCTTGGAAGCTCTTTACGAAAAGCGAATTCGGCGCGGATGGTATACTTCGGCTCCAACGCTCACATCCCATGATCAACCGATGGAACAAGCCAATGGCGGTTGGGCTGCGGCACAATCACGACATCTCCTTCATCGGAACCCAAAGCAAGACAATGGCGCTGATATACTACTTGACAAACTACGCCACGAAAATCCAAGATCCGATCTGGAAGAGAGTGGCCATAGCAGCAGAGCTCTTTCCGAGTATCAGCACAACCAGCGCCGTCGGGCTAGGTGCAACAACTGCAAACTACGAAGCCAAGGCAAATATAAACCGCCAGTATCTGATGAGAATCGCCAACAGAATATTCACCGAGCGGCCATTATCGCAGGTGGAGGTGATTGCGCACTTCCTGGATTACCCAAGTGAGTTCTCGAGTACCAAACAATGGTCATATGTGAATATGACAACGATATACTGGGCAATACTCCGACGCTGGCAGTATCTCCAGCAATGCAGTAGCACTTTAGGCGACGACGATGATCGACCTATCGAGAACCTAGGTGGCAATGGCAACGGCAACGACGCGGAAGCCAGCGCGGAGAGGGTCTTGGTGGGAAGCGATGGCAAGAAGCTACCATACATTGAAGCCTACGACCACCGTGGAGAGGTGCTGCAGACATTATGCTTCTATGACTACGTGTCGCTTGTTACATTACAAAGGAGGATAGATTCGTCTTCCAAGGAGTTGGTGAAGATAGAATTTGAAAGGAACTGGAAGCCGGGAAGGGACTGGGTGCAGGTTCTAAGACCCCCGGGGAAGTATGCAGTGCCATGTATCAACGGCTTTCTCGATATGGACTTTGATATTGACACAAACGCAGACAGATACCGCAGGTAAGCACAAGCCATAGAACAGATGGGATGGATAAACGAGGAGCATACACTAATATTAGCACCAGAGCTGCAGTACAGCACCTCGCACTCTTTGTGCCATGGGAGAAGTTCACTACAGCAGCATCAGGCGATATTAATGAAATCTGGGAACACTGGAGACGGCGACTCCCCAAAAGACTCCAGACTATCGCAGGCAACATCCAGCTCTTGAAGCGATCAGCGGAAGATGCGCGGCGAGATGCAAAGCAGTGGGCGGCTGCGGGGGACGACGCCATTTTGGATGATATCGACGCTATGGGGTATGATCTGCAAGATCCTTCAGGCCCAGTAAAAGCATATCGCCCAGACCAGCTTGGCCAGCTTGGCCGATTGATTGAGACAGTACGAGGTGCTACAGCCCCCAACCAGGTGACCGCTGGTTCGGAGCATCTTTTGCAGATGCTAGATCAGCTTCGCGAAGCCCAAGCAGATATCCCCGACTTTGCGGATGATGTCGAGACTGTCGCTTCCGCAGAGAACCCAGCGCAGTACCAGCCAACCATGGTAGCCAAGAGCGAGCTCCCAACGCAACGTCAGCTTAGAGGAATTAAGAGCAAGCAGGATCAAGCTGACAAGGAAATTGTGAAAAGAATCCGAGGCTCTGATGGAGTTCAGATTACGCAGAACACAGCTGCCGGCGCAGAAGCATCACTGGACCATACCTTCGCGGGTGCGGGAGAAGATATTATAGAAATGTCAGAAACAGACACCCGGAACACTCAGAGAGCCAGTGCCAGGGTCGCCTTTGGACCGTCGACAACATTCCTCCAAGCCGGTCGGGAGATTGCAAGGAGGTTTACCTTGAACGAGCGGCAGGAAATCGCCTTCCTTTTAGTGTGTCGCCATCTCGATACCATCCCGGATGAAGATAACAGCGATAATTTTGATAGCAGCAATGTCGAGAACAATGATAACGCACAACTATGCGAGTTCCTGGGGGGGGAGGGCGGCACCGGGAAGTCCAGGGTCATCGAGGCGTTGGCGGAATTGTTCGCTAGCAAAGACATATCGCACAGGCTGCTTATGACGGCGACATCGGGGGCCGCAGCAGCGCGGATCAACGGCGTGACTATTCACTCCGCCTGTGGGATGCAACCCAACGCATCCGGTAGCAATGCCGACGATGGCAGCACGGTAACCTACGTGGACGGTGATGCTCGAAGAAGATGGAGAGGAAAGTGGCTGCTCATCATTGACGAGGTGAGCATGCTGGGCCTCCAGACGCTCTCCGACATCAACAAGCGACTTTGCGCCTCCCGGGGATCGAATCAAGATTTTGGCGGCATCCCAGTGGTGCTACTATCAGGAGATTTCCACCAGTTCCGCCCAGTGCAAAACAAGTCGCTATTGACGCCATGGTCCGCCCTCAGGATTGCGGACGAAATGAGGGCGCACGCACTCTGGGCTCGATTTACCACCGTCGTTATGCTCACCGAACAGGTGCGCGCAGCGGGGGACCCGGAGCTGCAGCGGCTGCTGACTCGGATCCGGCAAGGGCAGCAAGACGAGTCCGACATGGAGCTTCTTAATAGCCGGTGCTTCCAGGAAGGTCGAGCCATACCATGGGGCAAGGGCATCACAGTAGTTACTCCGCTCAACAGCACCAGATGGTGCCTGAACATGGATGCCGTCTTGGCCTTCCAGAGGCACCACCAGAAGCCAGTCCGGATATTTCTACCCCAGCACCGTTGGGGTAAACCCAATACATTACCGGTAACGGAGGAAGAAGCCACGCTCATAGCCAGCGTCGGAGATGACAGCAAGATCTGTGTGCCGGCCACGTTCATGTTCGTGCCTGGCATGCCGGTGGTAGTGACCAAGAATATAAACCCAGGCCTCAAGCTCGTAAACGGGGCCAAGTACAAAGCACTGGAAGTTATACCAGACGCCAAGAGATTCCCAGGGTATCAACTCGCCCCGAACATTATCCTCCACTTTGGACCACCTGCCGGCCTTATCCTGTTATCCGAGTCAACCAAGAAGTTCAAGTTTGATGACCTGCCACCAGGCACGGTCCTGCTTACTCCAACAAGTGCCCAAATACCCATCGAGAAGAAGAAGAGGGCCAAGAAGCGGCCTTGGCAGAGGCACGAAGTGAGCCGCCGAGGACTTCCCTGCACTGCAGCGTTCGCATGCACCGATTACAAAATCCAAGGCGAAACCCTCGTCGAGATTGCGCTGGAGCTGCGAGGAACCGGAACAAAGCTGAATACGACAACTGGACAACTCGAGGCAGGAAAGTGCGATCCGTACAGCCTGTATGTGCAGCTATCGCGGTGCAAATCCCTTGATGGAATTATGTTGCTGTCAAAGGCACGGGTGCAGGACATAGTCGGGAATAAAATACCACAGGAAATGTTTGATGGCGAGGCTCGGCTGGAACAGTTGTGCGAGAGGACAGTAAATGAGGCCCGATTATCATTGTTGTCATATCCATCTGCACAATACTAGCAGTAGCGTAATTTAGATAATAGGTTTCTTACATATAAATAGAAGTAGAAGGATAGAAAACAAATGCATATAATCAGATAACTTACATATTAAAATTTATAGATCCAAATCAACTTAACTTAATACATTAGGTTACACCTAACTCAAGCAGAAGAGAAAACCTCATAAAATATAACGACAAGAGCAATAATGCTATCACAAACCGAGTTCCCACGTGCATTTCACGTGTCTCTTAACAAGAAACCCTGAAAAGGAGACTCCTTTACACTTAATCTCAGAGATCGAATGAGAATTCGCATGTGCGCATTGCCAAATGAGGAAGAGAAGATTGGCACCTCTGGGGGGCATTCGGATGGGGTTAATCCGGACCAACAGGAGGTGCAGTTGCGGTTACTCTCAGAGAGCGAATGAGAATTCACATGTGCGCATTGCCAAATGAGGAAGAGAAGATTGGCACCTCTGGGGCCATTCGGATGGGCTTAATCCGGACCAACAGGAGGTGCAGTTGCGCTTCCGAATCGGGTAATCTTGCCAGGGGGGGGGCCAAATTTCGGGGGTGAAAAATCCCAGAGCTTAAGAA